>OX411311.1:127592148-128792148 GCA_948150685.1 Rhaphigaster nebulosa | reverse complement strand
ACTTTATAAAGACAGTCTTGATAAAGATAATAATAAATTATTTTTAATAACTTGTTAGGTGACCAAAAAGTATCAATTTTGCTTGTGTATGAACAGATAAATGAAAAAAATATTATTTATATTTAAAATATCATTTTGAACTTTAATACAATCAATAAAATAGTTTGAGTTGATTTTTTTATTTCTAAATTCAATTTATTATTTAATATATATATATTTTTTTTTCAAAAATGTCTTTACTAGAGAGAAATGATTTATTGGAAATCAGTGCTGCCCAAATTCATTGGGTTGCTAAAATACACAGCGTACTGATCAATCCTTAGTTGGATATAATATATATATACACATTTTACATTTCTTTCTTTTTTTTCCTTCCCTTTCCTTTTTATCACTTAATCATTCATCTACATAATTCATAGCATTTTTATCTTTATTCGATTACACTACATTTTTTTTTCTATCTTTTATTTATTTTAATCCATCTATCTTCTCACCTCTCCATAATTCTCTCTTCCAGTTAACAATCAACCCTATCTTAATCTAGTATACAACTTCTAGATAATTTGGAAAATTTATGGAACTAATCGAAAATCAAAATTTGAACGCACACATATATATATAGATCAACAGTACAGGAAAAATAAAAACTCTAAAGGAGCTTGGACAGTTTTTTATGATGAGCCGCCACAATTCGATTTATGATTAAATGATCAAAAAAACGAAGATTATTTTTTTTAACAAAAAAGGTAAGTAGTATTGGCTAAGATAATTTCCAACTTGATGTTTTATCAGTGAGTCGAAGGACAGCGATAAATCTAATTAGACCACCCTCAAACGCTTCTGTGAAATTACACTTTTTCGTACTGCGGCATTCTTCTTCCAAATGATAGTCTCCAAAAGAGTTACGATGGTTTATTTAGGGGTTGGGGTAGATTTTTCTAAACAACATATAGAATAATAATGTTCCTCTTAATTTGAACATCAAGAGAGTCAAATATTTCACCAAACTCAGAATGAGACCTTAAGTTTGTATAAAAAACATACTCCATTACATCTACAGATTAAAACAAAAATACAATGACACAGCTATACAATAACTACAACTACTAAACAAATAAAGATAACAAACACAAACAGCTACTTGGATCTTTTATCTCAGTTTGTTCTGTACTAGAACTCCTAAAATCAGAGCGGCTTTCATGGAAAACAAAAGTACTCAAAGGAAGTGAAGGAAATATTTAAGGTTATGGTTCTCAACAATTGTATTTATATTTCAATGCAGTCAATAAACATAAGAATGCGGTGGTCAAAGAATAAAATCATTAATATTACAGTCAAAAGTTTTTTTATTTTTTTTTAGTTTATTATTTTCAACTAAAAAATATATATTCTTATTTTGTTTTAATTGTTTATGTTTTCTGAAAAATATATTTTTAAGTAAATAAACAAAACTCGACAAACAAACCCTTTTCATTGTTTCAACTAAGTGATATGTCAAATATATAATATTTTATTTTGTATCTGTATTTGTATATATTTTTTTGTATTTTTATATTTTTTTTCTAAATTTACTCCATCTACATTCATATTTAGAGTTATAAATACAATAGGCTATTCATTTTTAATAAGTTACTTCCTCTGATTGTTTAGTTGTATGTACTTTTATAACATTAAATTTATTTTATTATTTAATTTAATTTATTTATTTTATTTATTTATATGTACTTTTATAACATTAAATGTATTTATAATTGTATAGAAAAATATTCATGTTTTAATATCCCCTCTCCTGATGTTTATTTCTTAATTATTTCACATTTTATTTAGTTACCCTATTTATTTAAAAATTAGCAAGCCAATTTCTTTCAATTCAGGTTTCAGTTATTTATTTTCAATTTAAATAATTTGTTTAAAAAAAGTTTATCCCCACTCTCTCCTCTTTAATATATTTCTATTGGTTGTCTTTCAGTTCCCAAACAAAACTAAAAAGAATAAAATAAACTTTGTTATGGGACTACTGCCCACTAAGTATAATTGAGGAGGCCAGAAGCCAAGAGTTTTTTTTTTCAAAATTGGATTAAGAACAGAAATTAACACTAGATATTTAAATGAACTTAGTGGCAAAGAGATCCAAGTATATAATAAATTTTAACACTGTCAAGAGTAATTGAGGTGTAGGACACCGGAAGAAGGACCCATCGATTGTACCCACCAAAATTGTAAATTTTGTTCAAAACTGTTTCTGTTTCAGGGCCACTAAAAAAAATAAATAAATGAATAATTTAAATCTCAATTTGATATGCATGGATAAATTGTACTGATAAATGCTATCCTTTCACGGGCCCTTCTACCAGAGAACACGTAAATTATGTAGTATTTTTCAAAATTATTACTACAGCCCTGAGCCAAAGTATGGCCTTGTAAATAAAAATAATTCTTTGAAAGCTCTAAATATAATATTAGGGTATAGGTAAGACAATAATAAACAATCTCAGATTAAAAAATTGTACATTTTATGGAACTAGAATTTTCGGAGTAAAAATACTTTAAATGATAAAACCTCAATATTAATAATTTATTACTATTGTGTGGACCCCATGACTTCTGACCTCCTCAATTATAATACACAATGAGCAATAAAACAAAAACAGAAAGTAATTATTACTTTATTCTTTATGAGATATCACTGTAAAAAATACTGAACAAAAATGAAACATAAACATGAGTACCTATCTATCACTCACCTTGTGTTGTAGAACTGGTTTTAAACTCCTCGAATAATATTTAAAAACATTTCCACTCTTGTGAACTTGAACTCTTTCTCCGTCGTATTTTACTTCTGAATACATCCCGTTCGGACACTTCTGAAGAGCTTCCTCGGACGATTTGCAAGGCTGTGCCTTTAAAAGAACAGCAGAGAGATACAAAAAATCATGTATACGATACAAATACCGTCCAAAACTAAAACTTTAAATCTATTCATTTTCAATTTTTTTTTTAAATAATATCAAAGCCACAAAGCAAAGCTCTAACAGATATTAACCAAATAACACATTTACTGATTACTAGTAAAAGTTAAGGACAACGCTCTAACTGTCATTTGACATTATCACCACTCTGACCTTAAATATAGATAGATTATCTCAAAAATTCAGTTATAGACTGCAAGGGGTAAATCATATCTTGTTTAGATTCTGATAATATATTTTTTTTTTTTTAGATCACTATGTCAACTCATTTCTAAGAAATCTCAAACTACATAGTTTATGACAAATAGCACAATGCCACTTTCAAATAAAAACCTCTAAAATAACAGATTTTCGAACAAACAAAACAGTAGATTAAAGCTATACAAAGAAGTCTTCAGATAACGTTAAAAAAATATTTATTGTCTAAGTGAACAAAGATTAAAAAAAGAAGAGGAAAAATCCAATACAGAGTACATAACTCAAAAAAGTAAAACTATGAATAGAAATTTTATAATTTAACTCTCAAGAAATAGTAAACAACATTAAAGTTGATTAAAATAAAACCTCATCTGTAAAACTATCCCTACCATTCATTGATTTTAAAATTTAATTACTAAAAATACAATCAAAAACAATAATCAGATCATTAAGAATTCAAATTGGTGACATACTACTCAATGAAATAAAATTAAAAAATACATTGAATTATATCTTGAAATTATCCAAAATCACACATGATAGAAATACAGGTAGGTACATTGAAAAATGACAGTTTGTTCCATACAATATTATACAAATATCTCATTAGAATATAATAATCCAAACATCAATTAACAATTGAGCAAAGACAATTTTAAATAGATTTTATAAACACGAATAGACTTGAGAAACAGGATGAAAGTTCAATAAACAATGGATTAATGGATTAGACACCATATGTAGAACCCAAATAATAATGAAGGGAAATATTTTGGTTTCAGCAGTACAGAATCTGTTATCATTATTTTTTTTTTTAATGATTATCTGTTGAAATTAAGGAAAACAATAATAAAGAATAATGATAGAATTAAAGGAAATTAAGAACTTAAAAAAAAAAAATATAATAAAAGAAGTATGGCCAACCTAATAATTATAAATGATCACACATAAATGAATTATAAGAAATTCTCCAAACTTTAAAAAATATGGATAATCAATATTTACATCAATATGGATCAATGGATAATCAATCGAAAATTAAAAGAGGAAAATAAAAAAAATAATAATATTTTAATAAACAAATAAAACAAACAATAATGGAGGAACTGTTTTGATTTCATCAGAACAGGCCATTCTATCATATTATATATTTGTTTTTTATAAATAAATAAATGTAGTCATACTACATTTTTCAATTTTATTATTTTTCTAATATTTAAATGTTGAAATCAAGGAAAATAAAGAAAACAAATTTAATAGCATTAAAATAAATTAGGAACTCTTTTAAAAAATTGTATAGCCAATCTAACAGCTTTACTGGTGGTGATACACCTGATGAATTTTAATTCCTAATACTTTAAAAAATACAGACCAAGTGAAAATTAGAGATGAAAGTTTAAAAAAAATAAAAATAATCTCAATAGAAATATTTAATAAACAGATAAGAAAAAATGCATTTATTTAAAAATATAAAATTAATAATTCCATGTTGTGGATTTTCTCTTTTATCCCATTTTTTAAAACAGAATTTGCAAATTAAAAGTAGGTATAGAATAATATTGACATTAATATCTTTTTTGCTTAAGAATGTTTTCAAATTCTAATTTATCAGACTATAACTTCATGAAATATTAATATAACTTCAATTATTCAAGTAGAATCTCATCGCCATCCTATGCTTATAATTAAATAATAATATAAATTTTAATAGCATTAACTCAAACTTTATTAATTCTTCCCCCTCCTCTCCAAAACTGAAATTTGATGTGATACAACCAGTTAGGGAAAAAGAGTTATAAAATTCTATCATTTAAAGTATATAAATGCATATTCATTAAAAAAATGTCATTTAAAAATGAAATAGTTACAATCAGTGTAAGAGATAATTATCAGCAAAAAATTAATCGTGAGTAGTTTTCCATTCAGTGATTACTGAATGTCAATCAAACAGCAATTCACTTCCTGATTGGCCTAATAATTAAAAAAACAAAACATGATCCTTGGAATGATAAAACCCCAATCAATGCCAAGACGATCCCTCTTATTTTAAAAAGTATTAATTTTTAGAATAGAAAATTTAACTTTATTCTGGGACTAATGTTCCCTTGAATAACTTGCATTTACATAATTTAATGTGCATAATTATTAATTTTTAATAATGAATATAAAATAATAAAAATCTATAGTGAAATCAAATGAAAAATACTTCTTTTCTGGGACTTTATGTTCCATTAAATTTTTATTGTAATAATAATAACATCGCATACACTAGAAGTACATTCATAAAAAGCATAAATCTATGAATGAATATTTGTCAATTGCAGATCAAGCATAAATAAATACAGTCGAACCCCTATATATTAAACATGAAGGTTTCATTAAAAAAATTCAATATATGGACATTTCGATACATAGAAAGGATTCCAATTTTTCACCCTTTTCAGGCTAAAAATAATTACAGCTATTCTTTAGGGTTGAAGAAATATTAAAGGCAATTATTTGGGATTAATGATGTAACAAAGGCAATTTTCTAGAGTTAAAGAAAAACAAAACTGAAGGATCAATAATACTTATTTGAAAAATTGTACAAATTACATTACAAATTGCAGATTTTTTACAAATGTACATTTATAATTTAATAAGGACATGCATTAAAAATATGCAAACATACATAAAAATTTAT
This sequence comes from Rhaphigaster nebulosa, assembly GCA_948150685.1. Taxonomy (NCBI): domain Eukaryota; kingdom Metazoa; phylum Arthropoda; class Insecta; order Hemiptera; family Pentatomidae; genus Rhaphigaster; species Rhaphigaster nebulosa. The sequence continues at coordinate 128,786,298 of OX411311.1, read as the reverse complement.
TTATTTTTGATTTCGCACAAAATAGCTTCTAATATCTATTTTTGTATAATCCATCACTAAAGTTATGTTTAAGAACAATGTTCAAAACAAGAAAGGCAAAGTTAAAATTTAAAATAAATATTTCACTCTATATTAGCAAAGAGATACAGAGAATTTAGGTAATCCTGTACTTCTTAAACAAGATCTCCGAATTTCCATTGCTTTGCAAACCAGTGGAACTTTTTTTTTTCATAATTTGATTATTAACCATTCCTATGTATGTAAATTAAGGGCCCTTGTTGATGACAATCGCACTTTATATTTTCTTAAATGAGAATTTTTTGTTCGATTTATAGAAATTTTATTCGGTATACAGAATATTTTTTTCTTATAAAAATTCAAGGTTCTTAAAAAAAAGCTCAATATATAGAAATTTTCGATATATGGAAATTCGACTGTATTATTTAAAACAGCTACTAATAATTGTTATTAGCATAAATAGTTATTGTTAACATGGAAATGGTAAATTGATCATAAATGAATATAAACTGTTTAAATAATGAAATTCTTTACCAGCATCGGAAGTACGGGGACCATAGGTGCTATGTTCACAGTTAAATTTGGTTTCTGTCCTTTTTTACCTGCTATTGATGCTTTTCCGACTTTCTCGAGAATTGCATTTATATCCCTAGAAGCTTGAAATGCCTCGTAAGCATCCTCATGCACCGCGTCTAATCTAAACAATCAAATACATAATTAAATTATTTTAACAAAATTTATACAGAAAGAAATATTGAAAATGTTTTGACAATTCATAATAATAAACAATTTTTAATTTTTTAAATAATAATAAGTAGTAAAGATAGCGATTAAGTATTAATTAATTAATTATTATTGATTATTAACTCTTTAAATTAATGCCTACCAATAAAAGATGTATGAAACATAATGAATATTCAAGAAAATTTTATATTTTTCTTGTTTATAAACAAAAACAAAACTGGGTAGTTTATATTACCGCAAAACATATATTATTAACAGCTTTACAGATGGTTGGTTGACTGTTCAATTTGATGGCACAAAACATCGTGGCCATCAGTGTTTTACAGATGGTATAAATGCTTTATTTATAATATATCTAGTTAGATAATATGATACAGACAAATATGAAACCACAACTACTAGATAAAGAATTCATATCAAACACAAATGAGTAATAATAAAAAAATTCAGTCACAGTATTAAAAAAACAAATATATTGTTCATTTATATTATTATATAAAAGATTTGTTTCTATAATAAGAGTAAGATGAGAAGTCAATTGAGACATGGACTAAAATATGTCATAAATATATAGTGAACAATCATAATTATAATTAATTTCATAATTTTTACTTTCGTCAGCAATTCGACAAAAAATAAGAATTTGAAAATTATAAAAAAATAAAATAAATCTAGAAGAGCTAGCAAATAGAAGACATCAATGAAGTATAGTTCGAACATTTGATTTTTATTTTTGCAAAATAATTATAAATTAATTTAAATTTCACATGTATAGATTCTTTTATATCATAAGCAAATAAGGCTAAGATTTTTTACAAAATTAAATCAATCCATCTCTTTTTCCTTTTTATGTGTTAAAAATATTGAAATATTAAAAGTTTGATTTTTCTATTTAAAAATAAATTAATATTTAATTCTTATAACTGCATTATAATTTTTTGTTAATAAATTTTGTTTGTGTCCTTGATTTCATTATTACTCATTTAAAAGATATAACCGATAACATTATTTTCAATATACTTTCAAATAAAACAACACATAAAAATTAAGAAACTATACAATATATTGAGACACAAAATTCAGGCAGACATTTCCTCTGAATTTCATTCATTTTTGACACTTTATTTTGTTTTTTAATTTAATTTATAATATTGTTCAAGTTTTTATTATTTAGGTTAATAATGTAAAGTTTATTTTAGAATTTCCGATTATACATAGGTATAGAATGTGCCAAGCAATAAATGGTCCTTTCAAAGTGTTACTTTGGAAGGGGGAAAGAAAAAAAAATATATATATTGTAATGTATAGCTTTTACTATCAAATAACATATTTATATTTTATTTCAATATAATATAATTTTTTAATTTATTTATCCATAAAAATATTTACATAATTTGTTGAAGAAATATTTGAATTCAATTATATTATCTTATCTATCAATTAATCTAAGTTTATATGCATATAAGGTGTGTTCTTATTACTCTTTATTGCCTTCTTTTGCAACATTAAACTTATGCCATCTGAAATAAAATCCACTACAATTTACAGTGTAATGATTCAATGCTACACTCGCAAGTAAAATATACATAGAAAATAAATTACAGGATCAAACACAGCACAGACATCCATTGACATTAATTTATTATTTATTAAGCATTAAAGGTTTTAGTTAATAATTGGAATTAAATAACATAGTTAATAATAACACAGTTAATAATTGATATTGAAATAAAAAATTATCTCTGAATGTAATAAGATGCTTGAGAACTATTATAGAAAACAAAATGCAATAAAACGTGTTGGAAACAGTGTTCGTTGACAAGAAGCCTTTTGATGTCTCTTTACCTTGTAAATATTTGTAATTAATTCATTTATTTGAGATCTGTAATTTTGAAACATCTCAATATATAAATATATAAAGACCAAATAAAGGAAACAAGAAACTTGACACTGGTGGAACATGTTCTTGAAAAATATTCCGACTATCTCAGTAAACATATTATATCAGTTACAACCTTAAATTGTCTGAAAAAATTCAAACAAATGGCATTGGATTTCAGGGAGATAAAAACATTTTAATTTACTTATATGTTTATGAAAAGTAATAGATGGAACAATCATTGTCATAAGCAGGCTAAAAAAAACAATATGTAAGCCAAAGTACATAGTAGTTTTAGAATAGAATACAATAGAAAAAAAACTTAATCTGGGTGAAGTCTCTAAAGAATAGGGTACAAAAAAAAAAATAAACACTTCTGCCAAAAAGACATTTGAGAATAAATAAATGAAAAATCAGCAAGCATAGAAAGCAACTTAAGGAAGAACCTTTTAGTGCACATGTCTTTTATTATTGAAATTTCGATTAAGATAATCAACTTATGAATTATTACATATGACTGAGAACTTGAAATGAAGGATATTATATATTTTGATAGAGCTATGATTCAAGAAAATATTGCCTACAGATGGAGGAGAAGTGCCGCTTTAACATTTATTTTGTATCTGTTAGTTTAATCGATGGCCAACTTCACAGATGTTGTAAGTACAATTTGGCCATTACAGTACTAAGAGTTGGGAAATGTCTAATGTGCATTACATATCTATTTGCAATTAGTGTTGTTGTGGCATGTTTAGCATAGGTGTAATAATATTAATTAACAGTGGAGGACCATTTTGCGTATTTTATCTTTAATAATTCGTGGAATTAAATTGAGAATGAAATAGGTTTATAAATAACAACAAATGACATATAAAATAATTAAACAAAGTGAATAAAATGATTAAACTAGATGTTTATAATTTAATTTAAAGTAAATTTAAAAATAAATAAGTAGTACTTACAAAATGAGAATATAGTGAAGAGCATAAAGTAAAGAGTTCACAGGTAGGAGACAAGAAGTTAGGTTAAGAACTGGCTACGTGGGTGTAGAATAAAAGGAAATGTTAACTTAGCAGATCTGAAAGTTTCTGGCTTGAACGTAACTGGATCCATGAATAAACTTAAGAGTATGGCAGAACAGTGAATCAGAGTAAGAGCGGATCATATAAGATAAGCACTAGCACAAGGTTAATATAAGAGTTGACATGAGGACTTTCGGCTGGAGAGAAAAAAGCGGACTTTCACGCTGGGAGTGGGTTAGACAGACAACTTACCCCGATGAAGGCAGGTCCGCAACAACGTCTCAAGCTCACCGACAGGAAACAGGGATAGAAGGGGGTAAAGGCCATCTCAATCGTATGCCATAAAGATTGCTGTCTTGAGTGGCTGAATATTAACACTCTGAGTTGGGAGCATTATATATTGAACAGTTGTAATAACATCAAAGTATCCCAATATACAATAAACCAATGCTAATTAATAAAAAAGGAATTACTAGATGCTAAAAAAAATCTTAAATTTTGTTTGCATAAAACTATAAAACATCTGTGAAGTTGACCATGAAACTATTAGTTAAATAGATTTCTTTGTCAAAGTATGGGCTCACCGAAAGAAATGATATGTACAGGTTAACATCCATGTTCTTAATAATGGATGGTTACATTAGATTAATTTAAAAAATGTGGATAAATAAGGTAAGTAAATTAACATTGTTCTAATTTGTAAATGCAAATAACTGTCATTAATTTATAACAATATATTAAGCTTCCTTTCAAAAATCCTTTATCATTTGTGGCACTTCCTTTTGGAATTCCTTACCCACCACCATAGGTAAAACCTTAACTCACGCTTCATTTAAAAACCATTTATTTCTCCATATTCTTAATCACCAATCATCTATGAATATGTAAAAATAATAACAATTGTGTGTAAATGTGTATTTGTATGATAAATACTCTGATTTGTATCTCACATATTATTATATATTTAATTTTATAATTTTGGTAATTACTTGATAACAATGTAATAAGCCAGACAAATGTAACTGTTTTTATGCATTTCTCTTATTCTTACCAAATTAGACGTCTCAGAATAAAATTACCTTTCTTTCTACTATCACATACCAATAATTTATAACTATTTTAAATTGTATTTTAGTGTAGTTCTGAAAATGAGACAAAACTCCGAAACATTGATGTCAAGGTGAAGTGTGTTTTGAATAAAACATTTAAAAAGGAAGTTTCCCAATTTTATATTCAAGTACTGGTACTGGTATGTACAGAATTTAATTTAATTTTTTTTTTTATACAAAAGTAAAAGGTTCAGGTTACTCTTTTAACCAAGAGAAGCTGCGAACTTTATGCTTTATGTAAGGTATCATCAGGAAGCTTACTACCTTAACTCCGCTGATGAGGACTTTTACTAGTAAACCCTCGACTTATTAACCTCGATTCATTAACAAGATGGTTTGATAATCCTTTATCTCTTGAGTGAGATTTTGATTATTAAATCTCTATATATTCTTTCTATTCAATATTATTAGTATATTACTTTGAAAACATTCTAATTTATAATAATAATCACTAAAAAAAAAAATCAATAAATAATTCATAAAATCAGAATTATAGATACCAAATGTAATTTTTCATGAATTGTTATAATAAACCACACATCTTTATAATTAGAAATCAAAATATTAGATTTTGCCAATTTCAATAGTTTGGGTATAGAATTAAAATTTTATTAAACTTACATATGTTTAGCGCCAGCATTTATTCGAAGGTCATGCCTTAACAACCGGATTATCGCTTTCAGATCATTTGAGGTACACCTGAAAGTTTACAAATAAGAAATTAAATATAATTATAACTTAATATTTGTGAACATAATTAATATCAAATCACACATTATATTTATAAGGAATTTAAACCTTTGAATAATTTATGATAAATAGGATAGAAAGTCTTTATCACAAAACCTTCCTAGGGGAGATGTGACACCAAGCCAAGTAGGGTAAGGTGGGATAAAGTGGTCACTCTAAGAGAAATCAAATTTTCACTAAACCAAGGTTATTGATAGAAGTTTGTCGCATATAAATTTGAAATCTATATATATAAAAATTCAACCTGAGTATGTTTATGATTACAAAACTCAAAAAGTAGTCAGTTAATTTTGATGTGGTTTTCACTATAATTTACAGAATTTCTTCAAGAAGGTTTACATGCATTCAATTTTTCGAAACGCTCCCCTTAAGGGGAGAAATAAAGAATACTATTAAAAAAATAAGTAATTTTGTAATCGTTGTCGTGGCAACTTCATACACATGAAAGTAAGTTCACTATAAAAACATTTTAACAAGAGTGAAATTATAATGTGAAAGCGTCATTTGTTAATAAAATCGGAGATTAAAAAAAAAAAAAGTGTGAAAGTGTGAAGCCTTATTGCCGTTTTGACAAATTTATTATTTTTATTATGTTCATAGAAAACGTCTAAATGAAATAAGACTAATTCTAAACAATGCAGTCGAATACCGAGACAAATTTTTACTACTTTGGCCTGGGAATATTTACGATCAAAATTTTTGTTGGTAACCGGTTGTTTCGTTGAAAGTTCTGGGAGCCCACGCTCTCCTCTAAGAGTTCTATTAATTGAAGCATAGAAATGCAAAAGAGTCTAAATGTCTTTAGAAAATATTTTTGGTATTCAAGTTTCAATTTGAAGAATACTAAAGAAATATGATTTAATTTATTTACCTATGGTTGTATAAGTATAAAAATCACATTTATTATAGTACTGGCTTTACAATAAAAAAATTATTTGTAAAAAACACCTTTTTTTCTTCCTTTCCTTTCAATCCACATAGCCACCAGGGTATTGAATTGAATGATTTGCTTCCTCAGTGAATCTATGTTCGCTATAATACCTTTATTTAATTTCACATTCATTTCATGTAGCAGTAAGTATGATGAAATGTGCAATATATAATTAACGTGTTAAAAATAAAATTAAAATTAAACAAATCTTTTTTTTTTTTTTTAAAGGTTTGTAAAAATTTTGTATGAACTATTTAAGATGATAATTCTGTCTTCTGTTACTCGCATTATCTTTTAAAAGTTAAACATAAAAAACAAAAATTCCAAATTTGGGAGGGGGTATTTAACTTGCGATTCTTCTCACGAGCAAATTTATTATTGCTGATGCTTCTTTAACAACACTTTGAAATCACCAGAGAGTACACTGCATCAAGAAACTTTCTAAATTTTTAACTCCAATGATTCAAACAAAAATCATCGAGGAGTAAATTGAAAATTCACCGTGGACTAAGATCTAAAGCAGGGAAGAAAGCCTAACATAAAACTGAAGAGAGGATGCAACAGCAAGAAGACACAACCATCATATGCAAGCATTAAATAAGTTAGTTTTATTTAGAAGCAAATGTACATTTCTTAAAATTCAATATACACTTTTTATTATTGTTTCATAAATCAATTGTTATACTTAAGTTTTTTCTCATTCAATTCAGACCACATTCACATCCCAAATGGTCGAAACTAAATCATATAAGAAATGAAACTTAGAACAAATAATACAGAAGAATAATTATTATGTACAATCATGATTATAGTTATAACTTGATCCAATACATTTCAAGTGATATTCTCATATAATAATTTCATTTATTACCTTTTTAAATTAAAGCAGATTTATAAAAAATAAAATAAACTTTACCTTGGAATTATCTTGTTGAAATGACTGATTTGATCTTCTTCTCTAGTGAGTTTTGACAAGTATTCAAGAAATTGATCGACATCGTTTAAAGTTAGAGTACTCTTCTGAGACGGCTTTACCTTAGAACTCTTTTCAAAAAATACCCTAATGGTTTCGGCAATATCGCCCTGTTCAAGATCTTCCAACATTTCATCTTGATCTGTGAGAAATATCTGTGAAAATAATAATAAAAATGTAATTTATCAAGCTATATTTCTATATTACTCTGAATAAAGGTCACAATGTAATATACAATGGAAAAAAAAATTGTCAAAGTATTTTTTTATTTTTCATTTGATTTAATTTTAACCATATATCTATGTGGTAAGGAAAGTAAAAATTAGTGGGTTTTGTCAGAATGAGAACCATGGTTTGTCAGGCACTTGCTCCACTCAAAATATCCAAAAAATGACTAGACATTAGGCAGTTAGAGCATAGTGCTGGCCACAATGTCTATCAAGAGTATTGTAAGGCTGAGAATTGGAAACCTCTACACGAGCCTGTGTCCTAGGCTCCACATGGGCCAGTGTTTAACTGATTTATTTGTCTTTTTTAACAATTTAATTTAAGTAAACATTAAGATTTAAGTAATTATAATATAGGATTTTGCAGGAGCACAAGTGTCAGGTGCACTGTCAATTCTCCTCAGTGTGTTGTGATATACAGCTTATATTGGTTTCTAGACATTCTGTAATAATGCGGATTATCACCTGAGAGGTAAAGAGTATTCCATCCATTCCAGTATTCCTTCCACTCTGAACACAAATGATTATAACTAAAGCTATAGAGGAACTTATTTCATTACCGAAAACAAGAGGCCATCATAGCTCAGAAAAACTATGGATAAGTTAGTAGTCCCTCAGGGCAGTTTTAAGATTGACATAAAGTGAGCGAGAGCTAAGAAAACCCCGTCTGCTCTATAAACATTCAGGTGCATATTTTTGCATAGTGTAGCACGACTTTAGTTGGGTCAATACCATTAAAAACTATAACTTATCCTAAGTTATTCTGGGAAGAAATACACTCCAATTGAAAATATTTTCACAAGATTTGTATAAAAATAACAGATTTCGAATGAAGTAAAGGTCCATTTACACAGCCCTGGCAACAACTATCACAACTATTGCCATAATGTAAACTGTAGAACAGTAGCCATTATGACAGCATTTGTGGTTGTGGCAGTACTGTCGTACTATCAAGGTTGAAGTGATAGTAACTGTCGCAGCAGTTAGCTGTCACATTAACTGCTACATGTAAAGGCCTTGAGAATGAACTGTCGCACCTTATCTACCTATGAATCTAACCTTAACTACTTATCAGCTGAACGTTTAAATTATTTTTGAGCTTGAAATTCAACTCTCGGCGGAACCAGCCCGCTAGGGAGGACGTCCCTCAGGTGATGGATGAGGGATCCCTGTTAGGAGGGCTGGTCTGAATATACTGAATAAAGACCCGTGGATCAACAGATGCCCAATGCTGGGGGGGTATAGCCTGGCCACCCTTCCTCCTGAGGGGAAATAAATATTCAGTGGGCCAGTTGTCCCTAGGGTAAGACAATCTAGGAAAAGCTGATCACCTATCTGGAGTAAACTTGATTCAAAGCAACAACAATGGCTTCGGAGTTGGACAGTCAACTAGGTTACGACATGGCAAGGATAAGGATATGCGAATGGCTACTTGGAACGTAAAGATGCTTATTAAATAAATGAAGAAATATAAAGAGATTGGGCTCAGTGAGGTGAGAAAGAGAGGCGGTGGCATGAAGAGTCTGGCAAAGGGATACATAATGACCTACTCGGGCGTTTATTCAGGAAGAGCTAAGGAAGGAGTGGCTTTTGTGATGTAGGATGAACTGTTTGACAGAGTTGAGAATTGGGAAGCAGTCCCTCCAAGGATTATATTCATGGATATTATCCCAGCGATGGAGACGTCACATGTATATAGGTATATGCGTCAACTAAGAGCTGTTCACTGAGAGATAAGGACGAGTTCTAACAGGACCTGCATAAGCTAGTGATTTCAGCCAGCAGCAGGAATAGAAGCACCATAATATTGGGAGACATGAATGCTAGGACTGGCCAAGATCACAACCAGGCCCATGGTGTAATGGAATTATGGGCAGTGGACTAAGAACAATAGACTGAGGCTCATCGACTTTTGAATTGAAAATGATTTACTTTTAGGAAACTCCTTCTTCAACCATAAAAGGATCCATAAGATTGCATTTGAGAATCAGGGAAGAGAAGAGAAAAGTATAAATGATTATTTTATTTACAGCAGAGAGATACGACTGTTCTTCACTGATATTAAGGTAATCAGAGGAGCGGAGCTAGGGACAGACCATTACCCATTGGCTGCTGACACCCGGATTGTGAAGCCTAGGAAAGTCAAGAAGAAATTGTACGAAAGGCTTGCAATAGGGGTCCTCCAACAGGATTGAAAGAAGAGGCTGTATGAAGATGCACTGAGGACAAAGCTGGGGTAAGTAAATGCCGACCAAAACTTGAACAATCTCTGGGCGTCCATCAAGAACTGCATACACCATGCTGTCAGGGAGGTTTGTGGTTTGAAGAAGATAAGGCCTACTATGAAGATGACCAAGCAGTGGAGTGATGAGGTAGCAAGAGCTGTGAAGGAGAAAAAGACCACTTGGATCAGGTGCAAAAGGTCTAGGGCTCTGAGAACTGGGAAGGTCTTCCCACTGAGAACTGGGAACACAATATGTTAAAAAGGAATGTAGCTAAAAGAACGGTAAAAGAAGCTCGTAACAGGGCCTGGGAGGACTTCGGAACAGATATGGAGAAAAACTTCCAGGAGAACATTAGAAAGTTCTGGACTGCAGTGAAAGGTCTAAGAGGAAAGAAAGGAAAGCCTGTCAGGAGCATAAAGAATAAGAATGGCAACCTGGAAACAGAACCCTAGAAGCCTGGTGAAGCTATTACCAAGATAAATTTGCTATGGAAGTTTATTGAAGAGGTTCTGGAATTGACAGAAGGAGGTGCCCGAGGACAAAAGATTTTCTGCCACTGGATATGTATGATGCTATCCAGGAAGAAGAGGTCGAAGCTTCAATAGAAAATATAAAGCTTGGCAAGACTGCCAGTATTGATGAGATTTCGCCGGAACTGGTGAGGTATGGCATACCAGAACTTACGAGAGCTCTGCAGAACCTCTTCCAGAGAATTTGGATTGAAAAGAGAATACCAGACAAGTGGGAGGAAAACCTGATTGTTCCAATTTATAAGAAAGGAACTCCAACTCTATGTAAAAACTATAGGCCGATATGCCTCTCCTCTATAGAGTACAAATCATACACAAGAATTCTTGAGCAATGTCTAAGAAGCTACGTGGAACGGGAGATGGAAGAGGAACAAGCAGCATTCCGGCCTCACTGACAAACTCAGGATCACATCTCCTCCTTCCGGATGGTAACTGAGAAAGCATGGGACAGAGGCCGTGATATGTAACTTACCTTTCTGGACCTAAAAGCTGCTTTTGATCCAGTTCCTCATCAAGAAATTTGGAGGACGCTCCAGGAGAGGCGTGTCCCTTCTAACCTCATTAGCGAGATCAAGTCAGTCTACCAGGATCCGAAGGGTGTCATCCAACTCAATGGTGCTAAGTCTGCCCCCTTCAGATTTTATAAGGGAGTTAAGCAAGGAGATAGCCTCAGTCCACTCCTCTTCTATGTTTTTATAGATGAGGTGCTGAAAGTGTGTAAGAGGAGGACTCCCAGAGCTGCTGTTGGATACCAGTGCATGTGCAGTGTTTCCTACACGCAGAAGACATTGTGCTGATAGCTGACAGTTCAAGAAGACTGCAAGTCGCTGTGGAGGAGTGGACAGAGGAACTAAGAAGATGTCTTGCTATAAATCCAGACAATAGCAGAGTTATGCGTATAGCCAGGAAAGAGGAAAATATATGAGTCGTATGTAGCGGACGACAACTAGAAGTTGAGGATGACTACCTTTACCTGGGTACAATGATTAGCCGGGATGGATATAGAGAGACTCAGGAGCGAGACAAGAAGAATGGCCCAGGACAGGGACACGTACAGAAGATGGGCTGAGGCTGCTCCACACCTAATGGCATGACGGAGATATGGAAAGAAGAAGAAGAAATTGATCATATCCAATGTTTTGGCATTATTTAATTCTTGGAGGAGAAATTAAATCAATATAATTTATTTTTTCGTGTGGCCAACAAATCGCTACTGTTCAGCCAAGAGTTCTATATAAGCCATTTTGCTAACTGCCACAAGGCTTACTGCCAGGATATAGAGAAAGACATTGGCACACTATCTCATTTTCGTGACAGTGCTATCATGGCAGAAAATTATCATCATGAATACGAGGCTTAAACATTATAATACAATAAAAACTTTTTTCTTACCCGGCTAAAAAGCTTTATTATCTGCTTTGCTTGTAAATTGTAAACTCTTTTAATGACGCCAGGAAGCAGCAGCCTTATCCATAATCCTAAATCTCCTTTAAATGATTCTGCAAAAAAAATAAATAAATAAACAAAAATCATCATAAATGATTACCCATGAATAAATAAAAATAAATGAGAAATTCTACGCATGAAGTCTTGAGTCTCTAAAATATCGGTAAAAATAACTAATTGACGTTTTCCCAGTTAAGGCATCACCAGGACAGAAAAAACAAGACCACATATATTCAGATAAAATGCAGCATATCTCACATCAACATACTAAAAAAGACACATCAACTAGAGACAATATCTCACCACATAAATGTGTATCTACATACATGAGTAAGTGTAGATTTCTTGGAGTGAGATACTGTCGCTAATTGCTGTTTCTTTTTTAGACTGTCGATGTGAGATGAGCTGTCTTTTGTCTTCACCAACTAAGATAAATTAAATAGGACAATATTGGAAGATTACAACGAAAAGCTTTAAGTCTCTCAAATTAATAACTATAAAATAGTTTGTGAGCTACATCTTTTATTAGAATGTTGATCTTTTACTTGCTTACTTACTCCCCAGTGCTTCAGGCCAATGTGGCCCTTGGCTTGACGAAGTACTACCCTCCAATTAATAATATAAAAATTAGGATTTTATAATATTTGTAATAATTAATTATTCATAGATTAAACACTAAGACCTCTATTATAAAGCAAAAAAAGTGAAAGATATCCTTGAAAAAATGTAATTTTAATTAATTATATCCTAAAAGATTTTTAGTGCAATATACACAACAAAAGACTTTGCCTAAATATAATTTTATTTTTAAAAAATTTAATTTTAATTTTTAATTTTGTTTTTAATAAATACTCTGATTTCTAATTTTTAGAAATATCACAAAATTGATTATTTGACTCTAATATCCAAATAATACCTGTTTTTCAGAAGAAACGGTTTTGTAAAAAAAATTTTAAATGTTAAACAAGAGCTTTTCTGTGTAGTACATATTAATTAATTTTATTAGACTAATGATAGCGTTTTAATTATATAAATGAATGCAAAAGTTAGAAAATGGCCAAAATCAAATAATAGCATCATAATGTTTATTTATTTATATGAAAGTATCATAAGTATATATGGATAGAAACATAGATACAGATAATATATAAGAATGGAAATTATTATAATATATGAATATTTGTATCTTTGAATTATAAAAAATGTAAATTAAAATAATAAGAAATGAATGAAAGAAATAATGAAATATATATAATATTTATAAGCAAAATAAACCAAATGTAGATATAGTGTATGTGAAATCAGGACACCCATAAAGCCCACATGTCCAGAAACTTTCAGAGGGTCCAACCATTAGCGGGGGCCTGGGTGCCCAGAAGAGTATTCATCACAATTTTTTAAATATTATTTATTTTATTGATTATTTTAACTAATAATTTTTTGATAATATGCATCGCTAGTTATAAGTTTTGAAATGACCAAAGCCAATACTCGGCTAGGGTTTTGGTACTTGGAGCTCTGAGTTAAAACCTGTCGACAGGCCCGACGTTTCTATGGGCACCTCTCGGTGAAAATATGATGAACTGACTTATCATAGAAATATATCTAAGATGACGGATAGTATTGGCTAAGAATATTAAAATGTGGGATTCCCATGTAATGAAACTAAAAAAAGATAAAGATAATGAAACTAACTAAGATTAAGCTATATTCAAAATAAGGAGTTATCAAAAAAACAAATAAATTAAGATAAAATTACTTAATTATAAATAATTCTAATAAATAAATAAATAATTTTGTTTATACATTAATTTACTTTAATAATATAACTACTTTTTGTCTTTATCACTCAGCACAGTTTAGGGTGAGTGGTAAAGGATTAAACAGTTGATTTTTATTGAGTTATCAGGTTTATATGCTCATTACAAAAAAAATATAAACAAACTTTTTTTTTTCTTCAAATTAAATTCATAAGTGGATCCTGGTGGACAAAAAAGATATATATTCTATCTGATTTCTTTAGAAAGTAAGAATCTAACCATTAAAGCAAATGATAAACAAAACAAAAAAAATAAAACAGATAAAAAAAATATCAAGAGCAATGAGTCAAATTCCATTGAACCGTGTCACATTATTCCTGCTGAAACATGATACAGTCGTAGAATGATTCTGTAAAGGAATGAGGACAACCTGCCAAGGCCACCTAGATACTGATTGCTATTTGACAATAGTCGATGGTATAATCTATTACGTCCATTTAGATAAACCTATATTAAATAACATAAACATATCAATTACATATGCTAGGGATTTTGGTTATAAACAAAAACAACCTAAAAAAAAAAAAAAATAATAATATTAATAATTTAATGATGTACCACAAATATAATAAGTAAATGGTGCTCGAGATGAAAATAATATCAAAAACGATCTGAGTTTTATTAAAATGATGTAGATAAAATAGATAATTATAAAAATTTAAAACATATATACATGCAAATCATTGTATATTGTATGAGCATAAATCGATAAATTTATTAATGTATTAAAAAATATATATTTACAGACTTTACAATGGCTTTAAGAGAGCCGAAAAATCATACACATATGTATGAAAATAAAAAATTTTGTTGCTGACTTATTGGTTCATAATTTTTATTACTAAAATATCATGGCACCAAAAGCATGAAATATGACTAGAAAAATAAATAATATAAGAATCATTTGTGTTTAGTCAAAATAACTTAATTCATCATTTTTATGAAAATAAGTTTTTATTTTTTCTTGACCAAAAATTCTTTTTTCATTCAACAGCTTGAGTCTCAGATGAGTCTACTTAATATATACTCATCTGAGACTTAAGCCGCTGAATGAAAAATAATTAAAAAGAATTTTTTGATCAAGAAGGCATATAAATTATTTTTATTTTCATAAAAATGATGACTTAAGCTCTTTGACCAAACACCAATGAAATGTTAATAAAAGTTAATTAATTACACTATATGAGGTATTTCTCTAAAATTAATAAACTAATTATAATTATTATTCCCACCACACCGATCAGTGACTGATTATCTCTTTTAAAAACATTGGACTATTTTCCAAATGTTTTTAAAATATTTTTGATAATGGACGAGCATTAATTGAGATAATTGAACGGTAAATGTTTAATAAATGTGAAAAGGTATGGTAGGTTTTCTGAAGGTATGATTTTAAAGCTTCCTGAAGAAAATATTAATCTAGTCTTCAAAAATTATTACCAACTAAAAAAAAAATTATGAGAACAGTATAGAAGCCAAGGAGCAGGATAAAATAAGATAATATCCACATATGTTTTAATTATGTTATCTTGAAAAGTTGATACTTCATGATTACAAAATTTTAGAGAAAAAAAAAATATATATATATATATATATACATTAATAATAAAAAATCATAAATCAATGAATAATGTATACATAAAACAGTAAATATCTATGAAATGAACAGTAACATAAATAAAAATGTTAATGTGATAGATAAAAGCCTCTGAAAAAAATAAAGAGGCCAGATAAAAATTTTAAAGAAAACTATTAAAAAACAAAAAGCTATGACTATAAAATTCAAAGATAATCTGATCCAAAAGAGATTAACAGAAAGAATACAAAATAAAAAAGACAGAAATGTTATATAAGCGTGAGTTTTTCCCACAGTGAGGCTAGTCTCTCTTGTTATCAAACTTATTTACATTGTGCGGATGGAAACATTTCAATATTAAAATAAAGTCGACCGCGAGTGGTTATAAAATTAAGAAACCGAACGATCAGTGACAATTTTCAAGAATATCCTGATACAGAGAAGAAAACCAACAAGGTAGTTAGAGGATATACCAATAAGAGGCAAGTTTAATAAATCTATTGTAATAAATAGACCCTTCTAAATAAAAATAAACTTATGTATGCAGGTGAGGTAGGTTGGTCTCTGTTATCATTCATGCCTGTGGAAGGAAGTTCACAACACACACTTTATTAGGTTGTTTATTAAATGAGCGTTATAAAAGAAGCATAACAAAAGAAGAGACAAAGAGGGTTAAAATAAAAAAAATTATTAAAAAAAATAAAGACAATAAGAATTCAAGAAAAATGTTATTTGATTCTTGCTTCATAAGCGCAGAAATTAACAGTAATAATTATAGATATAAACAGTAAATGTACTTAGTAGTAAAGAAATCCAAGTATAAAATAAGTTTTAGCGCTGCCATTAGTAATTATTAGAGACCGAATTTTAATGCAGTAAAAAAATTAAAACTGTGCGATAAAAAATTTAACTAGAGAAAAATCACGCACTAAGAACCCAAAAAGTTTAAAATTGTGTATATATACACAAGTTTACACATTTTGGTTATTTTACACAATAAAATACCTTAAACATGCAAAAATCACCATTTTTGTTGCATGTTTACGGTATCTATAATACCCGAAATATGTATATAAACACAATTTTACATCTTTTGATTGCTTTGTGTATGATTTTTCAGGATATGAATTTTTTACTGTTTTTTTCTTTTATATACATTTTAAAATCCAGTTTTTAGTTATTATATAGTATTCTTCAAAATTATTACAACAGCTCTGTACCAAAGTATAGTCTTCTAAATAAAAATAATACATAGAAAGTTCTAAATTTACTCTTAAATTTACTCTTAAATAGGCAAGACAATAATAAACAATCACAGATAAAAAAAAAACTTATACATTTTACAGTAATAGAATTTTTGTATTACAAATACTTTAAGTGAAAATAATTCAATAGTTACATTTTATTACTTGGACCCCTTGTGTTCTGACACCGTCATAATTAATAATACGATTTTAAAGTAATTTTTGGTCCTGAGGACGTCTAAATTGGCAAAATATTGGCTGTTTGTAATAAGCTCCGTTTTGGGAAACTTAAGGCTATTAATTTGAAATATTCTGTAAATACACTAATCAGGTTTTTTATTTTTTTTCATATCACTCCAATAAATAAAAAATATGATATTATGCAACAGAAGATAAAGAAAAAAATTATTGAAAATTTTCAATTTTAAATTGAACACTTTTCAAGAACTCACCGCCATCAGTCCCTTTGGTGATGAACTCCCTAACCTTGGCAGTCTTATCGAGATAGCCAGGCACTTCGGCAATATCAGCGAGGAGTCTTCGATACTGTCTGAAGCTGTTGTCTTTGTGATTGTAATCTTGTTTAGAAAGTCCGCTACTGGATTCAGCTTCGTCCACTTCGTCTTCTTCCGGTTTCTTAGGTTTACGACCAGCGGCCCTCACACCTTTAAAAATAAATAATATTAACAGGTGGCATTATTATACGAATCCTCCTGCTAGAGGAGAGGCTGAAAATCAAGAAAATAACACTCTATGCCAACTGATAAATAAAAATATCCTAATTGAATGGCAACGGACCTGGATTACAAATTACAAACGTTAAACCAAGCGTTTCAGTTGCTGGACATCATCCTCCAGATAGTGTAGAAAGGAGGAGGTAGTCTTGCACCCCTTAGAATTGGACATTGCTCTTTGACCCATGAATAACTGATGATAAGCACCCATGTCAACTTTGCAAAGTGACACATCCTTTGCAAAGTGACAGTCATATCTTTGAGGAGTGTCCTTATTGGTACAGGACAGAGATGGAAAAATGCGCCTCGGCAGATCTCTAAGCCCTTGAGTGACAACGAACAATGTTTCAATAATGCCATTACATCAATTAAAAATATTGGGATATTTAAACTTTTCACCAAAATTTGGCTTAATTTCTATTTTGTATTTATTCAGTTATATTTTATTCATCTCTATTATTTTGTTATTCAGTTATATTTTGACAATTTTGGTTTAAAATTTCATTATTTTTCACCTATATTTTGACTTAATTTCTATTTTGTACTTTATCAGTTATGTTTTATTCAGCTCTATTCTGTTGTTATTCAGTTATATTTTGACTTAATTTTTATCATTACTTTTCATCTGTATTTTGACTTTTTTTCAAATTTTTGTTTTGATGTCTTGAATTTCTATTTTGTTTTCATAACTATCGAACAAAATTTCACTCTATTTTTTTTCCAAAGTTATTAAAAAATTAACAAATAAATCGTTTTTGTCTATTTATGAAGGTAATAATAAACACCAGTAATTTTTTGCCAACATTCTACACCAACAACCAGGTGGCAATACCGTCATTAAATAACTACTTAACAAGACCAAGAGTTGTGCGGGACTGCAGCAAAGCTCTAAACAGTCTTGCGTAGGAAGTGTTGAGTGGGTATTGGGTCACTCAGGTATACAAGGCAACAAAGAACCTGATACACCGGAACCAATGTGCGGCATAAGCCTGAGCTATACCAAAAGGAGAATTGGCGTGGCTTATGGTACAAAAGCAAAACAATATTGCCAACAGAAAAGACAGCTTCATTTAAAGCTATTCCAAAATGTATCCTGTGTAAGTAAAAGCAAATTGCTGCTGAAATTGGGGGAAGAATCATTAAGAAAAATTACAGCGATTTATACTTATCACTATGTACAAAACAGATACATACAAACTCAATGTTGGTAGGATTACCTACCAACATTACATAGCATACACTAACATAACATATTATTTAAATGGCAACATATGCAAAATAAATAAAGGGGTTTAGGATTAAGAATTAAACTTCTTTTTTTGAAATAGATAGAATTGGATTTTTTTTTTTAAATTGAAGGAATGATTACTAAGTCATCAAAAACTTTCAGTTTTTTCAACAAAACAAACAAACTGTCTAGCTTTTCAATTGCAAAAATAAATTTACTTATGATAAGATATTCTAATTAATTTTAGCAGGATTGGCAACTTCATAATTTCTGGGTATAATTAGCAAAAATAGACTTTCAAATAATTTATTTAATCTTGATGTTTCAAGATTCCGTCCTAAGAACTGGAGTGGGCGTAGTTGACCGTAGATTTAATTTAAGAAGTTGGTTGGGGGGAGAGAGGAGGGTGCAATCAATGAAGAAAACACACTAATAAGAGAAACTTATTTTTTATTGTGTACCAACGTTTCGGCCTTATGTTTCTTATTACCAACGTTTCTAATGTTAATTTTAATTTTTAATATTCAATTTTACTTATTATCACAAAACATAATAATTTTCATTGTTTTATACATTCATGCCATTATATTATTTATCTATGACTGTCAACCTATATTTCCTTTTATGTTTTTATACTTTATTGGTTGTTATCTTGTTTTTCTAATTGACACAGAAGAAGGCCTACAACTTAGGTCGAAATGTTGGCACACAATAAAAAATAAATTATACTTTTAGTGAATATTCTACACTAACCACACCTCTCGACCAACATATCCTTAGTTAGATTAAACATTCTAAGAACCTTTTCTGTATATTCATCTATACATTATTTTTTTGTGTCACTATATAAAAAATTCGGTACAACTTTATAATCAGGGCCCTATTTCATAATGAAGTACAAGTGCAAGCTGACCAATGATTCACTGTGCATATGACACACTGTGAAATGTTTAAACACAATACAATATAAAATAGTTATTAATTATTTTAAATTTTACCGTAATTTAAATTATTACTGCTTTGAATTACTACTACAACTTCCCCAGATCACCAGAAGTCGACAGCATTAATCATTTTAAATAATACCTGATTATAGCAGTAATAATTTTAATAATTCCAATGAATACGAATCTTACAATTGAATACAAAGCAGTTAGCACAAATCACGCTAGAGAGTGCTAGTGCAGCGACCTTTGGGTGCAGACACTAATAATGTGACCCGATTGTAAACTTGTACCGAAAAATTCTATTTATTATGGAACACCCATTATATTCTTGGATTTCACATATCTAAATTAGTACATGATAAGTGGAGCCAAGAATAAAATGGATGATCCTTAATAAATAATTTTTTTATATGTAGTGACACAAGAAAAATAATGTAAAGATGAGATAAATGGAACATTTACATAAAAAGTTCAGAAGGTTGAAATGCGGAAACACTAAAATGAATAAACTGTATGGGAATTCTTATATATATATATATATATATATATATATATATATATATATATATATATATATATATATATATATATATATATTTTTTTTTTAAGCCTTTTTTTTTTTTACTGAACATTAATTTATTTCCTAGCATCGCTTTCAAGATTCCGTTATGTTTCTAGTCTGACAATGCCATGGCCTTAGAAGAAAAAAAAAACAATATAAAAACTGACAAAAAATGACAAATGAATAAGAGAAACAAAGTTTGAGCTCTGATGTAGGTATAACATGTGTAGTAAGCAATAAATAAACATTTTTGAAGAAAGATTAAATCAGAAAATAAAAATCGAAGAAGAATAAGTGTTGTTTAAAAAAATTATTTTTTTTTTAAATATCTAAGATAACTATTTTTTTTAATATATCGTTCACCTTAACTGATTTTTTACTATGTAATAATCTTGATTATAGTATCTTAGTCATCGTTCACCAGATAAGGAAGTGTGAACAAATGTTTTCTTGGTCATCACAGCCAGCACTGAAATTCTTATCAGAATGAAATTGAAATTTTCATCAGCAGATCGTTAGCAATCTCGTTAAATTGATGCCACAAGTATCTCATAATTGGTTAGATAATACTGAGTTTAAAATAAGAGATTTATGTTTTAGTTTTGATTCTAATGAAAACGAGTAAGAAAAACCTACGCTAAGCTTCGACGATGGTGCAACAGATAGCAGCACTAACTTAATAATAATATTTTGCGTCTAGTTTTAGAGATCAACCATTATATTTATATTTAATTAACAATTAAAAATATTAAAGTATATTAAATAACCATACAAATTTAAAGGACAGGTCAATGAAAACAATTATATATAGATAGAAAACGAACTTTATTCTAGGACTAGTAGTAACAGAAAAAAATATCTGGTCATAAGACTGCAAATTAAAATCAATTAGTGTTTACAATATTGTCAATGAAAATAAATAAGCAAACTATATAAATTCTTGTCGCGAAAAAATGTAATTAATGTGAACAAAAAAAAAAAAAAAACGAAAAAATAACCTATTCTTAAAAATCAGCTAATTATCGTAATCCAACACTCGATATTTGAAGCTCAAAAAATATTGTTGTAAAATAAAAAAAATCCGTGAGCAGTAGAACTCCGTCACTAAAGTCGTATTTTCCGACAAAAGACAGTCCCCTAACATACCGAAATTTACATATGAAATGGCAATTTACCAAAAATGACACATTTTTTTTCGGGGAAAAACGACTAATAAGGCATTGAAACAGTTGAAATAGCCATATCTTTGGAAATAGCCGTTCAATTTCGATGAAACTTCTTTTGTTTTACAGGTAATTTAATTTCTTTTCGAATGCAACAGATTTTGAGCTCCCTAACTCAACTTGGAGGGGCTTTAAAGGTGCGCAAATGTTTTAAAAAATCGGAAAATCCAGGGGACTGGGGGGACCAAGTCGAGACCCCCAAAGGATACTCCCCCGACACCAACTCAATTCACATACAAATTTTCAGCCCTATAAACTAATATGATGGAGCTGTAGCGATGCGCAAAGCTTAAAAAGCGCCGAAATTTCAGGTAAACATACCGAAATTTTGACTGTAATTTACCCATTCTTTAATGGCATCGTTCTGCCTTGAAGAAAGCCCTACATACCGAATTTCAGCTCATTTGAACCAAAGGGGGCCGCTGGAGGTGCTCAAATGTAGCGGGAAAAAAATATATATATAAATATATATCAGACATCTCCAAATTTTCCATAATCGTGTTCAAGGGGTTATGAAACGGATAGAAATCGCAGTCCCGCCGCTCATCGCCGACCTTCGACCCACTGCAATAGTCTATTTTTTTCCGGGAAAAAACGACTAAAAATAAAAAGGCTACTCGTGGTAGCGGTAGAAAGTAAAAAAAAAAAAAAATATATATATATATATATAAATGAATAAGAGCAAAAGCTGAAAATGAGACATAAATAATTGTTAAGACTTTCATAGAAGAATCCAAACAAGAAGCCAAAAGTCTCAAAAATAACAGAAAATAAATCACCTGTCGATATTTCGCCAATTCAGGCATCAGGTTTGCTATCTCATTGCCTTGGGTTCCTTCGTGTCTCGGGGTCCATATTACAGTAAGTTTATTGTCCCTAGCTAATTGCTTTAGGATATCGAGGCAATTCCAGACATGATGTGGCTGTGTAGGAATTTGAAGACTTTAATACCGCCTGAATACCATCCCATATTACATATAATTCAAATTAAGTTTTTGGCAACTGTTGCAGAATTTTAACGGTCGTGGGACAAGGACAGGGACAGACATGCTAAGCGACCGGCAATAAGAGTTCACAAGGACTAAGAAGGAACTTCTTAGCGAAACTGATCAGTAACTACCTCAGGATACGAAGACACCAAAGGAGTTAAGACATGCCATTGTGGACAATATTTGCTAAGATCTCAGATAGACCTCTTTATATTCTAAGATCGGAACTAGATGAAGGTTTGAACTGTGATCTGAAGCAGGAGGGAATTCTCCAGAAGCTAGACAATACGGTTCCAGTTCTCAATTAATGAGCGCCCTCTCTCGTGTCATTATCGAACCATTTGATACACGGCTAACTTTAATTGAATAGAAACTTGGAGGGTTGGAGAGCTTGGAGATATTTACCTGCACGGGAACAAAAGCACTGTAGTCCCCAATCGATTCACCTTTCTTCATCACAAATACCTGAAGCAATAATCAGGTCTTAGAAAAATAATCTTGTTACTTCCTTGTACGAAGTAAAGGAAGTGTTGTATTCGCGAAAATTTTCGGTTTTCAGATTTCAACGGAAATATCCATTTTGACCATCCCTGAATCCATTTTGATTAGTTTCGTCGTGGCGTCTGTACGTACGTACGTTCGTTCGTATTTCGCATAACTCAAAAACGGTTAGCCTTAGAAAGTTGAAATTTTGTATTTAGTATTGTTGTAAAATCTAGTTGTGAACCTCCTTTTTTGGTCACTGCTTGATCACCGGAAGTGGTACTTTTCTTAAAGGTCATAATTGATTTCCATCAAAAATGATATTAAAATACAATGCAAAACTTCTCAAATTTAGTATTTATAATTTATATATTGATTCAAATAATATACTAGATTTTGGTCTAAATTGGAAAACCGGAAGTGGTACTTTACTTGAAGGTCATATTAGACTCGTCAAAAAAATATATTAAAATATAATGTAAATTATCTCAAATTTGGTAAATAGCACTTTTATATCGGTATAAATGTATTTACTAAATTTTGGTTAAGATTCGTGAGCGGAAAAGGGTACTTTACTGAAGGTCATAATAAGCTTACATCAAAAATTATATTTAAATTAAAAGAGAAATCATATGTTTCAGTAATAAAGGTTACAAACGCAATTTGGTTTCCAATCCAATTTAACATTTTTATTACTTGTTTTAAGTGTTAGAATTGAGTGTAAAATACTGGTTTTCCTCCCCATTTGTGAGATGAACAAGTCTGCAGCAGCAGAATAAGATATAAGCTAAGTGGGTTCTTCCGCTTAAAATGTCGAAACTGTCGATTTTCAATGCTTTATCCAGTGATATTGACAGTTTTATTGTTGTCATGGAACATGAAGAAATATCTTGAAAATTAATTACCTACTGAAGGAAAACGACATATAATAACGGAATGAGACCTCCAGTGACAAGAGTGTGTGTGTGTGTCAATAGATGGATGTCGGGACGCCGAGTGTCGTTATTACTGCAATCGGAAACTAGTAACCAAATTCAGTATCACTTTTTGAGCCAGCGATTTATAGTTTAATAGGCGTACAAGGAAGTCATGTGTTGCCCACATCAGATATTGTTCCTTAGCATTTCATATTACTGAGTAACAGCAGACGGTACAATAGACTTGAGGAATTTATAATTCCAATTGAAAATTTCTGTTCCAAAAGGTACTTAACCCCTTCTTTTTTTTTTCGAAAACGAGTGGCCAGTTTCTAAAGCATTTTATAACTAAGTATTTTTTGGTTTTTGTTAGGTTTTTAAAGGGTTTTTTTAATAGATACAAGATATATTTGGCATTGTATTTTATTTTATATTTTATTTTCATATTATATTTTCAAAAACCTCTGTGCGTTATTCATACCTTCACACCTGAAAGGGGTCAGTAAATGAATGAACTTATAACACTAATGACTTCAGAAATAAAATTTAACTAATAAAAAATGTTACAAAGACATATTGCTATACTTCTAACCAACTAAGTTAACTAGTTACAACATATGACTGCAGAGTGATATGGAATACATTTCTTTAAATGGTGAGGACCTATATCAGCCTATAGATTGGATAGGGACCGAATTTGATGGATCTCTAGAGGAATAATCCTAGTAGAATAATCCTAGATATACGCATTATGGTACGCAGAATAATAATAATAATCCTATATAATAATAATAATAATCCTATAATAATAATAATCCTATAATAATAATCCTAGATATACGCATTATGGTACGCAGAATAATAATAATCCTATAATAATAATAATCCTATATAATAATCCTAGATATACGCATTATGGTACGCAGAATAATAATAATAATCCTATATAATAATAATAATAATCCTATAATAATAATAATCCTATAATAATAATCCTATATAATAATCCTAGATATACGCATTATGGTACGCAGAATAATAATAATAATCCTATATAATAATAATAATAATCCTATAATAATAATAATCCTATAATAATAATAATCCTATATAATAATCCTAGATATACGCATTATGGTACGCAGAATAATAATAATAATCCTATATAATAATAATAATAATCCTATAATAATAATCCTAGATATACGCATTATGGTACGCAGAATAATAATAATAATCCTATATAATAATAATAATAATCCTATATAATAATAATAATAATCCTATATAATAATCCTAGATATACGCATTATGGTACGCAGAATAATAATAATAATCCTATATAATAATAATAATAATCCTATAATAATAATAATCCTATAATAATAATAATCCTATATAATAATCCTAGATATACGCATTATGGTACGCAGATCTATTCTACCTGGATTCAAATGAAAACTCGCTAAACCTTCGCTACTAGTGATTTGAAAATACAGTATTCGACACGATACTCGAACACGCGTTTCGAATATAAACGCCTAATAATGCCAGCTAAAAGAAAAACTAAAATAAAATTAAAATTGTGAAAGATGGAAGAGTTAAATAAAGCGACGGGAACAAGATAACAAGGTGTACCCTAGAAGCAGAGCACTGACAACAGACTTCGCCACTTATTAAATTATCTCTATTGACATTAAAATCGCTATAATTGCATTTATTCTACAATTTAATTACTGATAAAATTCTTCCTCATCGGCCATGACCATGACATTATTTCATTGTTTGAAATAAGAAAACTCGGTGTCGAAATTCCTCACTTTCCTAAAGTAGTATGAGCCAAATGTGAAAAAATTTGGTGCCGTTGCGCGCGTCACACAACTTTCCCTTACCGTCCTATAGTAATTATCTTTTTAATATAATTTTAAAGAGTTCACAGCAGCGTTCGCTTCTTCACATCTTCTCCCACTTAAGTACAATAAAACAATTTTTTGAACAATTTTAGAACAATTCTGTACACTACCTATATATTTTAAGTTTATCAAGTTGAAAATATATTTTAAATGTTTCGGTTTAGAGTCCGTGAAAACATTTTGTTTTCATTAAATAATATCAAAGTAGAAATTATTAAGTTAACTTCTACTTTTGTATTCTTCTAATGTATTTATGATTATGACCTTCAAGTAAAGTACCCTTTTCGGCTTCTATTAAATACATTCATATCGATATAAAAGTCCTATTTACCAAATTTGAGATGTTTTACATTATATTTTAATATCATTTTGATGAAAGTCTAATATGACCATCAAGTAAAGTACCGCTCCGGTTTTCCAATTTATACCAAAATCTAGTATGTTGTTTAAATCAATATATAAATTATAAATACTAAATTTGAGAAGCTTTGCATAGTATTTTAAAATGATTTTTGATGGAAATCAATTATGACCTTCAGGTAAAGTACCACTTCCGGTGATCAAGCAGTGACCAAAAAGAGAGGTTCACAACTAGATTAAACAGTAATCCTAGATACAAAATTTTAACTTTCTACGGCTAACCGTTTTTGAGTTATGCGAGATACGTACGAACGCACGTACAGATGTCACGACGAAACTAGTAAAAATGGATTCTGAGATGGTCAAAATAGATATTTCCGTCGAAATCTGAAAACCGAAAATTTTCGCGATTACAATACTTCCTTGTACGAAGTAAAGGAAGTCTTTACTTCGTACAAGGAAGTAAAAACATAAAATAATTCAAAGTGCTCGGTTAACATTATGACATAATTTTAAGACGGCTCAAACGCATTTTACGGAGAAACGGTTGGTCAGAGAAAAAATTCTAGAGGAATTTTTTTTTAGAAAATAACGTTATGCCTGTTATTTGAAAATTGTACGCCATGTACGCGCCTGACGCGCGTCCAACCTGTGAGATTCGCATAAACCTTTATGCACATAATTTTAAAGGGTAATAAAAGTTAAACCGAACTGCGCAAACTACATTTTGATATATTTAAATTTGTTTAATTAATTAATTTGTATTTATTACTAAAAATACTGTCTTTACCGGCTTTATTAAAAATATTTTTATTACAAAGGGATTAGAAAAGATAAGCCAGAATCGTGTTATTTTAACAGACATCGGTTTAGGTGCACGTCAGAAGCGTACAATATCAAATAATGGCCAAAATATTCCTTTAGTATTTTTCTCTTAGGCCAATCGTTTTTCCATTAAATGAGAAAACATGTCTGCCCTAATATAATCCACGGAAGGCGGGGTAAAATTAAGACAGGAAAAAAAATTCCTTCTCTCTCCCTTCCTGTTAAAGATATCTAAAGAATCTGAGTATGGTAAGGATATAGCACCCATTTCGCTTAAGTATAAAATTAAACAGTTTTCTGATGAGGGTTATACAAGTAAATATATATAAAATATGTATTAATGTTACCCCCATTTACGGTATATTATGAAATTGTTTGTTGATTTCCACATGAACTCAGAGCTAAATATTTTTCAAGTTCGTCAACAAATCACTTTGCGGAGGAGAGATGAAGTTGATAGGGATTGAATATTGCTGAATAATGTATGAAGGCCTCATTGAATTGGAGCAGTGAGGATGATATGTGTCCTCCTTCTCATACACTTTGCATATTTAAACACATTTCCAACAGACCATCTTAGGCATGGAGAATTTGAAGTTTCAAATATAAGAAACAATCTTAATGTGTAAGTAAAACTTACCTACCGCTAACCTAATAGGCAAGGAAAATATTGTAATCGGGTCGAAATTTCGATATGCAGTTTTCGACGGATCTATGCGTTTCGGAGCTCCCTGAGTCGGAAAAAGTGTCTGCGGCACAATTATCTCTTGAACGGGGGGGGCCGATTTTGTTGATTATGTTTTCGTTATGTAGGATTTTGTCCTCCAATGCCTGTGTACTAAATCGAGCACTCTGTGTGCAATATCCGAAAAACTTGTTTTCCTATACTGTAACGCAAAAATGGCTCAAACGATTTTAATGAAACTTGCCTAAAGTCTTCACCTTAAACCTCTTTAACATCACAGAAATGTTAAAAAAAAAAAACAAAAAAAAAAACAGAAACATAAATCAAATAATTAATAAGAAAATAAAAAAATAATAAATACAAAAGAAAAAAAAATAGTATACTTGTCCTAAGGTACACAAAGTTTTCTAACAATTTAAATACAAAGTACAACCCAGTGAAAAAGCAGGAAAAAAAGTTATGATGAAAAGAATATTTTATTTGCGCATAACTAGAAAATTATGTGACAGAAACTTAAATAAACGGAGGATAAGAAAAAAAAAGTGTAAAATGTTGTTGTGTATTTGTATGCAAAACTAATAAATAAACTGCTGAGGGAAAGAAAGAAAAAAAAAGAAAATCCGTGAGCAGCAGAACTCCGTCAGTCTGTGAGCAATATTCGAACAATTGTTTTTCTAGATTGTAGCGAAAAAACGGCTCAAACGATTTTGATGAAACTTGCCTAAGTCTTCTCCTTACACTCCATTCAGAACACAAAAATGTTTTTAAAAAACATAAATATATATAATATAACTCAAATAATTAATAAGAAAATAAAAAAATGATAAATATAAAAGAAAAAAAATAATATACTTGTCCAAAGGTATACAAAGTTTTCTAAAATTCATATTCAAGGTACAAACCCGAGAAAAAGCTGGAAAAAAAATTATGATGAAAAGAATATTTTATTTGCGCATAACTCGAAAAGTATACATTTTTCGAATGACTACTACATAGCCATTAAAAAGTTAATGACATTTCCGTTATGAAAAATAAATCGGTTTATTATTAGGAGAGATGTAGCGTTTTGGACTTTGTACACATGCTATAAATTATTCTATATGAGTTCCTACGGACACCGGTCCACCTTTTGTTAAGTTTTGAATAAATCAATATTAAAGATGTGGATTTGAAAGATAATTTGATTGTTTACAAAATTAAACATAAAAAAAAAAAGAAAACTTTTAGTCGGAAGTTATAGCAAAATTTTTTTTAAATTTGACTAACCCAAAACGGCAAAATGTACGCACCAGATATTTCTAATAGCAGATGTAAACGGCCCAAGTTACAGATCCATTTAACTGAGAATATTCGTGTTATCTGTTAGCGCTAAGGGCGCATGGGTGTTCAGCTGAGGATGTCTAATTTATGTGTGTGTGCACAGATTGAATACATTATACACACACGCACGCACGCACGCACGCACGCACGCACGCACGCAGGGACGGCAGTCAGCTGAGCTCGGGCTTGGGGCAAATAAATACAGCGGCCCCCACCCACTCAATATTTCATGTGTTTGACTTTTGTCAATAATATTAATAAATGGACTAAAGTTTAATGAAAACGAAACTTACTATTGTATTTTAATGACAAGAGTTTAGTGCAAAGGTTGCCAGACTTTATTTACACCACTTCCACTTTTCAGATAATTGGGTCTACCACTATTTGTTCTTATGATTCTTATGAGTATTCATAAAAAAATAAAACAGATCTATAAAAGTTTATTTAACAAACAAAACAGTACATTTGCTTAAGAAAATAAACTTCAAAAACCCGAAATCAAACTTTTATCAATTTACCATAACAAAACCAACAGTAAGATTCGCATAACAAAGAAATGCATCAATATTTTTTCAGTTGGGAGTCTGTTGTTGATTATTTACAATGAGAGCATCAATGTTAGGCTTGATAGAGCCCATCTTGATAGAGCCCAACTTGATTTTTCAAAGCCCTCTTCAATACTCACTGCTTTGGCCTTTACTACGGAAACAATCCTGAATTTTTTTATCAATTCGACGTCGTTTTTTAGCAAACTTTACATGAAACAATTTTTCCCCAAATAACAATATCTTTTTTTTTAATTTTATTTTTTATTGTATAGAGTAGGAGTTTATTAACCTGGCAAAACCTTTATAATTACAATATATTTTAAAGGATTCTAGCACTGGTTAAGGCCAGAGTGACGATTGAGAGTCGCTAGTATTTGATGCTTACGTCATCAATATTCGATTTTCAGACCATTTCCAATTTTTTTCTCGATATATCGTGAGCGGGAATCGTTAGAGATGGTGTTTACGTCACAAAATCAATTGAAATCTAACTTTCGGATTTTTGGCACTTTAAGCCTCTTTCAAAAAAAGACGTCGAACTGTATATAGTGTTTATTCTTCTTATAATTGATACATTCAATAATATCTTTTAAACAATTGTTATCCATCATTGAACGGGTTAAAGAGATGATTTTATCCATGATTTTTGTTCTGGTTACAGTACCATCCATCTGAAACGTCCACCAGTGGTACGCGTACCACGGTATGGGAACCCCTGGTTTAGTGTTTCACAAAATACAACTTTTTTTTTTTTTTTTTTTTTTCTTTTTTTTTTTAACAAATTTGCTTAATAATTATGGTATAATTTAATAATAATTACTAAAGTAATATTTTCACATAATAACTCTAGTAGAGCTGGATTTTTTTTTTTTTGTTTTTTTACAAAATTTAAAAATTTGATTTTTAGAACTTGGACTTCCTTTTTGGACTTGTGATTGGATTAATGTTCCACATTAAATCTTTTAAATATTAATTAATAGGAAATCATGGACCCGCAGTTTTCAACCAGCCAAGGTTACGACATGTTAATAAAGACAACAAAAACAAAGATTATGAGTGAAGTAAACATGGTTTAGTCTCAGAACCGTAAACAAGGTTCGGCGATGAAGCTATAATAATTGAGATTAGATAAAGTATTCGGAAGCCATACTCAACTATGTTTGATGCAGTAAAACTCTCTTTTAGAATAAATATATAATCTTTTAAAACTCTTTTTTATGATATACAAGACAAAATAAAAAGACATCACTAAATCAAACTAAAATGAACAATAAAAAAAAGTTATATTTTGGTAGGATACGAAAAAAGTAGCTTCTAGGAATCAAATCTCCTGACTCTGTATTAAGTAACAGACATTATTTAATAGTGTGATTTCAAACTCTCGGCATTTCGTTTTATCATAAAAGAAACGTTGTGATAAGAAATTCGATAGTGAATGAACTTTTGAAAAAGTGTAAAAAAGCTTTTATCAATCAAAAGTAAATTATAATTTTCTTGATAAATCGATTTCGGTACATGTTACTGAACCTAGCTATAGTTTTCTTTAATTATTTTCTAATAATAAAGAAAGAAATAAAACAATCTATATTTAGAAAACAGAAATTCAATAATACATTGTTAAGATGGTAAAATTATTTTATTATATTTGAACTGAGGACTACTTAATATATAATTTACGTTTTCGAAGTCACATAAATTTACTCTGAAATAGTGCACTACACTATGGTGTTATCTTATGGGCGTCGGACTTGCATGCGTCTTTATTTTGTAAGCGGAAATAGCAAAAATATTCCAGGAATAATTGCATCTACTGCGTAACGTCAACAGGTTATCTTCTTATTTGTTGTTAATGTTGATTAAAATTTGTTGTGGCTTCTTGATTTTTATATTGTTTTTTTTATTTCCATTTTCTCCTTTCTTTTACGTTTACAAGAGAAATCAAGCAGAGAACTGATTGCTGCGGGGCAAGTGGAAATGTTTAAAAAAATATATATATAATGTATTTTTTTATTAAGTAGGATTGAAAGCCACCAATCCGGAAATTCGAAATTTATGATAATTTGACAAAAGTAATAAACTAAGAACTGGGGGTCCGATGCCAATCAGAAGTTGAACTAATGAAATTTTAGGATTCGCTTACCTCGATTGGCCTTAGTCCTGCAATTGTAAGGTTTGATGGTGAAACACAACTCCTAAGGCTGGCTCGATCTGACCCGTCAATAAATAATTTTAATTTTTATGCTATTTGATAGGCTTTAGAGAAAAAAAAAACTCAAATATATATTCTAGAACATTTGAGGCGTTTTCTATAAAAAAATTAATATATCCGCTACTTAAAAACAAATCCGGACTCTGCAGTCTAAAGCCATTTCACCTTATTCCTTAACCATCAGGCGGACATTTATCTAGCTTTGCCTTAGAATACCTTCCGGTAATGTAAGGATTTCAGCTATAATATTGTATACATAGTGCTCATTTATGTATTTGAGAGATTTTAAATAAACTGAGGGTAAGAAAAAAATATATATTCAGTTTATTTCAAATCTTAAATTTTTCCTGTCAAACAGTTATCAATCAACATTTTCAATAAAAATTTGTCTTATCTCCATGAGATGCCCCCCTAATAATTTTCCATAAGTTGACTTGATAATATCGGCATTTGATAGGAAACTCCTCATTCATTACTGAAATAATTGTAGTTCTTCTACTAAAAAAAAAAAGAATAAATTACAATAAAATACAAAAAAAAGACACACTCCTTCGATGTTTTCCCTTTTGGCAATTCTTTAGGAAGTAGTTTATGTATTTATCTATTATCAGCTTTGTTATTGTCGTTCGAAGCCCTCTTAGAAGGAATAGGGAACTGGGGTCCATGAATATTTCGACTGTAGATGTTGATTTGCCCTGTACCCCCTTCATCTTCTGATTCCTCCTCTTGGGAATGCATTTTTCCAAAAACTTTTTCAGGAGTGAACGGTACACTGTGATTCAAAAAAATATAAAAACGAATTACAATTCAACTGCTGAAAAAGAAAAAGATTTTTTCGCATAAACGGTAATACCCGCTATGCCGATAGCTAGACTGATATCTGAGATAAGGGTTTACGAAGTATGGTAGCGAAAATCCTACTGTGCAATTCATTAATACATTTGGCTTGGGTCTAAATTTGTTATTTATTTTCTCAAAACTTTAAATTTGTAACATACCACCTTCATCCACAAATGTTTTCAATTAATTTCATCACCTATTCTTGTAGGACTTTGTCTTATGACACACTCGAAAAAGTTTTATCTTGATTCAAACGAGGAAACTCTCTGCTCGCTCACCTCTCGGGCTAATTCAAAAGTGTTTTTTAACTAATAACTATTTTAGATTCATTACAAAAAGTAGCAGGTATTACGGCTATCAAAGATAAACTACAACTCACTTTCTGGCAGTCGTTTGAGAATCTCTTCTTGATCCTCTTCGGAAAGTTGATCCCATCCGCCGATATCATCAGCGCATTCAATCTTGGCGGTAGAAGCCCTCTGCTTAGCAAAAACCTACAAGCAAATAATAGAGTTCCTAAACATATATTAAATATGATAAAATTAAATTTAAAAATTGTAATAGTGAACACCTTTGTACGTAAAAAATGGGTATTTGTACTGTAGTAAATTACTAAAATATGCTGGTTCTCATTTGATTGCTTAAGTCAAAAATCATCAACAACATGCATCTCAAATGCTCAGAAATAAAAAGTTAAACTTATTCTGAAATAAAGTCTTAAGTAATTTTAAACGTAGCATAGATATACAAATCCCAGGGAAAACGATTCTTATCAGCTAAACAAAAGTTATGGGAAAGCATAATATATAAGAATATATATTATAAAAGTGGGAATAGCTCAGTGGGTAAATAATTGAAATGTTCATATATCATTAAAATGTTATTAAGAACCATCATGGAAGACCTTGCGCGGCCTCTTAGATAAGCTCAGCCAGTCAAGATGGCAGTCAAAGATTATTCAAGAGATATGAAATATGAATATTAACATACGCCTAACCAGCATAATATGCTAATGTTTCCGGCAACCGAGTTCTCGAAAGGCAAGCAAGAGCGAAATAAAAACATAGAGATCCTGATATAAAATCCGAATATTCAAATTTCAATTTATAAGTTTAAAATAGCTATCCTTCGAGTCAATCGAGAAGGATGAGATAAGGTTGCAAAAATACAACGGTTTTTTAAGCCGTATATTTATTGGATGGTACAGTTCACTTCTAATTGGATGGTACAGTTCACTTCTAATTTGATGGTACAGTTCACTTATAATTGGATGGTACAGTTCACTTATAATTGGATGGTACAGTTCACTTCTAATTGGATGGTACAGTTCACTTCTAATTGGATGGTACAGTTCACTTCTAATTGGATGGTACAGTTCACTTCTAATTGGATGGTACAGTTCACTTCTAATTGGATGGTACAGTTCACTTCTAATTGGATGGTACAGTTCACTTCTAATTGGATGGTACAGTTCACTTCTAATTGGATGATACAGTTCACTTCTAATTGGATAGTACAGTTCATTTCTAATGGGATGGTACAGTTCACTTCTAATTGGATGGTACAGTTCATTTCTAATGGGATGGTACAGTTCACTTCTAATTGGATGGTACAGTTCACTTCTAATTGGATGGTACAGTTCACTTCTAATTTGATGGTACAGTTCACTTATAATTGGATGGTACAGTTCACTTCTAATTGGATGGTACAGTTCACTTCTAATTGGATGGTACAGTTCACTTCTAATTGGATGGTACAGTTCACTTCTAATTGGATGGTACAGTTCACTTCTAATTGGATGATACAGTTCACTTCTAATTGGATGGTACAGTTCATTTCTAATGGGATGGTACAGTTCACTTCTAATTGGATGGTACAGTTCACTTCTAATTGGATGGTACAGTTCACTTCTAATGGGATGGTACAGTTCACTTCTAATTGGATGGTACAGTTCACTTCTAATTGGATGGTACAGTTCACTTCTAATGGGATGGTACAGTTCACTTCAAATTGGATGGTACAGTTCACTTCTAATTGGATGGTACAGTTCACTTCAAATTGGATGGTACAGTTCACTTCTAATTGGATGGTACAGTTCACTTCAAATTGGATGGTACAGTTCACTTCTAATTGGATGGTACAGTTCACTTCTAATTGGATGGTACAGTTCACTTCTAATTGGATGGTACAGTTCACTTCTAATTGGATGGTACAGTTCACTTCTAATTGGATGGTACAGTTCACTTCTAATGGGATGGTACAGTTCACTTCAAATTGGATGGTACAGTTCACTTCTAATTGGATGGTACAGTTCACTTCTAATTGGATGGTACAGTTCACTTCTAATTGGATGGTACAGTTCACTTCTAATTGGATGGTACAGTTCACTTCTAATTGGATGGTACAGTTCACTTCTAATTGGATGGTACAGTTCACTTCTAATTGGATGGTACAGTTCACTTCTAATTGGATAGTACAGTTCATTTCTAATGGGATGGTACAGTTCACTTCTAATTGGATGGTACAGTTCATTTCTAATGGGATGGTACAGTTCACTTCTAATTGGATGGTACAGTTCACTTCTAATTGGATGGTACAGTTCACTTCTAATTTGATGGTACAGTTCACTTATAATTGGATGGTACAGTTCACTTCTAATTGGATGGTACAGTTCACTTCTAATTGGATGGTACAGTTCACTTCTAATTGGATGGTACAGTTCACTTCTAATTGGATGGTACAGTTCACTTCTAATTGGATGATACAGTTCACTTCTAATTGGATGGTACAGTTCATTTCTAATGGGATGGTACAGTTCACTTCTAATTGGATGGTACAGTTCACTTCTAATTGGATGGTACAGTTCACTTCTAATGGGATGGTACAGTTCACTTTTAATTTGATGGTACAGTTCACTTCTAATTGGATGGTACAGTTCACTTCTAATTGGATGGTACAGTTCAATTCTAATTGGATGGTACAGTTCACTTCTAAACGACTCACAAATAAGCCCGTTTCACACTTCTCCGGCTGCCGGGTGCCAGGTGCCGTATACCCAGACGTTGGCATTAGGACATATTGAAAGCTTTTACTGTTGTTGATTGGAACTAATCAGGCGATCAAAGGGCAGATGACAGCCGGGAAGGGGCTTTCACACTTAGCCGGTCCGGCAGTTTTGTGAAAGCTAAAATACAAAAACTAAAAGTGCTTGGATTTGCGGAGTTGCGGGAATCGTGAATTTGAAAGAATGGAAGCAAGCGAAAATCGCCTCCACAGCAACAAGACCGCTAGTGATTCGCGTTTCATAACGTCGTGCTCCATCCGTGGACTGGGTATTTGAATCCAAAACAAGACCGGGAGAGTTCGAGCAACGCCACGGGTGTGTGTGAAAGCGAAAGCAAAGATACCGAGACCAGGTAAACGGCAGTCGGGTAAGTGCGAAATGGACCTTACTGTAATATATTACATAATATATTTTATATAAAAAGAAGAAGAAAAAATTAAATATAACTTGTTAACAACAAAAACGTGAACAATCTGGATGTCATCGTCTTCTTTCTGCAACAGTTAGCAAATGGCGATGAGTGTAAGCCTTACAAATTACTTTATTAGACAGAGATACAAATTACATGATATAAATAATGAACCACTGAGTGACAGGTAGACTAAAGATAATATATTAAAGATATTATAACTATACTTAAAGCTAAACATAGTGAGAGTCTCTCACATTACCTTATTCTACCTTACATTATAATACTACTTCTATACTAATTCTTTACTGATTATAATACAAGCTCTTACATTCTAATTAACATTCTGATACTGATTCTAAGACTACATTCTAAGACTGATTCTTATTCTAGTCCTACATTCTAAATACTTATTCTAATATTACATTCTAGACTAGTATACCCGGGCGAGAACTCTCGCATTAGATATCAATGCTTGCTCTAATCCCTGATACATTCGAGGTGTAAGCGATATTAGGGAAACAATATAATATTACCAAAAAAGTTTAGTTAACATACAGATTTGGTGAAGCTACATAGTTTGTAATGACTATGTTGAAATTACAATTCATACTTAATAAATAATTAGCTTACCTCACTGCAAAACATCTCTTCAATTTATCAGTTAGGCAATTAGATTCAGCTATACCATTTTCTATTGTGTAGTATTCATATTTAAAAGTGCCCTTTAGGGTTGGACATGGGAAACATTATATAATTTCCCACTCATTAAAATTTTTTGTAAACAGACTCAAATTGATATAAAGTTGCCATGACAACGGCACGTACGCAAGATGGCATGAGGCCCGTTCGGACCTATATCGTGCGTTATCTCGAAAACGGTAGATTTTTAAGCTTTAAAACGCTGGACCAATACGCTCCGTGGGAGCGTGTATGATTATGATGCTCGCGTCAAAATCTTTAAAACCCAACTTATCCCGTCTCGATCCGCCGACTCTCAGTCGTCAAAGTTTTGAAACCTTCCAGTTTTTTCATCACTTTTATTTAAGCCCTTGTAAGATTTTAAGGAACAAAATCAGGATTCGTCACTTCTCCGTGAAATTCCCTTTCTTTTGATACCTCATTCGTCAAAATCCATCGCTCCTGAGAGCCGGAAAAGGGATCTATACTACCGTAATAATATATAGTGGTGATAATGACCTTTGTATTAGTAAACCACTCTTAATATTAGTAATTTGGGCAAGATTAAGTACCACCTACCTCGAACATACAGTCCAAGTGGTGCCACATCTTGATGACCCCCGAACCGAAAGGGTTGTTACCCGTCTTGGCCATCCTCAGCGCACCGGTTTCGATCTTCTGCTTGCACTTCTTGCAGCCAGCCCTACCGGTCTTCGCTCTGTCGGCGTACCACAGGAACTCCGGTTTCTCTTCTTCGGACATCTAAAAAGAATAACGGAAAAAAATCAATTTATACATAAAACTTGATAAAAACGTTTAAAATAGATTATAAAATTAATCAATTTAGATTAAGAAATAATATACCTTATTAATCCCATCCAATACATTTATACATAAAAACTTATTTCCATAGTTATAATAATTTTTTTTTTGTTACGTTTCGGCCCTATTTTAGACATTTATTGGCTATATTGTTGTGCCACCTGGGTCATTCTCATGAGACTTGTTAAATTTGCATATTTTGGCTTTGAGGTTGTTTTTAAATGCCTCTAATTATTATGGAGTTGACTCCAATTTTTGTGAAGTTTATTAGTGAATACACCTATTCTGACTAAATAGTGAATGGCCAGAATATTTAAATTTAAAGTAAATTGTGGTTATAATGGTTAGAAAATCATCGAGGACTTGAATCGATGTCTCTGGGGAACGGTGAAAACGAGAGCTCAAGTATGTTACAAGTATTATTACGGGTAATATTAATATTATAAGGTGGTAACCCTGAACTTCTCTGACCTTAGGCGATGCAATATTTCATAATGTTCCAGTTTTATCCTGGAATCCAGAGAATTTGTGTCAAACTGAACCTACAGTTGAAATCATAGTGGTAACATACTTGAGCACTCGTTTTCACCATTGGACCCCCTAAATATCGGAAATTTTCAAAAATTTGAATACCATTCATATTTTACAGTAAACTTTTGCTTTTTAAGAGCTAGTTTCAATATCATCTAGGATTTTTTTTCATAGCTGTATGCCAATGTGGACAGTAACATACCTGAGAATTTTGAATTTTAAAATTTACTTAAAATGTAAATATTTTGGCCAATTACTATTCACTAATGATAGGTCATCTCACCAATAATGTATACGAAAATTGAAGCCAACTACATAATAATTAGATGCTTGTAAAAATATCTTAAAGTCAAAAGATACGAAATTGGCAAGTCAAATGAGAATAACCCACCTACGTCCAATATTAAATATTATTAACCTACTACTAAAAGTAGTATTTACTTATTAATCTTTAATGTCCTGAACTTTCACATATTCTATTTTGGCACATTGCTTTATTTCTTTTTTCTCGGTGACATAGCATTCCAAAACAATATTTTAAACAATCATTTTATAAAAAAAAATCAATAGGTTTAATAATTTAAAAAAAAATTAAATTGAATCTAAATTTAAAATTATACTTTGGGCTAAATTTATTATAATTACACTAACCAAAAATAAGTAAACATATTTCAATTTTACCTTTATTTTTCTTTGTAAATAAATTGTTAAAAAAAAAATATAGCCTATTAAAGGCCATACTCCCCTACCCCCTGAAAATAAGAGAAAGAATGCTATTATAGCGCACTCTAATGGGACAAATTTAGGAAATATTTTTTGTTTGTAAAATATATAAATTATATAGTTTCTTATTTCTTCAATTTATTCAGCAATTCCGCATATGTAATATAGACTAATTAGGGATTGATAAATTATTTGCCACTTCTATAAATTTGTTTTATTGAAAACTAGTTTCGAATGTTATACATTCATCCTCAGTTCTAAAAACACACAAAAAATTCAGAAATAAGCAATTCAAAATATAGTTGGTATTATTGTACATATTAAATTAAATGTAATATAAGTTAGTATTATAAAAGATTTATGAATTATAAATTTAATTACAGCAAGAAATCAAATACATGTTGGTACTCACCTCCTAATTAAACTTTAAACCTCCATTTAAACATTGGTGAGCACCAACATGTATTTGATTTCTTGTCTTAATTAAATTCATAATTCATAAATCTTTTATAAAACTGATTTATATAATTTAATATGTATAATAATACCAACTATATTTTGAATTGCTTATTTTTTGAATTTTTTGTGTGCTTTTAGAACTGAGGATGAATGTATAACATTCGAAACTAGTTTTCAATAAAACAAATTTATAGAAGTGGCAAATAATTTATCAATCACTAATTAGATTGATCCTTCTGTACCATCATGCGGATGTCAACTGTAATATAGACATTTCCCGAATATTTCTTAAAATTTACAGCATCATCCAAATTCTCTGTTATTCTAAAGGCTTCTTTGTAAATAAGTTTAACGCCTTCAAGATCAAACTTTTGATCTTTTTCGCTGTTACCAATGCATTTTTTTTCTTTTGAATTATATTTTGGGCTATTTTTGTTTTTACAATCATTTTTATGTTGATAGATTAGAAATTATGTTTACCTTTGATGAATGTTATTAAAGATTAACTTCTGAACAGATCTTGAAGACAGCTTAGCAAACTATTAATGACTACCATTTCTCTAGAGAGCAAACGAATTAAAATCTGACGTCATTTGTTGATAAAAGATTCATGCTGAAGCACAATTGAATAAATATCACAAAAGAATATAACTTATAATATAACAGAAACGCCTATGAATGAGCCTTGCGCAAATTTTATTTAACGAATGGAAACTATATTTTTTATCACTTATATTCAAAATTATATATATACATATAATTATAAT
Organism: Rhaphigaster nebulosa; assembly: GCA_948150685.1. Classification (NCBI taxonomy): domain Eukaryota; kingdom Metazoa; phylum Arthropoda; class Insecta; order Hemiptera; family Pentatomidae; genus Rhaphigaster; species Rhaphigaster nebulosa. Next base: position 128,746,565 of record OX411311.1, on the reverse strand, counting down.
AATATAATAGAGCAATGCCACTGATGTTATTTTGTTTTTTTTAATCATTGTCTCTATTAATAATAATATAAATTATATTACATATATACCTAATAATGTATATATTTCAGAATATCAATATATTTTTAGTTCGTTGTACGCAATAAGGGAAGTAATGTAATGGCGAAAATTTTCAGATTTCAACGTAACTATCCATTTTGACTAGTTTCGTCGTGAGTCTGTAAGAACCTTCGTTCCGTTTCTTGCATAAATCAAAAACGGTTAGCCGTAGAAAGTTGAAATTTTGTATTTGGGATTGTTGTAACGTCTAATTGTGCAAGTCCATTTTTGATCACAACATGATCATCAAAATAATAAAATAAAAACTTGTATGCCAATATAAATATAATAACATACTAGATTTTTGTTAAAATTAGATAACCGGAAGTGGTACTTCATTCTTGTACATCATAATAGACTAAAACTTCTCAAATTTAGTAGTCTTTCATCAAAAATTATATTAAAATATAATATAAAACTTCTCAAATTTAGTAGTCTTTCATCAAAAATTATTTTAAAATATAATATAAAACTTCTCAAATTTAGTAGTCTTTCATCAAAAATTATATTAAAATATAAAAAGGTAATTTGCCTGTAGGTCGTAATAAAGTTTCATCAAAATTTATATTAAAATACAATGCAAAACATCTCAAATTTGGTGTATAATAAGGCCTTTATATCAAAACGAATAAAAAACTAGATTTTGTAACAAACACATCAAAAATTAAATTTAAATTAAATTTAGAAATCATATGTTTCGGTAATAAAGGTTACAAACGCAATTAGGTTTTCAATCCAATTAAACATTTTTATTACTTGTTTTAAGTGTTACAATTGAGTGTAAAATACTGGTTTTCCTCCCCATTTGTGTGAGTTTGTGTGTGTCAATAGATGGATGTCGCGACGCCGAGATACTGCAATCTTCGGAAACTAGTAACCAAATTCAGGATCACTTTTTGAGCCACTGATTTATAGTTTAATATGCGTACAAAGAAGTCACTTGGTGTCCACATCAGATATTTTACAGAATCATGTAATAATGACTTTTAAGTGTCGATAGTAAAAATAGTATAACGCTTCAAAAGCTGCATTGGCTAAATACAATGACATTTTTAGAAGCTCAGATCATGTTTTTCAAAAATAGAATCGGGATAGATTTCATTAATTAATTAAAAAGAAAAACAAACAAATGAATAATTTATTCATTTTTAACAGTCTTTATCTGTAATCTCATCGCTTTGACAGGTTCCAAGCAGTGGCGTAGCCAGGATTTCATTTCGGGGAGGGGAGAGGGGTAAGGAGGACGAAGGAGAGAGGGGGAGGGGGGTTAGCATGGTTTAGACATAGAAAAATAGAGGCTTGATTTTAAAAAATCCAAAAAAATCGCCAAACCAGCCCGCACTGACAAAAATAATTATTTATAACATCATTCATAACTTTTCTATGCATTTTTTAGCTCTTAAAAAATAAGCAAAACTAAAGCCATGTTGTTCTTGCTTCCAACCCTTCATTTGTTTTCGAATAATAGATGTTAGAAATGCGAATGGACCTTTCAACTCAATGTGTCCAGAGACATATATGAATAGGACAGGAATCGCGAATACTGATAAGAGAATGCAGACGCAGGACTGTTCGGGGGTCAATACTTCGTCTAACAACACCGCCTCTCGGAATCTATAGCATTCAGGAATCTACAAATTGTTTTTTTTAGAAGAGTTAATTAATTAAAGGAATTTCGATAGAAGAGTGGGTCTGTCCACTAATTGTTGGATAGCCTGCCACGGTTCGACGAGTAAAGCTTATAAACCCTCTGGTCCTCTTTAGAAGCCAGTTTTACCAACATTATTCAAATTCTTTCGTTTTCTAAACCTTTTAAAGGATTCGAACCGATACCAATACATTGCCAAGATCATAATAATGAGCTTCGACTACATTACTCTAGTAAATACAACTCATGAAAACAATATATAATTCTTTTGTAAATAAATAAATAAAATAAAAAATAGGCCTTTGCAACGACAACCCATGATGGGTCTTGGGTTAAGTAAATAAACCTAAGGATTTACTGTGCTTCGTAAAAAATATAGAATTCCACTGAGATCACAAGATGACAGAGTGGTATCTCAAAAAGCATGGATCTTAGCGAGGAAGGGCTTACAATTCCTCAACATAATAACAATGATGTAAATCTTTTATAAAACCTTTTATAAAATTTACTGAAACTGTCCTATTTTGAGTTGACATCCGCATGATGGTAAAGAAGGATCAATCTAATATCTAATATCTATTCAACAACCTCCGAAGACAGGCCCATCCCGAAACATTATGTTTTGATTCCATATTACGGCCCTATATCCACCAAAGTCGGAAATTAATTGAAAAACCTAGGATTAAACCCTGCATTTAAAATAGAAAAAACTCTATCCTCATATTTTCCTTCTCCTAAACAGAAAATCCCTTTTCAAAAAAGAGGAGTATACGAACTAAATTGTAATGATTGTGCAGCCAACTACATGGGAAAAAACTGGAAGATCCCTAAATCAAAGATTAAAGGAGCATATATGTGCATATAATAATAAGACAGAGAATTCTAACTTTACAATATATTTAAATGAAAAAAACTCGTAAATTCAACAGGAGTTAAATTAATACATCACGTTGAAAACAGCCTCAAATTAAATATATATGAAGCACTTAAAATAATAAAATCCTTCAAATCCAATCCAGATTTTTAATTAAATGACCAAATAAATATCTCCAATAGTCCAATCTTAAATTTATTCCCATCTATAACAGAAAAACCAATTACTCACCGGCGTTACTAGAAAACCCCCGACCCTTACACCGTTTACCTATAAATATCTCACCTTTCTCTTTCATTGTTAGTTCAGTGCGAGAAGAAACCAGTACAAACCTTTCTGTTTAATATAATCCATTTAAACCTCGGTGAGTACCAATATGTATTCGATTTCTTGTCTTAATTAAATTCATAATTCATAAATGTTTTATAATACAGATTTATATTATATCTAATTTAATAGCCATAATAATACCAAACTATATTTTGAATTGCTTATTTTTGAATTTTTATGTGTTTTTAGAACTGAAGATGAATGTATAACATTCGAAACTAGTTTTCAATAAAACAATATTATAGAATTGTCCTATTTTGATTTAAATTCTGTTTACAATCTAGTAAAATGGTAGTCATCAAATAAGGTAGTTCTGATATGTTGTATGTGATAGATGGCTAATGATAAATACAAATTTCCGACCTCGACAGACCTCCGCATCATTTTGAAATATTTGAAAAATACAAAATTTTCATGGTTTTTGTCAATTTTTACTCCCAAGAACCAATTTTACGGTAAAAGTGACAATGAAATCTCTTAAAATAAACTAAATTTGCAACAAAATTAGACCAAATTTGTTTATTTGATCTAATACTTTTTGAGGTATAATGATTCAAAATTTCAAAAAAATTATAAAATAAGTAATATTTTGACGATTAAAAACCTATTTCTTCGGCAAAAGTAACTCTATACGTTTTTTAAAGTAGGCAAAATTTGCAACAAAGTAAGGCCAAATTGTTTAAGGTAGACTCAATACTGTTCAAGATACACCTGTTAACAAGGTATACATGTTTAGAAGATTTTGTAAAATTAAAAACATCCAGTTAGTAACATATACATCATATTTATCTTAAATATTTTGTAATATGAAAAGATTTGGGTAATATGTAATTAATATTATGCAATGCTGTAATAATAGCCCGGTAGATATACCTAAAAAAAAAAGGGTTTGGGTTGTAATAGGTGATTTTAATTTTCAAGTAGGTACGTATTGCCCCTCTGGTGAAAAATCCAATTTTGCGATCCCCTTTCTTCCCTAATATGTTTTCTGCTATCTTGAAAAACCGCTAAGAAAAAGCACTTTATTCAGTATTCCGCAATAACTCGCTTCTTTTTAGATAAATAATTGTAATAATCAATTATAAATATCAATTAATGTCCAGCAAGCTTTATATGAAACATGTTTGAAAATTCCTAGATACGGGGTTATGAAAATCTGCAATAAGACATAAAAAGATAGATGAGTCAGTGGGTTCGCTTTAACAACTATCTTTTAGCGCAGTTCAGAGCGAAGTATAGAATAACCAATCTTGTAGAGGATTAAATTTCCTGCAAGATCCATACAAAGCATTTAGGAAGTCATTTGAAATGCTTTGTGATGGATCTTGCAGGAAATTTAACCCTTTACAACATTGGATATTATGAATATTGCTCTTAACTGTACTAAAAAATAGTAATTAAAGCGAAACCACTGGGACTTATCTACCTTTTTACGTCTTTTTGGCATTTTTGAAAATTTTCACGAACCCGGAATTCAGTAGTTGTTCTGGATTTTCAAACATGTTTCATGTGACACTAGCGGGACATTTATTAATAATATTTAAAATTGATAATTACAACTTTTTACCTAAAATACCCTGAAAGCGAATCATTAAAGAAAAACTAAAAAAAAATACATCTTCTTAGCGTTTTTTCAAGATAGCAGAATACATACTAGAGAGGGTAGGCATACCGAAATTTTGACTAGAAGTTACCCATTCTTTAATGGTATCCTTCTGCCTGGATAAAAATCCTACATTACGAATTTCAGCTCATTTGACCGAGAAAAATATTATTTTTATATTTATTTATATATATATATATATATATATATATATATATATATATATATATATATATATTAATAATAATTAAATCCATTCGGCTATTATTACAGTATTACATAATGTTAATTACATATTACCCAAAATCTGTCCATAATATGATGTTTTTATAAATATGATGGATATATTATTAACTGAGGCAGAACTATATGGTGGTGTATTGTTCGAAACCAAAAACTAATAAATACTTTTTTTTTAATTAGAAAATTAAGAATAAATGAAAATGAAACCAGACAATATTTTATATTTTTTTTCTAACCATTTTATTTTATAGCTAATTTATTTATTTTTTGTAATTACAAGCAAATGAATTGTGCAAGATACGTTGAAAGGGTTTCGGATTACATACATTAATATAAGTTTAAAAGATCATTTATACAGACCAGCCTCTGTATATCGAACTTCCATATATCGAAAATCTTTATATATTAGACTATTTTTAGGAACCTTGAGTTTTTGAAGAAAAAAATATTCAGTATATCGAATAAAATTTCTCTATAGCGAAAAAAAAATTCCTATTTAAAAAAAAAATATAAAATGTTGTTGTCATCAAAAAGAGCCCTTACTTTATGTACATAAAAATGGGTAATAATTAAATAAGAAAAAAAAAATGTACCACTGGTTTACAAAGCAATGGAAATTCGGGGAAGATCTTGTTTCAGAAGAAGTACAGGAGTACCTAAATTCCCTGAATCTCTTTCCTAGCATAGAATGAAATTTTCATTTTTAATTCAGTTTAACTTTACCCTTCTTGCTGTGAACATTGCTCCTAAATATGACTTCGGAGATGCCTTAAACATGAAAAGACATTAGAAGCTATTTTGCGCGAAAACAAAAATAAATTAATTTTTATGCACGGTTGTATATTTTTAATACATATCCTTAATAAATATTCATGTAAATTTGTAAAAAATCACAGATGTAATTTGTACAATTTTTCAAATAAGTGTTATTGATCGTTCAGCTTTATTTTTCTTTAACCCTTAAAAAATTGCCTTTGATAATTTTTTAACACTAAAGAATAGCTGTAATTGTTTTCAGTTTGAAAAGGGTGACAAATTGCAATCTTTCTATACATCGAAATTTCCATATATTTTCTTCAAGGAACCTTCATGTTCAATATATAGTAGAAGTTCGACTGTATATTGAAAATCAATGTATACAGGCAGTGTGCATCATGAAGAGGAGGATAAAAGATTTCTTGAAGATGTAAAGGAAATGAAAAGAAGATATAATGGAAATCTAAATGTTAATACGATAGCGTCCTGTTCCCGGTTACTGAGAAAGGGATTTACACAGATTCATCCCCTCCACATATTTCTACAGAGGGGAAGAAAAGATATTTGAAGAAAAGAAAAAAATTATATCTACATAAGTTACAGAAATTTCGTCTGCTATGAAGATTTCATCTATAATTTAAGTAATTTATCAATCTATAGGTGAATTTAAAAACAAGAAAAATAACTTTAGTATGAGTTGAATTTAATTTTTTTTTTAATTCATACTTTTCAGAAAAAAAATTATCACAAATTTTGGTTTTTGTTTTTTTAAACTAATAAAAACGACCTTAAATTGGTTACAAAAAAAATTTAAATATTATTTTTTAGACAAATTTGAAACGTTTATTCAAGAATAAATTTATTAAGTTGGATCTCCCGAAGTAAAACATATTTTAGAGAAATCAAATTTTATCAAACAAAATTTTCTCTTGAATTTTGATTTAAGGTAAGATCTCAGTGGCATTCATATATAAAAAAAAATAAAAAAAAAAAGGAATTTTGAGTCATTTAAAAAAATTAAACACCTATTTCTTAAGAACAAAGAAGTGAATTAATTCCTTTTAAACCTCAACTGATTAAAAACATAATTTTATCTTTAATTAAAAGAAGTAAAAATTACTTAACAAATCTGTTGGAAACATTTAAATATTATATTTTGCATATCTATGCAATATGCAGGACGCATTAATGAATCAAATTATAATCACATTTAATAGATCAGGTAATTAGTAAAAAATATACATCAGTAATAAAACAGGTTTAAAGTTAAATTAAATAAAAGTGAAATTATGTAATTTCACAAAAGATTAAATGTGTGGGTCATTTAGTCTCTTAAAATACTTTGTAAACGTGTTTATCATATCTTCCCCATTAATTTTGTATTGAATATCTAATTGAAATTCAGTTTATGCAAAAATTTAATAAAAGAATTCTATGCTTTACGAACTTATGAAATGATCGAATTCCGACAATTTGTGTCATAAAAAAAAATTATAACGAACGCCACAAACACCGTTGGGTAAATTAACAAAGTGAAGTCTCGATAGGCTCCATTTCTACATTGGCTGGTTAAAAAAATTATTTAAAAAAAAAATAATATTAAAAATATAGATGTGAGAAATTTTGAGAGTGGAATGTAAGTCTCGTTGAGGGTACTCCTCATCGTAAGAGGAAGAAGGGCATCGAATAGATATGAGTTAAAGTTCTATAAAATGATGGCCAATATTTTGAGAAGTAGAGTAATAAAATTATTTTCTTAACATTTATTTTGTTCAAAACTATTTTTAAAATTTCTACCAACCACTGCACATGAAGGTTCATGGGTTATCTTGGTAAGGAAGTATTGTTTCATAGGCAACGGTTTTAAAGGAGGTGATGTGGTAAAAACTTATGTTCAACTGCCAGATTTATTACCCACAATCCAATGGAGAGACAGGTACATATAAAGGTATATAGAGGCTGAGTGTGCCCCGAGAGGATTTCCCGATCAGACTTCATCCACAGATGACATAACATAATATACAAATTATTTGCCGTAGCCGGAGTAGACTCCTAACCCACTCCTACAAAAATATGTTTATTGTTATAGATTTCTCTGAAAGATCACACATATGCAGAAAAAATCACACATCAACTGGAGACAGTACCTCACTCTAATACGTCTACACACATACTGAAGGAAAAGGGAGGTAGCATAACAATAACTGGGAAAGGTTATCTTGTTAATGTGACCTTTTAGATTGTTGAAGTGAGGTGTGCTGCATTTTGTCTGCATATATTTAATCTTATTGTTTCTGTACTGATGATGCCTAAATGTGCGAAACATCGATTTTAGGGACTTTGCGTGCAAAATCTTCCATTTATAAACCTTACGATAATAATTATTAATTAATAATATGAAAATAACAAACGAAAACCTACACTTTTCCGCTGTTATTTTCCTTTTCTAAACTAACACCAACGATCCTTCAATATAACAAGCGTTTATGAAACATTGATAAGAATGATATGAAGCCAAACGTCAGTCCCAGAGGTTAGGGGGCACAAGACTTGTGACCTGAGGGAAGCAGATATCGGTTATCGGAGAGCATTAAGATATACAAGTGTTAGCAGATACAACTATTGTAGCAAATTGTAATCACCGTTCTAATTTATGGCTATGATAATAACATCAATAATATTGTAATGCAATTCAAAACTACCAGGGTCCAGCAATGAAACTACCAGGGGGTCCAGCAATGAAATGGGATAATTTCAGAATTTAATCATTTATATATCAATCAGTGACTTTAGACTCCCAGCAATATGTAAAATAATAAAAGCAAGAAATTTTAATTATGGACAATGGGAGAGAAATAAACAAAAAAGTAAAGAAAATTCTGATGATGAGGAAATATTTCTCCGAAACGTTAATTGAATAAAGAAGAACATTATACCTGGAAGTTATATCTTACCCTTTAATGAAATATATTCTAAGAGATACCAAGTTATGATAGGTTTAGATAAATTAGAAGTTAATATTATTTTTCCATTTATATGCGTAATATATGGACAGAAAAAGGTGAAATGGATTTTGTTCTTTCAAACTAAAAAGGATTTCTTGGAAATTGAGATAAAAGTTGAGAATATTAAGGACATTCGGTCCATGGCTGATACAGAAATTGTTTACAGCCGTGACCCAGTTCAAGTTGACATTGGCCAGCATATCAGATAATTAAATATAAATAAAAAAATATTTAAAGGAGAAATCCAAGTTCTTCAGGGAATCCCAGAGCAATTCGACCAGAGCCGTTGGAACTCCAGCAAACTCGACTATCTGTCAGATGGATGGATGGAATCAATGAACCAAATAGAAGAGAATTAATAAAGATTAACGAGCCTGTATCTGGAACCGTTCGATGAACCCTGGGGAAAACCCCTGCTTCTTTCACTTCCAGTTCTTCTGGAAGGAGAACGGGATTCTTCAGACTGTGGAAGAGAACTGGAGTCGGTCCGTACGTCGCCCGTTCCTGGAAACTAGGACTATCTTAGCAATGTTAAAGAAGATATAGTTCGGTGGCTTGCGAAAAGTAAATTTGTTAATCTCTAGCTACAAATGGTTGGTGAAGTTCATACCAAGTGCTACGAGGAAAAAAACGTACTTAGCAAACCTCGTTATTCTAGAATAATGAGAACAGGGTTATTCTGGATAACACGAAATTTCGGGTAAGAGATGGTAGGACCAGTAAATAAAACACACTTCGTTGAATCAAAATCATATAAAAGTGAGAACAAATATAAGAACTGATACTATAAGAGACATATTTAAGACTAATATTATGTGATAATATTATATTTATACTATTTAAGATATAATTTAATTCATAGTTTAAATATGCATGAGAAACAAAACACAATGTGGAGAGGGCTTCTATAAAATATTACTATTTTCAAAAGAAATTTAATTAGCATATCATGCACCGCTTTAAAAAAAAATATATTTATCGTACATCCAAAATGAAAGGGACACAATTCGAAAAAGACGTTTTTGTTATAACGAACATTAGACAGAAGTTAAGTTGTACGTAGAAGCCACCAGGGTTTCTCCTCTAACACATGTTGCTGGTAGATCACCTATTGTGTCTATAGTTTTGGCCTGATAATTGAGAATTGGCTGCTCTTTGGGATTATATCGGTCCAACTATTAAAATGTCTGATGTTAGCAATTTTTATTTGTGCCTCCTTTCATTAAAGATGTGCGTAATGTTCCTCCTATTATAATTCCACGTAATTTTTATATATATAAAACATAACGTTGGATGTAAGTTACGATCCAATTAACAAATAAAAACTTTACATGTTAAAATGTTTTATAAATGCATTTAAAATTGCATAATTAAAATTTGAAATTTCTGATAACATTATGAAATATAATTTCGTAAAACACAATAACTTGTTGAGAACAAAAACGTCCCATCATTATAAAATCGCCTGAATATAAAATAAAAGTGCCTAATGGAAATGTGCAAAAATAAAATAAATAATTGTCAGGATGTAAATGGTAGATTCCAAAGCCTAGAGTCTAATATTAACCTGTCGATATTTCGCCAAATCCGGCGTCGTAAGATCTTTTTTTCGTATTTACTATTTTTCTATTATATTTATTATTTGGTTAATTTTATGATATTATGTATATTTTTAGTTGTTTAGTATATGTACTTTCTGTTTTCTGGCGATCAGCTGTTTTTTTTTACTTCCTTGCACACCTTAGTAAAGAAAGTATTGGAATCGCGAAAATTTTCGGTTTTCATATTTCAACAGAAATATCCAATTTGACCCATCTCTGAATCCATTTTGACTAGTTTCGTCGTGACGTCCCTACTTACGTTCGTTCGTATCTCGCATAATTCAAAAACGGTAATCCGGAGAAAGTTATACTTTTGTATTTATGATTGGTGTAATAACTAGTTGTGAACCTCCTTTTTGGTTACTAGAAGATCACCGAAAGTGGTACTTTACTTGAAGGTTATAATTTATCATCAACAATTACATTAAAATATAATGCAAAACTTTTCAAATTTGGTATATAAGACGTATATATTGATATAAATAGGATACTAGATTTTGGTTGAAATTTGATAGCCGAAGGTGGTACTTTACCTGAAACTGTTTTGGTTTTTTTATCCCCTGTCTTCTTAGAAGTGAAGAATACGAATCGTGGTAAAAATAACAAATCGAGATTTTGACAGATAAGCACGATTCAAAATCCGTACTAACCGTTTTAAACATTTTTATAATGGTGTGTGTGTGTGTGTGTGTCTGTGTTTGTGTGTCTGTGTTATTATTATAGACAGTTTTATTAGTCAGTTGACATCCGCATGATGGTATATAACGATCTAATTAGAGATTGATAAATTATTTGCTACTTCTATAGTTGTGATTTACATTACATCTAATTTAATATGTATAATAATACCAAACTATATTTTGAATTGCTTATTTATGAATTTTTTGTGTGTATTTAGAACTGAAGATGAATGTATAACATTCGAAACTAGTTTTCAATACCACGAAGATTTTCATTCATTAAATATTTTTAAAAAAAAATTAATAACTAATGATGCTTTATCATCAAATTGAATGACTATTGATGAACTTATTCACAATATATAAAAACTATATCTTAACTAACAATCAAAGATAGAATGAAAATTACTTTATGAAGGAATGAGATGGTCCGGAAGGCGGTTAAAAAAAAAAAAAGGATTACAAATCGTAAAAAAACAACTATTTATTAAGAACCGACGTTTCGACCCACTTTGCAGGTCTTCTTCAGGGCTGAATAAACAACAAGATACAAAAATAGAAAAAGAAATACAAATAAAACATAGGTATAAACAGCGAATGAATTAAAATTAAAAAGACAGTGAGAAAAATAAAAAAAAATATGATTTTTTAATTTATTTCTCTTTTAGTTGGCATCCGCATGATGGTATAGAAGGATCAATCTGATTGGTAGGTTGACATCCGCATGATGGTATAGAAGGATCAATCTGATTGGTAGATTGACATCCGCATGATGGTATAGAAGGATCAATCTAATTGGTCAGTTGACATCCGCATGATGGTATAGAAGGATCAATCTGATTGGTCAGTTGGCATCCGCATGATGGTATAGAAGGATCAATCTGATTGGTAGGTTGACATCCGCATGATGGTATAGAAGGATCAATCTAATTGGTCAGTTGACATCCGCATGATGGTATAGAAGGATCAATCTAATTGGTCAGTTGACATCCGCATGATGATATAGAAGGATCAATCTAATTGGTCAGTTGACATCCGCATGATGGTATAGAAGGATCAATCTAATTGGTCAGTTGACATCCGCATGATGGTATAGAAGGATCAATCTAATTGGTCAGTTGACATCCGCATGATGATATAGAAGGATCAATCTAATTGGTCAGTTGACATCCGCATGATGGTATAGAAGGGTCAATCTAATTGGTCAGTTGACATCCGCATGATGGTATAGAAGGATAAATCTCATTGGTCAGTTGGCATCCGCATGATGGTATAGAAGGATCAATCTGATTGGTCAGTTGACATCCGCATGATGGTATAGAAGGATCAATCTGATTGGTCAGTTGACATCCGCATGATGGTATAGAAGGATAAATCTAATTTGGGGTTTGATAAATTATTTGCCACTTCTATAAATTTGTTTTATTGAAAACTAGTTTAAAATAAGCAAGTCAAAATATAGTTTGGTATTATTGTATATATTAAATTAGATTAATACAAATCAGTATTATAAAACATTTATGAATTATGAATTTAATTAAGACAAGAAACATTTAACAAAGAACATATAATTCAAAATAATGTTTCGTATAACATTCGAAACTAGTTTTCAATAAAACAAATTTATAGAAGTGGCAAATAATTTATCAATCCCTAATTTCTCTTTTAGTTTATCTATTGTTATTATTATTATAGCCAGTTTTATTAATCAGTTGACATCCGCATGATGGTATATAACGATCAATCTAATTAGAGATTGATAAATTATTTGCTACTTCTATAATAGTTGTGATTTATAATACATCTAATTTAATATGTATAATAATACCAAATTATAATTTGAATAATTTGAAAGAATAATTTTTTTTTTTTTGTTTTTTACCGTCTCTCAGACCATCTCATTCCTTCGTAAATTTTTACGATCAACTATTGATCTTTCAATCAAAAAATTAATTTAATGTATTATTTAAAAAAAAAATTAATTGTCAATAAAACAATGCTCAAAGCGTATATTGAACTGATGCCAAAAAAGTTTACATCGACCAAACGAGAACCGCTTCAATGGAAAAAGTACGAACAAATGGTAGGGTAGCAAGAACCAGCCAAATCGAAAGGTTTGCTAAATTAAAATAGAAACCATGCCACAGCTTTTACAAACCAACTCGTGGTTCAACATTCCTTGAAAGACGTAAAAACTACATTTACATACACTAATAGAAAAGTTACAAGCATTAGTCTGAATTACCACTGGATTGATCCAAAATCATAATAAAGTTGTAATTAAAAAATAACATTTTTTGAAATGGATACCTTTTTACATGAGTCACTAAGTAAGCTATATTTTCTAATATATCGATGAGAAAAAGGTCAATAAGGGAAATAAAAAATTTATAAGAGACGCAAAGAAAATATAAAACTGTGAAATTCTAGTAAATTTTCACGAATTTATTTATTATTATTTTAAGCAATAAAATACGTTATTACTTATATAACCCGGAACGAAAATTTACGACCGCTTACCGTAGAACGGAAGAAATTTAGATTGTTTACGCACAATGACCTTTTTACCATCGATGTGTTTACTGTCAGCAAAAATTTAAATCAAACGAAAAAGAGCCAAGACATTTTAATTATTATAGAAAATGGTATCCATTGCTTAATCTTAGAGTTATGTTTGGATCTAGAGCTGAGAAAGTAATAAAGCATAAAACTTTTTTCTTTATAAGTAATGAAGAATAAACAAATAATTTTTAGTATTTATTATGAATTTATTAAATTTTGTATAAAGATTAAATCAGTTATAAAAATTGAGTTTCTAGAATATTTTTTAATTTTATTTTTTTAAATTTATTTATTTATGAATTGCCTTTGTTAAAATAATCATCGCATCAGCTGTTATTTTAATGAAGGGCTCAGTCAGCTCTCGTTTTAGTTACTACTTGTTCACCGCAAGTGGCACTTTACTTGAAGGTCATATCAGACTGTCATAAAAAATTATATTAAAATTTGATAAATTATACTTTTATATCAATATAAGTAGTTGGAATTGAAGAGCCGAAAGAAGTACTTTACTTGAAGCTCATAATAAACTTAAATCAAAAGGTATATCGGCATTTAATACAGAGATCATATGGTTCTGTGATAAATGTTATAAACGTGATTTTTTTCCACTCTAATTAAACAATTTTATTACTTGTTTTAATTGTTAAAATTGAGTATAAAATACTTTTTTTATTTTCCCACCATTATTGAGCTGAACAGGCCTGCAGAAAGAGAATAAGATATAAGTTAAGCGGATTCTTTCACTTAAAATGTCGAAACCATCGATTTCCAATGCATTATCCAGTGACAGAGACAGTTTTAATGTTGCCACGGAATACGAAGAAATCTCTTGGGAACTTGTTACCTACTACAAGAAAACGACATATATAATAGCGGAATGAGGCCTCCAGAAACAAGAGCTTATGTGTGTCTGTATGTGTCAATAGATGGATGTCGCGACGCCGAGTGTCTTTTTTGAGATACTACTATCTTTGGAAGCTAGTAACCAAATTCAGAATCACTTTTTGAGCTAACGATTATAGTTTAATAGGCGTACAAAGAAGTCATGTGTTGTCCACATCAGATATTTTTTGATACAACGAATTCAGATGTTGAAAAAAAAAAAAAAATGGAATCGGAATAATGAAAATATTTTGAACCAATTTCTCAGGAAAGTGCTTGCCTAACGATATGTAATTATAAAAATTACACCACTAATTGTGCTTTTGGTATTTAATTTTTAATTGTACTATTGATGTAAAATCTAACAATTTCGTTTAGAAAAATACACAAAACTAGAATGAATATTGATTGAAATTTATTACATTTTATTATTCTGTCGTACTATTTAATTTATTTATTGATTTTTTTTTTTTTTTTTTTTGTTCAAATGAAAAAGTAGTTGTCGAAATGAAACAGTTTTATCATGATATTTATTTAATTTTCTTAAAATATAGCCAATGGCCGGAGTGGTGTGGCACTGGACCCCTAATGCACTACCGGAAAAAAATAACTTTCTTTTATTTTTTAGTAGATACTAATGTGTAAGAAACTTCAAATATAATAAAAATTAAGTTATAATAGAAGTTAAGATTAAGTTAAGTCTTTGGAAGCTAGTAACCAAATTCAGAGTCACTTTTTGAGCGACCGATTATAGTTTAATAGGCGTAGAAGGAAGTCATGGGATGTCCGCATCAGATAAATATTTCCCCCTCCCTCCCCAACAATATTTAAGTTTAGAAAATAATGGAGAAAACTTTAAACAGGCTGCATGCCTCGGCATTGGGAGATATCGCCAGTACAGATCCATCGACTGCTGGGGGCCATTCACTGGAACCATTACCGCACTATATCAGTCTGCAATAGTCGCGAACTGTCCCTGGATCGGACCGTTGAGTTCTTTCTCAACGGCTGGACAGAATTATAGCTGGATCCGTCCATATCATGATCCAAGAGGTCTACTTTGTCATTTGTAAATTCTTTCAAAAACTCTTGTGACAGGCTGACCAACGCAGTAGAAAGATGACCAACTACAATAATTAGGTAGCACTTAGCGACCCACAGTAGATGTTTAGTCTGAGTAACCGCATTCATATCAACCGCTTTAGTGCCAACCCAAAGTATCGTTTTATTTAATATTTAATTATATTCATTTATTTTGAACCAGAGTCCATTCACAATGCGTATTAAAGACGCCCATCAAATACACTATATCCTATATATCGTATGTAATAATATAATATATTAACTGTCGTTGGCTTTTTGAAAAAGTTTCGAACAACGATAAATCGCCGTTGGCACTAAAAGGTTTAAGATAGCAGACGAACCAGAATTTTTGCTAAAAAAACCAAAAAAGCTCAAGTGATGATATAATGGAATTGTTGTCAACTGACATAATTCCCAAAATGTCGGCAGAAGGGAGAATAATACGCATTCAATTGGCAGTGACTCAATCAGAATTGTTTAATACACTGAAAATTCATATAATACAATTTGTATCAATTCCTAAATTGCTATTAGATATTTTTTCTTTAATTTCTTACTTATTTAGAAATAAAAAATAATGTAAAAAATATTTTATCAATATATAATATTAATATTACAAAAACAAATCCTTTATTCTCTCAAATACCAGTAAATAACTAGCCAGTAAAAGTTTCGCCAATTAAGGCATCATAAAGGCGAAAAAAAAAAGATAAGATCACATAAATACGGGCAAGAGGCAGTACATCTCACATCAACACCTATAATCTAGTGCTATCTCTGTTTGGTCAGTCTTTTTTAAGGTGTTGAAGTGAGAAGTGCTGTCTCTGGTCCGCATTTATCTGATACGTATGCGGCGTTCAAGACTCGATTTACACCCTCTCTTAAAAACTGTGTCACCTGAAGCTTTCTTTGAGCTCATATTCAACCTCCTAATTTTCTCCAGTAACTCTCCAGCGCACACAATTCTGGAATTTTCAATGCAATAGGGAATATTTTATAGCAGATTCTTTTAGTAAATTAAATTATAAAACTATGTAATATCAGTAAAAATATCGATCCGATGCTTCCATAAGGCGCTTATCTGATGTTGTCATGTTGACACCATAAATGGTCTTGGGTTCATAGCTTTGTAAGGACCGTATTGTTTCTAGGCCAACGGTTGTGCAAGGAGGTGATTTGGTTGAGACCACGCTCAACCGCCGGGTTTTCTCCCAATTAAGGGTACCCACTTGATAGAGGCTGGATGAACCCCAGGAGGGTCGATCCACGACTAATAACAGAATAATTTATTATCTGTCACAGCCGCTCTCGAACCCAGTCGAACGCATAGCAGCACAGTGATATATATACTTATATACCAATTTATATATATATATATATATATATATATATATATATATATATATATATATATATATATATATATATATATATATATTCCCAACTATTAATTTCATGATCACAATAGACCAGTCTCTATATTAAAAATACGTTTTTCAACTTTATCCATGTGGCCGTCGAAAACTATTTGTATCATGCGGTTAGATCGGTGGTTCTCAACCTGAAGGGTACGCCCCTCTGGGGGAAGGGGGGGGGGGGGAAGGCGTGATAAAACTAACGGGAGGCGCGAATAAATCGAGAAAATATATATCGACGAAAAATATTTTTTTAAATTTATTTTACAGAAAACATTCTGACATAATAAAAAATAAAATACTCTTTATACTGATATAATACACTTATAAATAGGTATTGCACAATTTATTTAATAATTAACTTATCAAAATTAAATTAAAAACCTGATTAATACTTATTAATGAATTCCTTGGGTTCACGTTCTAGAATATTCGAGACAAATCTATGCATTAATATTTTGAATATTGAATTGAACTACAATGTATTTGAAAATTAGAATCGATATATGCATTGTGTGATTATGTAAACTATAAATTAAATAGAAACTTATGTTATGATTACAGCACGATTTCAGTGAAAATTATTGTATGGGAGGGGGCGTGATGAAAATTGTGATTGAAAATATGGTCGCAAATAATTAAACATTGAGAAACACTGGGTTAGATAGATAAGATTTTATTATGGCTATTATACTGATATATGGTGGAGAATTGTTTACTATAAACTTATATAATAGAATCTCCCAATAATATACATATCAAACAACTATATAAATTTAATTTTTTTAAATAACTAGAAGATAATCTCGTAGGAGTGACAGCCAAACTGCAATAATACAACTAGATGAGAAATGCAGCGAGAAATCCGTGAGACTATCCGAGCTTAAAGGCGAGAACTTGCCGGCTTAGCCCTGAATATATTAGCTACGAGCTCCTTTGTACACTAGACAACTATGTCACTACAGCCATAGCCAACTCAAAGCTGGATAACTGATAGTAATTGAAACTTCGATTACAAGGAGTTACGCGATAGTAATCGGAGGTTCGACTGTGAATTGATAATACAACAGTCAGGAGGAGGCTCAATGCCTTGGATAGTAGAAGGGTTAGTAAAAGCTTGGAACAGAATTCTTGAGCAGCGAAACGAAAAACTGCCAGAAACAGAACTGCATGAAAATGGAAAATATATCTCAATGTAATTGTATTGCTCTTTTGGCTTTAAGTCTTTCAGAGGTTCAGAAAAAGTAGTTCCAGAGTCGGAGAGCAAAACGTCGACATCAAGCCAAAACATTTTGGCATAAAAATCCCAAATATAAATGGAACCAAATATATTTTGAAACTACAATTTTACAAATAAAATCTGATTAATTAATATTCAGATTGTATTTACTTATTTATTTATTTCCTAAATAAATCTATTAGAAATATTTATAAAATTAGCTGTGCCCCGCGATTTCATCCGAATCAAATTTGGATTAACCTCAAAAATGTAAAATAACCTTTAATAACTTCACACAAATTAAAAAGTATGCTCAATCAACTTGATTCCACAGGTATACAGTTGTCATGACAACGACACGTACGAAAGTTGGCAAGGTGTGTGACTCAACATCGTGCGTTACCTCGAAAACGCAGAACCAAATACGTTCCGTTCGAATTTTGATGTCGGTGTCGAAATATTTAAAACCCAATCCGCCGAATTATCACCTTTGCACCTTTGAAACCTCCATGATTTTTCAATCACTTTCATTAAAGTCAAAATAAGAATTTGAGAATCCAAATTGGTAGTCGTCCTATCTCCATGAAATTCGCTTTCTTATGGCATATCGCAAGTCAAAATCCATCGCTCCTCAGAGGCGGAAAAGGGATCTATAGCACTACATTAATATATTGGAGAGGATACTGAAGCTACTTGGTATGGATTTTAGTTTGTGATTTTTCTGTTTTTTTGGGCGATACCTAGAGAAATTCTGATGAATGCGGCGGGTAGCTTAACTAACTAGCCACAAAATCATATAGGACCAATTAATCAGATTCGTCTTTAGGAAATACAAAAAAAAACATTTCCTAAAAGATAGAAATTATGCCAACTAACCTCAGGGGCGGGGTCAGTTGACATACCACTTGGGGTAAGTTGGCATAAAGTGATATAAATAGAGATAGTTAGGCAGAGCATAGTTATTTTCGTGAAAAACATTTTAACTGACCAAAATATGTATAAAATCTATAAGAACCGTAAGAACTTAAATGTAACAAAAAAAAAAAAAAAAAAAACTTCTGCTGATTACTACAGCTAGGTTTAGGTTATTTAAATAGAATTATCTTAATATGTTTAATCAAATACAAGTCAATTGACACAATAAAGGTTACTGTACAGTACAAATATTTAAAAAAAAGTGACCTTTCAATAAAAAAAGAAGAAGATATTTTAAATAAATTTAATATTCATCGGAAGCAATCGTTTAATCATTGGCGCGCTCTATTTGGCTGACAAGAACCACCCACATCTTCAGACCACAAAGGAGTTACATAACATCAAGATAAGTCCACTTGTTTAGATGAGCCGAAAACCCATCAATCTCCCGCCGGCGCCAAAAAGTTGTTATTTCTAAAAGCGCCCGCTAAATAAATGAAGGAGCCAGCGCTTTGTGATGAGATTAGCATAGAGTAACCATTCTCTGCTCTGTGTTATAGTCAACTACTGTACCAGTCAGCCCTTTTCAAAATATCCTTAACAATTAATTCCCTTCCCATGTGCCTTCAAAGAGGCTTTCAATATTATCATCCGGTCATTAATGCTCTTAAATGAAGATATATAAATTGAGACACATTATTCAAGTTCAATCTTTAAAAAAACATAGCAATTATAGCAAATGCTATATATAGAAAACATTAACAATTATCTGTAAGATATTCCATCCAGTTTATTTAAGCAACCCACCAATATTAGGCAAATATTATTTAGTTAGTATATTATTATTATTTTTTTTTTATTGCGGTTTAACTTCCTTTCCTATCCTATTAAGGCATACTGGACGGGTTATCCCACAGGTTACCAACCTATTCTAACCAAAGTAGTAAGGTCGAGATTCATTACGTGGGGCCGCCACGAAATAAATTCCAACCAGTGCCGTAGCAGTAACGGGATTGCCAAAATAACCAATAAAATGAATTTTGAAGGTTCTTCTTGCTCTATAGGAAAACTTTGAAAATGTTAATCTCTTACAATAATATAAGATATAGTACTTTTACAATTTATCTAGGACGTAGTTATCTATACATCTAGGTAAAGCAAAACAAATTATTACAAGTATGTAATAACGCTAAATTGTTTTTTAAAAAATAATAAATCGACATGGCGTCTTATATCTCATACCTCCGATATATATATATATATATATATATATATATATATATATATATATATATATTTATTAATTTACAAAAAAAAAAATCGATTTCTCAAAATACTATGTTATACTTCTAAAAATTGTGTGTGTACTTATATATACATATATATATATATATATATATATATATATATATATATATATATATATATATATATATATATATATATATATATATAAAATGCATTAATTATAATCTATTTCAGAAATAAAATTAATAATAAGACAATAATAAAAACATATACTACGCGCCCGCCAACTTGGCCCGCAAGACAGTCCTGTGTTGCATCCAGTCTCATCTGGCTCCCTTTTACTGAGTTCTTAACCTTAAATTATTTTAGCTAATAACAAAAATTTTTATATTTAATTTTGATTATTTATTTTTATCTTTAATCTCTTGAATGATCATATTTGAACAAAGAAAGATATACATGAGGATATACTGACAGTAACTCTCACATAGAAAAATGACAAACTTTTATTTATTTTTTTCCTACACGGTTCAAGAGGAATGAAAGATTATTTCGAGAGCTGAACGGATCACAAGGAGCCAATGAAATGTTAATATTGCAAATGGAAAAATCCAAGCCTATTCAACAAGCTCAAACACAAGATAAAATAATCAATTACCGCATCGCGCAATGCGGAAATAACATTAATACAATAGTTTAGATTTAGTATTTTCAACCTTTTTAGAAAAAATTAAACAAACAAAGAATAAAATTAGAATGTTTCTTTTTTGAAGAATGGAAGAGTTATAGAGTTAAAAGATATTTCAATGAGTAAATGAATGCAAAAAATATGGTTATTTACAAAATCAAACTTAGAGAATGTTTATTCAACCTATCTAACAAAAACGAAATTAGAGGATGAAATTTGATAAAATTGATACATAGCCATTTATAGACTAATCTCCAACTTTCTTTTAACCTTAAGCCAAAACGGACGAGCCGTTTACAAAATATAGGTATGACAAGAAAAATAAGTTTGCGCATGCGTAAGCGAAAGTAGAGAACGGATTTTCATAAAATTTATATGGACCATCTACGTAAGTACCTGCACAATTCCTAAAAACGTCATCAAAAACGGATTAACGATAGAGTAAGTGTTTTGCTCATCACATGAATTTCAGTACAGACAGACACGAAACAAAATTCTTAGTAATCGGATAGCGTTTATAGCTTTATATATATATATTAAATTATTTACACAATAAAAGTATTTATAAGAAACACTGCCAATTATTACATAACGGTTTATTATTTCCAAATAGTAATATTTCAAAAATATCTGGTCTCCATATCGCTTTGGTTTATAGTTCAGATAATTAGATTATCTATAAAATGAGCATTGGGAATGTTTCGAAAAAGGAACATGTGCAGAATACTTTATCAAAGATATCTACCAAGTTCAGCAAAGAAATTAAGCAGAAGGCACCGAAGGAGTAGAAATTTGAGTCTTGTCCCAAGATGATCTCCGTGATAGTGCCGAACTGGGAGTGTTAAGAAGGAACTGTGTCAAACCAACAAGGCTGAGATGGTTAGGACATGTAATCAGAGGGTAAAATGGTACAGAGGAAAATGTTGGATGTGCACTTCAGTGGGAAAAGAAAAAGGACAGACCAAGAAACTGAAGGAAGTGGAGAAATAATCCAAGGAAGGATCAAGTAGAGAGATGCGAGGAAGTCAGGAGGCCTAGGATCACCCAGACCTGTAGCGCGGGGGAATTATTCTACCAAGTTTATCTCAGCTAATAATGGTCCAATTTAAATGATTTTTTTTTATTTTGAATATAATTTTATCACATCATATCAAATTTCGATTGATCATAACAAAAATCAAATAAAAATGATTCTAATACACCTTACATTTCTCCTCTATCTTTATAAATGGCTGAGTTATGGGCTTATAAAATCTCTAATCAGTCGCAATTTTGAAACAAAAATACGGATGGTAATCTCGAGTTCCGAAGATCATTCTGGGGTGTCCTGTGACTTTGGTGCCAAATCCCAGAGAAAAGCCGCGGACGGCGGACGGACGGATTTTTTTTTTTTTTTTTTATTCCATATTTGTATTCTACGTATCTTGAAAAGTAACCTCAAACCTTGAGGGGGGGGGGGGGGAGGGGAGGGAGGTTAATTTTTTTTTCTTGGTCGATTATAAAGGTCTATTATTGAAAATAATAAACCAAAAAGCGGTAATAAAATATCTGATGTAGGCAACACATGACTTCCTTGTACGCCTATTAAATTATAAATCCGTGGTTAAAAAAGTGATCCTGAATTTGGTTACTAGTTTTCGAAGATCGCAGTAAAAACGAAACTCGGCGTCGCGAAATCCATCTATTGATACACACACTCACGCAGACATACTCTCGTTTCTGTAGGTCTCATTCCGTTATTATATGTCGTTTTCTTTCAGTAGGAAGTTTCTTCGTCTTCCATCTTGACATTAGAACTGTCAATGTCACTAGATAAAACATTGGAAATCGACAGTTTCAACCTTTTAAGCGGAAGAACCCATTTAACTTAAATCTTATTCTCCTGCTCCAGACTTGTTCAACTCACAACTGGGGAGGAAAACCATTATTTTACTCATAATTTTAACACTTAAAACAAGTAATAAAACTGTTAAATGGGAGTGGAAAAAAGATCGCGTTCGTAACCTTCATTACCGAAACATATGATCTCTGGATTGAATTTTAATATAATTGTTCATGTAAGTTTATTATGACCTTCAAGTAAAGTACCGTTTTCGGCTCACCAATTTTAACCAAAATATAGTAAATACATTCACATCAATATAAAAGTCCTATTTACCAAATTTGAGATGCTTTACATTATATTTTAATATAATTTTTGATGAAAGTCTAATATGACCTTCAAGTAAAGTACCGCTTCCGGTTTTCCAATTTAGACCAAAATCCGGTATGTTATTTAAATCAATATATAAGTTATAAATGCCAAATTTGAGAAGTTTTGCAAAGTATTTTAATATAATTTTTGATGGAAATCAATTATGACCTACAAGTAAAGTACCACTTCCGGTGATCAAGCAGTGACCAAAAAGAGAGGTTCACAACTAGATTTTACAACAATCCTAAATACAAAATTTCAACTTTCTAAGGCTAACCGTTTTTGAGATATGCGAAATACGAACGTACGTACGAACAGACGCCACGACGAAACTAGTCAAAATAGTAGTTCCTTGTACGAAATAAAGAAAGTATTGTAATCGCGAAAATTTTCGATTTTCAGATTTCAACGGAAATATCTATTTTGACCATCCCTGAATCCATTTTGGCTAGTTTCGTACTTTTGGTACATACTTTTTGGTACTTTACTTGTAGGTCATAATTGATTTCCATCAAAAATTATATTAAAATACTTTGCAAAACTTCTCAAATTTGGCATTTATAACTTATATATTGATTTAAATAACATACTAGATTTTGGTATAAATTGGAAAACCGGAAGCGGTACTTTACTTGAAGGTCATATTAGACTTTCATCAAAAATTATATTAAAATATAATGTAAAGCATCTCAAATTTGGTAAATAGGACTTTTATATTGATGTGAATGTATTTACTATATGTTGGTTAAAATTGGTGAGCCGAAAAGGGTACTTTACTTGAAGGCCATATTAGACTTTCATCAAAAATTATATTAAAATATACTATAAAACATCTCAAATTTGGTAAATAGGACTTTTATATCGATATGAATGTATTTACTATATTTTGGTTGAGACGAAAACGGTACTTTACTTGAAGGTCATAATAAGTTTACATCAAAAATTATATTTAAATTAAATACATAAATCATATGCTTCGGTACTAAAGGTTACAAACGCAATTTGGTTTCCAATCCAATTAAACATTTTTATTACTTGTTTTAAGTGTTAAAATTGAATGTAAAATACTGGTTTTCCTCCCCATTTGTGAGATCAACAAGTCTTCATCATGAGAATAAGATAATAGTTAAGTGGGTTTTTCCGCTTATAATGTCGAAACTGTCGATTTCTAATGCTTTATTCAGTGATATTGATAGTTTTATTGTTGTCACGGAACATGAAGAAATATCTTGGAAACTACTGAAGGAAAACGACATATAATAATGGAATGAGACCTCCAGTAACAAGAGTGTGTTTTTGTGTGTGTGTGTCAATAGATGGATGTCGGGACGCCAAGTGTCGTTTTTACTGCAATGTTCGGAAACTAGTAACCAAATTCAGTATCACTTTTTGAGCCACGAATTTATAACCTAATAGGCGTACAAGGAAGTCATGTGTTGCCCACATCAGATATTTTACTATCCAACCTGCAATGCCATCTCTCGGAGTTCTTTATCACTACTTCTATTCCCACACCAATTCAACTTACAGATAAAAAGATCTATATTTTTAGAGTAGAGAGAGTAGAGTAGACAGTCTCTAACAGTATGTTTGTATGTTAAAGATAAGGGAAGTGGCAATAGATAGAAGTAAGTGAGATGTACTCTTATGGAAGAGTGTAGTCTCTGTTATAGTTTTGTAAATAAAGTAAATTCTTTACACGACGCTGTTGGCTTCGATAACTCTTAAATAGCGAAAGGATAATTCGATTCTCAGAAAAATATATATTTTTTTTTACTTCCTTCATGAATACAAAAAGCTTCTCTGAGGGAGAAAAAAAAAACTGAGTTGCTCGCCATGACAGAGTCACCATTCGGATAAAACTTAATCTCATTAAGACTGAGAGATAACATTGCTGACTCGTACATCACGCGAAAACAAGATATATGATGAGGACAATAATTAAATCTATCTCCAAGGTGCACTGTCCTCGACGATAAAATGTATCCAAATGATTTATCTTTGGTCGAGGCATTGTAATTAAAGATAATGGTCATGCGTACAATGAATAAAATAAGCCAAAAAAATAACATCAAAATAAATTCTCTAGAAAATATGAAAACCTCAATATATGACTGTTCAAAGTGAGCAGTGAAGAACTCTAAATTGGTAAAAATCTGTTGCGGTGCGCGCAACACACAACTTTCCCTTACCGCCCTATAATAATAATCATCTTTTTAATATAATTTTAAAGAGTTCACATAAACAATACTGGAAATAAACTCAGTAGCATTCGATTCTTCCCATCTTCTCCCATATAAGTACAGCAAAACAGTTTATAAACAAATCTAGTACAACAATTCTGTACACTATCTATATGTTTTAAGTGTGATAAGATCAAAATATATTTTAAAAGTTTCAGTTTAGTTTCCATGGAAACATTTTGTTTCCATTAAATAATATAAAAGTAGAAATTATTATGTTATTATTACAGAGCGTATTATTTACAAAAGATTGGCATGAGGCTTGGTGGAAGGAGGATCGGTCGCATCCGTCTCCTTTTGGTCGCATTCGGCTTTCCAGCTAGGGAATTGTAGTACTTATAAGATACAATGTATCTTTGCTAATACAGGTCCGATATCGATGATTTCTTTTTAGTTTTTAAAAAAATTTAATTAATTTCAATTCTAGACATAATTTACCATAAAATGGATATTTTTTAAGCTATGCGCAAGTAAAATATTCTTTTCATCATAACTTTTTCCCTCCATTTCCTCGGTGATGTACAACATAATTGAAAAGTTAAAGGCCTTTATGAAGAATAATTTAGGCAAGTTTCATCAAAATCGTCAGAGCCCTTTTCGATAAAATTGTAAAAAAAGTGTTAAATAGATTTTTATAAAGTGGCACTTCCGGCTAGTCGATTTTGACGAAAAAGTTGCTGTAACAGCACATGCATGTGCCTATTTTAAATACGTAATTTCAGTATCGTACAACTTTTCGTTTTTGAGCTAGGCACAAGGGATATCACACAGAAATATCAGAAATATCACAGACAGATACAAAGGCCATTTTGCGAGACTTGGTTATTTGGACTCAGAGGACCTTAAAACGTGTATTTCCGTTGAAAACTCGAATTCGAAAATTTTCACGACCGCAGTACTTCCCCTTCATATATAGATAAGGAAAATTAAAAAAATAATGGACACATTGTCCTACAACTCCGAGGTACAAAACTAACTTTAACAAATGTGTAAAGTTTTGACATTAATCCCAGAAAACTATTGAATTTTCAAAAGCGAAGCCCGGTAACAATTTAACTATAAACTAGAACAATTAATAAACAACTGAGACAGCGGAGCTCAATTTGATCTCAATTAAAAGTGAAACAGTAAACTATAAAACTTTTGGAAATAGACTAATTGAGAGAATTAAACTTAAAAAAAGGGAAAAGGAAAAAAAAAAAAGATCCATTGCTAGTTTTTTAACCTGTATTGTTAAAAAAAAAATAAAAAAATACAAAGGAGCCTATCTTATTCAATATTTTAATTCAATATTTACTTTTTTCTATGACAATTTAAGAATATTAAGAAGAAATTTGATAGTGAAACTTTTTTTTTTTTAACAGTTAATCAGGTAATTCAACATTATTCCTCTCGAAATACTCCCCTTGAGACACAATGCACGAGTTTTATGAGTCACTGCAGGAAGGCTCCTTGGAAGTCTTCTGTTTTCAGATTCTTCAGCTGCCCGTTGGTTCTCTTCTGATGGTCTCTACATCATCTTAATGCCGCCCCTGAAGCAGAGTGTCACCGTCTCCCTCCCCTCCTCCCCCCCCCCCCTCCACGAGGCACAAAACCTTCCAACCGTCTGGGAATATCAACGTAGAAGTTTTCATTAAACCCTCACAAGTTTGACAAAAACAACGTCAAAACAGAAAACTTCCAAGAAGCCTTCGAGCGATGAAAACGGAGATGGCGCAAGTTTATCGTGTGTAAGGGAAAGTATATAAAAGGATACAACATTGAATTACCTTATTAAATGTAAAAAATAAAATAAACCATTGTGTAATAATTTGCAGTCCGTTCCGTTTTAATAACTAGCCAGGATCCATCGAAGCCTGTATCAATGTTAAAACCGATTATTTCTGAAATAAGGACCTTTTGAAGGACCTCTATCCTCGCCAAAGCTAGTTTTATTTTTAGAACGTTACAATATATGTATACATTTTCTCCTCCTCTTCCCTCTTGCACAACCCACCCTTAATGATGAATATGAACTCGTTTCACTATTAGCCGAACTTTCCGGACAAAGCTCGTATAAGAGATCCAATTATGTACAGAAGTTTAGTTGAAATATAAATTTTGCAATACTACAGTACTAATATATTATTCATATAATGGGGTGTATAAAAAATTATGGCCGTTTTATATCATTTTTATCAAAGGATGTAAATACGCACTTGAAACCTATTTAATGTTAACCAATAATTAATACTCTCATGTAAAAGATTAAGTAAGCTTGTTTTTAAACTTAGTTCATCAGCTGCAGCCGAACAAAAAAACATGTTTTTTTTTTTTACGAAATGCTCGTAATATTAAGACACTATTGGAAAAAAAACTACAGGCACTGAAGCAATACATGAAATTATTCAAACTTAAGGTGTCCTTGGCCACCGTACAACCCGGCGTTAGCGAAAATAATCAGGTGAGGAGATACGTCCTTGGAACGGAAGATGGGCTCAGCGTGATCATTCGTGGATATTGATGAGATTCCATGAGATTTTGGCGGATGTTCTACGCACTCCAAACTTCATTGTGAACAGTTAGATATGAAGCATGCGAAATTATCACAGTGTTACCCAGCTTTGGTAAACCGTTAAGATGTTCTATGTAACAGCAGGATAACGCTCGGGAACACAATTTCAGCCGGACGCGGAAAAAGTTGAAAAATCTTCATAAGATCGAACTTCTCCCAGTTCCACTTCTCACAGTGCGGACATAGTTCCATCAGATTATCACTTATTTCCTCCAATGCCCACTTTCTTTAAGACAAAAAAATAAATAATAATTTTGTAGAGGTTTTTATTAATTAGGTAGAGTTTTTCGACAGCCGTCCCAAGGAGAGAGGTAGCAGCGTGGCATCGAGCAACTGGCTGAAAGATGGTTGACAACAGTGGATCATAATAGTTTATACTTTGAATATTAATTCTGTATTATATTAAAGAAATAAAAATATTAACTATTTGTTGAAAAACGGTCAATATTTTTTATACACCCTATTATTTAAAATATAATTATAAATTGTATTAATGTTTCAGAAGTGCCGTATAAACAATAAAACTGGAACCATCTGGAGGTAATGGTATCTCCTCTCAACAAATTGCTTCAGGCGATTGAGTATCTACTCAATGAAGGTAAGTTTTTTTTTGCAAAAATCAAATAATATTATAAATATAAAAAAAACAAAACAAATATATGACTTATAAAACTTGAAAATTAAAATAAATAGCTGACACTCTAGCAAATATATAAAATTATATTGATTTTTATAGTATATACTTATTAATTTTACTTTTATATCAATTATTTGCTTAGAACGATCGTAAAGTTATTTTTGATAGGTTTAAAGCATTTTAAAATATTATCAACTAATTTAGAAGTTAGAAAAAAAAAATGGAATACTCAAAGTTAAACAATTAATACGGAACTATTGATGGAAATTGACAAATATTCAATATATATCAAGAAACGTTTAAAGTTATCTTTTGAATATTTCAATGCAACCCTAGCATTATAATTGATAGGTATCCTTCATTTATATCAGCCGGTCCAACCAATTCTAACTAAGCATATGCCTTTAACTAATATACACGTCAGTTGACATCCTCATGATGGTATAGAAGGATCAATCTGATTGGTCAGTTGACATCCGCATGATGGTATAGAAGGATCAATCTGATTGGTCAGTTGACATCCGCATGATGGTATAGAAGGATCAATCTGATTGGTCAGTTGACATCCGCATGATGGTATAGAAGGATCAATCTGATTGGTCAGTTGACATCCGCATGATGGTATAGAAGGATCAATCTAATTAGGGATTGATAAATTATTTGCCACTTCTATAAATTTTGTTTTATTTAAAAATAGTTTCGAATGTTATACATTCATCTTGAGTTCTAAAAACACACAAAAAATTAAAAAATAAGCAATTCAAAATATAGTTTGGTATTATTATACATATTAAATTCCAGTAATGCCGGTGAGTAATTGGTTTACTCATTGATAAAACCAATTACTCACCGGCATTACTGAAAAAAACCCCGATCCTTAAACCGTTTACCTACAAACATCCTATCTACCTTTCTTTCAATGTTAGTACAATCAGAGAAGGAACCAGTACAAACTTTTCTGTTTGATATAATCCATATAAACCTTGGTGAGTACCAACATGTATTTGATTTCTTGTCTTAATTAAATTCATAATTCATAAATGTTTTATAATTACTGATTTATGTTACATCTAATTTAATATGTATAATAATACCAAACTATATTTTGAATTGCTTATTTTTGAATTTTTTGTGTGTTTTTAGAACTGAAGATGAATGAATAACATTCGAAACTAGGTTTCAATAAAACAAATTTATAGAAGTGGCAAATAATTTATCAATCCCTAATATACACGTATAAATTACAGTTAAATAATTTTATTTAAATATATAATTACTGAGAACTAAATATAACAATCAATGGATTCTATAATTAGAAGCTTGTTTTGTATCCAATTTTCAAAGAAAGCACTCATTAAGAAAGCTTTGTTCTATGAAGCCAATAAAAGAGTTGTGGTAAGTAGCCTTACGTAAGACGAAAGAACAAAAATCAAAAATCCTTGCGACTGGCGGAACTTAAAACAAACCCCGTGGATTTGGTTGGGATTCGGCCGGGACTAATTAAGAATGGTCACGTGGTGTCCTGGCAAAGAGTCAACCATAACCTTACTCTAGGCCGCGTGATTCGTTTCGTAAGAATGTCGCGATAACTGCAATCCGTTAGGGACAAATCAGGAATATGATATGATTAAGAATAAATCAGGCGGCGGACTGGAGAGGAGTTCTAGAATGATTGCTGGAATCAATGATGGTTCGCTTTTCTGGTTATGGAGTGGAAGATCTTTTAAGAACAGAACGGAAAATGGCTGCTAAAAAATATCGCAGTAACACAATGTCAACACCGCGCTACACCAACTGGATTGAGGCTTATTGGACCGGGATTCGTTATCCATTCTGGATTTGAAATATATATATATATATATATATATATATATATATATATATATATATATATATATATATATATATATATATATATATATATATATATATTCGAATTTTCAATTCACTTTTATTTTAAATTTTATATCTTAGAGACTAATAAAAAATTATTACTTGAATAATTTTTTTATTGTTCATCGGTTTTAATTGTTTTTTAATGGTTATTGACCATGAATATATATGTATATAACAGTATTTGGTTTATATTGTTTAACCCATTTACAGCCAACGACGATATATCGTTATTCGAAACATTTGGGGAAAGAGCCAACAGCAAATAATATATTATTATATGACGTTATTATTATTGTATATATATATATATATATATATATATATATATATATATATATATATATATATTATATATTTATATATTATATATTTATATATTATATAAAATATAAATATATTTATATTTATAAATATATATATATATATATATATATATATATATATATATATATATATATATATATATATATATATATATATTGTATTTCGTCGGGTTTACGGTAAATTAACGAATCTGTAAAAACTCAATTTTTCAGGAAAGTAAAAAAAACGTTTCTTACTTTTAGTGTAATTCGGCGCCTGCATACGTGATTTTTCGAAGATATAACATTATATGATTTTTTTGGTGAGGTATCCATAGGTAATAGTCGTAAAGTTATCACATGGCTTTGACCCAGGAAGTATTAGTTATTAAATATGGTTTATAACCCAGGAAGTTATTGTTTTGCTTCCTATTTGTCAACACCTAACAAATGTTATATTTGTTATATTATACAAATGTTATAAACATCTCCTTCTATTTTGTATGTATAAAACCTATCTCAATTAAACAGATCAATCAGAATGTGGGAGAGTGTGAGGCAATACACTCTCACTATGCTAGCTTTAAGTCTAGTAGAAATGTCTTTACTATAGTCTATCTGTAGTTAACACTGCCAGTAGCTCACTATTTTATATCATATAACTCTGTAACTTGTTTAATAATGTATTTTTATAGTTTTGTACACATCGACTTCGTTAATTGTAATAATGTTAATTGTAACAATTTTGATTAGATCTATAGAAATAAATCTACTCCTGTTACTTTAAATGTTTTTTTTTTAATTTGTTAAATATTTTTATCGTGAAAATTATTTCTTACAAGACAAAATAGGAAATACACTTGCAATACAATAAAAAACCAGAATTTAAAATATCAAAGATCATTTTGAGTATTAAAAAAACATAATATTTTAATAACATAAACGAATAGGAACAAACATTTTTTTTAACAGATCAAAACTTTTTGCTGTGAAAATTTGAGTTTCGAAGATTAGAACTTCGATTGTTAAAAAACTGTTTGCCTGTCTTTTATCTATTTTTCCTACAACTAAACCCGGTTATTAGTGAATATTACTTAGTTGAAAATTTAAATGAACCGGTTTATGTAACACCCTAGTAAGTAACATAAAAACAAACCGAATTTATTTTAAAACTGAGTTGGTTACCGGCAATTTCAATATTTACGGAGACAGAATTCCTGATTAGGGATTGATAAATTATTTGCCACTTCTATAATTTTGTTTTATTGAAAACTAGTTTCGAATATTGTACATTCAGTTCTAAAAACACACAAAAATTCAAAAATAATCAATTCAAAATATAGTTTGGTATTATATATATATATATATATATATATATATATATATATATATATATATATATATATATATATATATATATATTAAATTAGATGTAATATAAATCAGTATTATAAAACATTTATGAATTATGAATTTAATTAAGACAAGAAATCAAATACATTTTGGTATTCACCAAGGTTGAAATGGATTATATCAAACAGAAAAGTTTGTACTGGTTTCATCTCGCACTGAACAATATTTTAGAACTGAAGATGAATGTATAATATTCGAAACTAGTTTTCAATAAAAAAAAAATTATAGAAGTGGCAAATAATTTATCAATCCCTAATTAGATTGATCCTTCTATACCATTATGCGGATGTCAACTGAGAATTCCTGATTATTTCTTCATTGCAAATTAACGGATCTATCCCTCGTTTCTTTGGAATCATCCATGTTAAATTGTTTACAATTTTATTAGATATTACGCTCACGAATATGATACATTCAATAGTTTTCCTAGAATCACATCATACCATTCGCCCAATTTATATTATGGTAAAGTAACAAATGTGTCAGATTCGTAACTTTGCCAAATGCCATTTGATAAAATCTTTGCTGATCAGTAGTAGCAAACTAACGGATATACCAGATTCGCTACTTTACCAATCATTCAATAGTAAAATTGTAAACTTTGCCAAGACCGCAATTATAAATTGAATATTCGCAAAAATAAAATTATTTAACAAGGAAGGAATAAAGATTGAACGTGAAAATTTGACAGCTTGTAAAACATATAAAATGCAGCCTATGTGCCAAATATCTCCAAAATCGGATTTTGTCAGATTCGTTAGTTTACCGTACAGCCGACGATATGATGGCTTAATATTCACATTGTGAGAGAACTTTATATCAAAATAAATTAATATAAATAAACAAAAAATAAAACGATAATATCGGTTGGCACTACAATAAACATCATAGTAAAATTAATTTTTTTTCCTCTTTATCTCGTATTATTTGTATGCTCTAGCTCCTTATATAAAAATTATATTTTTATTTCTTTATCTATGCTTATTTATAGTTGCACTCCTTTGTTATATACATATTTTAATTTTTTTAATTAATATCGAGCAACTATAAAAATAAAAATCTGGAGCGGAGCGCGCATCACACAACTTTCCCTTACCGTCCTATAATAATTATCTTTTTAATATAATTTTAAAGAGTTCATATAAACAATGCTTGAAATAAACTCAGCAGCATTCACTTCTTCTCCCACTTAAGCACAATAAAACAGTTTTTTTAATACAATTTTAGTACAACAATTCTTTATCCAATCTATATATTACAAGGTTGTCAAGTTAAAAAATATTTGTTAAAAGTATTGCTTTAGTTACCATGGAAACATTTTGTTTCCATTATTAAATAATATAAAATGAGAAATAATTAAGTTAATTTCTACTTTTGTATTTTAACATTACATTATTACAGAGCGTATTGATGACATCAGATTGGCGGATTAGTGGGAGGAGGTTCGGTTGCATCCGTCTCCTTTCGGCTGCACTCGGTTATCCACCTAGGGTCATGTAGTCCTCATAAGATACGCTGTATTTTACATATACATAATTCCGGTCCGATTTCAATCATTCCTATTTGTATTTTAGAGAGTTTCACCTTTCGTATGATTTCATATTTGATTTTCCATGAAATACTTACTTTTTGAATTATGCGCAAATAAAATTTTCTTTTCGCTATAATTCGATATAAAATTCGCCCTGCATTTTCACATTGATATACTACAAATATGAAAAGTTAAAGAGCTTTCAGGAGAAGACATTAGGCAAGTTTTATCAAAATCGTTGCAGCCGTTTACGAGGAAATTGTAAAATCCATAATGTAATTACCACTTCCGGATTGTCCGATGCGCTGTATCTTTGCTATTACTGGTCCGATTTTGATGATTCTTTTTTTTGTTTTTTAGATAATTTAATTACCTTTCACACAAGTCTTTACCTAATTTTATTATAAAAAGCATGTTTTTTTAGGTTATACGCAAATAAAATATTCTTTTCATCATAACTTTTTCTCTGCATTTTCTGGTTGTTAAGTATACTTATACTATTTAGTAACCATGTAGTAACATGCATGAAAATTTAAAGGCCTTTATGAAGAATTATTTAGGCAAGTTTCATCAAAATCGTTAGAACCGTTTTCGAGAAAATTATAAAAAAAGTGTAAAATCGATTATCTAAAGTTACACTTCCGGTTAGTCGATTTTTGACGAAAAAGTTGCTGTAACATCACACGCATATGCCTACCTTAAATACGTAATTTCAGCATCGTGCAAGTTTTCGTTTTTGAGCTAGGCTGTTTACATGCACACAGATTCACAGATCATTTAGGGACACTTGTTTATTCGGAATCAGGGGACCTTAAAACGTGTATTTCCGCTGAAAACATGAATTCGAAAATTTTCATGATCTAAATACTTCCCCTTCTATATACTTCGTCTTTAGGTAAGGGAAAGTAAAAAAAAAATACAAAAATATTATTATATTATAAATAAAAGAATCCAAAACAAAAGCCGTTAGTCTCTCAAATAGCAGTTAATAAATAGGATTATATACTTATATAGAATATATGAACAAGAAAAAAAAGAATTAAGTTAGTATAACTTTGTGCTTCTTACCTTTTTGAGAGTGCAAACTCTACACGAGCCGAGAAGAAATCAGCAGGACTCTTTTAGTTCTGAAAAATAATAAATAAATTAATAATAATAATAATAATAATAATAATAATAATAATGTTATCATAATCAGCAAACCATTAAGTAATTCTCAGAAAAACGATCATTTTTCAACTTGTTTTTTTTTCAAAAATACATGAGTTCAAAACATTAAAATACTGTAAACAATTATAAAATACTTTTCGATATCTAAAGAAGACATTTCAATCTTTTATTTTTTTAATTTAAAAAAAAAATTTGATGGATACATGGTACTGAGATTTTTCAATGAGTTGAATATGATGGATGCACTTCAACATGAAATTTAAGATTTAATTTGAAAAATTTCTTCTAAAAATAGATACAACGTCCTCGAGAAAAAGTAAACAAATCAAACCAAATATAATGTAATTAATTATCAAAACTATATATATATATATATATATATATATATATATATATATATACATACATCATTAAATCTGGCGTCAGCAAAATAATTCATTCAAAATATAACTCCCAGTAGTTATAATAATAATAATTCCAAGTATCATGGCTTGATTAGGTTTTCGATTCATCCATGGAGCTGAGAAGAATAAAAACATGGAACAGCGAAATTAGATTTTGAAGCTCTATTTACCGATTTTGAAAGTAAATGCAAACTTGAAACTAAAACTAAATCATTTCAAGTTTGAACATCATAAATGATAACAACGAAACTCAAAAAATGCAAACTTTACAGGAGAAGCAAAAAGCGTAGCAGAGAAAGATACGAGGTTAGATTCTTCGTCGATAGAGCGCACAGCGGTTAGGATTACTTTTTTTCGGCACTCAAGCATTGTGAGATGCGAGCTTATCCATCTAATAACGTACAAAAGTTAATTAAGATTTTTTTTTTTTGAGATACGAGATTTTCATTCTAGGCCATTGAAAGACTAATTAAATGTGACAATATTTTAGGACAAAACTAAACCTAAAAAATTATAGCGGCATGGGACTGAGAATAATTTCGTACCTGATGTTAGTTGTACATTCTGTTCTGGCTAGGCGATAACTGGAAGCAATCGTTCAGATCAACTTACAAACGCACAGGCTTGCCATTTAACTAAAAAGCATTCCTTGCATAAATTATCCAACCCCATACTAGAACCCAAGAGTTATGTACCGATCAAGGAATTGAGGTTTTTTTCAATGTACAAAACTCTTGACTAATATTAATTCCAAGATGATATTAAAATTGTGACAATCAATAAAATAGAGGTCTTTCATACTTTTGCTTTAAATTATCATCGTTTAAGCAAATGTTTAATTAGATAACACTCAGAAAACGAGATCGAATACATCCATGGTACTGAGAAATTAAACTTAAAGTTAAATATTGAATTAAACAAACACGTTAAAACCCATTTTACATTAAGTTAAATTGACGATAAGCTAAATGAGATTATTAGGGAAAAATATAATAACAATCTGAGGCAATTTAAACCTTTAAATGGCGTGGTGACTTGAAAATTAACGTGTTTTTTTTTTTAGAATCACCCACTAATGAATTTATATTAGTGGATATTTAAAAAAAAATATACATCTTCTGAAATATAAAAATCAAATAAAACACAAAGTCTTTGATATAGAATCGTTGACAAGGGCACGGAGAAGAGAAGAAATATTATATGACATCACTCACTCGACAATATTAGGCTACAAAATATGAAACTGTCAGCCACTTTGTTAGGTCAGATTTACCTCGGGTATAAACCGGGTTTGTATCTGCGCCTGTTGAAGCTTCCAGGCTCGATAAAGTCACAGTTATCAAACATTTCAAAATGCTCTTCAAGGTATAACCTTGGTTTTCGTTAGATTAATTCGTGTAATATGAAGATTATTTAGTCTTATATTGGTGGCATGTTTTTCTAAAATAAAGGGGTTTGCAGCACTGCGCAGTGAAACAGAAAATATCTGATGTGGAAAACACATGACTTCCTTGTACGCCTATTAAACTATAAATCCGTGGCTCAAAAAGTGACCCTTAATTTGGTTACTAGTTCCCGAAGATTGCAGTATCTCAAAAACGACACTCGGCGTCGCGACATCCATCTATTGACACACGCACGAACACAAATGGGGAGGAAAACCAGTATTTTACACTCAATTTTAACACTTAAAACAAGTAATAAAAATGTTTAATTGGATTGGAAACCAAATTATGTTTGTAACCTTTATTACCGAAACATATGCTTTATGTATTTAATTAAAATATAATTTTTAATGTAAGCTTATTATGACCTTCAAGTAAAGTACCCTTTTCGGCTCACCAATTTTAATCAAAATATAGTAAATACATTCATAATGATATAAAAGGCATATTTACCAAATTTGAGATGTTTTACATTATATTTTAATATAATTTTTGATGAAAGTCTAATATGACCTTCAAGTAAAGTACCGCTTCCGGTTTTCCAATTTAGACCAAAATCTAGTATGTTATTTAAATCACTATATAAGTAATGAATACTAAATTTTAGAAGTTTTGTATAGTATTTTAATATAATTTTTGATGGAAATCAATTATGATCTCAAAGTAAAGTACCACTTCCGGTGATCAAGCAGTGACCAAAAAGGTAGGTTCACAACTAGGTTTTAGAACAATCCTAAATACAAAATTTCAACTTTCTACTGCTAACCGTTTTTGAGTTATGCGAGATACGAACGTACGTACGTACAGACGCCACGACGAAACTAGTCAAAATGGATTCAGGAATGGTCAGAATGGATATTTCCGTTGAAATCTGAAAACCGAAAATTTTCGCGATTACAATACTTCCTTTACTTCGTACAAGGAAGTAAAAAGAGTCCGCTGCTTTACAATTGATATGGTCATTGGTCCAATACCTTATAAACACTTATACGAAAAGGTGATGCGGTCAGCAGTCACTACCACCCTTCAAATATAGATTCAAGTGGACAAATTATAGAAAATGAAGCATTCAGAACAAAAATTATATATATAGATATATATATATATATATATATATATATATATATGTATATAAGTTAAGGTCAGGAGGAATACAATGTAAGACCTAATTCCATGCCTGAATGTAAACATAACTCAGATAGTATATATACAGGATTACTGAGAGAAATAAAGCAGTATCATTTCAGATCTCGTGAGTATTATTTCTTGCTCCCCTTCCATTCTCTGTTTTTATTATCGGTTTCGAGTCGCGGGAGCTTAACTTATATATATATATATATATATATATATATATATATATATATAAATATATAAACTAGTGTTAGGATACTGGAGGATTCAAAAAGCCTCTGAAAGCCTTAAATCTCTCAAATCAGGGCATAAAAAGATAATGTACATCACCACAAGACAATCAACACTTAATTTCTTACAATTTAAAGACATGTCATCTATAGCAAAAGTTATAGGGAAAAGGCTTGTGTCCCATAAGTACCTGGTGAATTGTTGGCTTTTGAGCAATGTTTGATATGACTTTTATCACAATTTTGGTGGAAAAACGTTTTTCTGTGATTATTAATTAACTATTTTAAATTTTATCGTGTCTCAAAATTTCACAGTGTGTCATATGGTTAGTAACTCATGGTTCTACTTCCAGTTGTACTTTTTGTACTGTATTATGAAATATGGCCCTGATAGATTTGTTTTTGTACAATGATCAGCTGTATCCGCAAGTATTTTGATACACGGTCACCAGTTATTTTTAAATAAATTGCGGTGATTAATAGTAACTGTTCCTAATTAATTCAGTAAACAAATGTTAAAAAAGATCTCATTTATAAATATGAATTTGTTTGAGGTAAATGAAAATTTTAAAGATGAAAAACGTGCCGGTGATTTTTTGATAGATAAAGGACTGCTTCACAAATTTAATTTTTTTTTTTTTTCTATTCGGTTTATAAATTAAAAAAAAAATTACTACGCTATTTCTATCATGTATTTTTATTTTGTAAATAACAATTATCACTATAATTAAGTTAAAAGTATCTGGCGACTATATATCAAAAAAGATCCTTCAGTTTTTTTAACTTTTATATTTAACTTTTAAAAGATAATGTGAGCAACAGAAGACTGAAATATTGTTCTTATCATTCCTAATCATCATTCATCATCATAAATAGTTCGTACAAAACTTTTTCAAACAACGTATTATTACCTATTTATTATTATTATTAACACATAAGTTACACTTATTTAGCACATTTCATATTTTTTGCACATTTTTTTCGCATACCAGTACTTTCAACGAAACAACCAGTTACCAACCAACAAAAATCTTGACTAAATATTCCATGGGTGAAGAATTTTCTCGGTATTCGACTGCGTTGTTTAGAATTCCTCTTATTTCATATAGACCTTTTCTAGCAACATAATAAAAATTATAATATTTGCGGCAAACGGCGAAAAGCTTCACGCTTTTACAGTCCCTCCCTCCCCCTTAATCTCCAAGTTTATTGACAAAGGATGCTTTCGCACAATAATTTCACTCTTGTTAAAATGTTTTTGTAGTGAACTTATTTCGACGTGTATGAAGTTGCCATGATAACGATTACAAAATTATCTATTTTTTAATAGTTTTCTTCATTTATCTCCTTAAGGGGAGCATCTCGGATTGCAAATAAATTTTCTCAAAGAAATTCTCTAAATGTTACTGAAAACCGCATCAAAATCGACTGAATAATTTTCGAGTTTTCCGATCACAAACATACACAGCCTCAATTTTTATAGATATAGATTAACCATATATTAATATACAAGTAATAGACTTTTACTGTGGTATGGGAAATATTTGGTTTGGATTAATGTCATCTTATCTTTTTCGTTCATTATGATACTTGAATTGGCGAAACGTTGACTGGTTAGTTTTCACTGCTATTTGAGAGACTTAAGGAATTCTTCTATAGGTCATCCAATAACATCCTAAATAACTAAATATTTCTTAATACTTTAATCCACAGTTCCTTATCCCGAGCCACAGGCACCTCAAATTCTGAACTACTTCACCTCGCCATCTTGTAAACGGTCTTCTTCTTCCGATCCAGAGCTCCATTCGGACCACTCAGAAGTAACCCTCAACCAGTCTACTTACATTTCTCCAGAAATGTTTTTTTTTTTGTACTTTCCTTCATATATAATATTAAACCTTATTTTATTGTAACTGTCATTACACACACATCGCAATATTACCTTTCCTAAAAGCATATTCTATGTTAAAAACGCTGCAAATTATTAAACAACCGGTTTATTATTTCCAAATAGTAATATTTCAAAAATATCTGGTCTGTCTATTCACAGGACTTTCCGAATTGCTTTGGTTTACAGATAATTGGGTAATCTTTCAAATGAGCATTTGGAGTGTTTCGGGAAAAAATACTTTATAAAACATAACTACCAAGTTCAGCTAAGAAATTAAGCAGTAGGCACCGAAGGAACAGAAATTTGAAGCTTGTCCCAGGATGATCGCCGTGAGAGTTCCGAACTGGGAGTGTTAAGAAGAAACTGTGTCAATGCAAGTAAGCTGAGA
This sequence comes from Rhaphigaster nebulosa, assembly GCA_948150685.1. Taxonomy (NCBI): domain Eukaryota; kingdom Metazoa; phylum Arthropoda; class Insecta; order Hemiptera; family Pentatomidae; genus Rhaphigaster; species Rhaphigaster nebulosa. Next base: position 128,706,285 of record OX411311.1, on the reverse strand, counting down.
GGGTTAGGACATGTAATCAGAAGGTAAAATGGTACAGAGGAAAATATTGGATGTGCACTTCAGTGGGAAAATAAAAAGGAAAGACCAAGAAGCTAAAGGAAGTGCAGAAATAATCCAAGGATCAAGTAGAGAGATGCGAAAAAGTCAGAAGCCCAATAGATAAGTCAGGAGGCCTAGGACCACGATGACCAGCAGCGCCGGAGAACTAGTCTACGAAGTTCATTACGCTATATCTCTGCTAATACTAGTCCGATTTAAATGTTGTTTTTTTTCCTTTTGTGGAAATTTCATCAGCTTTCGATTGAATATCATAAAAGCTCTTCCAAAATACAGACGGATGGTAATGTCGAGTTCCGAGGATCAACCTGGGGTGACCTGTGGCATTGATGCCGAATCTCAAGAAAATCGGTCCAGTAGTCCTGGATAAAAGCCGCGGACGGCTTACGGGCCGATTTTTTTTTTTTATTCGGTATTTGGATTCTACGTATCTTGAAACGTAAAACCTCAAATTGTGAGGGGAAGGGAGAAGAGGATTACCAGCATTTTTTCATATCTGTTTACTAATGCTGTAGGGTTGGTTGGATAACACAGTCCTATACACATTGTAATCAAGGGTTAGGTAACAAAGGGAGGGAGAAAAGGATAAACAAATCTCCGGACGTCTTTAAACCGGTTCTAGCACTCTATGTTAGCCCAATACTTATTTTTGGAAGAAAAAAAATCTTCTATATAGATGGATTGCATTTACTTAGCATGAAATAATAATAATAATAATAGAGACAGAGATAATACGTTGGGGTGTAGTTTAAAATTAAACTCGCAGTAATAAGATATACTCAATAATGTGTACGGACGTTTTGGTCAAAGTAGTTATTTCGAAAAATTGCATCTTCTGGGGATATTTTTATACAGACTTAAAGCTCATAGATTTCTTTTTGTACAATAATTTCATACAGCAAATATATGTTGCTAAATAAGTAATAGACTGGTGATGTGAGATGTGCTATCTCTGGTCTGTATTTATATGATCTTATCTTTTCTAGTCTGAATTAGCGATAATAATTCCATAGAATTATTATTGTTAGTTGGTGAGAATCAACAATGTAAGAGTATTCAACAATCACGGACCATTTTCTAAATGAAACCGAATATATATATATATATATATATATATATATATATATATATATATATATATATATATATATATATATATATATATATACATATATATATACATACAAGTAGGATATATATATACAATGGTTTATGTAGAAGTGGAAGAGAGAATATTATGAGGGCATTCACAAGCACCCCAACACAATGGACCCGCTTTGACGGAACACTGTTCGGACATTTAAGACTTCCATTCCGAGATTAGAAGGGCCGTAATAATACAGCAGGCTGAGCAAATAGAGACAATGTCCCCCCTCCCCATACTCCCCGCCGGGCCTAAACCATTTCAAAATTAAAATATATAAACTTGGAAGGGGGCAGAGCGCTGTCAATAAGCTAATGCTACAAGTCAATATGAGCTAAAGGCCAAAAGTCGGGCTAAGAAATGTCCTCAACGATTTCGAAATGGCCCAAGATAAAACGAATTATATATAAGATTGTATACCCGAGCGAGAACTCTCGCATTAGATATTTATCCTTCTTCTAAACCCTAATACATTTGAAGTATAAGCGATATATTTATTGGTATGAACAATATTACCAAGAAAATTTATTTTATACACATAATTTGGTTAAGCAACATAGTTTATAATGACTACGTTGAAGTAATAGTTTACTTAATAAGTAATTAGTAATCCCTTCAGTTCAACAGTTAAGTAATAAGACTCAGCTATATCATTTTCTATATGTAGTATTCATATTTAACAACGCCCTATAGGGTTAGAAATGTAAAAGAATATTATCATTATCATCCATCATTCATAGAAACCTAAAGACAGCATTCACTGTTATTAATAAGTTTTTGTAAAGAGTGTCAACTTGCTTTTACATATATAAAGTTGCAATGACAACGGCACGTAGGATTTAGGGCTTTAAAATACGTTCTAAAAGAACATGTATGATCTTGATGCCCGCGTCAAAATCTTTAAAACCCAACTTATCCTGCCCCGATCCGCCGACTCTCAGTCGTCAAAAGTTTGGAACCCCCCAGTTTTTCATCACTTTTATTTAGGCCCTAGTAAGAATTTGAACAATAAAATTGGAATTCGTCACTTCTCCATGAAATTCCCTCATTCATCAAAATCCATCGCTCCTGAGAGCCGGAAAAGAGATCTATAGTACCGTAATAATATATAGAGAAGTGATTATATGGCTTTTATGGAAATCGAACCAACATTGATTTGTATAAATTCGTCGAAGTAAAACATTGCATTTTAATTTTCGATCAAATTTTCCTCAGTTAAGACACAAATTTGTATAATAGTTGCGATAATTTTAACTTCTTGGGTGAAGGTAAGGACAGCTAGAGATATAAACATGATGATTAGCTACGGTGATATCATATTAATTCAGCGAATAAGCAAGAACAAAAAAAAAAAAAATAACAATAAATAAAAAGCAAGCGTGAGCAGCATTTCTCCGTCAGAAATTCATAAAACTTCTGAAACCGTGTTCTATTGGTTATGAAACGGATTTAAAATACACACCGCCCTTCCCCGATGACGTACGTACGATACAGAGCAATAATTTATTATTTTTTGGAAAAAACGCAAGACAAAAAAAACCACTGCAAATTATTACAGCATAGTTTATTATTTCAAAATAATTATACAACCCTCCCTCCAAAAAAAAATTATTTGAATTGATTTGGGAATAATTATAAACTTTTGGTATATAGATTACAAAACACTTAATATTTTTCCTCTAACTTCATAAATGGGAGATATGAGCAACTGCCATGATGTAAACTATATAAACTGCAGTTGTTGTCATGACAGTGTGAACTGTCGTACTATCGCGTCCGATGTAATTGTTGACAATAGCTGTGGGTCTTTTTACTTTCTTGAAAGCAGTTAAGAAAGTATTGTAATCGCGAAAATTTTCAGTTTTCAGATTTTAACAGAAATATCCATTTTGACCATTACTGAATCCATTTTGACTGGTTTTGTCGTGACGTCTGTACGTGCGTTCGTATTTCGCATAACTCAAAAAAGATTACCCGTAGAAAGTCAAAATTTTGTATTTAGGATTATTGTAAAATCTAGTTGCGAACTCCCTTTTTTGTCACTGCGTGATCACTAGAAGTGGTAATTAATTTACTTGAAGGTCATAATTGATTTCCATCACAAATTATATTGAACTATTATGTAAAACGTCTCAAATTTGGTAAATAAGACTTTTATATTATTATAAATAATAAATTAGATTTTGGTTAAAATTGGTGAGCCGAAAGGGGTACTTTACTTGAAGGTCATAATAAACTCAAATACATCAAAAATCATATGAAAATTAAATACAGAGATAATAATATGGTTCGGTGATAAAGGTTACAAACATGATTTTATTTTCCACTTTAATTAAACAATTTGGTAAACCTTTGGAATCACTACTAACGATCTTGAAGAGGTCTAGATTCTCAGACCGGACTATACTTTCACCCACTGCGCATGCCCAATTAAATACTCAAACCTTTTCACTTGGAATAGTCATGTAGGGTTAGGTCAGACTTCCCGCCTTTTACCGAATAGATCTCTTGTCCCCACCGCCTTCTTTCCTACACCATCTTTAAGTTTAAATATCATGACCAATCTCTTCAACGTTCTATTAGCTTCCGATCTGGGAAGTTTAGTCCAAGTGGTGAAAAAAATTTACCAATTATATGTAAAACTAAGGATCAATAGATTTTCGTCCATGAAGTTTTAGAAAATTGCATGCATTTTCTAATGAAAAGGCGGCGTTGAGCTTCAACGAATCCGGATGCGCCACTTGTTGTCAGCAATCGTTTATCATAACTACACCTCTGGTTTAGCATTCTTCCGCTCCCTGGCGTATGATCGTTCACAGTGCCTGACTTGGTCCTTGGATCGAAATTGTTAATAGCATAACCCGAATGAGTTGGTCATGGATCAAATTAACCTTTTTCCTCAGTAGAGAGTCTTCTTAGCATTGTAATACCCCTTCGTAAAAATGCTGGAAGTCTGACCTAACCCTACACCAGCGTTCCAACTGAGAAGGATCCGTCGGTTTGAGGATTTAATTGCGCATGCGCAGTGGGTGAAAGTATAGTCTGGTCTGAAAATCTAGACCTCTTAACAGTTGTTAGTAGCAATTCCAAAGGTTTACCAACAATTTTATTAAGTGTTAAAATTGAGAGTGAAATACTTGTTTTCCTCCCTATTTGTGAGCTGAACAAGTCTGCAGTAGGAGAATAAGATGTAAGTTAAGTAGGTTCTTCTGCATGAAATGTCGAAACCGTCAATTTCCAATGCTTTATCTAGTGACATAGACAGAAAACGAAATATAATAACGGAATAAGACCTCCAGAAACAAGAGCTTATGTGTGTGTGTGTGTGTGTGTATCAATAAATGGACATCGCGACGACGAGTGTCGTTTTTGACATTCCGCTATCTTCGGAAACTATTAATCAAATACAGAGTCATTTTTTTGAGCTACCGATTATAGTTTAATAGGCGTACAAGGAAGTCATGCGGTGTACACATCAGATATTTTACCTAAGTATCGTCAATTACTTTTTTAGAAATCATATGTTATAAAAGAATAAATACTTTATTGAAAATTAATATTAAACATTAGGTAAACATGAAGTAGGTTAAATTTAAAAATAACAGATATTAAAAACATTGTTCTCACATATTGTGAATTGTATAAGATTATTTCTGAATTTGAAATCAAATCGATGCATTGTTTTGGCGTTATCTAATTTTCGGAGGAAGGATAATTTAGTTTCTTTAACATTTATAACAAATTCTTAATATAGAATTTTTATTTGCCTTTATAAAAGTAATCATGACATCAGCTGTTTCAGTGCAGTGTTTAGTCAGCTGTTCAACATTTAAAAAAAAAACAATCACCAGGTTCATTGTCAGCTTGTAGCCAAGGACACTACCGCACTGCCACATTGTCTCACTGTCGTGACAATACTACCAAGACAGAAAAATCTCACCGTGAAACGGGCCTTTAAGTCTACCCTATGAATTTCCGCGTTTAATAACATAATCATTATAAAAAATAAAAAAAACTACTTTTTTATTCTACAAACAGATATTGTATATTAATTATACTTTTGGTTTTGGTGTGGATTTGGATAAATAAATACATCCTTGATGCCCTTATGCATAAGTAAGTCTCGGCGTTTCGACCAGTTGAAGAAGCACTCAGTAAATTAATTAAGCTTTGGATTAAATATTAATTAATCAACTACTTGCACATACTGTACAAACAGAATATAACTCACTCGTTTACTATAACAACAGATAAAGAAAGGAAGAAGGTAGATAGTTTCCTTTATGCAAGGTTTAGCTCGATTCGCACAAAGTGGTTATGGAATACAGTATAAATGTTATATTAAATAATTTCTAATTTATAGGGAAGTTGATATATTATAATAAATAAAGGTAATAAAACATTATTTAAAATAGTAATAAAATATATTGTAAATTAAGGTATTAATATTTGTGTATTTAATGGTTGATGTATCGTAGAAAGCATATATCCTGATGACGAAAAAGTACTTCGAAATGTCGTAACCAATGTTATAAATATGTTTTGTTTTTTTAAATATAAAATTATAGATCAAAGGGAAAGTGTCATTCACAAATTAATTTATTATATTATAAATGTTGTTGCAGCATTATTTAAGGTTTATCCTAATTAAAAAATTATTTCTAACGCCTAAATATGTATCATATAATAATGGTAATGGTAAAAAAAAAAAAAAAGTTGAACTTTTTAGCTGATTTGTGTACGCAGCTGATGGAAAAACAAAACATATTGTGTACGGTATACAAAATCACTTCAATAAACATAATTAAAACATAAACTTTCTTCCTGTGGTATGGCAACGAATGCCGGTTACTCATGACTTCTCTATATATAATAAGGTAGTTTAGATCCCTTTGCCGGCTCTCAGGAGCAATGAATTTTGATGAATAAGGAGTCAAAAGAAAGGGAATTTCATGAAGAAGTGGCGAATCCTAATTCCATTGTTAAATTCTTACTTGGGCTTAAATAAAAGTGATGGAAAAACTGGGAAGTTTCAAAATTCAGACGGTGGTGAGGAGTCGGCGGATCGAGAAGGGAAGGGTTTTAAACATTTCGACGCGGGTATCAAGATCATAAACGTTTCTATTGAACGTATTGGTCCAATATTTTAAAGGTTTGAAATATATCGTTTTGAGATTACGCACGATATAAGTTCACACGGACCTTATGCCATCTTTCGTACGCGCCGTTTTCATGGCAAGAGAAAGTTGAGTGTATACAAAAACTTTTTAATAAATAAGCTTATTCTTTCCCATTTCTAATCATATAGGTACTGTTAAATATGAATACCACAAATAGAAAATAGAATAGCTGAGTCTTATAGCTTAACTGTTAAACTGAAGGGTCATTTTCTATTGGGGAAAGCTAATTATTATTAAGTAAAAACTGTTGCTTCAACATAGTCATTATAAATTATGTAGCTTCACCAAATGCGTGTGTTAAATAAATTATCTGGGTAATATTCCATTGCTTATATGAATAAACATGCTAACCTAATATCGCTTATACCCGGAATGTATTAGGGAGAATAAAGATATCTAATGCGAGAGTTCCCGCTCGGGTATACTAGTATTAAATATATTGTCGCATTAAATTGTAGATTGAACGAACAATGTCGCGGACAACTGCTAGTTATAAATAAAAGAATAATATCTGATGAGGAAAACACATGACTTCCTTGTACACCTATTAAACTATAAATCGCTGGCTCAAAAAGAGATCCTGAATTTGTTTACTTGTTTCCGAAGATTGGAGTATCTCAAAAACGACACTCGGCTTCGCGACATCTATCTATTGACACACACATATACTCTTGTTTCTGGAGGTCTCATTCCGTTATTATATGCCGTTTTCTTTCAGTAGGTAATCCAAGCTATTTCTTCGTGTTCCCTGACAACATTAGAACTGTCAATGTCACTTGATAAAGCATTGGAAATCGACAGTTTCGACATTTTAAGCGGAAGAACCCACTTAACTTACATCTTATTCTCCAGCTGCAGACTTGTTCATTTCACAAATGGGGAGGAAAACCAGTATTTTACACTGAATTTTAACACATAAAACAATTAATAAAAATGTTTAATTGAAGTGGAAACAAAATCGTGTTTGTAACCTTTATTACCTAACCATATTTAATTTTAATATAATTTTTGCAAGTTTATTATGACCTTCAAGTAAACTACCCTTCCTTTTCGGCTCACCAATTTTAACCAAAATCTATTAAATACATTCACATTTATATAAAAGTGCTATTTACCAAATTTGAGATGTTTTACATTATATTTTAATACAATTTTGATGAAAACCAATTATGGCCATCAAGTAAAGTACCGCTTCCAGTAATCCTGTAATGAACAAAAAGGGTGGTTCACAACTAGATTTTACAACAATCTTAAATACAAAATTTTAACTTTTTACGGCTAACCGTTTTTGAGTTATGCGATATACAAACGTACGTACGTACGTCACGACGAAACTCAAAATGGATTCAGGGATGGTCAAAATGGATATTTCCGTTGAAATCTGAAAACCGAAATTTTTTCCTTTATTTCGTTAAAGAAAGTAATAACTTTATTCACTCATTATTTTATTATTTCTATAGTTAGGTCTATGTAGATATTTATATCTATAGAATTATCTATAGATATCTATAGAAATAGATATGTAGATGTAGATATTTAACAATTATTATAATTATAATTATAATACAATTCTTATAATATTTAACAATTACTATTATTTTTTATATAAAAAATGCAAAGGTTTTACAGCCTGGTAATAAGTTCAATGAAAAGGATTATTGAACGACCGCCCATGAATGAGCCGACAGACTCAGAGGCTAATCCGATAAAGATAACATCGCACCTTCTCAAATATCAAACATTTACCCGAGGGCCATTACATATTTCGCTGGCTGATAGCCGATCAGTGTGGTCAGTAGTACGCTCCTTCCAGAATATATATTTCTTCCTTCACCCCTCGCTCGTTAATTTCTTCGCAATAAGAACCATTTGAGGTCATTGATGTCTCCGCCGGCTAAAGGTCAGGGACCATTCACGGCTCGTCTTCCTCTTCGAGTCTTTGCCAATCATTTCATTTTGTTTCCTCTACTTACTCTATAGAAGGCTACTGTAAATAGCATTTTTAAATTAAATCAAATCAACATGATCCGGGATCTAGAGTATTATAGGGGGGATATCAATCCAATTCTATTAACAAAAACAATAATATTTTTTGCTAAATTGTAATTTTACTCAAGAGATTTGACTTGATATGAAAACATATGATGAAATAAGCACTACCATCCGTTAATAACATATATATGAAAACTGCAAGGTTTTGAAAAATCTTATAAATCCAGTATTGTAGAGTTTTGCAAAAATATATGAAGTTTTTAATTTTTCATTGACAACAAATACGAGCTAACATTAGTAAAATATACAGCCAGATAGTAAATGGATGACTTGTTAAAGAATCACGATAAAACAGTAAAATGCATACATTTACAAAAATATATAGAAATTTATACAATTAAAAAAATAGAAAAAAACTGCTTTCATGATACCATAAAAATATATTAACACAAAGCCTCGAGTTTCTCAAATAGTAAGAAATAATTCTCCGGTCAACGTTTCGCCAATTCAGGCATCATTAGAAGTGAAAAACATTTATACAAACCAGAGATAGCACATCCCACATCAAGATTCTAAAAAGATAACCACATAGGGATTACAGTTCAACCTATAAATACTGATGAGTAGTCGTTGAACCAGGGGTAATTATTCTATTTATGTACACAACCTTTTTCTAACTTTATAAAAGAAAAATACAGTTATTTTATAGTAGTAAAAAGAAATAGAAAATATTTATTTGAGATTGAGTATATAAATAGTAGCGGAATGCCTTCATTCTGACAGATGCCGCCCGCACAGCTGGTACAGTGATACCCCTAGAAAGGGCTGAGAGGTTGAGAGGGGGTGATGATCCTGTGCACCGGCTCGTCAATCGAGTGCAAGGATTTTTTACAACAGAAAATTTATTATACAAAAGTTAAGTTTATTTCAAATATACGTATTAATAATTATTTATTTTCATTGTTTCAGTAAACTTGCTAATAAGAAATAAATTACTCTTTATTTCCAAACATACTTAACCGGAGTAGAAAAATTACAAAAACTTAACGCGTCGCAAGTAGAGAGGGGAGGCATTTAGGTATTTGTGTGAACCTCCTTTGCCTATCCTTCAGGAACAGCTTTTAGGTTCAACTATATAAATATGTTATTTGAAAAGGTCAAGGGTTTTCTACTCGAAACTTCCAATACTACCCTAAAAATTATTTCATTAGCGATATCTCAAGTGGTAGTCAAGAAAGCATAAATGTAAAATAAAGAAAAGATTATAATAAACAGATACGTAACAAAAGGGGGATGATATAGAAACAGCTAAACGAAAAAGAAGATTGAAGTTTGTTACAACTATGGTCAGGATGGACAAGAACAGATTAAATAAGCAAATCTTTGATAAACTGCTTGGCCTCAAAAATATGAAGGGTTACCCAGAGCAGAATAAGGTTGAAATGGCAAAACTGGAGATAGCAAACGAGGGCTGTTTGTACAGGGTTCGATTCCAGTTTAACAAAATGAGAGTCTCTGCAATGAGGAAAGAACGGAAGAGTGATCGGAGGGGAGGAAGATTATTTTATTTTCTATCAGTTGTATGTGCTATCCAAACAATATATAATATATATTTATATTATATAATCAATAAATGTATATATATATGTGTATGTATATATATATATATATATATATATATATATATATATATATATATATATATATATATATATATATAATCTTGTTGTAGCTTTGAATATGGCCCACATTGTTGGATTATAACTTTATATAAATAAAAACTTATTGTATTGGTTTCTCTTTTCATCACATCGACTATCCTAAAAGTTCTTTTTAATTTTTCATTTAATCAATCCATTTTTTATTTTTTAACATTTCACAATAGTATCATTCGACTTTTATTAAGTTTATCATTACAGGATACAAAATCCTAATAAACCATAATAGAATGAATGCCTTTAACGTACTTTGGCAAAAGTAACCCTATTCATTCTCCGTTTTTATTTTTTCATGTTTTTTGTCTGTAAGATGTTTCGATAAAAAAACTTAAAAAATGTGTCACAATTTTTGAATTTTATTATAATATACTTGTGAAGGTACATTAAACGTAACATAACTCGGTATTACACAATAATAAAATAATACAAAAAAACAATAAAACTTTGTTCAGATATTTTAAGAACAGACCAGCAAATACAACCAATTTTAAAAATAACAAGCAGTAGTTATTAATAAATTCTACCTAATTTTAAATTTTTCAAAAATAGTATTGAATTTCAATTTCAAATTAACTTCAAAATAATTATGATTCATAAAAATAAAAATATTCTTGTACTTTTGTTTTTGTTTTACGAACCTTTTTTTTTATTTTGGTATTCTTAGTTTATTAAAAAAAAACGGGGAAAGAAGGGAAATGAGAAAGACGAAATAATTGTCCTGGTCCTGAGTTGGCCTATTTCGAAAAATAAAACTCATAATATCTCATGAATGTATCGCAATCGGCTATTGTCTTGGATATTAAAAATAAAAAAATATAGAAAAAATTAAAACTACAAAAGAAGGAAAAATACAATTTATTTCAACTCTGGACTATCAGGAACAACTGCTAAGGTTTTATTCAAACCCAAATAAAAAACATTCTAAAACGAAGTTTCTTAGTGTGTATGTTACAATTGCTAAACTGTAACCGGCACAAAAGGCAACATTAATGGTCTAAATAACTTTTATTATATCTTAACTTCCGTTATATCTTAATTTTTATTAGATCTTAACTTCCATTATATCTTAATTTTGATTATATCTTAACTACTATTATATCTTAATTTTAATTATATCTTAACTTCCGTTATATCTTAATTTTTATTAGATCTTAACTTCCATTATATCTTAATTTTGATTATATCTTAACTTCTATTATATCTTAATTTTTATTATATCTTAACTTCTATTATATCTTAATTTTTATTATATCTTAACTTCTATTATATCTTAATTTTTATTATATCTTAACTTCTATTATATCTTAATTTTTATTATATCTTAACTTTTATTATATCTTAACTTCCGTTGTATCTTAATTTTTATTAGATCTTAACTTCCATTATATCTTAATTTTGATTATATCTTAACTTTTATTATATCATAACTTCCGTTGTATCTTAATTTTTATTAGATCTTAACTTCCATTATATCTTAATTTTGATTATATCTTAACTTCTATTATATCTTAATTTTTATTATATCTTAACTTCCGTTATATCTTAATTTTTATTAGATCTTAACTTCCATTATATCTTAATTTTGATTATATCTTAACTTCTATTATATCTTAATTTTTATTATATCTTAACTTCTATTATATCTTAATTTTTATTATATCTTAACTTTTATTATATCTTAACTTCTATTATATCTTAATTTTTATTATATCTTAATCTTCATTATATCTTAACTTCTATTATATCTTAATCTTCATTATATCTTAACTTCTATTATATCTTAATTTTTATTATATCTTAACTTCTATTATATCTTAATTTTTATTATATCTTAACTTCTATTATATCTTAATTTTTATTATATCTTAACTTCTATTATACCTTAATTTTTATTATATCTTAACTTCCGTTATATCTTAATTTTTATTATATCTTAACTTCTATTATATCTTAATTTTTATTATATCTTAATCTTCATTATATCTTAACTTCTATTATATCTTAATTTTTATTATATCTTAACTTCTATTATATCTTAATTTTTATTATATCTTAACTTCTATTATATCTTAATTTTTATTATATCTTAACTTCTATTATACCTTAATTTTTATTATATCTTAACTTCCGTTATATCTTAATTTTTATTATATCTTAACTTCCATTATATCTTAATTTTGATTATATCTTAACTTCTATTATATCTTAATTTTTATTATATCTTAACTTCTATTATATCTTAATTTTTATTATATCTTAACTTCCATTATATCTTAATTTTGATTATATCTTAACTTCTATTATATCTTAACTTCTATTATATCTTAATTTTTATTATATCTTAACTTCTATTATATCTTAATTTTTATTATATCTTAACTTCTATTATATCTTAATTTTTATTATATCTTAACTTTTATTATATCTTAACTTCTATTATATCTTAATTTTTATTATATCTTAATCTTCATTATATCTTAACTTCTATTATATCTTAATTTTTATTATATCTTAACTTCTATTATATCTTAATTTTTATTATATCTTAACTTCTATTATATCTTAATTTTTATTATATCTTAACTTCTATTATACCTTAATTTTTATTATATCTTAACTTCCGTTATATCTTAATTTTTATTAGATCTTAACTTCCATTATATCTTAATTTTGATTATATCTTAACTTCTATTATATCTTAATTTTTATTATATCTTAACTTCTATTATATCTTAATTTTTATTATATCTTAACTTCTATTATATCTTAATTTTTATTATATCTTAACTTCTATTATATCTTAATTTTTATTATATCTTAACTTCCGTTGTATCTTAATTTTTATTAGATCTTAACTTCCATTATATCTTAATTTTGATTATATCTTAACTTCTATTATATCTTAATTTTTATTATATCTTAACTTCCGTTATATCTTAATTTTTATTAGATCTTAACTTCCATTATATCTTAATTTTGATTATATCTTAACTTCTATTATATCTTAATTTTTATTATATCTTAACTTCTATTATATCTTAATTTTTATTATATCTTAACTTCTATTATATCTTAATTTTTATTATATCTTATCTTCTATTATATCTTAATTTTTATTATATCTTAACTTTTATTATATCTTAACTTCCGTTGTATCTTAATTTTTATTAGATCTTAACTTCCATTATATCTTAATTTTGATTATATCTTAACTTCTATTATATCTTAATTTTTATTATATCTTAACTTCCGTTATATCTTAATTTTTATTATATCTTAACTTCTATTATATCTTAATTTTGATTATATCTTAACTTCTATTATATCTTAATTTTTATTATATCTTAACTTCTATTATATCTTAATTTTTATTATATCTTAACTTTTATTATATCTTAACTTCTATTATATCTTAATTTTTATTATATCTTAATCTTCATTATATCTTAACTTCTATTATATCTTAATTTTTATTATATCTTAACTTCTATTATATCTTAATTTTTATTATATCTTAACTTCTATTATATCTTAATTTTTATTATATCTTAACTTCTATTATACCTTAATTTTTATTATATCTTAACTTCTATTATATCTTAATTTTTATTATATCTTAACTTTTATTATATCTTAATTTTTATTATATTTGAAGTTTCTAACACATTAGTATCAACTAAAAAATAAAAGCAAGTTTTTTTTTTCCGGTAGAGTACTAGGGGTCCAGTGCCACACCACTCCGGCCATTGGCTATATTTTAAGAAAATTAAATAAATATGATAACAATTTTTATTTCGACGACTTAAATAAAAAATCAATAAATAAATTAAATAGTACGACAGAATAATAAAATGTAATAAATTTCAATCAATATTCATTCTAGTTTTGTGTAATTTTCTAAACGAGATTTTACATCAATAGTACAATTAAAAATTAAATACCAAAAGCACAATTAGTGGTGTAATTTTTATAATTACATATCGTTAGGCAAGCACTCGCCTAAGAAATTGGTTCATTATTCCGATTCCATTATTATTATTATTTTTTTTTTTTTTAAGAACTCAATTCGTTGTATCAAAAATAAGAGGTTAAATAAGAAAATCAAATAACAATTATAAGAAATTAATATGACGTAGACACTTAAAATCAAAAGCTCAAGACAAAGCGAAATCAACAAAGTTACACAACAAAGCTTCAAACCTCACAAGACGACGTAATTTAGGAAATACATCGGTATAAGAAATATAAAAGTTCTTACAAAAGGCCAAGACAATCAAAATATACTGACTTTGTTAATAAATATGGCATGCTTAAAAAAAATAAAAAAAAGAAATATATATATATATATATACACATATATGTGTGTGTGTGTTTGTGTAGTTAGATCTTTATAGTCCTGTTAAATCACAGGCGCATAAAAGATTTATGATTGTCAAGAATATACATTAGGAAATAAATTTTACAATATACTTCAATTATAAGTTATACTATAATCAATAATCAACGATAAGGAACCTAGTAATGGAGTGATTACGGGGGTCATTATCGCCTAATTGTCCAGTTTAAAAAAAAAAAATTATTATTTTTTTTAAACCACGGTTAATCTTACTACACTTCAATAATTATCGTGATGCGCGTTATTATAATTAGAGTTGCGCGGAGCCTATTGTTAAGAACAGAATGTTGGAATAGGAATGTGTGTTCGTAGGAAGTGTGTTCGTACACACTCGGTATTCCATCCAGGAGCTGGGTACTTAGGTCTTCTATCCCAATACACCATTTCATGTCTAATACTGCTCCGATTTTGACGATTATTAAAAGTTTTATTGTAAATCGAATTATGCGCAAATAAAATTTTCTTTTGGTCATAACTTTTTCCCAGCATTTTTTTCGGTGAAGTACAACATATATAGCATTTCAAAGTCATATTCAACTTTTTCCAAGTCAAATTAAAAGTTTTCCATTTTAAAATTAAGCCTTTTCCAAGATAAATTTAAACTTCTCCATTTCAAATTGGTTTGTCCTGGATGTAGGCGTATGTAGGTGATCAATTCTTGATATTGAAGGCTAAAGTACCAAATTTAAGTTGAATAATTATTAATAAAATATGAAAAATACAAATATAAGAACACGTTTATTACACTTTGGGGCACGTGAGAGTAAAAGTACGCAATGGAAGTGTTCAGAAAAACTGGGATATTTCTGTTGATGATTGATGATAAGACAGGATTTAGTGAAGATCGTGATATATAAACATGAAAAATATTGAGAACTTATATGAGTAATTTGCTAGTATCAAATTCTTTTTAAAAAAATAAGTGCGTACTTTTACACTACATACTCTGTAGTTAAGTTTAAAAATTTATTTAAATTACCAAGATAATCTTATCATTCAATTACTTCATTCAGCAAAAAGGAGAAGTGGATAGATAAAAAAATTGACAAATTACGAAGCTCCCAATGAATGAATGAAGGAACCAAGTAATTAAAACTTATCCCGTTCCGCAGAACTTCGCGAACGGAAAAAATTTTCGAGACGAAAAGGGCACCAAAGAGTACTGGGTTTAAAGCCATTAAGCCACACTTTATTTTTTTTCAAAGATAAAATTCAGTGCGGTTATGGATGTTTATAATGCATATGAAATGTTTTTTTCAAAAGCAATGTTGCTTTATATTCAAGAGATATACAATAGAGCCAAAATATAGCTTAAACTTTTTAGGTAGTATCAAAATGGCTTAAACATTAAAATGTTTTTTCAAAAAATCATTAAATTGCCACTGGGGTGCAAGTGGCAATTTAATAATTGGCTTCTCACCTCCTCATATATATATATATATATATATATATATATATATATATATATATATATATATATATATATATATAAACTTACAGGAAAGGGCTATTAGTCACTGAAACAGTGTTCACATGGACTGTGACAAAGGAAAGGTTTATTAAGAAGAACAAAATATAAAATAAAACTTGTCACAAAAAAATCGCTTATATCCTTTACCCAAACACCATATATATATATATATATATATATATATATATATATATACGAAAAAATACGACCGTAAACGTTTGCTAAAACAAAATAGTTTATTCAATAACTTTTAATACAATCAATTAAGTTATTATTTCCAAATAATACAAAATACACAAACTTACCTAAAACAAAATAGAATTGTATGCGAGTCTTTTACTCCCTAAATCACTATAATATATTTTACTAACAAGCGTGCTGATTAGTACAACCTTCATTTATAACAAAAGCCAATAAAAGCTGTTCAATGCCATTTAAAAGTAAACGATCTGAATTAATAATTAATCTTGTTAATTATTAATTTACATATATATATATATATATATATATATATATATATATATATATATATATATATAAATATATAGATATATATATATTCAGTCGAACCTCTATATATCGAAAATGAAAGTTCTTTGAAAAAAACATCGATATAAAGAAATTTCTATATCTAAAATAATTTCCATTTTTTACTCTTTTCAGGCTAAAAACAATTGCAGAGTTAATGATGGACCAAAGGAGATATTCTAGTCTTAAAGAAAAATAAAACTGAACAATCAATAACACTTATTTGAAAAATTGTACAAATTGCACCTGTGATTGAAGATTTTTTACAAATGTACATTTATAATTTAACAAGGAGATGCATAAAAATGAATTTATTTTTGTTTTCCGCGCAAGATAGCTTCTAATGTCTATTCGTGTATAATTCATCATGTTTAAGAGTAATGTTCACAACAAGAAAGACAGAGTTAAACTGAATTTAAAATGAAAATTTCATTCTATGTTGGGAAAGAGATTCTACGGAGAATTCTACGTGATCCGGTGCTTCTTCTGAAAAAAGAAAATAAGCATCTTTCCCAAATTTCCATTGCTTTGGAACATTTTTTTTTTCTTATTTTATTATTATCAACTCTCATGTACGTGAACTAAGGGCTCTTTATGATGACAATTACATTTTATATTTTTTAAATTGGAATTTTCGTTCGATACATAGAAATTTTATTAGATATACACTATATTTTTTTCTAATGAAAATTCAAGGTTCCAAAAAAAAGTTCAGTATATAGAGATTTTCGATATATGGAAGTTTGATATACAGAAGTTCGCATATATATATATATATATATATATATATATATATATATATATATATATATATATATATATATATATTTTACACACAGTCCACCATCAGGCTTTGAATAAATCAACAAGCATCCTAATTAAACTTTGAAAAAGAAACGGTCGCAACAATCTTCGCACCAACGAATAACCAAGTTTCTACTGGCCGATGAAGTAGTCTTTCGCATATTACTAACCAAACTTTGAGAGGACGGATATTAGATTTGTGACTTGTTCTTGCACTATTGATGAATGACTTCCAAGATAACCCTAGCATGAAGTACCAAATAGTTTGTCCAAGGAGATTAGATAATAGTTATTATAATCTTCTCTGAGTGAGAAGTTGCAGAGTGAACGATCGTTACAGAACAAAAGAAGGGTTCCAGCGACTGCAGCCCATTTAATTAATCACTCTACAACATAACTAAAGCAATCGATTTCAATTTTATTCATCCACATGCTCTAATTTAATGAAAGCAAAACTAAAAAAATACTACAATATATACTATAAAAATACTATAATTAGAAAATTAAAACCTTAACTATATGAAATAGCAAATAACTAACCAGCCAACGTTTCGCTATTTCAGGCCTCATCAGTAATGAAAAACATAAGAACAAAAAATGCAGACCAGGCATAACACATCTCACATCGACATTCTAAAACATTAACCAAATAGTGATAGTGCATCACACTAAAACAAGTCAAACTGTATAAACATGCTATTTGAGAGACTAAAAGTTTTGTGTCGGAGATTTGCAATAATTCATTATTGCAATATGATATCACGTAAATAAAGACTATAGCAAGTACATCTCACATCAACAGTTTTGACAAGGCTAAGAGTTTTTTTTAGACTGTTTGGAGAACCCGAAAACTCTGAACCATATAATATATACAATATGCTCAGTGATGTGATGAACTGTTAACAAGTGATGTATTAACCATATTAAGTTATTCTCATTTAGTCTCTTAAAGTGAGATGTGTTACCTGGTTTGCATTAATAACTTCAGTTATTTAATGCTATTTGGAAGACTCAAGCCTTCATCTTGGAATCTGCAAATAATATCCTAATATCAGTAATATAATAAGTAAAGTAAAAACAATTACAGATATATATATGTAAGTCGTTTGAAAGAGATTAAAAGAATTTATTACAAGAGTCTAATAACAAGGAAATAACTAACAAAAAATAGATTTAGTGGGTTTCTGAATACTTCCTAGAAGTTAGGAAATTAGAAAATTCCTAAAGAATTATTCAACAATGCTTTACCGTCACACAGAATTTCGCCAAATATTATTTTCCAATTCACTTAAAATTGTGTTTAAGTTAAAGATCCCAATATGAAGCAATTTTACATTTTTAAAATGTACAAACAATAATTCATTTCATTAATTTAATAAATAATTATAGGTATATGGAAGATCTTTCAGGTTGTCATTAATTACTCTTCAAGAAATATACTGGTAATAAAATGTTATTACCAGTATATTTCTGAATGCAGTTACTGTTATGAAATATGTTTTTCTACGTAGAATTTGTTAATTTTTTTATGGATATAATTTCTTTTTCTTTGAAATCCTCCTCTCCGTGAGGACTTCATATTTTAGAAATTTAGAAAATTCCAAAAAAATTACCTAATGTTACTTTGACGAGGATCAGTAATTAATTAATAAAAAAAGTAGAATAAAAAAAAAATTGGCTTTAATAAAGTTGAAAATTTAATAAAAGTGAATAAAGACAAAGAAGCCATTAATTGAACAAAGTAGAATAAAACGGAATCATGTTTTATCTGAAAGTAACATAAAAACTAGAGCCCGGATTTCGTGCAGGAAAAAAATTGTAAAACTTACCATAAAAAATGCCAAAACATGCAAAAATGTGCAAACAAAAAATGCAATTCTGTCATTTACGTAGTTTGTGCTTAAAAAAAATCTACATATTTTGTTTTCTTTCATAAATTACTATTTTTTCTTAATAAATTAGTAAGGTTGGAGCATTGTTATGTAAAATGTGAAAGCCTCAGGAGCTCTTACAGTATTTTTTGCTACTTTTCACACGATCATACGTGATTCACGCACTATGGCAACGCATTTTCTGCCTGTGTTTTTTATTGCCAACTGATAATTTTTTTTAATAACGTATCGCATGGTCAAATGAGACAATCCTACATTTCTACCGATATATCTATAACTCAATCCTTGTCGAAAAAGTTGAACCATTCATCTTAACTCAAGGTAGAATTTAACTCTTTGGATTTAAGAACTATTTTGTCGATTGGGTTTGATTTCTGATAATTTTTTTTTCATTTTGGTTTTATATTTTAATAAGATATAATTAATTTGATGAAAACCATAAGCTGATTACTTACTAATTAGTTAATATCACAACTGTTACAGCATGAATAATTTTTTTGCTCGACCAATTCCGATATTGGTTTTTAATTAGGTTGTACGGATTTTTAATTCTCTTCACTCGTAAAAATTATCCATTAATTAATTTATTTTTAATAAATTATTGAACATATTTTTGTCCGAAAAATTGTGTGTATAAATAATTATTTTGCCAACTATGAACTGTGTGTAGCACTGTATAACATAAAAGGAATGGACTGGTAAGGATTAACTTGCTTTTAACTAATCTAAAAGGAGTAAAATAGACATTACATCGTGAATCTGTCCTATATAATTTTGGTTCAATGTTTATATTTTCAAGCAATTTACAAATATTTTTGTTAATTACGGCTAAATGTTCAATTAAGTGCAGTAAAAACAAAAAACATGCAATTTATCCAAAATTGTTTAAAATGTGTAATATCGTGCAAAATAAAACTTATATTTATTAATCCGGATCCCTTAATTCGTGTAAGTGACTTGTCCCCGATCGATTTCAAGAAAGCGAAAAAAAATTGCAATTGCACGCGAATCCGGGCTCTAACTAAAAAGAGAGAAATGCTTTATTAACAGCAATGCTGCACAAATACCTTGGGTTGCTATGCACACAGCATACTCATCAATCCAATGCTCGACATAATATATATATATATAACTTTTTTTTTTCTTTCATTTTAACTCTAAATACATTATCCCCATCGCTACATTACCACATTATCTCTATTCCCCCCCCCCTTTTGTTTGCTGTAAACCTTCTATCACTCTATAATTTATCAGTCACTTCTCTTTTCCAGTTACCCTCAACTATTACTTGAAATAATACTGTTTTTTTTATATATAAATAGAAATTAAGAAAAAAAAAGAAAAACAAATAGCTTAAAAATAATTCAAATGTTCACATTTTAGACACGCACACCTAAGCATAAAATTGGTACAAGAAATAATAAATAAATAAAAAGATATAAATAAATACCAATGGCAACAAATATAATTAAAGAAATAAGAAATATTAATATACAGGACCAAAAAAGAGCTTAAAGATTTACTTGTAGCTTCCCACTTTTCGATTTTTTTTTTTTTATCACTCGAACCATTATGGTAATTTCTCTGAGTCCTAAACTTTATTTTGAAATTAAAGAGAGTGAGAGAGAGCGAAAGGGAGAGGAAAGAGAGTGAGAGAGAGTGTGTTTGTGTGAGAGAGTGAGAGAGAGTGTGTGTGTGTGTGTGTGTGTGTGTGTGTGTGAGAGAGAGAGAGAGAGAGAGAGAAAGAGAGGTTATATACTTCATAATTTTTCTAAATGTTGCCGATGCTAGTAATCTCGCTAATGATCCTAAATATAAAAATACTAGTACACCCGAGCGAGAACTCTCGCATTAGATATCTATCCTTAATGCATTAGAAGTATAAACGATATTAGGAAAACATATTTATTCGAGTAAACATTATATTACCAAAAAAGTATATTTAACACACACATTTGGTGAAGCTACATAGCTTGTAATGACTATGATGGAGTTACAGTTCATACTTAATAATTAGCTTATCCCACTGGAAAATATCTCTTCAGTTTAACAGTTAGAAAATTAGATTACCATTTTCAATGTGTAGTATTCATACATAGCAGTGCCCTTTAGAGTTGGACATGGGAAACAATATATAATTTCCCACTGATTAAAAGTTTTTGTAAACAGACTCAAATTGATATAAAGTTGCTATGCCAACGGCACGTAAGCAAGATGGTATGAGGCCCGTGCAGACCTATATCGTGCGTTATCTCGAAAACGGTAGGTTTTTAAGCTTTAAAACGCTGGACCAATACGCTCCATAAGAGCGTATATGATCTTGATGCCCGCGTCAAAATCTTTAAAACCCAACGTATCCCGTCTCGATCCGCCGACACTCAGTCGTGAAAGTTTTGAAACCTTCCAGTTTTTTCATCACTTTTATTTAAGCCCTTGTAAGATTTTAAGAAACAAAATCAGGATTCGTCACACCTCCATGAAATTCCCTTTCTTTTGATACCTCACTCGTCAAAATCCATCTCTCCTGAGAGCCGGAAAAGGGATCTATACTACCGTAATAATATATAGTAGTGACTAGTATACCCCAGCGAGAACTCTCGCATTAGATATCTTAATGAATTCGAAGTATAAGCAATATTAGGGAAACGTATTTATTCGTATAATCAATATTATCAAGAAAGTTTATTTAACACACACATTTGGTGAAGCTTTATCGCTCCTGAGAGCCGAAAAGGGATCTATACTACCGTAATAATATATAGTAGTGATTACAAAAAAATTCTGCATAAAACATTCATCTAAAATTGTGAACGATATCAATTTACAAGTAAGAAGATGGAAATTTTTAGGTTTTACTTTATTGAAACTGGAGAGAGGAAAATTAAAAACATGAATTTATTACTACTCGGCCCTGTAATACATCAGAAACATTTACTTTTTTAATAATAATAATAATAACTAAAAAATAATACTAAAAAATATGTTTGTAATAAATAATCTCATAAGAAATAGTTTATAATGACTATGTTCAAGTAATAGTCAATACTTAATAAGTATCGCTTGCCCTACTGGAAAGTACCCCCTCAGTTTAACAGTTAAGCAATAAGACTCTACTATGCCACTCTCTGTTTGTAGTACTCTATCATTTATGGAAACATAAAAACAATATTTTATTTACAAAACATTTTCACAGTTATTAATAAGTTTTTGTTAACAGTCTCAACTGACTTTTACAGGTATAAAGTTGCCATGGCAACGGCACGTACGCAAGATGGCATAGGGCCCGTGCGGACCTATATCGTGCGTTATCTCGAAAACGGTAGGTTTTTAAGCTTTTAAACGCTGGACCAATACGCTCCATAGGAGTGTATATGATCTCGAGGCCCGCGTCAAAATCTTTAAAACCCAACTTATCCCGTCTCGATCCGCCGACTCTTAGTTGTAAAATCTTTGAAACCTTCCAATTTTTTCATCACTTTTATTTAAGCCCCAAGAAAATTTTAAGAAACGAAATTGGAATTCGTCACATCTCCGTGAAATTCCCGTTCTTTTGATACCTCATTCGTCAAAATCCATCGCTCCTGAGAGCCGAAAAGGGATCTATACTACCGTAATAATATATAGTAGTGATTACAAAAAAATTCTGCATAAAACATTCATCTAAAATTGTGAACGATATCAATTTACAAGTAAGAAGATGGAAATTTTTAGGTTTTACTTTATTGAAACTGGAGAGAGGAAAATTAAAAACATGAATTTATTACTACTCGGCCCTGTAATACATCAGAAACATTTACTTTTTTAATAATAATAATAATAACTAAAAAATAATACTAAAAAATATGTTTGTAATAAATAATCTCATAAGAAATAGTTCTGTCTCATCACAAAGGTATTACACAAAAATAAACCTGACTAACGCAATATCTGCTATCTTCATTTCTTCCAAGATTGTCTTTGACGTTAGAGCAGTAAAGTACCACCGAGTAGTCAATCCATAAATGTCCGTAAGAAAGCGGCGAGTTACACAACGATTATAAATAGCAACATTGTTCAATATTTTCTTGGAATACATGAAAAGGAAGACTGTGGAATAATGCTTTCAGTCAAACAAATCCAACGAGATGAAAACCACGGCACGTGTTCAAAACCTAATAAATAAAATGAAGAAAATTATTGGGTAAGTGCTTACTTACTTTTTCGCAACAAATCCTGCAGTAAGTAAGAAAAACCGGGACTTTTCCCGAAAAGACATTTCAGTTATATTTTATAACTGATACATGTTATCTGAGTAGTTATAACAATACAGCTGTTATCTAAGTAGTTAATGATTATCTAACTAAATCATTATGTTAACTGAGATATTGTTTTAATTGAGACATTGAACCGGAACATTATGAGTATATTCCAGTTACTGACACAAAACTTTGTTGATTATACCGCCATCTCCGAAAGCCCAATGATAGAAAAAATAAGTGACAATAACATGTCTTGTGATGTTTAGTGATGTCTTCACTAAAAAGATACGACAAACGTAGCAAACACCTATTGATAGATATTAATAAGATATTGATAGATATTAATGCCTTAATTTCTATGAAACTTATGATAGTAATCTCGCTAATGATCCTAAATAAAATTGAATATATCGTTGTATATATCGTACGTATATCTATTTAAGTACAGATATATATATATATATTTTGATATTGATAGATATTAATATTTGTTATATATAAATATATATATGTAACTTAAAATATGTATGTTACATATAAATGTAAACTAATATATGTATATATATATATATATATATATATATATATATATATATATATATATATATATATATATATATGTAAATTAATAATTAACAAGATTAATTATTAATTCAGATCATTTACTTTTAAATGACATTGAACAGCTGTTTATTGACTTCTGTGATAAATGAAGGTTGCAGTAATCAGCAAACTTGTTAGTAAAATATATTACAGTGATTTAGGGAGTAAAAGACTCGTATACAATTTGTAATTCTGCGATTTAGAAAGAATACGGCCTATTTTGTTTTAGTTTAAATTAAACGTTTACGATCGTATTCTTTCTAAATATAAATCTAAATATATATATATAAATATATATATATATATATATATATATATATATATATATATGTATATACTGGCTATTGGTCTGTCTGTATGTCTTCCTGTACAACGATTATCTCTTGAACCAGTTTACTGATTCTATTTTGAACTTTAATTAATTTAACTAGAATTTTAATTCAATTTTTTAATTTCATTTTACGTTCAAACAATAGCAGAACAAAAAGTTTTCTGTTAATTTTTTAATTGTATGAATAAATCACAAAAACTTATACAACATTGTATTTTTGGTCTAATTTCGACCACTAGACGATCCTAGTAATAATGGAAAACTAATAATTTAAAAACTTTCTGAGTTGAAATTTCCAATACTCATGTAGTATATTAAATTTTAATCTGAATACAGTGTTATTAAATTCATATTAAGATCTTGCAAAAATAGTTTATGACATATTTGTGGCAGCATAGCAATGGTTGAAATGTTGAATGTAAAATTGCTGATGGTTGTAAGAAATGGATCCCTAAAAAGTTAATTAGAGCTGAGCAGTCGCAAATAGTTGAATTTGAACCTTAAAACCGGAGAAAACTCCATTAAATCCATCATTTTTAATTTCCTAAGTGCGAAGGGCAAATGTCCAAGATGTGGACCAAAACGTAGATGGGAGGATTTAGTCAAGGCTAGACTATTTTGAGGGAGCTTCGCTGGAAGGAGGTATTTTGTGGCATCGGCGTCGAACCTTCGTATCCGCTAAGCCTTTTATTATTTACTATTATTATTATTATAAATTATTAAAGGACAATAGAAATAGGCTTCGTAGTGAAGAATCAATACAACAGTTTAAATAATCTCAAATAATTAGTAAGAATTATTTAAATTACTATGAATTGAAACTGGCAACGATATTACTATTACAAATGAGAACAATTAATACATAAGCCATATCTCTCTTCTTGGAAATGTAAAAATTAGAGATGATTCATCCATATTTTACAGAGAAATTTACATCATAAAAAGTATGAGTTGCTATGAGATATGACATGCCTCTGAGGTAGAAGGTGATCATAGCTCATTCAAATCATTTTCTTCAACAAAAGCACGAATTGCGCACGAATTTTTTCATCAGTGTTTACGTTAACTTCATAGTCCTTAACTTACTTTATAGTCAACAAACATCTATTACTCAAGTCACCATTATAGACCATGATAAGAAAAGGAATTGTGACGTCTGCAATGAAGTTAGAAAAATCAAGGATCGAAGAAGTATTCCATTCCATCCCAGAACGATGTTTCTAATTACTATTATAATATAGTAATTACTATAATATAGTAATTTTATATTAATAGTAATATAGTAATTCAGATAGTTAAAATGTAATGATTATTCATTAATAAATAAAAAATAAATGATTTCCTTCGAATTAAAATGGACTTAAGTGTTCTTTTGAAAGCCTGAACCTCCCTTATTGGTCAGGCTCATAGTTATCAATACATCTGGGATAAGCAAAAAAAGTAAATATGTGTAAAATTGGTATAAAATGGACTGTGTCATACATTACATTTATAAAAAAATAATATGTAAAGTAAAAAAAAAAAATATATAAATTAAAAAAAATAATATGTAAATTAAAAAAAAAGAATATGTAAATTAAAAAAAAAATAAATAAAACGGTAGCAAATGTTAATACATGTCAATGTGTTTATTTCCAAGAAGATGTTTTTTTTTGATAAAGCTTGATATGAAGCTCTCCAGCTGGATTACACGCTCATGAGGAAGGAGTGTTTAATTGGGAATGTCTTGGATTAAAGCTATATTGGCAGCTTTGGATGGTATATATTTGGAAGAAGTTGAAACCCTAAGCTGTATTTTGTAGGGAGTAGGTTATATTAGTAAGAAGTGAAAAATTATTCCAGACAAACTGGCGGAATCATCAGCTCGACAAGGAGGGATGAAAGCTTATGATGTGTATATATATATATATATATATATATATATACACATATATATATATATATATATATATATATATATATATATATATATATATAGATAGATAGATAGATAGATAGATAGATAGATAGATAGATAGATAGATACATAAAAGAACTTTATTCTGGGACTAGGTCCCTTAAGAATAACATGAAGGAACAAATAAAACAGTAACATTATCTGGCCATAAGACTATAGAATACAGACCAATTAATTTTTACAATATCTTCAGTAAAATAAATAAGCAAATAAATAAGTTTTTTTATCGAAAAATATAATTAATTTGAGCAAAACAAAAAAAAAAAAAAAAAGAGAAAAAAAAACAAGAACAAAGTAAGAAAAAACACAACAGAGAAAATGAAAAATACAAATTATATATATATATATATATATATATATATATATATATATATATATATATATATATATATATACTGAACGTAAACTGAAACAAATGAAACGTTTTTTTCAACAAATAACAATAAATATTATTTAAATTTTATTCTTTATTATGTACATAACGAGCTTATTAAGGGGTCAAAACTCGGTATTACCGTCTATTTTTCGTTTCAAAATGGCGACTGTTAGAGATTTTATAACTTGGCTATTTATAAAGATGAAGCGAAAATGTTGAGTGTTTTGGATTGGAATCAGCTTATCAAGGCAAGCATTGTTACGTTAAAATTTCGTGATACTTATTATTTTATTTTATTTATTTTTTTATTTTTATATTAATACAACTTTTGAGAGACCTAGTGAGGGCGTAATATTAGAAATAGTTTTAAGTTACGTGATAAATTTAATTACGATCCCAAAACAGCTGTGCGATATGCAGAGATGAGAGAGACCTGGCCAGCTGGGAGGAGAGACAAGTGGCGAGAGAGGTACACGAGGTGCGGGATTTGTTTTCTCTATCCTGTACGGTTTAACGAGGTTTTTTTTTTGTGGTGTGCGTCCAAGGCATTAGAACTTCGCGTCATACGAAAGTTTATAGCGAATTTCTCGAGAAGGAGACGAAAAAAAAAGGACGTCACCGGAGAACAAGAAGAACCGAGAAAGTAGGACTGGCTGCCCCATCTAATTCTTCGGATTTGTAAGGATTTGTTGATTGAATTGAAGGATCGGATTGAAGGATTTGTTATTATTATTAATTTGTAAACTAAGGATAGTAATTTTGTTTGTGTCTGAGTCCGGCTGGAATAGTTTCTTTTGTTTGTTTTAAATGTTTTTATTAATTTTTTTTTGGTTAATAAAAGTTTATGTATATTTTTTTTTTAAAACAAGTTGCTTTAAGTCATTTATTATATTATCCTGGTATTATTATATTTTACCATAGAAAATTTAGGAATGTCCATGTGAACTACGTCTCTCAAAGGGTTTAGTGCTAATATCAATATACAGTCACACTGAGGCCCTGAGTTCGAAGCTACCTCCGGCAGGTATCATTTTTTTTTTAATAATTAAATTAATTTTTTTTATCATTATTTTTTTAAGTGACTTAAGAGTCTTTTTAAGAATTTTTAATTAAATTATTTTGTTGAGCAAGACGATTAAATAATTATTTCTTTTTTTTTTTTTGTTAAATTTATTTTATCATTGTTTTAATTTATTTATATTGGTATATGTTTCCTTGGTTTTTACTTCCTTGTACGAAGTAAAGGTTTGTATTGTAATCGCGAAAATTTTCGGTTTTCAGATTTCAACAGAAATATCCATTTTGACCATCCCTGAATCCATTTTGACTAGTTTCGTCGTGGCGTCTGTACGTAAAGTATTCGTTCATACGTACGCTCGTATTTCGCATAACTCAAAAACGGTTAGCCGTAGAAAGTTGAAATTTTGTATTTAGGATTGTTGTAAAATGTAGTTGTGAACTTCTCTTTTTGGTCACTGCTTAATCACCGGAAGTGGTACTTTACTTGAAGGTCATAAATGATTTCCATCAAAAATTATATAAAAATACTTTGCAAAACTTCTCAAATTTGTTATTTACAACTTATATACTGATTTAAATAACATACTAGATTTTGGTCTAAATTGGAAAGTCGGAAGCGGTACTTTACTTGAAGGTCATATTAGACTTTCATCAAAAATTATATTAAAATATAATGTAAAACATCTCAAATTTGGTGAATAGGACTTTTATATTGATGTGAATGTATTTAATATATTTTGGTTACAATTGGTGAGCCGAAAAGGGTATTTTACTTGAAGGTCATAATAAGCTTACATCAAAAATTATATTTAAATTAAATACATAAATCATATGTTTCTGTAATAAAGGTTACAAACGCAATTTGGTTTCCAATCCAATGAAACATTTTTATTACTTGTTTTAAGTGTTAAAATTTAGTGTAAAATACTGGTTTTCCTCCCTATTTGTGTGGGTGTCAATAGATGGATGTCGCGACGCCGAGTGTTTTTTTTGAGATACTGCGATCTTCGGAAACTAGTAACCAAATTCAGGATCACTTTTTGAGCCACCGATTTATAGTTTAATAGGCGTACAAGGAAGTCATTTGTTGTCCACATCAGATATTTTTTATAAATTTTTCTTTTAGGGTTTCACTATTTTCCTTAAAATAGTGTGGCGTCCGACTTCAATTATTATTTTTTTGTTTACAGGAGATATAATTGTATTTTATTTTTTATGGTTTGGTGAGTAGAAGGGTTGTGGATTAATTTTTTTTTTTGAACCTTGGCGTCGCGACTGGGTTATCGGCACAATATTGCCCACTCCCGCCGGGGGACGGAGTGTGGTAGCAGCATATATATAAATACTTTTGGTTTATTATTTTTGATAATAGATTTTTATAATCGATGATGAATAAAACATTTAACCCCCTTCAAAATTCGAGGTTTTACGTTTCAAGTTATATAGTACCCAAATATCGAATTTTAAAAAATCCGTTTGTCCGCCTATTTTCCAGAACTACGCGGCTTTTCTCCAAGACTACTGGACCGTTTTTCTTGAGATTTCGCAAAAAAGTCACAGGTCAATATAGGATGATCCAAGGAACCAGATCGGGCAGAATGATCGTCAATTGTTATGGTCTATATAGTGAGCTTTTGTCTTTACTATGAGATTATTTTTATTCATCATAAATGGTGTTCATCTATCTTAGGTATAGTTTATATATTCAATAATAATTGAAAAACAAACCATTCATCCCGCATTGTACGTGTATCAGAAAATATGTTATTTATTTTCTATTTTAATTGGTAGAAAAATTATTCTAACAAATCTTTGGCTAAATATGCAATAATCCATCAAATATTCAAAAATATGCGCAGTAAAATTTAGTGTATCTACGCCAAATTTATTGGTTTGTAAAGATATTTGATCATTTTGAAATTTTGAAAAACGTATCAGGAAAAATATACATTTAAATACAAATCCGATCTTTAGTTATGACAAACCAAAGCTAACTTTGTTATAATCCTTTTAATTAATAACCATGGTTGCCCTTTATAACTCTGTTGATATAATTGGTCAACGTGACGTTACATTTCAGAATAACGTCACACAAGGTTTTCCAACAAAAACACATTCCTCTTACAAAAAAAAAAAAAAAAACTCCAACTTCTGATAAAGGTCATCAATATTGACTTTTAAATATAATTCCAAATATAACAAAAAACATACGACGTACAAAAACAAGATCCTAAACTATGACTCATAGAAGGCCGAGAATAGTTTGTTTTTTTTAAATGAATATTTGCATAATCGACTAGTTACCAAAAGAGGTATACAAATCGATAGGGTAACATGATACAATCGATAACGGCTAACCTCGATGAGAGAGACACTATAATATTGTACTAAATGCCATGACAAAATTCCGTGGCACCAAACTGTCTGCAACTCCAAGGATCTCTCTCTCTCTCTCTCTCTCTCTCTCTCTCTCTCTCTCTCTCTCTCTCTCTCTCTCTCTCTCTCTCTCCTCTCTCTCTCTCTCTCTCTCTCTCTCTCTCTCTCTCTCTCTCTCTCTCTCTCTCTCTCTCTCTCTCTCTCACTCACTCACTCCCTCTGCATTCCTTCGGTGTTTGTTGATGGAGATAACTTTAGAACGTTTCCTACGTAATGCTTAAATTAACCCACCGGCCTATCTACCAAGGCTGAATCAACCCTGACCTCACATCAGGTTTAGATAGCTCATTAATATATCGTCTTCAGCGATGACCACAAGTCCTCAAGCAGCATGGCTATAATTCGATTTATTAATATTATGATAACCTTCAGGAGAGCTTCATAACACCAAATCCTATAAGAATGAATTTTAACTAATATATGTACCTCAACATTGGGCGTATGTTCCGACAGGATAGCAGGACAGGACAGCTGTCGGATGCTTTGAATATGACGCCATAATACACATCAGAACGTCCGACAGCTGTCCTGCTCTGCTTATTTTGTCGAAAAAATTGCTTACCTAAAAAGGGCTTGAATTTTCTTTAAGATCACGATTCGATTAATAGGCTGATATTCATCAGACCTTACTGGGGCACATCCAGCCCTGACATTAATGGAGTTAAGGGGAGGTGAAACCTGGGAATCGGGTTTTTATGCTGCCCTAAAAAATATGGCTCATATATAATAATAATAATAATAATAATAACAGGCTTTGCGAACACGAAGATTTGATGTTGGTATCATCAATGGCTGTTTGTAAACCTAAGTCCATTGACTAACATCCAAATCCGTAAGGCCACCCTTAACACAATCCTTCCACCTACGCTTCGGTCTACCCCTTGGACAGTTACCAGGCGGTTTTGTGTTTATTAACTTCTTAAGGATTCGTTTGTAACTGAGCCCAATCACATTACTAGCCCATTTGTAACTGAGCCCAACCACATTACTAGCCCATTTGTAACTGAGCCCAACAACTTTACTAGCCCATTTCAAAGTTTATATTTCCAAAGTTATGTTCACTTTTTATAGTAACATATTTTACAAATAAACCTGTTTATTTTAAGTCTGGAATCATTATTTATTAGGCATAAATAATAGTGAAATAATCTGAAGTTAGAAATACTAGATGTTAATTAGTAAAGTAGAGCAAAAACTCAAAAAAACACTTAAAGAGGAAGGTTGCATACAAACTCTTCTGGAATCCATTTATATTTTAACAATTATTTTTTTTCTTTTAGAGATTTTTCTTTTATGTATATATATGTTTAGTGGAATAGGCATGTATCCACTGTTTAGTGGAATAGGCATGTATCCACTGTTTAGTGGAATAGGCATGTATCCACTGTTTCTTATATGGGCCTCTCTAGTGCATTTTTACTTTCATTTTTTAATACTTTCGTATTTAACGGTAGACCATCGATATGAATTATAACCTACACTATTATTATTACTGCTTTAATTGGATCAGAACTGTCGACTAACACTCGCTCAAGAGATAAAAAAAAAAACCTAATAGATCTTTTTCCGTTGAGGTCGGGGCCTAAATTTATATAAATACGAATCAATTTCTGGTGTCAGGTTATAACCTCAAGATATGGTCGACCGAAAAGTATCAATTTTTCTTTTGATCGTATTTGATGCATTTCTTTTCTTTTTATTATTTGATTTATTTTTATGAACTCTTGAACATTTTAGATTGTTTAATAAGTATATATTCCGTTTTTTTTTAAGATCGGTTGTTTGTAATGTAACGATTACCTGCTGTGCCATGTAACCTTCCCTTTCCTTCAGTGTGTGTATGGGAGTCTTGGGGTACGGTGATGTCTCTGGGTGGTGTGTTTTTAAGACTGTGATATGTGCTCTGTTTTGTCTGTACATATGTGTGTGTGTGTGTGTGTGTTTGTTTTTCTTTTTCTCTTCTTCTGTCCTGATGCTGCCTGAATTGGCGAAATATCGAATGGTGATTTATTTTCTGTTATTTTTGAGACTACAGGCTTCGAGTGTGTAACTTTCTATTTATATCATAACATTGATTAGTAAATTGTCTATAAGTTGTTTACGTTGTATTTGCATAAAATTTCTGATAATTCGCAAACCCGAGATTGGGAACAGTACTTTCTAAACAACATAGGTACCTATATCCAATTAAATCTCTGAAGATTGATGTAGAGCAGGGATTCCCCAACTTTCTCTGGCAAAAACCTATCATCAACTCCGTTATGTTTTTTAGACAAAATATTATGGAAAGATACTAAATTGTATTGGATATGATAGATTTAATATGTACTAACAAATTAATAAAAAAATATATATGATGAATTGTTTTCATACAATGTAACTATGTCTATTTGGTATAGTACTTTATAGGCTACTGATGTAAGATGTGCTACATCATCTCTGCATTTATGTGATGTTAGGTTCTTTTGACCTGGTGATACAAGAAATGACGAAACGGTGACTGGGCCCTTCTGGGCCCCATTTCATAATAAAGTACAAAAGTACTAATTTTTTATACAATTACATAATTGCAATATTAATTTGATGAAACATTTCAGAGGTTACAGGTTATTTATCGTCTTTAGATAATAATGATTTTCTTCAATGTTATTTTTTAACTAACAAATTTTCATATAACTATTATAAGTGTTATCGCATTTGAACATATTACAGTGTTAGTCATAGATGTAGTAAGTCATAGCCTAACATGTAATTGTACTTTTGTATTTTATTATGAAATAGGGTGCATGAGAGAGCTTATTGGGGAGAACTAAACACCGTAATGTGTCTTAACAATGTATAAATGTTTGTAAAAAAAAATAGTTAAAAAGAAAAATTATTAAACACTATACTTCTGCAAAATTAAATAAATTAAAAAAAAATTAGTCTGCTTTCTTAATAAAATATAAAATTAAGGTAACAAGAAAATACTTATATTAAAAAAAAAAAGACATAAAAACCAAAATTTACAATGTCGTCTTTGTAAACATAAACAATTAAAACATGTTTAGGGTCTGATCATAATATGGTCATGAAGTAATAATTACAATTTATTAAAATAATAAGATTACACCAATGCGGGATATTTCAGTCCAGAGAGACTATTTTTATAATAGTATATTTTTTTCGTCATGTTCTTGGAAAATTACTCAGCAGCTAAACTGGAAAAGCGGGTTAGGCAATACGAGTATAAACAAAGTTAATTTTACGACCTGACTCTGATCACAGGCTCCCACTCCAAAAAAGGTTCCAATGTTAAAACCACCTGTACCAGTACCAGTACATACATAGTATAAAGGAATCTAATTAGATTCAATTTGAGACGTGCGTAATACACTTACAATAAAATTTCATCTAGTTAGGAGCAAGTTGGATAAACACTTCAAACGTTTTCTCAAAATCTCCTGCTTATATATTTTCTCAATTTCCGGGAAAAGTTATTATTAATTTTGCAAACATTCTTTATTATAAATTGTCACTAGCAAAAGCCACAATTTAAGCCCCAAAACAAGTTTCCGTGATAATTAAAAGACCTGTAATAAAATGACCAAAATGGCCATCTTACGCGGTTTTTATTATTTTTATTTTTTTGGGAGGGAGGGAGGGGAATATTGTTGACCGACTTCAATTGTTTAAAACTCATTTTTTCCGCATTTTTAAACGCTATTACATACTATTTTTTATTTTTCTTAAACAAATTTTATTCAAACCTTAAACGGGAATAAAAACATTTTTCGGCACCTTAATGATTTTTTTCTTCCATTTTACTTAAACATTTTGCATATATAGTGCGTCCGCTTACATGACTTTCCTAGCCACTATCGGTGCCATGTCCTACACAAAAATTGTATACAGTATGATTGCAATGTATTTATTTATTTTTTTTTTTTATAAATAATTTAATTTCCTTTCAAGTCCAATAGCCATTTCAAATGGCTATTGGTCAATGTGCCATAAAACACACTTTTTGAGTTATTAAGAAATTAAGTTTTCTTTTCTTAATAACTTTTTTCCCAGCTTTTTCTTGGGTATGTACTATATATATATATATATATATATATATATATATATTCGGGCGTAAAAAAATTGTACTTAAATTGTGAATCGCGTTGTGGTTTTCGAGGACGTAAAACAGCCGCCCTGAGGTTTGGTTTATGGACGGTCTGCTTCGGGGAGAGAAATATAGGTCTTCGTGCGCCTACTGACTCTGACTCCGAACAACCATAATCCGTGGGTGTAGACTGATTTGTCAGTGTCCTTGAATCCGAATGAGTCGGTGGGATGGACACTGCCAAATTGGCCTTAAAGGGCCATGGACCGGTTATGGAGCTATGGATAGCCTGCCGCTGCACCATGGAAACCATGGTTGGTAGCAACGTGAGGTTGGGTGACCCCCTCCAGGCTGTCTGTGCTCCCGCAAGCGATAACTGTCTATAAGAATACCACATCGCGCGGCCAAAGATCTTGTCTATAGTGATATCTTATAATGATCTCCATGGTCTACAGTGCCAACATGAAAACAAAAAAAAAAATATATATATATATATATATATATATATATATATATATATATATATATATATATATATATAATAATATAGTAAATAAAAAAAAAAAATCAACTCATTTACGAAATAATCCTGGCACTAACACACGCACACAAAAATGACTGAAAGTGCGTTTTTTGGACTTCGAAACGAATAAATCCGTTGAAAATTACATATCGAAAAATTTGACCCGATTACAATGCCTTCCATTAAAAAAAAGCTATTACAAAAATTTTCTGGGCTCTAAATACTGGAGAACAGCTATAGTATTTTTTTTTTTTTAATAGTCGGTATTAAAGTTTTTAATAATATATTAAATTTTTTTAATGCTTATAAAGTTATTTAAAGCTCTCCAAAAAGTATAATTTTAATATTTAATAGTCACTTATTTTGGAATAAAGCTCTTAGGAAGAGATGCACTGAAGGAAGTAACATACATACACGAACATGACTTCAGGTGTTGGAAGTTGTTAACAGATCTGACGAAGGTGTTGAAGGTGCACTCTAAACAAACAACTACTTCCTACCATGTGTTGATACAGGTGCAAGAGTTGAAAAACCTTGTCGAGTAACGTACTCAGAGAACTAGCTATGTGGATTGGTGTGGAATTTGAATTTTGTCTAGTTTTAGTTAGGAGAGGCGGAAAATATATAGCGGAGTATCTCACTATTTGCATGAACAGTGTAAAAATGAAGTTATATGTAAAAAACAGATTTATTTAAATTAATAAATGAGCTGCAAATTTAATTGTTAGAAAAAGAACAGACAAATTTAATGATAAACTTAGATAAAACAATAATTATAATGCAAAAGTTAATATTCAAATTTCATAGTCATGTAATTAAGTAAAACGAAAAAGGACTTGTATAAACAATTATTTTTAAAAACAATACAGGCCCCTGTATTTTCCTTGTAGAATAATGCCATTAAAGTGCCGTTTATTATTATTATTATTTTTCATATCCAGCGAAGTCCTAACAATCCTAGTAGAAGTATAATTAGTTTTGACTAATATAAGTAGAAATTACTATAATCTTATTATAAGAGCCCTTTGAACATATAAACGGAATGAGATGGTCCGAGAGGCGGTAAAAAAAAAAGTGGAACAAAAATAGTAAAAACTACTTGATAGGAACCGACGTTTCGACCTACTTTGCAGGTCTTCTTCAGGGCTGAATAAACAAGATACAAAAATAAAACAATGTTATATACAGTGAATGAATTAATAATTAAAAAGACTAAGTGAGGAAAAATGAAAACAGTGTTGGAATTGTAAAATGAAACTGATGAGTAATAACAACTTATAATTTATATTATTTAATATTCACTAATTTATTTTTAGTGAATATTAAATAATTTCACTGTATATACCATTGTCTTATTTTCATTTTTGTATCTTGTTTATTCAGTTCTGAAGAAAACCTGCAAAGTGGGTCGAAACGTCGGTTCCTATTAAATAGTTTTTACTATTTGTGTTCCACTATTTTTGACCGCCTCCCGGACCATCGTATCCCTTCACGAAATAATTAATATTTAACCATAATACTAAGTACAACTGAAATTTATTTACAAAGGTAATATAATACCTCTCTCAAAATTATATATATATATATATATATATATATATATATATATATATATATATATATATATATATATATATAACTTATAAATATAACTACTATTAAGTACCTACATATAAATATATATAATAATTGGTAGCGAACATCCTAAAAAGAGGTAAATAATAATGACCCACACTGTAGAACGCGCCGAACTGGAAAACCAATAAGGGAAATTGTCAGAAGCATAAGAAAACCAGGAAAGGAAAATTGCTAAGGAGGGCCCAGGATTTTTTTTCTCCTCCGTAAAAAAAAAAAAGAAATGAAATTTCTTAGCCATGAAATACATTATCATACTTAGAAAAACGAGCGTATACTTCCTTCGAAAAAAAAAATAAGATAAAATTAATTAATAATTAATCAACTGTTACCTATTTCAAACACAAAACTATCTGAAAAATTTAATTATTATTAATGAACAAAATTAATGCGCATAGGTCCGTACTTTCTGAACTACAGAGTGGGGTAGAAAAAGCTGACATTTTGAAGGGCTGTAAAAAACAAACCTGTTTCTAGAAAAAAAAAATGATTTCAAAAGTGTATCGAAGAAAATAGTTTTATTTCAGTGGATTTTAAAAATTTCATTTTCCGAAAACAGGCCGTTATTGATATTCCCGGAAATTTCGCATCAGCCTTCCAGTCATTTTTGCTAGAATGGCATTGATTTCTTGCCTCTTTCTTGATCGAGAAGAAAATCGTATGAAGATAAATGAGGAGCTTGCTATCAAAAGTGGCCATCACATCACTTCCAACCAAAACAGATTTCGGTGAGTTCTGATAGGTATATTAATTCAAACTTCACTTCTGAAAAATGTGTTTTTCCTCCCATCGAAAATTGAAAGAATAGTTTTTGTTTTGTTTTTCAAGCAAAAATGAAGCTCAGGGGGCAAAAGTAGATTTTAATGAAATTTTGCAATCATATATATATATATATATATATATATATATATATATATATATATATAAAATATACATATCCCTAAAGTTTTATCGTAAACGGCACTTATAAATATAGTACGACAGAAAACAATTGACATTTACTTTAAAAAAAAAAAAATATTTATCTAATATGAGAACAATATTTGAACACTTCCCGGTCCCGTAAAACAAACATTCAGGAAGACTTTAGGCGAAGTCCCTAACACCAACAAGCAGAGTCAATATTGCCACCTATCATTGCTTCATATCGAAAGCTACGGATGGATTGGTCAACCACAATCGATTTAATGTAGCCTTTTGTATCAATAGATATTCCGTTTTTTGCTGAAATATGGATCTTAGATTGCATTACTGGCTTAAAAATCATAAGATACAAGCATTGAACAAATAATTGATCATTAGCTGTATTTATTTCTTTATTTAGTAACATAATGCATACTAAACACCACTGAAAGGTTAACTTAGTAAAATGAGATAAGAAATTAACTTTAAGGTTTTTTTTGGAATGAATTAGTTATTTGATTTACCAATCATGTGAAGTGCAGCAACTCTATAATTATTTCCCAAAGGCATTTAATTTATTTATTTTTAACTGTATAAATTAAATCGATATTAAATTGGGATTGATAAATTATTTGCCACTTCTGAAAATTTGTTTTATTGAAAACTAGTTTCCAATGTTATACATTCATCTTCAATTCAAGGTTTAAATGGATTATATCAAACAGAAAAGTTTGTATTGGTTCCTTCTCGCATTGAACTGAAGATGAATACATAACATTCGAAACTGGTTTTCAATAAAACATATTTATAGAAGTGGCAAATAATTTATCAATCCCTAATTAGATTGATCCTTCTATACCATCATGCAGATGTCAACTAACTAAAATGATATTGATTGAGATAGTTTATTAAAATTGTAATGTGTACAGTGTGATATGAAAACATTTAAGGATAATTCAAGGATTTCAAGGCTGTGAATTGTAAAATTATAGACACTTTTCGTCACATAATTAGATTAAGTTTAAAATGAAATTGAAACCATAACATGCATTTGGTTGGCTTATGATAAAATGTACAACTCGGACTTGAGAATGATTTCAAATAATTATAAAGGTTTTATTAATGTTTGATAATGAAAAACTATTACTGAACTTCTTACACAAAAATTCAAGCAGAATTCCCGATCTTCAAGGCTGCTGGACAACCTGTATAATACGCTCCAATAACCTAAGAAATCATAATAATTATTGCACTAGCTGGTTATTCTTCTGCCTTTATAATGAGACCTAGACACCTAGAAAACGTTAAAGTTCTTTTTCCAAGAAACTGCCAATTTCGAGTTAGGAAAATCTTCTTGCAAGGAGCGATGTATCAACAAAAAATCTATGGTTGGCGAGTAACTGTCTGATTTGTAAGAAGATGTTGAAAAAAAGAGGATTCTGCATGAGCAAGTAAAGCGGATATTAAGAGAGAAAGAAATCAAGAAGATCGTGGAGCGGAACGTTCGAATGTTATGGAAGAGGCAAAGAGGTCAGAAAGGCATGATAATGTTATGGAAGAGGCAAAGAGGTCAGAAAGCCATGATAATGTTATGGAAGAGGCAAAGAGGTCAGAAAGGCATGATAATGTTATGGAAGAGGCAAAGAGGTCAGAAAGACATGATAATGTTTCAATGGACTGAGAATGGGCTGAGAAACTGAATTTTATGAGACAGTTTGTGATAGGAATTGCTAATTCGGTAAAGGTATGATCTAAAGAAATTAGGGATTGATAAATTATTTGCTACTTCTATAATTTTGTTTTTATTGAAAATTAGTTTCGAATGTTATACATTCATCTTCAGTTCTTAAAACACACAAAAATATTACGGCTATAAAATAAGATTAAACTAGAAAAAACCCTATCCTCATAATTCCCTTCTCCTTAAGACAAAATAGAACCTTTCCAAAAAAGGGGATTATACGAACTAAAGTGTAATGATTGTGCAGCCAAATAAACGGGAAAAACTGGAAGATCGCTAAATCAGAGATTAAAGGAACATATACGTGCATATAATAATAAGACAGAGAATTCCAAAATTGCAATTTATTTAAATGAAAATAATCATAAATTCATCACAGACTCAGGAGTTAAATTAATACATCACGTTGAAAACAGTCTGAAATTAAATATATATGAAGCACTTGAAATAATAAAATCAAAAGAAAAAAGAAATCAGTTTAAAAACTAGAGCACAGGATTACGAGAGAGTCCGATTACAGTATATATAAATATAACCCGAGCATATCACAACCAAGATACATCGGCACCTCCATAGCTCTTATATCAAAGCGATGCGACTTCAGCACGGCTATCGCTTGGCGAACCCATTCACTTCCTCACTGATTAGTGTCCATGCCCATATTTCATTTCCCAGTTATTGTATCATATCCCCTTCTTTCTTAATGAGGTTTCTTTTGTTTTATGTTTATGTGTGTGTATATATATATATATATATATATATATATATATATATATATATATATATATATATATATATATATATATATATATATATATATATATGAAACCTATCGTCTATAAACTCATAGACATTTTTTCAGGTCCCGATATATCAAAAATGTTGATATTTTTTTGGAATATATGGAACTACTATTTCGATACATTCAAAAATTATCGATACGATAATTATTTTTATAAGTATTTTTTTTTTTTGGCTGGACAGACCTTGTAGTTCTTTAGCCGCCTGAACCAAACCTATAGACTCAAACCTATAGACTACAGACCGAACCAAACTCATAGACATATTTTCATTTCATTATTTATTTTTTCTTTAATAATTGTTTTGGAAAAAAAATATCTTTCCGATACTCAAATCTTAATTATCGATACTACGATGTATCGAGTTAAAGCTATCGGACAAAAATGTCAATACGTTCCTTTTAAAATATCGATATTTCGATATTTTCCCAACATCCCTTAAGAGAGTTTAAAAAATTATAAATATCGAGGCCCGAAATATTGATATTTTTTTGGGATATATGGAACGACTATTTCGATATATTCAAAAACTATCGATACGATATACATATATATATATATATATATATATATTTTCGGTTGGCTCTACAGACCTTGTAGATCTTTGGCCGCCTATATATATATATATATATATATATATATATATATATATATATATATATATATATATATATATATATATATATATACTATATCCCTATCATGGACTGATGGGCTATCTCTAATTCGTAAATATTTTCAAGTCTTTTGTCGGGAAATATGCAGTATCACTCCTGAATTTATGTTATCTAATCTACCTCTGTATTGATGATGCTTGAATTGGCGAAACGCTGGCTGGTTAATAATTTGCTGAAATTTGAGAGGCTTTGGTTTTAAAATCATCCAATTATATCACGTCAATAATTTAAGTAATTTTTTTTTTTTTTTAGAATTTCCATTAATTAATTTAATTAAAAAAATAACAGAAAAATATAAAACTATTATTAAAATAATGGATAATTCTGAAATAAAACATAATTAGGTACAAAAGTTAAATATAATCTCTACGTACAGATTACTTATAATCCACAATGATGATGGGAGAAAACTGCGACATTTCATTACATACCTGAAACATAAAAAGACTTCGTAATAAAGTTATTCTCAGAAATTAATTTCAGTCAATAAGTAAATATTAAAAATATAAAATAAAAATTACTCTTCTTAAACTGTGCATTTGGTCATATATAGTCTGCATATGGGATGGAATGGGGAGAGCAATCCCAAAACGTAGGAGCACAGGTTGAAAAGGATTTTTCGAAAAAAAGCTGTTTTGTGAGAAGGTACTGTAATAATACTGCAGGTACTGACTTGTAAAAATTTAACTTATCAAATAAGAAGCTGGAAGATAAAACAAAATATATGGTAAATAAAAGACACGGCGGCGAATTCGGAAATATAAACGTATATAAGAGGGAATAAGAATTAATAAGTACCTGGGTTCTATAATAACTCAAGATGAAGGCGTAATGCTACAAAAAAGTTTTTAAAAATCATAATAATTTTTTTTTTTTTAATTTTTTAAAGACATGATCTTCATTGACATTGCCTTAAATACATAAATCAAAGTTAGTTTGCCATCAGTTGATCCAATGATCAGAGATATGAGAGACATGACATGAAAGCGAAATTCTGCTATAGCTCTTCCTTGACACAATTATTGCAACTGCTTTCGAAAGGAGATCCCTCGCCCAGTTCCTTTTTAAGACATCCTCATATTTCTGGTATGCGAGCATACCACATGTCTCCTGAGTAGGTCTGCTGGTGGGTCTCAGTTCTTTATACTCACTGGAAGGACTTTGGCATTTGTAAGCCACAATGTAATGTAATCAGGATCAAGAGAAAAAAAAAATAATATATATATATATATATATATATATATATATATATATATATATATATATATATATATATATATTTGGTTTTTACAACAAATTTTTACAATCTGTGATAAGTATTAAATTAAATAAATGATTGTTTATATAATAATTTGCACTTCTTCCTTTTAAATTTTAATTCACGGTCAGTAAACGCCATGAGATAAAATCAATTATTTATTTCACTAATAAACATTAACTAATAATAATAATAAATTAAAAATATAATAATAAACTAAATTATTAATAATAACAGTAATTAATAATGAACATTAACATTTTTTCCAAGAATTTTATATTGCAGTGTTCTTATTTAGTTTAGGTAAATATTTGCAATGATATCAATATAATATACTTAAATAAATGACTCTCAGAAAATTTATTTTTTTCCAATTACATGGATGAGAGATTATTCTTTATATACGTGTAATTAAACGTTGATAGACGTCCATCCATGTTTTTTATACTTATTTTATAATAGTAAAATTTAAAAAAAATATCTGACGAGTTCACTCCTTATCGCTTTGGATGCAAAGGTCAATAGAAAAATTATTTGCTTTGCTAATATTAGTCCGATTTTTTTTTATTATTATTTCCAATAATGAACCTTTGTAATCGATCGAGAAAAAAATATTTTATTCACCACTCAAAATTTGAGATTTTAAGTTACTAGAAACGTAGAAACCAAAAGTCGAATAAAATAAAAAAATCCGTCCGTCCAACGTCCTACGGACTACTAGGCCGATTTTTTGAGATTTGCCACC
Organism: Rhaphigaster nebulosa; assembly: GCA_948150685.1. NCBI lineage: Eukaryota > Metazoa > Arthropoda > Insecta > Hemiptera > Pentatomidae > Rhaphigaster > Rhaphigaster nebulosa. The sequence continues at coordinate 128,663,770 of OX411311.1, read as the reverse complement.
AAAGTCACATGTCATCCCAGGATGATCTTCAGGACTCGACATTTACCAGCAGCCGTTATGTTCTGAAATGGCGGCCGAACTGACGTTTCATACTTCCATATCTCGGCCATTTTCATTTCATGTGATTTACAATGCTCTTTAGTACCTCCCTCAATAAGTAAACGAAACGGTTATTTACAATGCTAGTGAAGTTTATATAGGTAAATAAAAAACACAATCAATTAATTTTAAATTATTACCATATTACATATTAAGTATAATAAGTTATAGGTATTACAATTAAGGAAGAAGTTGGTCGGGGGGGGAGGGGGAGGGAGGGGATGCGGTCAAATACTAACGCATTAATAAGTGAGACTTATTTATTTTGTGCCAAGTTTCGGCCTAAGTTTTAAGGTCATCACCTGGGCTAAAAAGAAAAACAAAATAAAAATTTGAAAACGACAGAGGCAGTACCAGTAACAGTAAAAAAATGTTAAAAACAGAAATTACAAGCAAGATAAAAATATATGAAGTATAAAAAGAAAAATATGTCAATATAATTGTAAAAATTAAAGTAAAGTGAAAATAGTGAATGAAAGGTTATGAATTACGAGTACATAATAAGATTATGAATTTCGTACATGAAACAATAAAGTGCATTATACAGGATATAATAAAATATATATATGATCATTATTAATTAAAATGAACACTAGTATGAAGATTTGGAAGTATATAAAGCATATCGAGATAAATACGATATTATAAGTTTTGTAAAGATTACAGTGATGTTGAAATTGTTAATAAGTGACTATAGAAAATAATAATAATGTAAAAATTAATTGAAATTAAAATAATGCGTTATTTATACATGATATAATAAAATATATGAAAACTATTAATTAAAAAGAATACTAATATGAAGATTTGGGAATATGTAAGCAAATAGAGATAATTATGATATAACAAGTTGGATAAAAGATGACGATTTTAAAAAATTGACAAATTTATAATTGAATTAATTATAAAATAAAAGGAGTAAAATAAATCATAGTTAAATGGATGGGAAGACAGCACGACTGACCTTTCATGGGTTATACACGTCAATAAAGACTCTATTACGTTTTAGCGACCTATTTATACGTTTTACTAGAATTTCATTTCACGTTTTACATTATGGAACCATATCTCGTATTGTGTTTAATACAGTTAGTAGCAGAAACGTTGGCGATATCCCTGATATAAATATAGAAGAAAATTTCTAGAGAATTTAGAGTATTTGGGGGTCTAAAATAATTAGAAAAACGAAATTTAAGACAAAATTGAAGCTGAGGTTAAATGCTGATAATGCTTGATGTTTCGCTATTGCAAGATAACTCTCCAGAAGCCTGAAAGTAAAAGCTCGTTTACTAGGAGACAGTTTTCTGCCGTGGTAGTACTGTCATGGCAGTGATGCAGCGCGGTAGAATCTAAACGCTGACAGTAAACCTGGTGTTGGACATTTGTAAAAATGGCGGATGTAGATCAGCTGAGTGTAGTGTTCAATGTTCGCAACAGCTGATCATTATTTTAACAAAGCCAATTCATAAAAAATTAAAAAAATAAAAGAAAAAAAATTTTAATCTCTCGATACAAAATAAACAAATTTATAATTAATATTATAAAAAATTGTATAGTTACTATTCCTCCTCTAAGAATTGAATAACGTCAAAACGTTGGATAGAATCAATTTCAAGTACAGAAATAATCGAGCACGAAAATATATGAAAATCACCGTTACAGGTGACGAGGTAGATAAGGTGGGATAGTTCACTGCCAAGGTATATATTAGGTTGTTACAAAAGTCTTTGTGCATAGAATAACTTTTATTTATATTGCAGTATAAAATCGACACATTAAAATTATTAGGGATTGATAAATTATATACCACTTGAAATAATGCCTGATATAATCCATTTATTTAAACCTTGGTGAGTACCAACATGTATTTGATTTCTTGTCTTAATTAAATTCATAATTCATAAATGTTTTATAATACTGATTTATATTACATCTAATTTAATGTGTATAATAATACCAAACTATATTTTGAATTGATTATTTTTGAATTTTTTGTGTGTTTTTAGATGAATGTATAACATTCGAAACTAGTTTTCAATAAAACAAAATTATCGAAGTGGCAAATAATTTATCAATCCCTAATTAGATTGATCCTTCTATATCATCATGCGGATGTCAACTGATTAAAATTATTCTTCAAAATATAGGCCATCATTTCCAATTATTTTAGCCCATCTTTCTAACTGAAGGTGAATTTGGTTGTTCTTGGTTTTCAAGGCGGAAAACTCTTCACATCCTGATTTGTTATTCCTGTTGTTTTGGAAGTGCCAACCATTTGATCAAAGTCTGTAAACCACCATATGTTTGATTCATAAATAATATAAAATATTATAACAATATAAATGGATTGCTTGGCATTGTAATGCAGAGCAGTGATGACTATATCTGAGAAGAATGCAGCTCAAGTAGGTGAGACAGTACTAGATCTTAACCAAAGGCCTTCGACACAACAATGTCTCAAATAACAGAGAGAAAAAAAAAAAAACAACATTGATCATAAATGTAATATTAAATATGTTGACACATTTAACGTTTATGATCCATAATTACTACAAGACTTAATCGAGTCAGTCAATTAGCACTATAAAAAGCAAAATTCCTTCCTCCTCCCCACCCTTCTGCTGTGCTAAGCATGGATTATATATGAATAACGATTAAATAAGAATGATGGATGTTTATAATTATTGAAGGGACAAAAGCAAGCATTAGAAATTCAAACTCTATTTTCTCAGTCTTCTATACATAACGGACGAAAACAATATTAAGTAAATCATATTGTAATAACGGACTATATTTTATGAAATACAACAACATAAGTTTCATTCTTCAGTAACTACCAGAAATTATACTTAAATATAATTCGTTGTCGATATTTACATAACTAAATATATCGATATGTAATAACTAAAAGATAATTTTTTTTTTAAATTTGTAATCTTAAATAATTAATTAAGAGTTAAAACTTGATAAAAAAAAAAAAGACAAAACTGTAATTAATTGTAAGAATATGATCCTCAATCATCAGGCATCATCAGAACAAAAAAACAAAAACAAGATTACATATATCCAGAACATATACACTACGTCTCATATAGACAGTCCAAAAAAAAGGCTCATCAACTAAAGACAGTACATCTTACCAAGACATCTAAACACACACTGAAGGAAAAGGGAGGTAACATACCAGTTGAGAAAGATGGCATTCAAACAGCTGATTAGAACAAAATATACAAACAAAAATACGGGTAGATATGTTACAAAATTGTATTAAAAGGTCATAAAAAAAAATAAAAAAATTATACATACAAAATAATAGAAAAATTACCTTAAGGTATACATATGAGTAGCAACCAAACCAAAAAACAATGGGTACTCGGCTATTCCACCAAATATAAAAGATAAAAACTCATAAAGAGACAAAATAATTGTAAAGATCCCTCCCTCAATTAGCAATAAACAACTAACCAGTCAACGTTTCGCCAATTCAGGAATCATCAGGACAGAAAAAAATCTATTATTATTATTATTTGAAGAAAACGAAACAAAATCTTGAGTCTCTCAATAGCTGCAAATAACAAAAATTGTTTAACAAAAAAAAAAAAAAAAAAAACTACAGAAATAACCTTATCTGTCCTAAAGGAAGGGATACACTTGCATATCCACTTAAGCGCATTGGTGGGTTGTTAGTGAAGTTGACGTATATGATTGTTGAAACTTGGTGTAGTAGTCGGGCGCCTTCCAAATCCGAACGAAACATAAGACTCTTCTGACAACACATTAATTTACTTTTTGTATGTTTACACGCGCAGATGCAAGGAATTTACTTTGCATATGCATGGGACAGAAAAACGGAAAGAAGAAGCCATTAAGTTTAGTGGAAGGCATCCGACTACTAAAACAAATATCAAAATTCATAGAGATCATCTTCACTAACAACCCACCAATCTGTTTGAGTAGATATGTAAGTACATTCCGTTCCTTACTTAGGACGGATAAGGCTATTTCTGTAGTCGTTTTTTTTAGTCGTATTTTCCCCGAAAAAAATAGACTATTGCAATAGGTCGAAGGTTGGCGGTGAGCGGCGGGACTGCGTTTTCTATCCGTTTCATAACCCCTAGAGCACGATTATGGAAGATTTGGAGATGTCTGATATATATATATATATATTTTTCCACCTCCAGCGGCCCCCTTTGGGTTAAATGAGCTGAAATTCGGTATGTTTACCTGAAATTTCGGCGTTTTGCCGAATCGCTACAGCTCCACCATATAAATTTATAGGGCTCAAAATTTGTATGTGAATTGAGTTGGTGTTGGGGAAGTATCCTTTGGGGGTCTCGACTTTGTTCCCCCATCCCTCTGGGTTTTTTTCCGATTTTTTAAAATATTTGTGCACCTTTAAAAGTTCAGTTAGGGAGCTCAAAACCTGTTGCATTCCAAAAGAAATTAAATTACCTATAAAACAAAAGAAGTTTCATCGAAATCGGACGAGTATTAGCAAAGATAAGGCTATTTCAACTGTTTCAATGCCTTATTAGTCGTATTTTTCCCGAACAAAATATATTATTGCAGTGGGTCGAAGGTCGGCGGTGAGCGGCGGGACTGCGTTTTCTATCCGTTTCATAACCCCTAGAGCACGATTATGGAAGATTTGGAGATGTCTGATATACATATTTTTTTTTCCACCTCCAGCGGCCCCCTTTGGGTCAAATGAGTTGAAATTCGGTATGTTTACCTGGAATTTCGGCGTTTTGCCGAATCGCTACAGCTCCACCATATTAATTTATAGCGCTCAAAATTTGTATGTGAACTGAGTTGGTGTTGGGGAAGTATCGTTTGGGGATCTCGACTTTGTTCCCCCACTCCCCTGGGTTTTTCCGATTTTTTAAAACATCTGTGCACATTTGTGCAAAAGTTGATTTAGGAAGCTCAAAAATTAAATTACCTATAAAACAAAAGAAGTTTCATCGAAATCGGACGAGTATTAGCAAAGATATGGCTAGTTCAACTGTTTCAATGCCTTATTAGTCGTTTTTATTGCAGTGGGTGGAAGGTCGGCGGTGAGCGGCGGGACTGCGTTTTCTACCCGTTTCATAACGGATTCCTAGAGCACGCTTATGGAACATGTGGAGATGTCTGATATATATATATATATATATATATATATATATTTTTTTTTTTTTTTTTTTTTTTTTTTTCCCGCTACATTTGAGCACCTTTAGCGGCCCCCTTTAGGTCAAATGAGCTGAAATTCGGTATGAAGGACTTTCTGTATGGAAGGTCAGCGGAGAGGCAGAACCATATAATAAAAGTACGTGTAAATTTCGGTATGTTAGGTTCATGTTATTTTTTTCTGTTGTGGGTCTCAATTTTTTTCTTACTGTTTTCATATTTTTTTTGTTTTTAGTGACGGAGTTCTACTGCTCACGGATTTTTTTTTTTAATTAATTTATTTTTCATTTTAACATTTTCAGTTTTCAAGTATCAGCAATTTATATTTTATTAAGCACATCTCACGTCAACAGCCTGAGAAAGACTAACCGAATAAGACATAGAACAATATTAATTATCAATTGGACCGTTTCGGAGTCTAGTACTATCTCTTATTCAGTTAGTCTGTTGGAAGAGACGCGTCCGATGATGCCTTGATTGACGAAAAGTTGACTGGTTAGTAATTTACTACTACTTTAGAGACTCAAGACTTTGTTTTGAAATTATTAAATAATAACTTGATAATGTTAGAATAAACCTATAATATACCTACCATTCAATTAGTTGTAACAGTTTTTCTTATTAATTTTTGCGGCTTTGGCCGAACACACTAACCTCTAGGATAATACAATTTATTTCATTTATAAATAATAAAATTGGATTTTTTTATGTAGCAAAAATAATAACAAATGTAAGTTCAGAAATCGTTAATTTTGTGCACAATGATATTGCATTCTATATTGCATCTGCATTGGCCAGATAAACAAAAAAATCTTTTCTATTTATATACAAAACCCAACAAATTATTTTTGTTACATTCGAGGCTTTTCTCCGAGACTACTGGACCGATTTGGCACCAGTCACAGCCTGGTCACCAGGTCACCAGGATCATCCTCGGAACTTGATGAATCAATCTCGGTCATTTATGAAGACAGAAGAAAAATGCTTTGGAATCAGTATATCATAGCAAAAGCCTTTTTTACTTTCTTGTACGAAGTAAAGGAAGTATTGTATTCGCGAAAATTTTCGGTTTTCACATTTCAACGGAAATATCCATTTTGACCATCCCTGAATCCATTTTGACTAGTTTCGTCGTGGCGTCTGTACGTACGTACGTTCGTTCGTATTTCGCATAACTCAAAAACCGTTAGCCGTAGAAAGTTGAAATTTCGTATTTAGGATTTTTGTAAAATCTAGTTGTGAACCCCCCTTTTTGGTCAGTGCTTGATCATCGGAAGTGGTACTGTACTTGAAGGTCATAATTGATTTTTATCAAAATTATTTTAAAATACTAGGCAAAACTTCTCAAATTTAGTAATTATAACTTATATATTGATTTAAATAACATACTAGATTTTGGTTTAAATTGAAAAACCGGAAGCGGTACTTTACTTGAAGGTCATATTAGACTTTCATCAAAAATTATATTAAAATATAATGTAAAACATCTCAAATTTGGTAAATAGGATTTTTATATCGATATGAATGTATTTAATATATTTTTGTTACAATTGGTGAGCCGAAAAGGGTATTTTACTTGAAGGTCATAATAAGATTACATCCAAAATTATATTTAAATTAAATACATAAATCATATGTTTCGGTAATAAAGGTTACAAACGCAATTTGGTTTCCAATCTAATTAAACATTTTTATTACTTGTTTTAAGTGTTAAAATTGAGTGTAAAATACTGATTTTCCTCCCCATTTGTGTGTGTGTGTGTGTGTGTCCATAAATGGATGTCGCGACGCCGAGTGTCGTTTTTGAGATACCGCAATCTTCGGAAACTAGTAACGAAATTGAGGATCACTTTTTGAGCCACCGATTTATAGTTTAATAGGCGTACAAGGAAGTCATGTGTTGTCCACATCAGATATTTTTTCTAGTCTTTGTATGATGATTTTGAAACACTTTAAACAATGTTATTAATAACATAAAATAAGTATTAAATTTAAACATACATATAATAATTAATAACAAACCTTAATATAATAATTTGCAGCGTTTATTTACAGTTTTTATTAAAATGTATTTATAACTATAAGTTATACAGTGGTCTCGCCATTATTCGTTAACTTATAATAATAATAAATGAATAATACTTAAATCTAGTCGTTTTATATGAAATGCCAGTTACATGACTAAATTAGTTATAGTAAACTTCCTCCTCAAATCCAAACGCTGGATAATCCAAAAAGGCTCTTGAAAAAAAAAATTGTTTTTCTTAATAAATCAATGATACTTTTATTATATATATATATATATATATATATATATATATATATATTTATTTATTTATTCATATTTATTCTATTGCATTGTTCAAGGTTATTTACGAAATTACATCATAAAAAAAAAAAAAAAAAAAGAAAGAAAACTATAAAATAAGAATAAAATAATTGACATTCCAGATTTTTGTAAGATGGCTTTTTCCAGAACAATCCCACGGGCTTAGATCAACCATATTGCTAAATTTCAAATTAAATGTTTATAATTTTTTGTTTTATAATCAGTTATTTTACATTATTGTGTAATTTTTTATTCTAACAAAGCTGTTTGAAGAATAGAAAACATGTATTACTGTCATTATTTGTTTAATTAAGGTTTTTTCTAGATTTTCATCCTATAATTTGAAATATTTCGTAATCCAGCATGCCTCAACTGCCGAACGTTCCGGATTAGAGGGAGTTTAATGTACTTCGTAAGTAGAGTATGACTTAATTTTGAAAATTAATGAATCGATTCTCTATCGAAATCAATGATTACAAGATAAGATTTCGAGAAAAGCTATGCAAAACCTACAATAACTAAAAAAAATTTTTTTTATAGGCTTTGTATGACGATTTCAAAACACGTAATATACATGTTTTGTTTATCTTCAAAAATGACAGAGATATGGAGGTATGATACCTTTAATCGAGTTCCAAGGATCGTCCTGGATCGACTTTTGATTTTGATTACAAAATCTAAAAAAAATTGGAACTGTAGTCCCGTAGAAAAGCCGCGAACAGCGGAAACAATAATTTCATTATGGTTTATTATTTTTAATAACGAACCAATGTAATCGTCGAGAAAAAAATTTAATCGTCTCTCAAAATTTTATACGTTTCAAGATATGTAAAATCCCAAAATCGAATAAATACATAAAAAAATCCGTCCGTCCCGCTCTCCATGACTTTTCATTGAGACTACTGGACAGGTATTTATGTGGATTTTCACCCCTCCGAACTCAGCATGACCATCCATCATTTATTTTTAAAATGGAGGACGAACGAAGGTTTCATATCTCATCCATACCTCGGCCATTAATGAAGATAGAGAGAAAATATTAAGTGTTTTAGAATCATTACCAGTCTTTAAAAGTGAATATTCAATTTTTCTGTAATAAGTAAGTCGGCGTAAGTGCAAACCCGGAGAAAGTCCATATAAGAGGATTTATTTCACATAATAATAATAATAATAATAAAGTTTTATTTTCAATTTTAAAAATTACAAAAACTCTGTATAATCATGTTTCGGGTTTCACATCCTTTACATTATTAATAATTTTTAAAACAATAATTAAGTTTTATATTGTTTGTATAATAGTAGTAGGAAAAATATAATATTTCACATTTTTTTTTTTTACGGCTGTCATCAATGGGGATTTTACAATTTAATTCCTGTTTACTTCAAATTCTCATAGAAGGCAACTCTATCAACAAAATAGATTTGAAATAAATGCCTATTAATCCACTTACTCTCACTTACCTTGTGCACAAATATTTTGAAATAATATACTATATTATAATAATTTATAGCATTTTTTGATTCTACATATCTTGAAACGTAAAATCTAAAATTTTGAAGGTGATAAAATGATTTTTTTTTTCGGTGGATTACAAATGTTCATTATTGAAAATAATAAAACCAAAATTAAAATAAAAAAAGTATTTCAACCATGTCGGGCTCAGGATAAATAGCACTTGATAAAAAAAAAAAAAAATACTTTTCTTAACCAACGATAATAGAAGGATGTGATGTGGACAGCATTCACACCCAACCGCCAAACTGAACGAAATAAAGGTACAGGTACTCTTCCCCACTTTATAGAGACTGGGTATACCCAAGGAGGGACACCCGACACCACACAATCCAAGGCTGAAATAATAGAATATTATTATATAGAATATATAGAATGTTTAGATGATCAAAATGAAGTTTGGCGGATTCCAAATGGATAACCTGAAGTTAGTTTGAGGAGTATTGCCGACTTTATAACCTACCGGAGTATTCCTCCAGCGATCCTAATTCTGGAAATTCCAAGGGAAGGGGTAATTTTATCTTTACGGATTCTGATTAGAAATAAATCCTTATGACGAATTCATATCGGGCAACGTTTTTGATCCGATGCTCCCCGAGGATGTTAATTGCAAAAGCAAGATTTTTATACTAAGTTCAAAATTTCTCTGTAGGAAAGCATTTTTTTTTTAGAAAACAATACATATAAACATTGTAAAGAATTAAAGTCACTTTGAAATGAGCCTATTTTCATTCCAAAATGCCATGTATTAGAGTAGCAACAATAAAGATAACAGTTAAAAGTTATAAATAGAGTGTTTCGGACAAACTTTCGGTTATTTTTTTTATTAATAAATTTTTATCATTAAATAACTATAACAAATACAAATAATAATTATAATCATCCGATTAATATTAAAAAAAAAATACTTGTCGTTGTTTTCTTGTTCATTATTGCTACTCAATAATAACCAGCGTTCTGGAATGAAAATAGACCCATTTCAAAGTGATTTTAATCGTCTACAACATTTACTTGAATAGTTTTAAAAAATGCTTTACTTCAGAGAAATTAGGAACTTCATATAAAAATGGTTTTTTTCGATTAGCGAGCGCCATTGGGACACCTGGAATAAAAAAATTGTTCGATATGAATTTGTTTAAAATTTCTTTTCATATCAGAATCCGTAAGAATAAAAAAATAAAAATACTCCATCCCATATGAAATTCCAGAGTTACAGTCGCTGGAGGGACATTACGGAAGGCTACAAATACGGCAATACGATTAAATCTAACTTCAAGTTACCCAACTAGGACCCCCAAATTTCATACTGATATTTTAAACATTCCAGAATTGAAAGGACAGGGGGGGGGGAGGGGAGGGAAGAGAGGCAGGTTATCTGTAACATCTTCGGCGTTTGAGCGAGAGTCACCGTCCAGTTAGTGAATTATTTCTGCTCGGTGAAAAAAAATTAATGAATTTATTCTGGGAATTACAGCCAAATAAGGCATTGAATGACTTACTGATCTTTACCAGGTAAAGGTAAATGGCTTGCTAAGTGAAGAAATAAATTGTGAATCTGATTTATGTATAGGTATATATTAAACCAAACACAAATAAATTCACAATTTTACAAACGGGATAATTAGTCAATTTTCAGTACCAATTTTTCGATATTTGATATTTTTAGTTGACATCCGCGTGATGGTATAGAAGGATCAATCTAATTAGGGATTGATAAATTATTTGCCACTTCTATAAATTTGTTTTATTGAAAACTAGTTTCGAATGTTATACATTCATCCTCAGTTCTAAAAACACTCATAAAATTCAAAAATAAGCAATTCAAAATATAGTTTACTATTATATCATACTAATAATACTTATATAATACCAAACTATATTTTGAATTTTTTTGTGTGTTTTTAGAACTGACGATGAATGTATAACATTCGAAACTAGTTTTTAATATAACAAATTTTATAGAAGTGGCAAATGATTTATCAATCCCTAGTTAATTTTTTTATTTTTTTAACCGCAGGTGTTTTTGATAGGTAGGTACCTGAAAATGCAAAGGAAGAGACCACTTGTTTACTAAGAAAGTATAGACGCATATATATATTTTATAATAAAAGTACAAGCATTATAACAGCAAAACAAAAATGTAAGCACGTCTAAGAGCATCATCAAATTTTATGGCTATCAATAAGCGATTCTCATACGTGCTCATCTATAACATAATATGATCTATTAATTATTACCTGTCGCGATATTTTTCTCCTTCGAACAAGGGTCATTGACCTCCACCTGTCCCGAAGAAATCCAAAATCGCCGTGGCGTCCCGTCCTAGCCCAGACCTTGCGACCACCTTTCTGACGATTCCTGAAACGATATCAAGATATCGTCTCCTACCTGGAAAAGGAGGCGATTTAAAACCCGTACGGAGCAGACTGACCGGGAATCAAGCTCAAAAAAAAAAAAAAAAAAAAAATTAAAAAATGCAAAAGCAAAAGGTGAGGAGGGGATCGGACCTGCGCTCTGGCGGCAGGAGTAATATATATACCTCTCGCTCTCCGGCTACGCTCCAAAACTCCACTACCGTTACCATGGGTAAGTACTGCCTTATATATCGTCTTATACACTCGTAAAATAATATAAATATATATATTGTAAAATTAATAGACTTTATGAACAATTGTTTTTAAAAATTAGTAATTATTTACTAAATTATTTATAACTAAATAATATATTTTTTTTTTAATTTAAAATAAAACAATATTAACCGACTTGAATAAATTTAACATAAGAATTATGTAAGAATTGTAATATTACATATAGATACAGAAAGCATAAATATTTAGTCTAATATTATTTTTTATATATTATAAATATTTTATAGTAAAAAAAAAAAAAATAACTGGTAAATTAAATAAATAGGTAAGACTTGCAACAAATTTTGAGATTATTTTATTTTATTTTTTTTAATGTCAAATAGATATCAAAACAAAATTAATATGTATTGTTTACAATAGTTTTAAAGTGCAATTAAAAAAAATATATGAAAAAAAAATTAGAGATCTAATTTTCAGTACTTGAAAATGATTTAGCTTATTATTCATATTATTTCATTTCTTATTAATAGAAAATAAAATAAATTAATGATTTAATAAAATAAAATGTCTAAGCATCTCAGCCGTACGTCAATTTAAGAAACAAACATTTCATACAAAATGCATAATTTTTAAACACTATCACTAATTTAAGTTTAAACGTATTTGAATAACGAAAAATTAATAAATAAATAAAATAGTGGGAACCAGCGAAAATTTATAAATGTCAAACAGATACCAATAAAAAGAAAATTAAGAAGTATTGTTCACATTAAGTTAAAAATTCGATAAAAAATCCTTTGGGAATCTTAAGATTAGAACATAAAAAGAGGTAAAGTTTCTTAGTTATATTATTTATTTTTTTTAATTAAAAAAAAAATAAAATAATTTTCACTTAAGAATTATGTAATATGCAAGGTGCATATAACATTTTTCTGTCTTTTACTTCTATGAATCTGAAAATAAAAATGTACCCTAATGTATTATTTGTTTACATAAAAAAAAAAAGTAAATAAACGAAACATATTAGTAATAAAGTACCAACACTTCCTTAAATTTCAATATTTTTCTCAGACCCTGTAACATTGACAGATATGCATACTTTAAAATATACGGCCGTTCCATACGATTAAATGGAAGGGAAAAATATATTTTTTAAATAACTTTCTTGTATATTAATTTCTATTTTTTCAAATGAATTACATCTACAAATAATTATCATAACTTCAAATTTTATCTAAGATTTCAGATGATATTTCAAGGCTGTCTTGAAGAGCCATTCCATTGGTTAAATAAAGGGAAATATATTTAAAAAATAAAATAAAAGTAATTTTAAATTATGTTATAATTTGTTTATAAAATTATTTAAATTCAGATCACCAACGGCAAGCCGATTGTTGCAACAATCATATGCAATTTAATAACAGTGCTATGAATTACATATTATTACATTTAAAAACAATTAAAAGAAATGAAAAAAAATTAACTATCATATTTTCACCATTTTTTATAAGGTTTCAAATGATTTTTCAAGGTTATTTTCTTAATTAAAGCTTCTAGTTAAGGAATGTTTTAAACATTTAATTTCGATTTTCAATAACATACTAACGTTAATAGTAACATAGTAAGGTTAATAATGATTAATAGATAACCGTTACTATTAAGCAAGTTAATACCAACGTTTAAGTAATAAATTAAAAAACGAATAAGCAAAAAATAATAGTAAATATAATAACAAAACTTCCTCACATTTCAACACTTTCCTCAATTTAAATCATATCGATTTGACAAGTATCTGAATGAAACTTGCACAATTTTTAACAGACAGCTTTAATAAAATGAAAATCTATAAAAAAAAATTCAATTGTAAAAAATATTATCCTGTTTCCAATTCACTTATATAATTATGTTCTTATGAGCGCAGAAACTACTGAAAAATGAGTAGAAATTTCGAGACAATGCTATGAATGATTGCATGTTGTATTTGAAAAGAAACTAGAAGAGAAAAAAAAAGTCATAACATCAAATTTGTCTATGATTTCAGATGATGTATCAAGGTTCTTTTCATTAAGAAGAATATTTTAAATATTCATTTCAGATTTAAAATAAAATACTAAGAATAATGATGGTAAATCAAATTAAAAAGGAACCAAGGAAACATTTAAAGCTTGTGGTCAATATGATTCATTTCCCCTCAGTCAGTAAAATCAGCATTGCCAAGTAATTTTAATTTTTATATATATATATATATATATATATATATATATATATATATATATATATATATATATATATTGCAAATAAGGTGACAAAAAAGATAATGAATGCGAAAAAAGGCCACACTTTATTCTGATTTTCGATCAACTAAAACAAATATCTCAACAGTTTTTATTACATTAAATAAATAAAAACGGCATTAAAAGCAAATTAGTAATAAAATTAAAACTAGAAGTGGAAAAAACCATCAGTATTTAAATTATTTAAAAACATTAATTTTATTTTTATAAACATTGTATAAATATGAGAATTAGGTATTTATAATTTGACATTCACCTGATAGTATTTAATTAAATAAATTTCTAAGAGATGGTTTCATGTTCTTACCTAGAGGTAATCCTTGATTCGAAAAATGATTCTATTAATGTTGGTAGCCACTTTGATAAGATTTTACATATATCCACAGTATATCTGCAAAACCCCGAAAATGACACTGAAATAAGCAGGAACTTTGTTTTGTGGAATGAATAAAGTTCCTATATAGTTCAGTATCACTTAAGATGTTTTATAGATACATGGAATGAATAAAGTTCCTTGGAATGAATATAATGTAATGAATATATATGAATATAATGTATGAATATATATATTATACATATATAATATAATGGAATGAATATATGGAATGAATAAAGTTCCTATACAGTTCAGTATCACTTAAAAGGTTTTATAGATACACAGTATCCCGGTTTAAAGCTGAACTAACTGATAATCATTTATATAAATACTAAGGAGGCTTCTATAAGTTCTAATTTGAAAATTTTTAAAAATGTACAACCTTATGGAAATGAAATCCTCAAAGTACTAAATAATAATTTTTTTTTAAATTTTATTATTCTAACAGAAGCAAAATTTTTTATACTTTTTGGTCAGCTTACCAGAAAAAGAATAATAGTATTACAACATTAATAATAACACAGGGCAACAGTGATTTTGCGGCGCAGGGTTTCAGAGTCGATTCTGGATAATACCAGTCTTCTAGATACGAACAAAATATCAGATTTGCCGAATTTACTCTAGTTTTTTAAATAAAGGCAGTAAATACTCTTAAATTGAAAGCAAAACGAACGTTTTTTAGGAGGGGTTTTCGGACAAAAGTGAGTTTGCAACGCAGTTTCAGAGTCGATTCTGGAGAATTTCAGTTTTATAAATACAAGATAAATAACAGGTTAGCTGAAATTACTCCTATTTTTGAAATAAAGGCAATACATACTCTTATATTAAAAGAAAGAAATCAAGTTTTTTTAAGATTTTTTTTTTCGGGCAACAGTTATTTTGCGGCGGAGGCTTTTAAGTGGAATATGGATAATTTTTGATGATTTGAGAAAAATATCAGATTTGCCGAATTGACTCGTAGTTTTCGAAATAAACGCAATATATACTGTAAACTAACCTAGACTTTTTTTCACAAAATAAGACAATTTGAACAAAGTAACTATGTATCGTGTACCTTAGTACATTGATATATCTATATTCACACAATAGCAATTCCGCAAGAAAAAATATTTTTTTTGTTCCCCAGTATAATTAATCAATTATTGACAAATTAATATTTATCAGAAATTGTTCATTTTTTATATTTATTATCAATAAATATTAATAATATTCATTCTTGATATATTTATTATATTCAACTTGGGCAGAAAATAAATCCCATTTGCTTTTTATCCGATGTAAATTTACGGCTAAGTCGAAAATTCCAACTCCGGGCGGCAGTTTCAAAGTTTGATTGCCATTCGAAAAATCGGACGCTGTAGCAATAAGCTTGTAATTTCAAACTGTGGTATATTCCCAACGAATTTGTTTCTGACTTGGATAATTATACACGATGTAACTGTCAAATTTTATTTATATAAGTCAATTCCATTTAAAGTCCATGTAAACATTTTACTAACTCTAGGCTACATATATCACTGTAAATAGACTAATAGGTGACTTAACCTTACTATTATGCTGTGATACACTCAAAAAAAAATATATATATCGCGTCTAAACTTAATTGATTATTAATAACAATAAATAAAGTATTTAGTTGGAATCCGCATGATAGTATAGAACGATCAATCTGATTGGTCAGTTGACATCCGCACGATGGTATAGAAGGATCAATCGAATGAGAGATTGATAAATTATTTGTAACTTCTATAAATTTGTTTTTATTTAAAACTAGTTTCGAATGTTATACAGTCATCTTCAGTTCTAAAAACACACAATAATTCACAATACAGTCTGGTATTATTATACATATTAAATTAAATGTAATTTATTACATTTATATTACATTTAATTTAATATGTATAATAATACCAAACTGCATTCTGAATTGCATATTTTTGAATTTTTGTGTGTTTTTAGAATTGAAGACGAATGTATAACATTCGAAACTAGTTTTCAATGAAAATAAAGTTATAGAAGTGGCAAATAATTTATCAATCCCTAATAAAGTATTTGTTTTAAAAAATATAATAGCAAAAATGCATGTCTCTGGATAATAATGCAAGTATAATATAATGACAGTGTTTGAATTAAATAAAATTAGCAGAGAAACTAATGAAAAAAAACTGTAAATTTATATGTAAGAAAAAATGATGCCATTTAATATAAATTAATGATATTAGCATTCATTAAATATATGCATTTTTAGTAAGAATTCACATTTACAGTTTTCTGTACTTAATATTATTAGGTAATAATAATTTTATTCATTTTTTTTTTTAACTTTCTGTTTTTAATTTATATATTTTAAATGTTATCTTGTTGCAACAATGTTTTAACTATATATATATATATATATATATATATATATATATATATATATATATATATATATATATATATATATATATATATATATATATATAACATCTTGTACTTTACTTTATACATACGTATAAGAACAAGTGAGCCAATGACATACACTGCGAAATGTCGAAATACGATAACATTTAAAATAGTTTTATTTTTAAAAAAAATTAATAAATTTATTATCTAATGACGATAAGTAACTTGTAAACTCTTAACACAAACATTTTCACTTGTACTTTTCTCGCTTGTACTTGTACTTTTATAATATATACTTTATTATGAAATAGGGCCCAGATATTTCTTATAAGAGATGTAAACGTGCCGAATTACAGAGCCGTTGAACTGAGAAAACTCGTGTTTAGCTGTTAACCTCTAAACACGAACCTATCCACTTGTACTTATCCGACTTACATTTTTGTACTTTATTGTGAAATAGGTTCCAGAAAACTGAAAGCATAAGTCTGATGAATGCTACTTATATCATAAATTTAGATTTAATTACATCCTTCTTTCATGCATATAAATTTATAATTTTTTCATCAGTATCACTGCTAACCTTTTTTAATTAAAACACTGTCCTTTCCTTGTACTTGCATTAAGCCAGAGATATGTATTTATACCATTAAATTTTTAAAAAACAAGTACTTTATTTATTTTTGGTTAACTATTTTATCAATTGCTTATGATGCGATAATTTATTAATTTTAATATATTGTTTTCATGTATCACATTATAATAAGATTAAGAGTATCTATTAGTAGAATTACTCTTATATCTGTAACGTAGAGTTAGTAAATCATTATATTGACTTTTAAGGAGTTGACTTATATAAAATTTGACTGTTATATCGTGTATAATTATCCGAGTCAGAAACAAATTCGTTGGGCATATACAACAGTGCGAAATCACAAACTTATTGCTCAATCAATGTAATATAACTATCTTATAGCCCTGATATTTAAATCACTCGAAGCTAAAAGATAAAAATTTTGACATTGGTGGTTCTTGAATAAAGATTGAAATGCTATTTATCAGTAAAATTAGTGTATTTTAAAATGCTTGTTAGTTTGAAAAAGAAATACAATTAATAAATCCCATTCTTAAATATAATACAAAAATAAAAGATCGCTAGCTAAAAAATAAATTTCCAGTAAGAAGTTTCCAGTTCCAGAAGAAACAACATGTTAACGGAGTTTTTGAAAAAATATTATCAGATTTTTATCGTTTAGTAGAGTTCTTGAAACTAATACAGTACAAATATTAGTACTAGTAGTAATATTAATATTATAGATATAATAATATACACTTTCCATATAATTTAATTTATCATTAAATTCGATAGTTTTGTTCTAAATTGATTCTGAAATAACCTGAAAAATCAAAAGAATTCTTACCTTCAGGAACTGATCATTAATAATACTAAAAAATTCACAATTTCACTGGTGTATGCCGTATACCATAATAATTCATAAATACCATACGTCATCAACTAAATACATTCTAAAAAAAGAAACTATTCACCAATAATGTACAGTAATAATTTTTAGTAATAATAATAATAATACAAAAAACCTATAAAACGTATAACCAAAACTAATTTACTTTTGAACAAAAAAATATCTATATAGATTATATCTTAATTATTAAATAGCAAAACATACAACATAACGATTATTTTCTTTTTTTCAATGTTAACGAAAAACATTTCTCATAAAAATGTATTTTAATTATTGTTTATACATTAGAATAAACACTAATTCAAATAAATTCAAACAAATAAATGGTTAAAAAGAAATCATTTAACTTTTAATCAGGAATTTTTTTAATTACTTGTATAGTTTTCTGGACCATATTAATATAATTATAAAAATTATAAATATTTTAAAATAAGAAACCTAAAAAAACTGTTTTCCTTGATTTCTAAATATATATATTTTTAATAATTTTAATTTTATTATTATTTAAGGCAGCTTTAATACTTAAATAATGATAGAGTTATAAGTAATAAAAAATATATATAATTAAATATTATAATTTGAAAAATTATATGAGATAGAGAATTCAAAAAATAAAAATAATATGACTTGAATAGGAAAAACATTTCATATTGAAAAAATACTTCAAATTCATTTTTATGTTAAAAAAAAATGCACTAAAAAATTTATTAATTATCATTTCGGTTAATATTGGTGTCAATTAAAGAGGAATGAAATTAATCCATTTGTTTTTATAAAAATAATACAAAAAAAAACTTTTAAATAACCGATCGTATGATTAGAATACGACAGTTATCAGAAGGCAGGTATTTCAAGGTAACACTGCCCTCAGTTAGCTAAATATTAACAGCTAAACAAATATAAATGAATCGATTAAACAGAATTATGCAAAAAAAAAAAACATTCCACAGAAACAGTTTGTTCAAACACTTTGTAGTTATATCCGATTCATGTAACACGTCTCAATTGATGTTTTTATTAAAGAAATTCAAAAATGAAATCCAACTTTTAGCTATATCCTGATCGTTATAATATTTCAAAATTATTTTTATTTACTTCACATAGAATTCCGTAACTTTACGCAATATCCTAAGGCGAGAACATTGCAATCCAAACCAGTTAAATTAATTTTGGAATAAACCTTTTCAGTAATTAGAACAAAATCACAAAAAAAAACATTCACATTTTTTCGAATGATTTTTTACGTTATTTTCCTAACCTCTTACCTGAACAATATCTTACTTACCTCTGCAGGTTACCTACTTCCAGAGGTAAGTAAGGTATTGTAATCGGGTCAAATTTTCGGTATCTCGTTTTAAACAGATCATAACGTTTCATTTATCTGCGCATAACTCAAAAATTATACATTTTATATCAAAATGCTATATAATCACTTGAAATGTAATTAAATTCAATCAAAAAAATATATAATATGAATTGGATCAGTATTAGCAAAGGCTTTTTGGACTTTGTTCCAATGTTTTCTTTTCGAATAACTCGAAAACTACACATCTCTCGGAACATTCCAGATGCTCATTTGAAATATATTTAAATTATCTACAAAATTAAATTAAAAAAAAAAATTAATCCGACCAAAATTAGCGAAGATAGAGGAAACAATTTTTGTAATAGATTTTTCATCGAAAGCGGAAGGAAAGTTGTCAGATATTCGTTTTTGTACTCC
Source organism: Rhaphigaster nebulosa (assembly GCA_948150685.1). Classification (NCBI taxonomy): domain Eukaryota; kingdom Metazoa; phylum Arthropoda; class Insecta; order Hemiptera; family Pentatomidae; genus Rhaphigaster; species Rhaphigaster nebulosa. Next base: position 128,643,813 of record OX411311.1, on the reverse strand, counting down.
AAAACAAATTTCTAAGACGAGTTTAACAGAGTTTTAATCAGATGTATCATACATAAACATTCATTTTGATATTTGATTTCTCAATAGAAATGCTTCGTTTTTAGATTATATGATATTGTGCGCGCGGATTTTTTTACCTTATTTTAGTTTAATATGATTTGTAACAATAATTCGATGTCGTTTTTTGAAAAAAGGCGTAAGCGCCATCTAGTAAACTTTACAGGAAACACATGAAACGATTTATCCCCAGATAAGAATATTTTATTTTATTATTATTTTATTCTTTATTGTATAGAATAGGAGTTTATTAAACTGGCAAAACCTTTATAATTATAATATATTTTAAAAAAATCTAGCACTGGTTAAGGCCAGAATGACGACTGAGAGTCGTCAGTGTTTGGTGCTGACGTCATCAATATTCGATGTTTAGACCATTTCCATTATTTTGTCGATATATCGTGAGCGGGAATCGATAGAGGTGGTGTTTACGTCACAAAATTTCGATTTTTTTGGCGCTTAAACCTTTTTCAAATAACGAAGTCGAATTACAGCGTAACAAGTATGGTAAGCTTATCTACCTTTATTACTAAATCATAAAATAATTCAAAGGGTGCAGTGTCTGTAGCAACCCAATGAAATTGGATAGAATTGGCTATAAATAATATGTTTCTCTCTATTAAATAAAATTCAACAAGTAATATAATAGTAGTAAATCAACGTAAAATCAAGTAGTAAAATTTTAGTTCTCAATAGCTTATTTTCTTTCCATTTAAATTGTGTATTTATATTATTTATTTAAAAAACTAGGCTGCCTGTCCAAATATCGGAAAATTAAACAGATCAAATATGAACGTAGAATATATTTTTGAACTTTATTTTTAATATAAATTAATTGAAGAGTAGAGGAGAAAACCAGATAATTCACTTTTTTTTTTCAATAGATCAGGATGAAAAGGTGAATTTTTCCAGGTCATCAGAATTCAGAAAAAAAACAACAACAAAAGAATAAAAAAATGTCAGCCATTGAAGTTTCATCGTTATAGTGAAACTATAAAAATGTTTTTTTTCCGCACTATAACGCCTTGAGAAAATGCACATTTTCATTCTGACCCATATATAAAAAATCTGGTGCGGTGCGCGCATCACACAACTTTCCCTTACCGTTCTATAATACTTATCTTTAAAGATTTAATAATACAATTTTAAAGAGTTCACATAAATACTGCTTCTAATAAACTCAACAGCATATACATCTTCTCCCACTTGAGTACAATAAAAAGGTTTTTTAAACAATTTTAGTACAACAATCATGCAAACTACCAATATATTTTAACTATGTCAAGTTGTAAATATATTTTAAAAGTTTCTGGTTTAGTTTCTATGGAAACATTTTCTTTCCATTAAATAATGTGAAAGTAGAAATTATTAAGTTAATTTCCGCTTCTGTATTCTTAAATTACTTTATTATAGAGCGTATTGTTTACAACAGATTGGCGGATTGGAGGTTCGTTCGCATCCGTCTTCTTTCGGATGCGCTTGGTTATCCATCTAGGGTCTTGTGCTCCTCATAAAATACACTGTATCTTTGCTAATACTGGTCCGATTTTGATAATTCTTATATTATTTTTTAGATAATTTAACCTTCATACAATTCTAAACCTAATTTACCGTTAAAATGCATACTTTTTAAGCTACGCGCAAATAAAATATTCTTTTCATCATAACTTTTTTCCCTGCAATTCTTCGGTGATTTATTACATAAATGAAAAGTTAAAGGCCTTTATGAAGAATAATTTAGGCAAGTTTCATCAAACTCGTTAGAGCCGTTTTCGAGAAAATTGTAAAAAATGTAAAATCGATTATATAAAGTGGCACTTCCGGTTAGTCGATTTTGACGAAAAAGTTGCTGTAACATAACAGCCATATACCTACCTTAAATACATAATTTGAGTATCGTACGACTTTTCTTTTTTGAGCTAGGCTATTCACATACACACAGACCATTTTGCGAGACTTGGTCATTTGGATTCAGTGGACCTTAAAACGTGTATTTCCGTTGATAACTCGAATTCGAAAATTTTCACGATCGCAATACTTTCCCTTTCTATATACTTTGTATATAGGTAACGGAAAGTAAAAAATCAACCGAAGAAGAACCTGTTTTTTACTCTTAGCTTTTAACTGTAGTTCTGAATTAATATTTCATTATCAAACTAGAACACATAGAATACATTTTGAATAGTAAATGCGAAAATATTTGCTAACCATCAGCACCTTCCTAGAAAGACGTGACAACCGGACACGTAGAAAAGCATACAGAATTCAAAGCAAATAGGGACATGCATTGTGCCTCTGGGGGAAAGATAAAAGCAAATGCTTATTATTTTATTATCGTTTTAATACTACCGGTATAGAATAATATTCATGTAATGGCTCCAGCAATATCTGTAATTGAATTCTAATAGGACCAAATTCAATTAACAAGCTGATAGGGAAACATATTTACTTTAAGATTACATTGTACTCAACACTCTACAAAAAAAGAAGAAAAAAATCATTTATCGCCTGATAAAAATTACATTCTATTACATCAGTGATTCACTGCGATATTATTAATTTGTGATTATAAAATAAATAAAGAGAGGGAAAACCCAATAGTTTTTTCTTAATGGTGACATTTTATGCGGATATGAGCTTATTCATGAATTTAATTTTAATATATTTCATTCAAACATTTTAAAATTTATTTTTATATAGTATTTTTCTTCTTCCCATGGCTCAACAGACCATCAATGGTCCCGGGCCTCCTCCAATAATTCTATTCTTCAATAATAGTTCTCCAGTCTCTGACCCCCAGGATCCTCCGTTACGCCATCTATCCACGCGGTCTTCCTCTATGCCTAAGAACTATGAATGGCCTCGCTCCTTATTTTTCAGGGTATCTCATCCTCTGACATTCGAGCGACATGGCCAGCCCACCTCAATCTTTCCAGCCTTGTATGTTTGTACAATGTCAGATTCGCCAAGGAGGTTATATATTTCTTGATTACCTCTCCTGAGGTGTGTTTGACCGTCTCTCCTAGGTCCATGAATGCACCGCAGAATTCTTCTCTCAAAAGCCTTTATTAAACTTCGCTCATCCGACCATGATATTGCCCATGACTCCGAGTCGTACGCACGGACCGGTCTGATCAATGTTTTATACAGCCGTAATTTTGTTGCCCTTGTCAGATATTTACTGCTCAAATACCTGTAACATCGGTTAGCAATAACTTTTCTCTTCTCAATTTCCTTTGAGATATCATCGCCCGCAGTTATCAGAGACTCCGGGTAGACGAATTCACCGACTTTTTCAAACTTATAGGAGCCAAACTGCACAATATCCGCCAAGGTGCCAGACTCGTAGGTCATATACTTGGTTGACATCCACATGATGGTATAGAGGGATCAATCTAATTAGGGATTGATAAATTATTTGCCACGTCTATAAATTTGTTTTATTGAAAACTAGTTTCGAATGTTATACATTCATCCTCAGTTCTAAAAACACACAAAAAATTCAAAAATAAGCAATTCAAAATATAGTTTGGTATTATTATACATATTAAATTAGATGTAATATAAATCAGTATAATAAAACATTTATGAATTATGAATTTAATTAAGACAAGAAATCAAATACATGTTGGTACTCACCAAGGCTAAATGGATTATATCAAACAGAAAAGTTTGTATGAAAAAAAATCATAAAATCATCAAAGACTCGGGAGTTAAATTAATACATCACATTGAAAACAGCCTCAAATTAAATATATATGATATCCAATCCAGATTTATGAATAAATATCTCCAATAGTCCAATCTTAAATTTATATTTAAGGTTCAGGGTTTTTCCAGTAATGCCGGGGAGTAATTTGTTTTTCTGTTATAGATGGGAATAAATTTAAGATTGGAATAAATATTTATATAATATGTTTTAAATATTTATAAATGATATCATAGGGTATAATCAATGAAGATAACCACTATAATTCAATTTAAATATAAAATATAAATTATTTAATTTTTTTATTATGATGCTCACACTCTATTGGGTCTTTGAGGATTCTAAATACAAACTATATAACTGTTAAATGTGTAATTATTTATATGAAATTTGTACGAATGCTGTTACCAATGCCTAAAATTATGTTTACCTATATCTTAAGTTCGAAATTTTCCAATTTTTTTTTTTCGTTTTTGTCTTGATGGATGCAAGAACCGGGCACAAATATAACATCTGTGCCATAAGAGTGTAATAAAGACTACATGATCGGCCAATAGAAGCTCTGATATCCGTTGGTGGAAAAACCAGGTGTGTCCGGACTTAGCTTGTAAATGCCACCAATATTAATGAATGTTTGAAACTTTAATTCGGATAATTTTGCTAATTTATTGGAAGCCTAATAGTGGACTTACCTGGTGTCTTATTTAATTTCACTTGGCTCACACTAAAAAGTTTTGAGTCCGGACTTAACTCGTTCTTGCATCAAGCTGATCTGTAATATATTGTTTCTGTACTCGTATAAATACACGGTAATATATCAAAAATGATTAAAGTATAAAGCTAAACTTCGACAAGAGAAAACTAAAAACAAAACAACTGTCAAAATCTTAATGATTTAAATTTTTTTTTTTTTTATTTATGTTAAATAAAGAAATATTCTATCAACCGAAATTATATTTATATTCATTCGTACATGGTCATTCACTCTTTACGCCCCAAAAAGTGATATTTAACGTGATATATATTATTTAAATATATCAAATATTATTAGTGAGAAATCTGTTGGAAAATCAGGTTATCAATTTGTGATAAATGTGAAATCGGGAGGAGTGCCTTTCGGGACCAGGAGGGTATCGAAATTGAATTTATCACCCGAGTCGGGTCCATGGATTGTCTACTATAATCCCGACAGGAAGAAGGAATGTGTACACATTTGGTTCAGAAATAGCACACCCACTTTAGCACCCAATTTGTAGAGTACTCTACCTGTGGAATAATGTACGGAACCACATTTATATGATTCAGAAGTTATCTCTCGTATTGCTTTCGGAGTTATATATTGCTAGATTTCAAATTTATTAATTTTTTTATGACTAATTGTCATAATATGAATCTTAGCAGTATGTGTAGAATGTTTTTCATTATTATGCGATGGTATAGTTGAGCTGTGTACACCTGGTGCTCTGGTAGAAGCTAAAAAATGAAAAAATAATCACATTCTCATTAATGTTGATGAACCTGAGCTAGGTAATGAACTAATCGCTGCACCTTAAAGGTAGCATTTGCAATTTCTCTTCATTTATTTATTTATTTTTTTTACATAGCCCCTTATTACAGTTCTGAATGCTTGATTGTCTGGAGATTCCCCTTTTTCTGCAGATATGCAGTTTAATAATAGCATGTTTGTTTCTTAAAATAAACCGGGAAGCGACAAAATACAAAGTATACTATTAAAACAACTGCCGATAAAAGGAATGATGCACTTGGTATATTTGTTCAATTCCTGTTTAAGCTGAAGGTATTTTCCTGTTGCATATTATCCGAATGGTAAAAAGACAGGAAAAGTAGCAAAAGGATTTAAAAATAAATTCTGTTCAAACTGCTGTCTTGCAAAGTTAAGGAAATGTTATATAAATACATATATATATATATATATATATATATATATATATATATATATATATATAATTTCATTTTTATTATTATTACTTTTCATTTCAATATAATTAATTAAAGAATGATTGGATTCCTTTATCACTATAATTTCACTTAAATGTGGCGGATTAAGTTACGCCAGAACCCTTGGATGGCCTAAAGGCACCGGTAGAAATGATTCTTGAACAAATTTTATTGTTGGGAGACAAAATGGACATGGCCGAATTCTGAAATTAATCCGCGGAGTCACTTAAGGAAAGCGTAGGCCACTAATTTTATGGATTTATAACTTTTATTGGCATTAATAAGTGGCATTAATAAGTATTAATAACTTTTATTAGCACTTAATAAGTGGCTATCGATTATCCAAGAGAAGCTTTCTACCAAAAGTGTACATCTCCATTTCAACTTTTTGTTTGCAGAGTGACAGTAAAAACTAATTTTTTTTTATCAATGATTAATTTTTGTCCCCCCCCAAAAAAAAAAAAAAACATAGTGCAGCTTTGGGATACTAACCTAACCTCATCGAAAACTTTTTCGGTCGGAAGTGGATATGTTCACTTTTGCTAGGAATTAAGCAGTACGTAAATAATCAGCACTCTGGGTATCGGTAATGCATAAAAATATTGAGTATTTAATATTTACTATCAAGTTCAGATTCTCAACAATTAAGTAATTCAAAAAATTTTAAATAATTACTACACAAATTCATAAATTGACAAAGTTAACATCAAAACCACGTGGAGCGACATTATTATTAATAAAGACTAATTTATATTCGACGGTTGCCAAACAGTTTTTTAATGCAGCAAACTTACAAACAAAATTAGGTCGGTTTAGCTTTCTCACCATTTCTATCGGGTACAAAAGGGAAAACATTATCAACAATATATAATTACTCTGTTTGATTCCTAGCAGGATACCAACACTTCGCTAAATGAAATCTTAAAAGAAATAATATTAAACTCAACATTCATTTGCGTTGTTAAAGGTAATTCAATTAAATTGGTACTGGAGAATATGTGCACTAGTTCTCAACCTTGATATAGACTTTGGGCAGAATCGGACGAGACGTTTTCGAAATATAAGTTTGTCTTGGGAAATATGTTAGCGCATGCGTAAGCCAAATGATCAAATTCGATAAAATTGAGATTGAACCATCTAGATACAACCCGCACAATCCCTGAATATTTCATCAAAATCGGATTAACGGAAGTAGCTGTTATGCCCGGCACCGAATTTTTTCCTTGATTTTAAAAACGTAAAAGGGGAGTGGAAATTTTCGATTATGAGTGCAAAACTTTCTTTCACTTCCAGCATGAATAATAGTGAAGGGACAATAATGCAGTTATCTTCCCTAACAATACTATCTTGGTTTCTATTTTCATAAGTTTTTAAACAATAGTTAATAATATGGATGCCGGCTAATCCTCCATAGATATTTTTTTCTACAAATTATTTGCGATCTGCATATCGACGTCGTTTTTTGAAAAAGGCTTAAGCGCCAAAAATTCGAAATTTTGGTTTCAACTTATTACGGGACCTAAACACCGCCTCTATCGATTACCGCTTACGATGCATCCAAAAAAAAAAATTGGAAATGGTCTAAAAATGGACTATTGATAACGTAAGTTTTTACTTTTTTCTCACCTCTTTACTTTTTTTTTCCTCTTTTCTTTTTTTTTTTTTTTAATACTTGCATATTTTTGTTAAGTGAAGAACTCATTCTTTGTAGCTCTTTGGCCAGATTTGGTTTATTTTATATTTGTTCAATTTTGTTATTCTGAAGAATAAAGCAAATTTTCTATCTATCTATCTAAGTACCAAATACTAACGACTCTCAGTCGTCATTCTGGACTTAACCAGTGCTAGAATCCTTAAAAATATATAGTAATTATAAAGGTTTTGTAGACCTAATAAACTCAAAAGGGAATAAAAATAAACAAACACATAAAACAGTATATTTATTTTTATTCCCTTTTTTACTTATTTAACAGTTATTATTATTTATTTTTTTTATTTTTTTTTTTTTAGTTATTGTTATTTCTCTTTTAGTTTATCTGTTATCATATGTCAAGTATATACCTTTTTTCAAAAGACGATGTCGAAATCTGTGAAATGTAGCCTGTAAGTTTTACTGTAAACAGTTCAGTGATTTGGTTAGGTTCAGTTCTTTGAATTAGGTTATAGGGAAGACGGCTTAACAGTTTAAAAATAAGAATACACAGAATTTCTCATTTACCATGCCCGACACGAACGGGCTCAGTTTAACCGGCCTGATTTTGTAGTAAATGCAGTGTCACTCTGCTAAATCGCCGGCAGATTGGTTTGCCAACTCACAGCTGTCTGCAGGAGGTTTCAGGGTATCAAGTGGTTATTTGTTAACTTCAATTTGTTTCAAATTAACTATTTTTTTTTTTTTTTTTAAATACGATGGTACTTACATTGGTCTTCTTATAATCCTGAATTTAACATGCTAATCATTTAACATCCTAAGTTAGATAGTGAGTAATCCTTATATCTTTTTCAGACGACAGGGTTATTATGTTATACATGCATATATTCATCACACATGTATGCGTTTTACATGTATATTTATATATTTTATCACGATCATAAATAAAAACTAAGTTCGTCGAGTTGTTTCAAAGTCGCTATAAGGAATTTTATTATAGTCTTATTTATAGCTTATTTACTGCATGATATATATCACATAAGCCAGAATTTTTTCTGTCAATATTAATTTGGTTCACTTCTCTAAGAAATATACTTGTAATCACAGAAAATAAAAAAAAATAAAAACTGAAACTCTGATCTTCTTTGAGACGAATAAAAAAAATTCTTTTAAATAATTTATTCTCTCCTTACTTGGTATGGATGAAAAATTGTTTAAACAAATGGCTCAATATTTCTTAAAAGCGAAATGGCCATCAAAAAGATGGCGTGAATGTGTGAATCTGGAGCATCATAAGAGCGTGAATTAATTAGATTTTTAACTGCTGCCACTCTGAGAGAGAATAAACTTGAAAAATTTATTATAATTGAAACATAATATATAATAAACTTTAAATTTTTATTTCAATATTTTAATAAATCTTAACTCCGCAAAATTAACCTTGGTCTTCTAGCACCAAGTCGGCTCAAGCAATATATAATTGCATATTATTTATCTAGCTTGATATAAGAATTGCAAATTGTATAGAGTTAAATAAAACATACTTAGTATATCAGGAAACTATAATATTGTACAACTGTCTTTCCTCATTGATCAAACCATTTAGTTTCAACGGAAGAGGTAAGTTTACTAAATACAAAATTTACAGAAGTTAAACAATAGCTACTAATTACAAAATTTACAGAAGTTAAACAATAGCTTGATTAATCAAACTAAATTTAATATAATTGCTTTTTACACAATAGCCTTAATGAAAGGGAAGGCAGATAGATATGAAATTATAGCAGGAGGGGATGATACTTAAACTTAAAACTGCTGACCTTTTTAAAAAAGATGCCCGCATAAAATTAAAATTTAAGTAGGCTCCAAAAGAAATAACCCAAACTTTTGTTGTTAATAGAACTATAATTACTTCGGAATTGGTTCAAACCCCATCAGTAGTCAAATACAATTTATTTAAAAAAATAATTTATATTACAATGGCCGATAATTGAAAATTTTAATTGTTTTAGTTTGAAGTGTTTGCATTCCAACATCCGAACACACGCTGGAGATTTGATATATCTAATAACTTCAAATTTAATAATTAGATTGGAATTGGTAACTTTGATAACCTCTGATGTTTTAATAACTTCCGTTTCCGATTCGTTTCATTCCGAGTATTTTTCCTCGATGCAGTCGTATTTACTTTATGATATTTCTCCATGATTAAACAAAATATTTGGAAAAAAAAAATAACATAACATTAACTGTCCCTAGATCATTGTTCCTTTCTTACGTGGTGGCGTTCCAAGCGGTTGTATTGAGAAACAGGAAATTTATTCTGTTGTTTATAAAATTTTAAAAAAATATATATTCGGTGCGTTCACTCAAATGATTTTCTTAACCGCTTTCGGTGCAAAGTCCAACACTAATTTTTTTTATTTATATATTTACTTACCATTTAGAAGCAATCGGACCTCGACATCAACGACCGACTTACCAACGAACTTGTTTAACACTAAATTAAAAAATCCATACCGATGAAAATACCACCAAAAGCAATACATCTACACGAAGTTCGTAATTTTATTTGAGAATTTATCAAGAAGTAAAGCACTTAATTTAAAATTTTGTCCTGAAGAACTTATCTTGGAAAACAGTTATATTTTAAACTAATATCTACAACTATATTTTTAGTATAGTCTATTTCTCAGCAGTGTGGAAACGTTCTGAAGTTATGACATTAAAATATACAATTCAAATATTAAATTTCTATCAGTTGACATCCGCCTGATGCTATTGAAGGATCAATCTAATTAGGGATTGATAAATTATTTGCCACTTCTATAATTTTGTTTTATTTAAAACTAGTTTCGAATATGATAAATTCATCTTCAGTTCTAAAAACACACAAAAATTCAAAAATAAGCAATTCAAAATATAGTTTTGTATTATTATACATATTAAATTAGATGTAATATGAATATAATAAGATAAGACAATGTACCTGATTTCTTGTCTTAATTAAATTCATAATTCATAAATGTTTTATAATATTGATGTATATTACATCTAATTTTATATGTATAATAATACCAAACTATATTTTGAATTGCTTATTTTTGAATTTTTGTGTGTTTCTAGAACTGAGGATGAATGTATAACATTCGAAACTAGCTTTCAATAATACAGAATTATATAAGTGGCAAACAATTCCTAACTAAATTTTCATCATCTTTTTTCCAAATTATCTGAAAAATAATTCTTCTTCATATTCTTCGTCTAAATTCTCTTGATCTATTGAAAGCAATTCCAAATCATCAGTTCTGCTTCAGAAAACATCATTCAACCCAAGCAATGGTAGGTAACAAAACAGTTAAGAAGGTTATATTCAAACAGCTTATCAACAGAAAACAGCTGAAGAAAAATTAATATTAATATTAACTTTATTTAAAAGAAATATGTAATACATGTCAAGTTTGTCATATTTAGACTACCTACATATTTAAGAAATTTGAATAGCAAAAATATCCCCTATTTCATCCTCAAACTAAAATGACCCACATAACCCCGTAATATTAATTTTAAATTCGAGTTTTAAATTAAAGCTATAAATATTTTAAATTGCTCTCGAGTCCGCTAATTAGAGTTTTATCGAGTTTCTCTTTCTGCTTCAACTTTACACATTTCTGTCTGCTATTGTTCTAGTCGTTGTTAATTATCTTTACCTCTAGATATCAAGTATATGCCATTATTTTTTTTATTTTTACTATCTATTATTTTTCAACCTATAATTTTAAAACATTATTGACTCAAAATAAAAAATAATAATTTTCCGGCAAAATAAGGTATAATCACTAAAAATACTAAATAAATACAGATATCAAATTTAGATACCATAGATTATTTACCGATTAAATATCATACAAGATGGAGGTTCCATAATATCGTTCCAAAATTCATCAGGCGTCTTCCGAATACATTTCACACCAAATAATCTCCAAAATCGCACTCTTCAATCTTATATTTTATAAAAACAATATACTTCATTTTTCACTAACCTCCTTAGTGATTTTACTGATTGAGAATTCGCATTGAACATGTTGTACAACTTTTATAAAACCTGTTATACAACGAGTTTTGCAACATAGTGTGGACCACCTTGGATTGCTGATGCGAGAAATGTTTTTTCTGGGTTTTATTTACGTGATCTCATCTTTTTCTGTCCTGATGATGTCTGAATTGGCGAAACGTTGACTGATTATTTATTTATTAGTGTTTGAGAGACTTCAGACTTCGTTTTTGGATTCTTCCAATTATATTTTTATATTTTTTTAAAACCCGTGAAAGGTTTTGGACTCAGTATTTAATAAGGACCGTACTGCATCTAAGCCAACGGTTGTGCAAGGAGGTGATTCGGCCGAGATCACGCTCAACAGCTAGATTTTCTCCCAATTAACGGTAACCACTTTATAGAGATTGGATTAGCCCCAGGAAGGTCTCTCGATCCCACAGGACTGACCCAGCCGATCTCGAACCCGGACCTTGAGATTAGTAGCACAGTGCCCTACCCACTGAGCTACCCCGGTCTCCAATATATATTTATACATGTACAATATATTCCTACCGAAAAATGCGGATATTTGAAATATTCGACATTCAATAATTTGATAATGAAAGTTTCATTTCACCGCTAAGATAATGACGAAGTGAATGAACCAGTTTAAGGACCAATTAAAAATTATGGATGGAAAGAGATAAAATACCTTGGAGAAAACAAATAACAACATCTTAACATAGATAGAAGTCACGTCATGCACATTAGAATTTGCCCAATAACACTCAACATCAACAGGAAAACATGCAATTGTCTCTAGCTTCCATTCACTGAACTATAAATGTCTATATCTCTCTATATTATGTCTATATTATACTTATATGATAGTCCAAAAGGTAGACCTACAATTTCAAGGCTACTACTCAAGTATGAACGAAAATATAAATATAAATTTAAACGGATGCAGGTAGGAACTAATATGGTACGGTACTTAGGATTCAGAATATTACAATTACATAATAGATAGTATTAAAAAAATTATCAAAATTAAAAAAACTTTCACAGCAGTATCCGACTCTTGAAAATTATCCTAATAAATACAAAGGGTACTCACAATCCCTCATTTAGCTTGCTAAATTGTGCTGTTCGTCGAGTTTCAACAATAGCAAGCTAAATATCGCAACAGGAAAAAAGTCAAATAGCAGGCTCAGTTAAACAGACCTGATTGTGTGCTAAATGCATTGGTACTCTACTAATTGGCCGCCATAATGTTTCCTCAGCTCACAGCTGTCGGCATAACCTTTCAAAGTGTCAAGTGGTTATTTGTTTATCTATTTTAATTTGTTTCGATTTAATTATTTTTTCTTTAATTAAAAATCAACCTTAAACAAAAGTAAAGGTTTCATAAAAACAAGGTTAGTACGATGATAAATAAGATTGTGAAAGCTTTGCAGTCAACAATTTCTTTTGCAATAGAAACAAATAACTGAATAATATTATATATATATATATATATATATATATATATATATATATATATATATAATTATTATGAAATAAAACGTAATAATAAAAGACAATATAATGTAGACAATGCTAATAATGTAGCTTTTATTAGTGTCACTTAAGTAAGGAGGCGACATCTGCTGGTACCCCGATGAATCTTTTGATTTCATTTTAAACACATTCCGTGTAATATAAATAAATATATCGTCCCTATTCAGGCACAATTCACCAAACCTTAATTTTCCTTTAGCATAAATCGCATATTTCACATATTTTTGGCAACTTGACAATATTATAAAGAGATATAATGTTAAATATTCTACTAATGCTGTAGGGTACCAAAGCAGATTTTAAACATTTGATTTAGGTACCAAGTAGGTACCAAAGCAGATTTTAAACATTTGATTTAGGTGCCAAGTAGGTACCAAAGCAGACTTTAAACATTTGATTTAGGTACCAAGTAGGTACCAAAGCAGACTTTAAACATTTGATTTAGGTACCAAGTAGGTACCAAAGCAGACTTTAAACATTTGATTTAGGTACCAAGTAGGTACCAAAGCAGACTTTAAACATTTGATTTAGGTACCAAGTAGGTACCAAAGCAGATTTTAAACATTTGATACTAATAAAGATGCCCTGATTGAAATAAAGGAAGATAGTGAGTTTAAAAAGTTAATACAAGTAATTTATATTGAATCAAATTTAAATAAATCAGAAAAAAATAAAAGATTAATTATATGTAATACTAGTAAGAATTTTATTCAGACAAATTTAATAAATAGGATATATTTACCAGGACTGGTGGAAAATACTAAAAAGTATACCTGGTAGATATTATAGATTTTCTGTCCATAAAATATAAGCACTACACCAAGGATGTCGTATGTCTGCATTCAGAAATGATGTTATAATAAAGTAAAAATAAATAAATTAGATAAAGTAAAATAATATTTGCTTTCATTACATAAAATTATAGTTAATATAAACCTCAGCTAACTATGACGACTGCATATTTTTTTTAATTTATTAAGATGTTAAATTTTAGGAAAATTTGTAATCTTTCAAACATAAAATTACCAAAATGAAAATAGCTTTCTTCTTGCTTATAATTTCTTAGGAAGTTCCTGTAATTATTTTATTAAAGGGCAATATGTAACTTCCAGGTACAATCTTCTTCAGTTGACATCCGCATGATGGTATAGAAGGATCAATCTAATTAGGGATTGATAAATTATTTGCCACTTCTATAAATTTGTTTAATTGAAAACTAGTTTCGAATGATCTACACTCATCCTCAATTACTCACCGGCATTACTGGGAAAAACCTGACCCTCGGATTAGGATCGGTGAAGTTCCTAACAGATGGACCAGGATTTTCCAGGAAGAGGATTCCCCAGGAGGAAATACTTGATAACTGGAACCGGTTGTAGGTGAAGACTCCAACAAGGATCCAACTTGAAACTATAAACCGTCGCGCATATTTGAGAGGAGTATTTGAGCCTTGAAACCGAACAAAAGTCCCAATTAGGAAATTTTAAAAAACTTCATTAAATTCATGATTCTTCAAGCTTGATAGCTGGCTCATCAAACTGTAATCGAATCAATTTTCCCCACTCCGGTGTAATACTAGAAATTGTCAAAATTTCAAGTCACATATTTATCGGTTGCTTCATTCCTGATAGCAGTATTCCATACTGAATAGTGTGTTTATTTACGTACTTTATTTTATAATTATCATTTTATTGATTTACTGTTTACTGTGGTCGTTTACGAACCAAGTTTATAAATTAGGGATTGAGAAATTATTTGCCACTTCTATAAATTTGTTTTATTGAAAACTAGTTTCGAATGTTATACATTAATCCTCAGTTCTAAAAACACTCAAAAATTCAAAAATAAGCAATTCAAAATACAGTTTGGTATTATTATACATATTAAATTTCGCATTGAAACCCTGACCCTTAAACCGTTTACCTATAAACATGCTACCTACCTTTCGTTCATTGTTAGTTCAATGCCAGAAGAAACCAGTACAAACTTTTCTGTTTGATATAATCCATTTAAACCTTGGTGAGTACCAACATGTATTTGATTTTTTGTCTTAATTAAATTCATAATTCATGAATGTTTTATTATACTGATTTATATTATTTAATATGTATAATAATACCAACTATATTTTGAATTGCTTATTTTTTAATTTCTTGTGTGTTTTTAGAACTGAGAATGAATGTATAACATTCGAAACCATTTTTCAATAAAACAAATTTATAGAAGTGGCAAAAAATTTATCAATCCCTAATAATCTTCTTCCATATATTCCGTTAACGTTTCGGAGAAATATTTCCTCATCATCAGAATTTTCTTTACTCTTCTGTTTACTTCTAATATTTTAATATAATAATCTGTTAATATATTTCAACTCAACGTCAGTCTATGACTTTATATTCCCAGCAATATGTAAAATAATAAATGCAGAAATTTTAATTATGGACAATAGGAGAGAAATAAACAGAAGAGTAAAGAAAATTCTGACAATGAGGAAATATTTCTCCGAAACGTTAAAGGTATAAAAAATAAGATAATACCTGGAAGTTATATATTGCCCTTTAATAAAATAGTTTTCAATTTTACTAAATTTCATATTGCTGATACTAATCGACAACTAATGACTTTCACAAGATTATTTAAATAATTATAAAATGAAAAAAAAATTGGGAGAATAAAAAAAAATTAAAATATTTATGAATTTGTGTCTAATAGTTTTTAATCTTCCATACGAATCAATTTGCGATTGTTTCTGAAAAGAAAAGTTTCGTGACCTTCTTATGTAAGAGGAGTACAAAAATAGGAGTGCAATCGAAGTAATTTCATATCATATATTTCAAATTCCGTACATTTATTTTTGTTTATTGAGTTTGAAATAATCTAATATATATATATATATATATATATATATATATATATATATATATATATATATATATATATATATAAAACTCTTCGTTATAGGATTCTTATTATTTATTTTTATCAATCTTACATGTATTGTACAAAGCATACGATCACTATAAATTATAACAAAACTTAAAATATTGTGAATTATGTAGCAATTGGTATTGGTTTTATTAAAGACAGAGAGGAGATGTCCAAATTTATCCTTCCACCATAAAATAAAAGAAAACCTTCACGTGTAGTATAAGTAGTTCATGATGTAGCGCAGTTCGTACTAACTCTGGACCTGCGAGAGGGACACCTTCAGACACCACACGAAGAGAGAGCATCTTGGCTGATTTACTAAAGAACTATCGGATTAGGATCGGTGAAGTTCCTAACAGATGGAAGAGTATTTTGCAGAAAGAGGATTCAGCATGAGGAAACACTTGATAACTGAAACCGGTTGTAGGTGAAGATTTCAAAAAGGATCTAACTTGAAGAACTATGAACCCTCGCACGTGGGAGTGTTTGAGCCTTAAAACGGGACAAAAAATGATAAAAACAGATATTACAAGCAAGATAAAATGTCTTTTTTAATACATAAATGTAGTTTTTATTAGGAAATTAAAAATTAAAAATTACTATATACACAATCATGGGCGTAGACAGGAACCTACAGGAAAGGGGAGAAGGACCTTGGTCCTTAAAAAAAATTGTTTGGAAATTGTTTTGAAAAAGATGGTAGAATTTTAACAGTTGGCGTTTGACTCTACGCCACTCTGCCCTGATGGTCTAAAACTTAGGCCGAAACGTCGGCATACAATAAAAATAAGTTCCACTTAATTAGTGTGTCTTTCTTGATTGACCGCACCTCCTTGACCTATCTCTTTTTAAAATAGGTATTTTAATATTCGAAAATATCAAAATGTTAACAAAAACATCTAAAATAAAAATCATTGAAAAGTAAATGATTCAATTAAATTAAGAAAAACTTCCATCTTCCATCAAGAAATATTACAATTTTTAAAACAATTCATATTAGGGTAATTTTTATTTATTTTTTTTTGTTTTTTTTCCATTCTTGTACTATGTAAGGTTGCATTCACTATTTTTCATTCTTTGCGAAGCCGACATACCATATATTTTCGAGATTAAAAAATACAGACGAGAATGGAATGAAAAACAAATATATAAATATATATATATATATATATATATATATATATATATATATATATATATATATTTATTTATATATATAATTTTTACTGGTACCGCCTCTGTCGTTTTCAATTTTTTTTTCTTCTAGCCCTGATGATGGCCTAAAACTTGGGCCGAAACGATGGCACAAAATAAATAAGTAAATAAATAAATTATTACTTATTAATGTGTTAGTCTTTGACCACACCTCCGGACAAACTTCTTCCTTAAGTATATCTATGGTCAACCAAACTTACTCCAATATCAGTTGTTTCAATCCTAGTACTTGTATTTCATACTGAATAGTATGTTTATTTACCTATTTTATTTTATAATTATCATTTTACTTATTTATTGTTTGCATTGCTCGTTTACGAACCATGTTTATTAAGAATGTTTGGATAATTCTTTTCTTTTTACTTACTGTTTTCGGATTATCATTAACTTTTCTTTTTTATGATGCCTTTTATATGCTTTTGTTCTTTTATTTATGGTTTTCATCTTGTTCTTTGTAGCCCTGAAAAAGGCCTAAAAAAATAAACCACAACGTTAGCATTTATTAAAGAGGTTTTATAATATTTTTTGTTAAATTTGGATTGCCACCCCTGATAACTCTTCAGTTAATTTGGTAACAGTCGTTAAAGCTTCATCTCTTGATAGAATTGGAGAAGGTTGACAATATCCTAGAAGAGATTCCTTCGGAGAACAAACAAAAACACGAAACCTGCAAATAGGGATAGTCGGCATGTGGATATGGTTACTTAGAAGTAAGTGTACCACAACCTAGATTAGGTATAGTAAGTTACCTGCGGGTATAGTTACTTAGTAGTGAAGGGTGCCACAGTCCAGATTCTACCTCGTATTTGATTACAAAGCACCTGAGGTATGCGGTAATTGCTCCACCTCTGACAATTAGACTAGACATGTAAAGGTTATCTGTTGTATCTTAGATCACGTGACTTGTGGCTTTCGTAACAGTCTCTTTGTGCGGTTCTGATTACATGAAAAGGAGTACGCTGGATAAGAGGAAAATAAAGCCTATAAGGGAGAGTCCTCATTTGCACACCTATCTAAAATAACTAAAAACTTCGTACGAAATTTGGAGAGAAGATTAGAAATTATTTTTCTTTATCAGCTTTTTGATTGACGGGAAGGGATTCTAATTGGATGTATATGCTTTCTGAGAGGATTCGTTTGCCATGGTTAGGGGTGGTTAGGGACTGTGGCGAGAATATCATATTGTAATACGTTTTGTTTCTATTCTTCATGCCGATACTTCATTTATCTATATCGGTCTAACTGTAAGAATCGAGCTAAAGGTTAAGCAATGAAGGAAAAAAAGAATTATCCAGACATTCTTTATAAACTTGATAATCAGTTGACAATCGTATAATGGTATAGAAGGATCAATATAATTAGGGATTGATAAATTATTTCCCACTTCTATAAATTTGTTTTATTGAAAACTAGTTTCGAATGTTATTTAATTCATTTTCAGTTCTAAAAACACACAAAAAAATTCAAAAATAAGCAATATAGTTTGATATTATTATACATATTAAATTAGATTAATATAAATCAGTATTATGAAACATTTATGAATTATGAATTTAATTAAAACAAGAAATCAAATACATGTTGGTACTCACCAAGGTTTAAATGGATCATATCAAACAGAAAAGTTTGTACTGGTTTCTTCTGGCATTGAACTAACAATGAACGAAAGGTAGGTAGCATGTTTATAGGTGAACGGTTTAAGGGTCAGGGTTTCAATGCGAAATTTAATATGTATAATAATACCAAACTATATTTTGAATAGCTAATTTCTGAATTTTATTGTGTGTTTTTAGAACTGAGGATTAATGTATAACATTCGAAACTAGTTTTCAATAAAACAAATTTATAGAAGTGGCAAATAATTTCTCAATCCCTAATTTATAAAATTGGTTCGTAAACGACCACAGTAAACAGTAAATCAATAAAATGATAATTATAAAATAAAGTACGTAAATAAACACACTATTCAGTATGGAATACAACTATCAGGAATGAAGCAACTGATAAATATGTGACTTGAAATTTTGACAATTTCTAATATTACACCGGAGTGGGGGAAATTGGTTCGATTGCAGTTTGATGAGCCAGCTATCAAGCTTGAAGAATAATGAAGTTTTCACAAATTTTTTGATTGGGACTTTTGTTCGGTTTCAAGGCTCAAATACTCCTCTCAAATATGCGCGACGGTTTTTAGGGATCGTATTTTTTTTATTTATTTTTTATATTCATAAAATCAACTACTTTTAATTATTAATTTATCAACTTATTAGTATTTTTTTCTTTATTAACCGTACTCCCGACGAACTTCTTATAAATTCAATAATAAGAAGGTATTAATTGAAATGCAGTATTTAAGATCAACTTTTCAATTATCTTGAAAAACAACGATCACATGCGCATGAGCACCCAAAAACCTGTCACGCTCCAGTCCAAATCGGAACAGCGCGCCCTCAAAGTGCTCGTTAAAAAAAAAAACTTGACTGGAGATGGATCGTTGCGCTCCGAGAGCCACCTGACACAATTCCAACATTGCCACAAGAAGATCATGTTTGTAAAGACCATGTCTTGCTTGTTGACATAGCCAAATCCACCCCTCCGCCTCAAATTATTAATTTATAAAACCTTTTTAAAAGCCTTCGTTCAAGGAGAACCGATGCTAGCAAATATATTGGGCACAATGGCAACTGAACTCCAGAACTTTCATAACAGCGTAATCAGACACACAACGACTTACAAAACACAAAAATAAACATACTTAACGACAGTAACTGACTTTATCAAAGAGAGCTTTATCAAATTTTTTGACAACCCCTAACACAACATGAGCCCACTATTCAGAACTCCTATCCCAACAGGACGGGGACAGAGCTAGCAAACACATTTAAAAAATCCTCAGACTAGATTGAGGACAACTAACTCCACTGAAACAATACAGCGAGTGAGCACCATCACAAGAAGTCGATCATTCCTACAACTTCCTCATTCCTACAATTCCCAAATTTTCCTCTCCTCAGAACTCTCTTAAAATGCATTTCATGCAGAAAAACAGCTCCTTGCAACCCACTTTAATCCCTGAATATCAACCCCACCTCCCGTGGGGCTTTGAAATAAAAAAAAGTACTGAATACGATGAAAATTTAATTTTGTAAACGTTTTTTTGTCTCTTATTTCAAAAGTTAGAATTTGGCAGTTACGTAGTTTCACATTTCGGCTGACGATATGAGCTATCGTCAGTACAAACCAAAAATATTTTGATATCTAAAATAACAAAATAAAACAAATGGGCATATAGAATTTAAATTTAAAGCAAAACCGGAATCGAATTAGAACTAAGCCATTGTAAACGGGAACATCCAACTCAATACACAATAGGCACAAATGATGAAAGAGACCTGGATTATAGAGAGATGAAAAAACAGGCAGAATTTGTCAGTTATTGTAAGATAATGGCCTCGCTACTCCTTTATTGAGACTCATTAGATTCACAGATTCAAGCCGAATTGAACGATCATTCCGAATGTACAATCAACAATATTTTAAACGATCTATATTTATGATGAGAGTCAAAATTCATTACAAAAACTTTATAAACAAACGATTCGAAATCTAATAACAATCGAAATTAGTGCCACTTCGAACGCGATTCAAAACAATAGGGACTAAATTTAATATGCGACCTACAGGAGTATTTAGGAATGAAGCAGACAAATGAGCAAAATTTAAATCTACAGAAAATAACTAACAATTCCAAATGAAAATTTTTCCAAAATCCATCAAAAAACCTCTATTGGGAGATAAACAATGAAAAATGCGATAGTCAACAAATATAAAAATAAAAAATAAAGTGTACTCTAAAATGTTCACGCCCAATATAAAATAGTTTATTTTTAAAGATAATAATTATAAGGAATTTCATAGCAAAAAATTGAGAAATTCTCGTGGTAAAGCATCGAAGTTAATACACATTACAATAATGATATTAAAATAATTTTCATTTTTTTTAAATACATAAATATAGTTTTTATTAGGAAATTAAAAATTACTATATGCATAATCATGGGCGTAGATAGGAGTCTACTGGAAAGGGGAGAAGGACCTTGGTCCTTAAAAAAATTGTTTGGATTTTTTTTTTAAAGTTGGTAGAATTTTAACAGTTGGCGTTTGACTCTACGCCACTCTGTCCTGATGGCCTAACACTTAGGCCGAAACGTCGGCATACAATAAAAATAAGTTCCACTTAATTAGTGTGTCTTTCTTCATTGACTGCACCTCCCCGAACTATCTCTTTTTAAAATAGGTATTTTAATGTTCGAAAATATGAAAATGTTAACAAAAACGTCTAAAATATAAAATCATTGAAAAGTAAATGATTGAATTAAAATAAGATAAACTTACATCTTCCATCAAGAATTAATACAGTTTTTAAAACAACAATTCATATTAGGGTAATTTTTATTTTTTGTTTTGGTTTTTTTTTCCATTCCTGTACTATATATGGTTGCATTCACTATTTTTCTTTCTTTGCGAAGCCGACATACTATATATTTTCGATATTAAAAAATACAGACGAGAATGGAATGAAAAACAAATATATGTATATATATATATATATATATATATATATATATATATATATATATATATATATATATATATATATATATATCAAATCCATATACTGAAGTCTTCCTAATAAATTAGATATACAGAAATGACCTTTCACAGCCGGCCATTTGGCTCAAGTGAGACCTTCAGGAAGTCCGCTTCGAGGCTTCAAACTTTTCAAGCACGAATAAACACTTCTTGAACTTGTTAGGAATAAGTATTTGATCTAGCCGTTCGGAATAATCTCATTATCTCTGGATGGATTATTCTAAAATGGCACTTGATCGACAAGAAGTTGCCTGAGGTCCAATGTCGTCATCAGGCGAAGACCGTGAAGTATCCAGTGGCGGCGGAGGAAGGCATAGTTGGCTAAGAGATAGTTCTCGAATTTCAGAAGCGATAGACAGTACCCTACAGGGCATCAGATGTGGCCTAGATACCACGGGTCTTCTATTCGACGTATGTCAACAATAGTTCAACAATTACCGGTAGGGGGTCCGCGAACCTGAAAGTAAGAATGTACAAGATCGACCGATCCAATTGATGCGAATAAGGCGATTTGATTCAGGGCGCTGTTTTGAAAAATAGAATCGAATAATGTTTTTACAAACAAAACTCTATTTTTTTAAATGTATTTTATAAAACTTTTAGGGCTTGATCTTTGATAGTCAGCTCAAACCCCGCTACAACAATGATACTGATATAAAAAAACAAATCTGAAAAAAAAATATTGAAGTTATAAACAAATTAAAACAAATAAAAATATTACTTAAATATTATATTATTTAAATATTATATTATTTAAATATATACTATAAATGTGCCCATAATTATGAAAGTGGTCCAAGTCAAAATTAAAAAAAAAATGAATTTATCACTTATTTCACACGGCATGATTTTAAACTAAATTTATTCAATGTAATTTTTACGATATCGTAAAAAATGAACCTTTAGATAGTAGTTGTAATTACAACGTTATACGGAATTCATTTAGTGTTAATTATGAAAGTGGTCTAAGTCAACAATCTAAAGAAATTATATAAACATAACTTAAACTATTATATAAACCTAAAAGAGGAAGACCAAAAATATACGAAAATATTCAATTACTTCCATTATACAACACCACTAGACCAGTAACGGAAGAAAAACATAAAGATCTTATGTGTTTACTACCATTTTAACAGGAACATTTTAAAAATCTTAAAAACTCGAAATTATGATAAAAATGGATTACTAGTTAAAAATGATTAATAAATTATTATGAATTATTTAGTTAAAGTTGTTGTTTCAAATAAAAATTTTTTATTACTTTAAGTCAGTTATAGGACATTCAGTTAATTTTGAAAATGGTCTAAGTCAATTCAAGCTTTAAAAACAACATTTTCCTATGAAATTCACACAAAATTTTTTATCTATAATAAATTTTATATTGATCAAGACTAATAAAATTATAAATTGAAATGTCGCATAATATAAAAATATTTTTTAATTTATTCAAATGCGATTCATTAAATATCTCGAAGCAAGAAATATATGACTTAGACCACTTTCATAATTATCGGCACAAATAAAAATATTATTGTCAAATATATAAATAGCGAAAGTGGGACACTCTCCGCTATATCGCTCCACTCCAGTCGCGCGGAACAATTTTTTAAACAGTTTTCTTAGTACGGATGTTTATTGCATTCACATTTTCAACATTTGAAGAACTTTAGCAATTTTTAAATATTTGTGAAAATATATTATCAGTGAATGAAAAAAATATGATTAAGGATGCGAAACAGTGAATAGAACTTTAAATCATTTAAAATATATGTCGTGAGTAAAGATTAGTTCCAGTAAGAGAGTTAGTACGGCTACAGGTGGGCGATTAACCGATCTAAAGAGCTAGTTTAAAATTGTAAGTATCATTAAATATTTTTTTTTTTTAAATATATAGTTAAGAAAAGTTATCCCAAGAGGGTGATATCATTATACACTTGTGATAGCCGTCCCCAAATGGGTCGGATTAAGACTTTAATGTAATATCACTACTATATATTATTACGGTAGTATAGATCCCTTTTCCGGCTCTCAGGAGCGATGGATTTTGACGAGTGAGGTATCAAAAGAAAGAGAATTTCACGGAGAAGTGACGAATCCTGATTTTGTTTCTGAAATTCTTACTAGGGATTAAATAAAAGTGATGAAAAAACTGGGAGGTTTCAAAGTTTTGACGACTAAAAGGGATAAGTTGGATTTTAAAGATTTTGACGCGGGCATTAAGATCATATGCGTGATCTATGTCCAGCGTTTTAAAGCTTTAAAATCTACCGTTTTTGAGATAACGCACGGTATAGGTCCGCACGGGCCTCATGCCATCTTGCTTACGTGCCGTTGTCATGACGACTTTATATCAATTTGAGTCTGTTTACAAAAACTTTTAATGAGTGGGAAATTATATATTTTTTCTCATGTCCAACCAAAGGGCACTGCTATGCATGAATACTGCATATAGAAAATGTTTTCCAGTGGGGTAAGCTAATTACTTATTAAGTATGAACTGTAACTTCAACACAGTCATTACAAACTATGTAGCTTCGCCAAATCTGTATTTTATATAAACTTTTTGGTAATATTATATTGTTTACAGGAATAAATATGTTTCCCTAGTATCGCTTATACTTGGAATTAGGGATTAGAAGATATGTAATGCGAAAGTCCTCGCTCGGATTTACTCGTATAACTAATTAAAAGAATCAATAAATTAATGCATAATATCATATCATATAACATGGCAATGGCAAGCTCCGAGGATCATTCTGGGGTGACCTGCGATTTGGTGCCTGAAATGCTAAAACATTAAAATTTAAAAAGGCCTTGTTTTTGGAAAAAAATTGAAAATCAAATCGATCGAATACTACAATCCCTGTCACATTGGTAGTTAGCTAAATAAAAGGAACAATATCCGAAAATCAAAATATCACAAAAAAGCAATCATAAGATACTTCTAAAGCAGATAGCAATCTCATACTTATATTGAACATATCGATTCATAAGTAATCGAGAGAGCCCTCCTTTTATCGATAAATAATTCATAATGATGGAATCCGATGACTTTGTCGTATGCCTATCTCACCATTACGATAATAATCTTAAATAAGATTACATTTTCATTAATATGTATCATATATTTATTATGTTTGGTTCAATCCGTTTTTAGTAATATATAATATATTACAATATAGTATTTGTTGCATGATATAATTATAACATATAATGATATAACTATATCATGATATAACTAAAACATAATGGTATAATTATGATGCGTTAATGCGTAGAAAGATATTGGACTCTAAGGTTCAATACCGAAAGAACTAAGAACCTCCAATTACACTGAACAACAAATCTAAGGGCGGCCATCAGCTGAGCAATGACCTGTGTTTATTTCTGTTTTGCATAGAATAAACCTTTTTTTTTTTTTTTTTTTTTTTTTTTTTTTTTTTTTTTTTTTTTTTTTTTTTTTTTTTTTTTTTACATAATTACTTAATAGTAATAGTATAATGCAATAACAATTACTTAAGTAAAGTATTCATGATACAAATTTAATTTAATACAAAATAATTCAAAACAAATGTTTCCCTTAAAACCACCTACGAAAAAGGTCCAGTTCCATTTTAATCTAAAACAAAAGATAACAGACCAATGGAGCGTCAGACCTGTGACATTTTCGGAATTTTAAGGAAAAAACCTGCTGTATGTGGACTTCCTTTTAAATCTAGAAATATGCATTTTATCAAAAAAAGTTACAAATAAAAGGTGTTCCAATTAACATTACCTATAAAAAAGGTCTAGTTGCATTTTAAGCTAAAAATAACGGTAAAGGTTCAACGGAGGGTCAAACCTGTGAAATTTTCGGTTTTATTAGAAAAACCTGCTTTTCGCGACCTTTAAGCTCAGTATTTTGCGTATATGACGAATATGACGATCCGGAAATCAAAATGAGCTTTAGCTTTTGATCATCTACAAAAAAGTTTCCGTTAGATTTTAAGCTAAAACTAACGATAACGGAACTACGGAGCGTCAAACCTGTAACATTTTCGGTTTTTAAGGAAAAACCTACTGTATGTGGGCTTTCTTAATTCTAGAAATATGCATTTTAACAAAAACAATTTCAAATAAAAGTTGACAAATTAAGATTATCTACAAAAAAAGTCCAGTTCCATTTTAAGTTAAGACTAACGGTAAGGGTTCAACGGAGGGTCAAACCTGTGAAATTTTCGGTTTTATTAGAAAAACCTGCTGTATGTGGGCTTTCTTAAATCTAGAAATATGCATTTTATCAAAAAAAGTTCAAATAAAAGTTGTTGAAATTAAAATTACCTATAAAAACGGCCCAGTTCCATTTTAAGCTAAAAAAAAAAAAAAAAACGATAATGGACCTGCTCCATAGGTCAAACCTGTGAAATTTTCTATTTTATTAGGAAAACCTGCTTTTCGCGATCTTTATGATCAGTATTTTTTCGTAGGATACGAATATGACGATCCGGAAATCAAAATGAGCTTTAGCTTTTGATCATCTACAAAAAAGTTGCTGTTACATTTTAAGCTAAAACTAATTATAACGAACCTACGGAGCGTCAAACCTGTGAAATTTTCTGTATTTCATGAAAAAATCTGTTAAGTGGGGTATCTTTTTTCAAGAAATATGCATTTAATCAGAAAACATTTGAAGAGATGCCAGTTGCATTCTCAAGTAACTATAAAATGCACCAGTTTCCGATAAAATGCATATTTCCTAAAATAAAAAAAGGAGCAAGTTGATAACCAACTTGTGGCTTCGCCTTAGTTGGGTAAAAAGTAATAGAGCTTGAAGTATTTTGTATTTTCAGCAATCTTGCTTTCTATTCCGCGGCAGTTTGAATGATCAATTCAAAATTATATGTTCTTGCTAACCTAGACTCAATGGACAACACTTTTATATCTCTATAAACTATAAACATATAAGTTGATAAAATATTTTAAGTGATCTTATATCTAGTCCAGAAACTTTACAGGCCCATTCCGTCCGCTGCAATATTACTACTTAAATTATATTTAGCGATTACAGATGAGGAAATGAGAGAATTCGAATCGACCTGGTATTGTACAAAATATTCTACGGAATATTTAATTTTCGAAAACCTTAAAGAAAAGCGGGCAAGTTTTTCAAGATAAAAGAACTGCAAATTTTACGAATTCTTACTTTAATGATTCAGTAGTTGACGTCAACTGAATGATGCTGCGGCAGAGAAGCGCCAAATGCCATGCACATTTGGCCTTCGCTTTACATCATCTTGAATTTCGTTCGTTACCTATTTAATACTGTGTAGAGCTCGTATTCAACTCGTATTTACTTCTATTACAACTGAATAAAAAAGGTTAATTAAATATAAATAAAAGCTATTATGCTCAGAACAATTAAATTTGGGTGCAAACAACTCAACATTGACAATTTATTTGATTAAATAATTGATAAAATGAAAATAAAAATAACTAACTTTAAAATGGGGGAGCAAATTTAACTGTAGCTTATAGTAGCTTATTTAACTGTAGCGTGTGTGTGTGTGTCGAGACGCCAAGGGTCTCAAAAATAACAGCATAATTAAATTAAAAAAACATCTGTCGATATTTCGCCAATTTAGTCATCATCAGGATAGTGGGAGAAATAAAAGAAATGAAATATAAAGAAAAAAAAACAATAAAGAACAAAATGCAGCATATCTCACGCCAAGAGTCAAAAAAAGTCACTAACCAGAGACAGCACCCCACACCAAGACACCCAGGCATAAACTCAGGGAAAAGAGAGATTACATGACAACAGCTGGGAAAAGTTAAGTTACAAACAGCTGATCATTAAACAAAAGGAAATGTGCATACTAAAAACCCTAAAATGTATAAAAGATCATAAAAATAAATTAAATAATTAAATAAAAAAAGGTTAACCAAATACAAGAGGAAAGGAAAAGTTAATATGCATAGAAGAGGAAGGTCCTTGTTAAGACAACAGTGGATACATGCCTATTTAGCTCTTGCATGGCTATTATATAAATATATATATATATATATATATATATATATATATATATATATATATATATATTCTACACTTTAGAGCTCCAGATAATAATCGATATAGTTTATTTTCTTATGATTTCTTGAATATCTACGTTTTCCATATTATACCTAAATTTTTAAATACAAAAATTTAACTTATTTCTACTCAAATAATACTATTGAGATCGTAAAGTAAATTTGACTTAACTAATTTTTAACAATTATCACAAATACAACACTCGTGTACACTGAAACAATCTTTCGTTACAACTTTATTAACAAATTTGTTTTCCTATTTTTGCCGTTTGAAAATTGTATATTTTAATGAGCAACAAAATATTTTTCTTATATATTTTTTTTTTAATATTTCACAATTTAAGTTTAAAAAATAAATAAATAAAAATACTCTCGCCGGTTACGAAGAACTACCTGTAAGAAATACCTGTTCTAGATTTTCAGTGAATTGGTGAATTTGATGTAAAAAAGGCTCAAAGATAAAGAGAGAAATCTAAACCAAGTTGATAGCAGAGAAACGAGCGGGAATCCCGAAACTGATCCGATGGAAAAGTACAAGAAGACTGGTTTACACTAAACTGTAGCAAGACTTTCAAGAAATATTTAAATCAAGATTAACATTATAATGAGTCAATATGCAGATGTATTTCATTATCAGCAAATATCGGATTTTTCTGTTATTAACTAGTTTATAATTATCAAATTATAAAACCAGTTTATCTGAATACTTAATTAATTAACTGTAAATATTAAAACTTTATCATTTGACATCCCCATGATGGTACAGAAGGATCAATCTAATTAGGGATCGATAAATTATTTGCCACTTCTATTATTTTGTTTCTTTGAAAACTAGTTTTGAATGTTATAATTTCATCTTCAGTTCCAAAAACACACAAAAATTCAAAAATAAGCAATTCAAAATAAATTATTTGGTATTATTATACATATTAAATTAAACGTAATATAAATTAGTATTATAAAAAATTTAATTTAATATGCTTGAATTGCTTATTTTTGAATTTTTGTGTGCTTTTTTGAACTTAAGATGAATTTATAACATTCGAAACTAGTTTTAAATAAAAAAAAAATTATAGAAGTGGAAAATAAGTTATCAATCTCTAATTAAAACTTTATATTCGTAAAAAAAAACACTCCGCACAATAATTTTAATATTCCTTCAAACTAATGGAATAAACAATGGGGATGCACGTTTCGGCTCAAACATGTGAGCCATCATCAGGGCTGATATTGAACCAAAGATACAACAGAGATATAAGATATTTTTACTGTTGGAACAAAAGTAATCAATGTATGGATAAGAGGTAAACAATAAAATTGATCTTCAATTCACTGTTATTATTTACCTCTTATCTATACATTGATTACTTTTGTTCCAACAGTAAAAATATCTTATATCTCTGTTGTATCTTTGGTTCAATATCAGCCCTGATGATGGCTCACATGTTTGAGCCGAAACGTGCATCCCCATTGTTTATTCCATTAGTTTGAAGGAATATTAAAATTATTGTGCGGAGTGTTTTTTTTTTACGAATATAAAGTTTTAATTAGAGATGTTATTTCATTCAGTTCTGTAACTGAGGAAATTTTTTAATTTCTAGCACACATTTCTATAAATCATTGATTATATTAATATCAATTAAGCACCAGTTAAGTTTTAAATAGGCCGCTATTTATAAAAAAAAAAAACTTTTATGGTGCACTATGGAAATAAACGTTTCAAACATAAGTGCTTGTCGTCGTTGCGCCTTTCCAAATAAATTATTGAATCATCTGAAATTTTGATTTTTTCGCATTACATCATAAATTAATATCCCCATCCTTTAAATAGGCAATTATTATACTTTATTAAATCCTGGTGTACATAGAACTTTTTTTCGAAATGTTTAATGTGTGAAATAAAATTAATAAAAACCTTAAAAACAGTCACTATCAAATATTTCAAATCCTGAACTTGAGTTCTGAGGAAATAAAAAAAATCCGTGAGCAGTAGAACTCCACCACTAAAGTCGTATTTTCCCAGAAAAGACAGTCCCCTAACATACCGAAATTTACATATGAAATGACAATTTACCGAAATTAGTCGGGGAAAAAACGACTAATAAGGCATTGAAACAGTTCAAATAGCCATATCTTTGCTAATAGCCGTTCGATTTCGATGAAACTTTATTTGTTTTATAGGTAATTTAATTTCTTTTCGAATGCAGCAGGTTTTGAGCTCCCTAACTCAACTTGGAGGGGCTTTAAAGGTGCGCAAATGTTTTAAAAAATCGGAAAACCCAAGGGGGATGGGGGGACCAAGTCGAGACCCCCAAAGGATACTTCCCCGAAAGCAACTCAATTCACATACAAATTTTCAGCCCTATAAACTAATATGGTGGAGCTGTAGCGATGCGCAAAACTTAAAAAACGCCGAAATTTCAGGTAAACATACTGAAATTTTGACTGGAATTTGCCCATTCTTTAATTGTATCGTTCTGCCTTGAAGAAAGCCCTACATACCGAATTTCAGCTCATTTGACCCAAAGGGGGCCGCTGGAGGTGCTCAAAAGTAGCGGGGAAAAAAAATACATAAATATATATCAGACATCTCCAAATTTTCCATAATCGTGCTCTATGATTATGAAACGGATAGAAATCGCAGTCCCGCCGCTCACCGCCGACCTTCGACCCACTGCAATAGTCTATTTTTTTAGGAGAAAAAACGACTAAAAATGGGTATTTTAAGCCTCTGAGATAAATACTTAAATAAAAAGATCCAGTTCGAGAAAAAAAAATTGCATGTGAAGAGAAAGAGTAGCTTTCGCGAGATTTCCTTTTTGTCCTATCAAAAAAAAAGCTTTCGGATGATAGGTATTTTATTCCACCGCACTATGGAATAAGTTTTCAAGGTTTTACGCACGTAAGTTACCTATCCAATACTTTAACTTATCAAACTGATCTCAAAGATATATAGGATTAAAATTACGAAAAGTTGAGAAGCTTTGTGACTAAGGGTAAGGAAATTGAGATTCTAACTCTCGGCAACGATATTGGTTTTTTATTTCTTAATTTTAATATAAAAAGAAACTTAAAGTTAAAATTGACAGGAATATTCTTTAAGTTAAAAGAAGAACGATTCTACAAAATCATTAAAATGCTACAAAATCGAAACATAGCAACATTTGCAGATACGCCAGTTTGGCATTGCACCGACAGCATGTATTTCCTCTGTATTCTATCACTTCTTCTTGTTCACTAGTGCCTTTTATTTATTTATTGTGTTATATTTCTTTATTTTTTTTTTAATAGTTTTTCACACTTCCATATCTTGTTTATAAGATCGAATAAAGCCTGCTCTAATAGATCGAAACGTAAGCATACATTACATTTGGCTACTATGTGTTTAGATAGTGAGCGCCCACAACCCATCAACATCATCTCTAAATTGTAGCCACCGTCGACCATTTTCAAAAGTTATAGCCCTGAAGAAAACCAGACCAACAATGAGGGATGAAGCGTCGGACCAAGAGGATATAAATAGATCTCCTCTACAGTTTCTTTCATTTTGACAGCCCTCCCCCTCCCACCCCCACCTCAGTATCCTCTGCTTAAGAGTGATTCCATTTGGTAATTTCAAAAATTTAATTAATTTCAATTTTATCTAAGTTATTTTTTTTTTCATCTGAAGTAATCCTTTAAGATATATAAAATAAAAAATTTCATGTCGGGAAAAATACAAAATATGAATCAAGCTATCCGTTTAATTAGAATTTTACTACTGTTATCATACCAGTGAATGAATGAAATATATATATATATGTCATTTTATATATTTAACACAAAATATTTACTATACAGACAGTTGTAAGATTCTTAAGTCGTCAGTATATACCTTGTTTACGAGTGATTATCGCTATTTGGACATAAATGAAAAAATCAAAAAACCAAGCCGTCTCAAAAATAACAGAAATACAGAAAAAAAAAATCGATATTCACTAATTATTTGTGTCTCAATGTGAGCTTTTGCTCTTGAATATTAATATATTTTGTGGAATAGCCGTATCCACTGTTGTCTTTATAAGGACCTTCCTCTTCTGTCCATATAAAATTTTCCCTTTCCTCTTGTATTTGGTTGATATTTTCTTATTTAGTTTATTTTTATGATTTTTGGATTTTTAATACGAGTATTTATTACTTTTTTTTATGATCAGCTGTTTGTGATTTAACTTTTTCTAGCTGTTGTCATGCAAACTCCCTTTTCCCTCAGTATGTGCCTGGGTGTCTTGGTGTGGGGTGCTATCTCTGGTTAGTGATTTTTTTGTCTCTGGATGTGAGATGTGCTGCATTTTGTTCTTTATTAGGTTTTTTCTTTATATTTTATTCCTTTCTCCCCTATTTTCCATTTATCTTCAAACAATTATTTATGTCTCATTTTGAGCTTTTGCTCTTGTATATCATACTATTTGGTTAATGCGCATCAGGAGTGTTGGAGTGGGATGTACTTTCTATTGTCTGCATTAATAACGGAAACGTTGATCGGTTATTTACTAACTGTAATTTGAGAGAATAAATATTTTGTTTTAAATTTTTTAATAACAACCAAATTATAATTTGCACTCATTTGAAAAAAAAATCCCTATTTATTTATATCTACAATACATATATATATATGTACATCATACGAAAACTACAGAACCAATTTTTACCAAATTTTAACTATGCCATCTTCACGGTTTCTAAATGGTTTCGCAACAATAAAATCTACCGATATCAATATATATATATATATATATATATATATATATATATATATATATATATATATATATATATATCGATATATATCAATATATCGGCTGCACAAAGGGCGAAAAACTACTTTTAATCCAGATTGTAGCGCCAAGATGGCGTAGAAGGTTTTAATGAAATTCGCTGAAAAGTTATGATGGAAAGAATATTTTATTTGCGTATAACATAACATTTTCCGCTGAGTTCTCATTTAAAAAATAATTGAAATCCCTATGAAACAAAAAAAAATATCATTGAAAGAGGACTAATATTAGTAAAGATATAGCGCATTGAACATTATAGCCATGTTTTTATTTTCCAACCGCTGCAGGTCGAGGAACTGCAGGACAAAAGCGCGCTGATAGGGTAAGGAAAGTGTAATCGGGTCAAATTTTCGATGTGCAGTTTTTAATAGTTCCTGAGTAAAAAAAACAACAAACAACGTATTTTTGGCCTTTGGACTGGCTGTGACACGATTATCTGTTGAACAGGAGAACTAATTCTATTTTGAAATTCAATTAATTTATTTTTTTAATATTACGTTCACACAAACAATAATCTTTTTTAAAGTTTCAATTGTGTTCATTTAATCAATAATATACCTACACATATCCCAGAAATAGCGAAGCATTGCGCCGGGTCAGCTAGTGTATATATATATATATATATATATATATATATATATATATATATATATATATATATATATATATATATATATATATATGTTAGGACAGAGACTACTAAGAGAAAGGCTGGCGTTAAAGACTCAATATGTCCCGGGCTGTCCCCTCTGACGTTCACTCCTAAATCCCGTTCCAATTCGTGGACAGGGCCCACGTTCGTTTTTCTCTGTCCCATGGGACTGTCTTTTGGTTCCGCTCGACGGAAATAAAATATGAGCTAAAAACAATAAGCCAAAAAAAACACGCAAATAAAATTTATAGCTCACACTTTTCCACGTCAAGTAGTCCCCTATCGCATCCGAGCAAAATTTAAAAAAAAAAAAAAGAAAAAAAGAAATCGGAATGATTAATCCATTCATTCACAACACCTTAAGATTGGTTTAGATAAGTGTCCCAACTTACAGAAATCAAATTAACTATCGTTAATTATTTCCTCAATTTTATGAATTGATACAGCGGTTATAATTTTCACAACTTAAACAAGAATGAATATAATATTTTAATATAGAAGAGGAAAGACTCAAAAATTAATTAATTTTTAGGGTACAAATGTTTGATTCCACACACGGAGTCTTGATTCTCTCAAAAAGGAGTGAATAATTCACCAGTCAACGTTTCGCCAATTCAAGCATCAGCAGGACAGAAAAAATAAGATCAAAATTCTAAGACAGTATCTCACTCCAAGACATATTCACACATACTAAAGGAAAATGGAGGTAGCATAGCTGGGAAAGTTTATATTGATGTATTCATAATATAACCTTTCTCACTTTTCCTTTAGAATTTGTGTAATGTCTCTAGTTGATGTCTTTTTGGACAGTTAATGTGAGATGTGCTATATCTCGTCTGTATATACAGTCAAACTTCCATATATCGAAAATCTCTATGCATCGAACTTTTTTTTAGGAACCTTGAATTTTTATTAGAAAAAAAATATATTCTGTACATCAAAAAAAAAATTCTATATATCGAACAAAAATTACAATTAAAATAAATATAAGATGTAATTGTCATCAAAAAGAGCACTTAGTTTACGTATTTAAGAATGAGTAATAATTAAATGAGAAAAAAAAAATATTCCACTGGTTTGCAAAGCAATGGAAATTCAGGGAAGATCTTGATTCAGAAGAAGCATAGGAGTACCTAAATTCTCTTAATCTCTTTCCTAACATAGACTGAAATTTTCATTTTAAATTCAATTTAACTTTGTCTTTCTTGTTGTGAACATTGTTCCTAAACATGACTTCGGTGGTGAATTATACGCAAATAGACATCAGAAGCTATCTTGCACGAAAATAAAAATAAATTGATTTTTATGTATGATTGCATATTTTTAAAACATATGCTTATTAAATTATAATAGTACATTTGTAAAAAATCTGCAATCACAGATATAATTTGTATAATGTTTCAAATAAGTGTTATTGATAGTTCAGATTTGTTTTTCTTAAACCTTAAAAAATTGCCTTTGGTACTTCTTTAATCCTAAAGAATAGCTATGCTCGTTTTTAGCCTGAAGAGAGTGAAAAATTGCAATCTTTCTATATCAAAATTTCCATATATCGATTTTTTTTTTCAAGGATTTTTCGTGTTCGAATATATAGAAATTTCGATTGTATGTAATCTAATTTTTTCTGTCCTGAACTCGCGAAACGTCGACTGGTCATTTGTTTACCAGTATACAATTTATTATGCCAAATCTATTAGATATAGATGAGCAACACTATTAAGGAGTAACAAATAGGCAAACTGTTGCCTAATGTTAAATATACATAATATGTCGTATATCGCTTAAAAGTTCTAATTAAAATGCATAACTAAAATGGGTTCGAAACCGGTCTTCGATGGTTCCTTGATAGGCAAATAACTATTCAATGCCTAAAAATAGTTGCTTCAATTGATTGATCCCCCTCTCTCCTCCCCTCCTCCCTCCGAGTAACAATGTTGTTAATTCAGAACTATATGAGAAGAATGGAATTTGGAATTGATACTCAATATTTCGTAAGAGGAAAACCCAGCCTATTATCTAATCCACTCCTTGAAATTTCAAACAAGTGAGTCAAAGGAAAAGTATTCTAATAGCAATCTTATATCAAAGCGATAGTTGCCTTTTCTTTATTATTATTTTTTTCTTAAAAGTTAATAAATCTATTAGAGGCTGCACTTTTAATTTATCGATCAGAAACATTTAAAGTCTGATTAGTAAAGAAATGTGAAATTTAACCTAAAAATAATTTAGTACAAAACTAAACGTGCTATGGAATCAATTATTATGATTAAAGCTTAAATCCTAACTTTTAGAAGTATCACCAAAGGCCCTTTGGTACATCAACAACATTACCTTACATACAGATCTCAATATACCAACAATTAACGAACACGTAGGACCCTAAACACTACAAACGATTTTAGGATAAATTATACGGAAACCCATACAAGACATGGCGACAACCAACATACCTGACAACACCCGCAGAAGGCTGAAAAGGAGCTGGATGAAGGCTCTCCTAACCTAACTATATCCGATTATCACGACAGGAAGAGGTGCCGCTGGGTACTACTCTTTCTCATGCCTTTCATGCCACGTTAACATGTTCTTAGCGAGCACATTCACTGGTTGTCTCATAGACAGGTG
Organism: Rhaphigaster nebulosa; assembly: GCA_948150685.1. Classification (NCBI taxonomy): domain Eukaryota; kingdom Metazoa; phylum Arthropoda; class Insecta; order Hemiptera; family Pentatomidae; genus Rhaphigaster; species Rhaphigaster nebulosa. The sequence goes on along the minus strand of OX411311.1, from coordinate 128,607,882 downwards.
TGAATTTAAAAAATAAAGCCAGACAAAAAAAAAAGAAAAAAAGAAGCTTAAATTATTTCTAATTAATTAATTGATTCGATTTTTTTTTTAATTTAAGGGTAAATAAATATTACAAACGAAGGAAGAATAATAAGCAGGATTCGACCTTTAAGTCGAAAATGCTATTTATTCTAGTATTACTATTATTAATACGCTATTTACTTTCCTATTACTTCCATTGATATTAATAGTATAATATTGAAGTGTGTTATTAAATATTGCCAATTAAAAATAATTTGAAATACAAATATTATTTTAGTTCAAATTATTATTATTATTATTATTTATAAAGGCAATCCACTAGTTCAAATTAGAATCGTCCTGCCATATTTTGACACGGATCGAATTATATTTTATGTGTATGTTTTTTTTTTGTTATTTTTTTGTAATAAATAAGAAACGAAAATACACATTTTCATTCATTGAGATTTTCTTTCATAAAATAATTTTATGGATTCTATAAATGGAACTTCTAAATGCATTCTGCCATTTTATTGTCATAGTATAATAGAATAATCCATTTATAGAATCGAATTATAGAAACCTATAAATATTACAAATCTATAAAGTATGTATAATAAAACATAAAACCTGTCATACTAGAAATATAGCCTACTATATTATTACACGAAATATTAAGTTTATTATTAGTAATACATGCATAGACTGGATATATATTAAGAGAACGAAAAAGTGAGAGAACCAAAAGATTTTACTAACCTTAGCTATTCAAACTATGAAGACGGTATCCTGTATCATGGTATGATTTCATTATCTGCAATCAAAAGAGTTTGAAAAATAAAAATGCTATAATTTAAAAACATATAAATATTTTTTCAATACTGACTTAAAAACACTAAGCAAAACGGTACAGTTTTAAAGAGAATACACAATATTAGAAGGCATAAAAGACTTCAGAGGGAATGTATACTGTCTTAGGTTTAGAGAAAAACGTGTTGAAATAAATGGAAACATTTGAAATTAGTTTTCGATAAAAGCAAAATTACAGCAGTGGCAAATAATTTATCAAACCATAATTAGATTGATCTTTCTATACCATCATGCGGACGTCAACTAATTACAACATATATTGTTATTATTAGTTGTAAGTTAACATATTATCGTGTTCATTGTTAGTTAACATATATCAATACATACAATAACCAACGAAAAATAAGGCTTTAATATATAAAATTTACTTCAAAAGTCTTCTGGAATATTTTTCGTGCTCAAGAGTTTCAGTTAACTATTGCCGGCTAATAAAAAAAAAAAAATATATATGAACAAAAACCAATGGAGTTAAATCAGTGAAATTCATTTATTTGTTCTTCAATTATAAATATGATATATATTTTGGAACAATTATTTAAGTTTATAAAAACTTATTATGCGAGGAATTTTATTTTGCAAAGCATTAGAGAAAATTTAATGAGCGTGAGGGAACACTAAGAATTTTTATCATAAGAAATGTTTATCCGAAAATTTAAAAAAAAGGCACTAAAATATAGCTTAATTTTTGACTGTATCTAACTAGCTTAGATCAACTTGAAGGAATAGAAAGAAAAATCTTAGGTGAAATTAAAACAACGGAACAATGGAAATTAAGAAGTAACTAGTATACCCGAGCGAGAACTCTCGCAATAGATATCTTCTAATCCCTAATTCCAAGTATAAGCGATATTAGGGAATCATATTTATTCGTATAAACAATATAATATTATTAAGAAAGTTTATTTAACACACATATTTGGTGAAGCTACATAGTTTGTAATGACTATGTTGAAGTTACAGTTCATACTTATTAAGTACTTAAAGCTTATCCCACTGGAAAACATCTCTTCAATTTAGCAGTTAGGCAATTAGATTCAGCTATACCGTTTTCTATATGTAGTATTTATATTTAACAGTTACCTTAAGGGTTGGACATGGAAACAAAATATAATTTCCCACTCATTAAAAGTTTTTGTAAACAGACTCAAATTGATATAAAGTTGCCATGACAACGACACTACGCAAGATGGCATAGGGCCCGTGCGGACCTATATCGTGCATTCTCTCAAAAACGATAGGTTTTTAAGCTTTAAAACGCTGGACCAGTATGGTCCAAAGGACCATACATGATCTTGATGCCCGCGTCAAAATCTCTAAAACCCAACTTATCCCGTCTCGATCCGCCGACTCTCAGTCGTCAAAGTTTTGAAACCTTCCAGTTTTTTCATCACTTTTATTTAAGCCCTAGTAAGAATTTAAGAAACAAAATCGGGATTCGTCACTTCTCTGTGAAATTCCCTTTCTTTTGATACCTCATTCATCAAAATCCATCGCTCCTGAGAGCCGGAAAAGGGATCTATACTACCGTAATAATATATAGTAGTGATATGGAAATATACCAGAACATAGAAAATATAGCAAAAAAAAATAGAAGCTTCCTGCTTTTCGGACATATCAACAGGATGGATGATAACAGATTAACGAAACAAACATATTCAAGTATCTTTCGAAAAAAATTTCGACAAGCTCATGGAAGAGAGGTCAAGAAAGATTTGGAAATAAATAAGATGACAGAAGAGAGAACTAAGGGGAACAGAAATTTTTAAAAAGAATGTTTTGAGAATGAAAGGACAATACAGATGAACAAAAAAGGAAACCCGGCCGAATATCCGCCATTCTTCCTTTTCAAACATCTCCTCACTTCCCAAAAAGATGATGTATAAGCAAAACTAATTTAATTGAAGGTAAACACTTTGATCAAAAATTTATGATACCTAAGTGGAAATTTATATTTTTCTCTCTTTTTTACTTTTTCATTTTTTTTTTTCAATACATGAACATTTTTGTTAAGAGAAAAATCCATTTTTTATTTATTTTTATTACTATTAATGTAAACACTTATGTACTTTTATTATTGTAGTCTTTTAACCAGATGTGGTTTGCTTTTCATTTATTCATTTTTGTTATTCTGAAGGGACCTAGTCCCAGAATGAAGCATGTTTTCTATCTATTTATATTGAAAGAGCCCCCAAAACAAATAAAATATTATATTCTATCAAATATACTACCATAGATTACTATTACTAATAATATATACAATAGAAGTACATATCCTACAACCATCATATCAAGCATTGAAGCGTTTTATTTTTAAAGAAGAATAAGGAATGATAAAGGTAACTATAGAAAGTAGAGAGGTTGAAAAGATAGTGTAAAGACACCCTGGAGGAAAGAAGAGAAACGAAAAATATCAAGAAGTCATCAGAGGACAACGAATAACTTTAGTATAGCAAAAAATATAAAACAAATTTATACTTATATTGGAAAATAGGGACAGGATCAAGGAAAGAAACTTTTCAAATAGACGACAGCATGTTATGTTACGGGATGTAAAAATAAAATATTATTCCGACATTATTCACACCAATAAAATTAATTTTATTAATTTAACAGGTTATTATTAATTTTAATTTTATAATTGGTAATTTTTGTGCTGTACGCTATAAAACATAGGAGGTATTCAGATTATATCTTCGCCAGAAAGTATGAAAAATGGTATTTTAGGAATTCCTGAGTTGCAGTAATTTACCAGAAACACATACATTTACAAAATCTAATCTAGAGCTAAGAAAAGTTAATATACAGAGAGGTAACAAAATTAATTCGAAAGAGGAAGCAATAAGCAAAACGCACAGTTCATTTTATTGTTGAAATAGCAACATATTTCATAGCATATTAAAGTTTTGTTCCAATCTCAATCATGCTTGAAAAATGATTTGAGATGAATGTTCAGAAAGATGTTATGACATGTAACTAAACAAAAAATAGAAAAATATTTCTTAATTAAATAGAGCGAAATCCAAAAACAAAAAAATTAATATTAAAATAATAAAAATAAAAGCATAAATTAGGGATTGATAAATTATTTGCCACTTCTATAAATTTGTTTTGCCGAAAACTAGTTTCGAATGTCATACATTCATCTTCAGTTCTAAAAGCACACAAAAAATTCAAAAATAAGCAATTCAAAATATAGTTTGGTATTATTATACATATTAAATTAGATGTAATATAAATCAGTATTATAAAACATTCATGAATTATAAATTTAAATAAGACAAGAAATCAAATACATGCTGGTACTCACCAAGGTTTATATGGATAACAATAACAAACAAAAAAATGTGTACTCGTTTCTTCTGGCACTGAAAGAAGGTTGGATGTTTATAGGTAAACGGTTCAATGGTCGGGGTTTTTTAGATGGGTTAAACTGTTTACCTATAAACATCCAACCTTCTTTCATTGTTAGTTCAGTGCCAGAAGAAACTAGTACAAACTTTTCTGTTTGTTATAATCCATTTAAACCTTGGTGAGTACCAACATGTATTTGATTTCTTGTCTTAATTAAATTCATAATTCATAAATATTTTACAATACTGATTTGTATTACATCTAATTTAATATGTATAATAATACCAAACTATATTTTGAATTGCTTATTTTTGAATTTTTTGTGTGCTTTTAGAACTGAAGATGAATGTATAACATTCCAAACTAGTTTTCAATAAAACACCTATAGAAGTGGCAAATAATTTATCAATCCATAATTTGATTGATCCTTCATGCGGATAACATCATGCGGATGTCAACTGACAAGCATAAATATTACGATATTATTATTAGATACTGAAACAAAGCTTTAAGTCTCTCAAATACGAGTAAATTTCTAAATAGTCGACGTTTCGCCAATTCAGGCATCATCAGGACAGAAGATAAATCCAGATCAGAGATAACACATCTCACGTTAACAGTCTAAAAAAAACTCTTCTTCTTTTTTTTTTTAATTTATCCAACGAAACCTAATGTCGGTCGTATTAGTTTTACATTAAATTAGTGACCTACTCACTTGTATTGACATATTGAAGAAAATTCCTAGAGGCCGCAAGAATGGAACTCGAACCCTTCACTCTATAATATAAGCCTTAGGTCCATCAAGAGCTCTGAGGAAACATTTCAACTATTAAATAGATTAGATCGACCTTGAGCTATTATTAGAACTGTTTCATAGAAAATTATCTTAAAATAGATTATTGTTATCGAAATTATACCATCGATTTAATGTAATTTTAAATCGATAGCTTCCTCATCTCTCCCAATGGCTAATTCCAACTTGGACAATATCAATAGCTTATTGATATCCGAGCACTCAGTTGATTAGTCAATCTTTATTTAGATTTAGATAAAGAAATTGACTACGTATACTCAAGAAAATGACGGGTATGAAATGGAATATCACGAAATGGAATCTTCAAATTAAGGATTATTTGAATCGTATCATTATAAAATATGCCTTAATTCGAAATTGATTCACTCTAATAAAATATCTGCTTTGTACACTTATACGACTTTCTATACCACAATGGAAGATAGTGCAAAATAAAAACTGTTAACTGTATCTTCGATAATTTTAAATCAGATAACGATATTTATTTTTTTTTTGTTTAGCTTTGTAGACATTTGAATTATCTTGGTTGTTGATGATGAGCATCTAGATTGGGAGATGACATCGAAATTTTGGGCCGAAAACTTTCCTTACTTAGTAAAGGTAGGAAAGTAAAAAAAAGAAAAATATGGCTATGATGTCTAATAAATCTTACCTTTGCAAATAATGGTCCGATATACGTAGATGGTGCCCCCACCCCCCTAGAGAATTCAATTATCACACAAATAATTATATACAAAATTGTCCATAAATTGCATACTTTTCGAGTTATGCGCAAATAAAATATTCTTTCCATCATAACGTTTTAATATATATGAATAGTTAGAAAGCTTTAAGAAGAAGAGTTTAGAAAAGTTTCATAAAAATCGCAAGAGCCGTTTTTGCGCTGCAGTCTATAGAAAAAAAAAGTTTTCGGATATTGCGCAGCCGCTATTGCGCAAAAGGTGTCCGATTTGGTAAACAGGCATTGGTGGCCAATACTCTACAACTAAAAAATCGGATTCAAGAGATAATCCTGGCACAGACAGACTATTTGTCGAAAATGCGTTGTTTTTTTTTGGACTCAAAACGAAGATGTAATGAACAAAACATTCAAGACACAGTTATCAACAGCTTGAATTATTATCGGCTCAGAACCATATATAATTCATTAACTTATAAAAAAAATCTGGTGTGGTGCGCGCATAACAAAACTTTCCCTTACCGTCCTGTAATAATAATCTTTGAGATTATTTAAACAGTTCACATAAAAACTACTCGAAATAAACGCAAGAGAGTGCACATCTTCTCACAAAATTATAATAAATTAGTTTTTTTTTAAATAACTTTAGTACTAGAATTAGTACAAAGCACTAAATATTTTTGGTTTGTCAAACTGAAAATATATTTTAAAAGTTTCGGTTTAGTTTCCATGAAAATTCTATTTAGTTTCGATGGAATCATTTTGTTTCCATTAAATAATATAAAAATAGAAATTACTTTCATGTTATTACAATGCATAGTTACAGAGCGTTTTGTTAACAAAAGGTGGGAGAAGGTTCGGACGCATTCGTCTCTTTCCGGACGCGCTCGACTTTCCATCTAGGGTATAGTAGTCCTTAACGGTGTTTCTTTACTAATACAGACCCGATTTAGATAATTATTTTCTTTTTTTTGTTTTTTAGGGAATTTAATTATCTTACATATGACTTCATCCATAATTTACCATAAAATGCTCACTTTTTGAGTTATGCGCAAATAAAATTTTCTTTTCTATATAACTTTTTCCTCTGCATTTTCTCGTTGATATACTACATACATGAAAAGTTAAAGAGCTTTAAGGAGAAGACATTAGGCAAGTTTCATCAAAATCGTTAGAGCCGTTTACGAGAAAATTGTAAAAAAGTGTAAAATCGATAATATAAAGTGGCACTTCCGGCCAGTCGATTTTTACGAAAAAGTTGCTGTAATATTCAATAACTGTACACATTCAATATAAATACCTTAAGTACGTAATTTCAGTATCGTACAACTTTTCATTTTTGAGCTAGGCGGTTCACATGCACACAGACTCACAGACCAATTTGCGAGACTTAGTTATTTGGATTCAGGGGACCTTAAAATGTGAATTTCCGTTGAAAACTCGAATTCGAAAATTTTCATGATCGAAATACTCTCCCTTACTATATATTTCATATACAGGTAAGGGTAAAGTAAAAAAAAAACCTATTTTATTCCAAATGCATATAAATTTAATAAAACAAATGTTCAATCACTAAATATACGTAAATGACTCCTTTGCGTTCATTCGTTTGAGTGGCAGGGACTTAAAATACAAATCCATTTTCACAATTGTTTAATTTGGAATCAAAGTGTTGAACTCTGTAAAACAACGATATAAAAGAAAAAATTAATTAAATTAAAGAGACTTTTCAAATTTTATTATCGATTATTTCTAAGACCAATAAGTGTTTATCTGCACATATTTAAAAAAAAAATCAGAAATGGGAACTAACTTATTTTTAATTTTGAACATTAAGCGTACAGAATTTCAGAAAAAAATGCTTCGAGGAGGAATTTTCTTCAAATTACTTATATACAGAGTCACCTTTTGGAATGTTAAGAATGCAATTTTTCAACAAGATCGGAAAAAAACGAAACTTATACACAACCTACATCTCATAACACAGAGTGGTGCAGGAATGACTGATACTTTTTGAACGGTTATAAAAACAAGCAAATGAATCTAGAAAAAAAACAAAACTGTTTTCCTAATATTCAAAATGTAAACTAAAAATAGTTTTATATCAGTGAGTTTTAAAAATTACATCTTCCAAATGTCGGCCATTACTGACTATGAATTACCGAGACGTTGACGGAAATTTTTCATCACCCATCCAGTCATTGATTTGATGGAATCTCATTTGATTTCTCACCTTTAAATCATCCAGAGATTTTTTGTATTATATTTTAATATAATTTTTGATTAAAGCCTATTATGGCCTTTAAGTAAAGTGCCGGTTTGCCAATTTTAACCAAAATCTAGTATTTTATTTTTATGTATGTATAAGTCTCATATACAGAAATCGAAAAGTTTTGCATTATATTTTAATATAAATTTTGATGAAAATCTATTATGACCTTCAATTAAAGTACCACTTCCGGTGAACATGTAATGACCAAAAAAAGAAGGTTCACAATTAGATGTTACAAAAATCTGAAATAAAGAATTTTAACTTCCTACCGTTATTCGTTTTTTAGTTATGAGAGATACGATCGAACGCACGTACAGACGTCACGACGAAACTTTTTTTTCAAAATAATATGAGCTGCCACACTCAAGGGAAATAGGTATTAGGGAGGGCTATGAGAATCCATTCATACCATATGTACAAGATAAACGGGAAAGAAAAAAAAAGAAAGAACAAGGAAATAAAAAACAAAACAATTAAATGTCATATAAATATCATATAAAAAGAAAAAAAATGTACAATACTAGTAAAAATGAATAGATAAACAATATAAATAATAAAAAAATAAGTAAACAACCAAGAAATGAAAAATGAAGCTAAGTAAAAATAAAATAAGTCATCTACGACGAAATTAGTCAAAATGGATTCAGGGATAGTCAAAATGGATATTTCTGTTGAAATCTGAAAACCGAAAATTTTCGCGATTACTGTACAATGAAGTAACAAAGCCATTTGATATACAATAAAAAAAAAAGAACCATTTTTTAAACGGTACGTCGGCCAAATATTCTCCAATGAAATTAATGCATTCTTGGAGTCGTACATGGAAGTTCTGTTTGATGTTCTCGCAGGATATTGACGAGTAATGCTTAAAACTATAGAGCGAGGTAGATGTTTAAACATCTTGTCCTTGAGATATCTTCAGAGAACAAAAATCGTATGGAATTAATCTAGTGACCGTGACGACCAACCCTAATTACCCCTCAGTGAGATCAATCCGTTTTTGACCTTTCTCTCAAAACTACCGTGGAACCACACACTTTCTGCGTCGATATAATCCAACTTAGGATAGTCTACAGGGGTTAGAACAGTCGCCAACATATGCATGTAACGGTCGGAGTTCACTCGAAAAAGTACAGCCAGATAACATCAGCCACCAAAAGCGGTCCACAGCGCCCTCCCGGGATGTGTTAATTATTCTATCTCAAATAACTCGAAGATTGATGAAAACATTTCGAGAACTTCTTCTCGAATGCGTATGCAATAAAGACCGACATTTGGAAGATATAATTTTTAAAACCCATAAAAATAAAAATATTTTCAATAATTTTAAAAATAAAACCAGTTGTAAACTAGAGACATTGATTTGTTTTTTACAGTCCTTCAAAATTTCATTTATTTTTATCACATCTTGTAGAATAGTTACATCTGTTACAGAGTAACTGTAACAGAGTAACTGTAACAGAGTAACTTGTTAAATAATTATCTGTGAGTATAGAAAGCCTCTAACAATTCCTCTGGCACTAAGAGAATAATTTATAAGAAACCTCTGGCAGAAAGAATCATTTAAAAGGATCTAGTGCGATAGCGGATTTAATGATAGGAACTAAGCTAAATCCTTCCGATATATTTGTCAGCTTCGTCTATATGAAGAAATACTTCGAAGTCTTATCTGAAAAAGACGAGTATAAATATTTTATAACCCGCAGAAAATTTCGATAATGTAATAAAATTAATTGCACCATAATTGCAAGATAAGTTACATTCCCGAGCTAATCGCGATATTTTTCTTCCAACCATATTTCGACCTTCATTCGGGCCTGACATCTTTAGTATCATAATATCTTATATGACTAAAATAAAAAAAAAAACAGATGATTATGAAAGAATAAGCGAGGATTGAGGTGATGGTAATATTACTGTTTACTTTTACAATATCTGAAACATAATCTCATAACTAATTTATTTATTTTCAAAACGACTCAAGAAATATCGAAAACCTATCTAAGATAACAGAGGAATGCAACAGCTTTCTGACAATATTGACAAACAAGCATCAATAATAAATACCATCTTACAAGAAATAGTCTTAGATCATCCTACATTTTTGATATAGTTGATTCGATTGTTTACAGAAGGGACTGATAAAAATATATATATATATATATATATATATATATTTTTTTTTAATCCAATGTTTTATATTACACTTAAAAATTTAACAGGCTATGGAAAATAACATCAAACCTTAGCTTTAACGCGTAAAATATTAGTAATAGTGCAGGCGCTGGAAGTAGTTGAGTACCGCATTTTGTCAATGGAAATTAGCTGAAAATGGCCGATCCATTTTGTTTTTACCCCCCCCCCCCTCTCCTATTGGAGTAACCCAGTCAAATTTAACTTTAGACTGCGAATTAATTCAGAAACAGTTTGTAATCCGGAGCAATGCAACGCACCGCTTCTGTAAACAACCTCGAGAATAAACCAACACTCGAAAAGTATTAAAACTCAATTGCCTAAACAAAAATTGGTGATTTCGATTTTGAGACTAAAATATCTGATGTGGGAAAAACACGACTTCCTTGTACTCCTATTAAATTATAAAGCCGTGGCTCAAAAAGTGATAATGGATTTGGTTACTAGTTTCCGAAGATTGACACTCGGCGCCCCGACATCGATCTATTGGCACACAAACACTCACAAGCTCTTGTTACTGGAGGTCTCATTCCGTTATTATATGTCGTTTTCCTTCAGTAGGTAACTAGTTTCCAAGATATTTCTCCATGTTCCGTGACAAAATAAAACTGTCAATATCAAGGGATAAAGCATTGGAAATCGACAGTTTCGACATTTTAAGCGGAAAAACCAACTTAACTAATATCTTATTCTCATGCTGCAGACTTGTTGATCTCACAAATAGGGAGGAAAACCATTATTTTACTCATAATTTTAACACTTAAAACAAGTAATAAAACTTTTTAATGGGAGTGGAAAAAATATCGCGTTTGTAACCTTTATTACAGATTTTCTCTTTTAATTTAAATATAATTTTTGATGAATGTCTAATATGACCTTCAAGTAAACTACTGCTCCCGGTTTTTCAATTTAAACCAAAATCTAGTATGTTATTTAAATCAAAATATAAATTATGAATACTAAATTTGAGAAGTTTTGTATAGTATTTTAATATAATTTTTGATGGAAATCAATTATGACCTTCAAGTAAAGTACCACTTCCGGTGATCAAGTAGTGACCAAAAAGGGAGGTTCACTATAAAGGAAGAATTTAATACTCTACAACATTAATTATTTGACATTTTTCATTTGGAATAACATGTTGAGAGATAACTGAATAAAGAGTTAATGAAACTTTGACATCAATTTACACGAAACATGTCGACGTGGTTTTTTGAAAAAAGGCGAAAGGGCCATTTAGTGAACTTAACAGGAAACACACGAAAAGGTTTTTTCCAAATAACAATATATATATATTAGGGCCGGGGTGGCCGAGCGGGCTAAGGCGCTTGCAATAGGTAATCAAAGTTAAGCAACGTCGAGTGTGTTTAGTACTTGGATGGGTGGCCGCCCAGATTTGGGTGACCGCCCAGATTTGGGTGGCCGCCTACCAGGGAAAATCCACGTGGCCTGCCACTATCCCCCTCCCCCGGGTATGTGAGGCCCGTCAGCCTACTGTAGGCCACTCACACAGACCGGGCGTAGGAGTGATGACCCTACCCCGTGTATCTTAATTGTGAATCGCGTTGTGGTTTTCCAGGACATAAAATAGCCGCCCGGAGGTTCGGTTCATGGACGGTCTGTCTCGGGGAAAGAAATATAGGTCCTCGTGCGCCTGCTGACTCCGAACAGCCATAATCCGTGGATCTAGACCGATTTGTCACTGTCCTTGAACCCGAGTGAGTCGGTGGGAAGGACACTGCCGAATTGGCCCCAAAGGGACCGGTTGTGGAGCAATGGCCAGCCTGTCGCTGCACCATGGAAACCATGGTTCGCAGCAACGTGAGGTTGGGTGACCCCCTCCAGGCTGTCTGTGCTCCCGCAAGCAATAAATGTCTGTAAGAACACCACATCGCGCGGCCAAAGATCTACAAGGTCTATAGAGCCAACCGAAAAAAAAAAAAAAATATATATATATATATATATATATATATATATATATATATATATATATATTCTTTAATGTGTACAATAGGAGTTAAGACGACAAAACATTTTGTAATTACAATATATTTTTAAGGATTCTAGCACTGGTTAAGTCCAGAGTGACGACTGAGAGTCATCAGTATTAGGTGTTTACGTCAAAATGGACGATTTTTTTTAGCAGGAATCGATAGAGTCGATATTTACGTCCCATAATAAGTTAAAACACAAATTTCGAATTTTAGGAGCTTATTTATATTAATATATACATATATATATATATATATATATATATATATATATATATATATATATATATATATATATATATATATAATATACTATTAATAATTATATATTAATTATTATATTTAACTTTTATATTATTTATATTAATATATAAGTCGTAAATATCAAAATTTGAGACGTTTTGTATTATATTTTAATATATTTTTTTATGAAAGACTATTATGACCTTCAAGTAAAGTACCACTTCCGGTTCGGCAATTTTAACCAAAATCTAGTATTTTATTTATATTAAAATATAAGTTTAATATACTGAAATTGGAAAGTTTCGCATTATATTTTAATATAAATTTTGATGAAAATCTATTATGACCTTCAATTAAAGTACAACTTCTGGTGATCATGTAATGACCAAAAAATAACATTCACGATTAGATATTACAAAAATCTGAAATACAAAATTTTAACTTCATACGGCTAACCCTTTTTGAGTTATGCGAGATACGAACGAACGCGCGTACAGACGTCACCACGAAACTAGTCAAATGGATTCAGAGATGGTCAAAATAGATATATCCGTTGAAATCTGAAAACCGAAAATTTTCGCGATTACAATACTTCCTTTACTGCTTAGCCAAATATTCTCTATTGAAATGAATGCATTCTTGGAGTCGTAAAGGGAAATTTTGTATGATATATCTCGCATGATATTGACGAGTAATAGTTCAAACTCGTTCCGAATGGATTGTTAGAGGGCTTGGATAGTTCTGGGTGGATCGGCCCTAATTACATTTGTCTTTAGATCCCCCATTAAAAAAAAAAAAAAAAAAAAAAAAAAAAAAAAAAAAAAAAAAAAAAAAAAAGCCATAAGCCATTTAATCGGACGAGAGCACCCTCTCTAAGAACATCCCCGAGCGGAGAAATGAAGCGGTCCAGGAACAAAGCATTCACAGCATTCATTGAAATTCTTGCAGTGTGACTTATTGTTCGGTATTGTTGAAAAAGTATTTTTTCATTCACTGCTAAATGGATCATTAAAGCTGTGGCCCCTTGGCAGGCATAGATTAATAACAATTATTATAGATTAATAACAAGTATAGATTAATAACTTTTTTGACTTAAAGGGTTCGGTAGTAAAAGGGGATAATTTGAAAATTAAATTATTTATTAAGTATTATTTTATTATTTATTTTTCAATTATTTATTAAGTATTATTATTTATTATTCTAAACATAGTATTTAGAATTGTTTTTATATGTTCTTCTAATTCTTCTATTCTTCTAATTTTTATTTATATATGAAAACAAAAATTAATTACTTAATAAATAATTTAATTTTCAAATTATCCCCTTTTACTACCGAACTCTTTAAGTAAAAAAAGTTATTAATCTATACTGTATATTGGTGAGATATTGTACCGTTTGTTTTTTGACAATGTTTAGAAATTCGCAAGAAAATCCTAAAGCATCGTGTTTTTTTTTTCTTTTATTGTTACTTTTATTGTTATTGTTACTGAACTGTATGGAATGATATTATGGGTTCACTTATTATTAAAGCACGAATATGAAAATCAGACGAGTCCGATATAAAAACATAATGGACGATAAAAAATTTGATGATCGAAAATTTATTTTTAATAACTTCGTAATATTATTACTACCATAATTCATTAGTGCTTTTTTTTGTATATTTTTGTTTAAATAAAAAATATCCCTAGGCAGTAACATTAACATCAATTTCCGTAAACAAGTTGAGGATATTGGTACGTAAGTAACACGTTTTTTTTTTTTAATTATTGAAATTGTACCAAAAGCTATAAATAACTTGCAACTTGTGACTATAAATAACTTTTAAACAAAATTAGCGGTACTAACTTGAAGTATTCAATATGGAAATTTGTGAACTTAAATGAGGAAATGGAATTTCTGATGTGTTAGCAACATCCATTTGACCCTGTCAAAAAGAGTTTTCACCGAACCTCATTATATTCCAATTGGAAACCGGATTCGATTTCGTGTGCACTTATCTCGGTTCAATATACCGTTCAATAAATTTAAATTTCCTAACTTTTCGTCTGGTTTTGTATAGCTGCATGATACCTTCTTCGTAGTATCAGTTTTAAAATTTATTTTTATAATTGACCGTTCGATATACTCTCTACCTTTTGTACAATATCTTCGAAAATAAATTCAGGTAAATTCGAAATTTAAAATGTTTGTTGAAGTCTTTGAGCCAGTACTTATACTGAATCTTCGCAACAGAATTCATTGTAGTTCTTGAAAATTTAAAATATGACATGCATCAACATTCTTTTATCTCACTAACGAACTGAACAGCAAAATTATATACATACAAAAAAAATAAATAAATAAAACGGATAAATAAGAATATGAAAAATTATGTGAGACAAAATATTAAAATGTAGTTCGTTATAGTCGCCGTGAAATCTCCTATGAGAAAAAAAAAATTATTTATACAATTTTGATTTTATTAGAAACAAGATTTCTACCTTTTATGTGATAATGAAAAGCACTCCTGGGCTTAAAATCGTAATATGATTTAAATTACGGCCCACTAAGTATTAAGCCCTAGACCCTTCTAGAGTTGGAGTGTTACAAGTTTTTTTTTTATTTTAAAAAAAAATTAAACTAGAAAAAAACATTTCGCAGGTACGAAACTGAGAATACTATACATATAAATTTAAACATCTGTGTTGACTCTAATTGCTATTGTCATACATGTCGTAAGCTGGATGATAAATATTGATTGAAATATTTATAAATTCAAACAAGAATCTATTCACGTAATAAAATAGTTGTTAACGAATTCATTTAGAGACGATTATTTTCGGAAATTATGGTTTCATTGGCATTTTTCCTTATAATGATTGAAAGTAATAATCTATTTTATGCCGTTATAAAATGTTAGGTGATAAACTTTGGCATTTCATTTAAAAAAAAAAAAATGTTCCGAGACGATATTCTCTTCAAGACAATAGAAAAACTATTTTTCTAATTTTTAAATGACTTGGTTTGATTTTTATAATATTTACGCTTTTATCGCCACGTTCAAACACACCAAGTTTGTATTCATTTTTGTGTCAATTTATTAATATAATTATGTTATAGAATAAAACATATTTACTATTCCTCAACATATAATAATAACTGAGAGCAAGCTGTTAAAATCTAGCTGTTGGAATCCCCATAGGTTGAAATGTACCCAAAGAATATTTATAATATCTTTAGCTATAATTTGAAAATCTCTACAAATTATTACAATGTAGTTTTCATTTCCAGATAGTTATATATATATATATATATATATATATATATATATATATATATATATATATATATATATATACACACAATGAACACTTTAAAATTTATTTGATTGATTGATTTCTTCAAGCGTTTCCTATAATTCCAAAACACTTTATTTTTTAAATCTCTCGTAATAAATGACAGGATATTTCGGCCGGAAGTTAATGTCGAGTTCCGTGTATCATCCTAAGGCAACGTGTGACTTTGGTTCCAAATACTTAAAAAAAAATGAGGCCGGTAGCCTCGGAGAAAAGCCGTGTGGACGGATGATGGACTTAAAATATAAAACCTCAAATTTCGAGATCGGAGAGGTATAATACTTTTTTTTTTTTTTTTTTTTATCGATCTATGACAAAGTTTCATTATTTGAAATATTAAACCAAAATTCAAAAACCTTAGAAATCCAATTGTAAATTCATAATTAGAGTTTGATAAATTATTTGCCAGTTCTATAATTTTGTTTTTATTGAAAACTAGTTTCAAATGTTATAAAATCATCAACGGTTCTAAAAACATTGAATTTAAATGAAAACAACATAAATTCATCCTGAGACTCCTGAGTTAAATTAATAGATCACGTAGAAATCAGTCTCAAATTAAATATATAAGAAGCATTTGAAATATTAAAATTCTTCAAATTCAATCCAGATTTTTGCCTAAATGACCAAATAAATATCTCCAATAGTCCAATCTTAAATTTATTCCTAACAAACACAGAAAAAACAATTACTCAACGGAATTACTGGAAAACCCCGATCCATAAACCGTTTACCTATAAACACCCCCACCTTTCTTCCATTACTAGTTTAGTGCAAGAACAACCCAATACAAACTTTTTTGTTTGACATAATCTACTTAAACCTTGGTGAGTACCAACATGTATTTTGTTTCTTGTCTTAATTAAATTCATAATTAATAAATGTTTTATAATACTAATTTATATTATATTTAATTTAATATGTATAATAATACCAAACTCTATTTTAAGAACTAGTTTTCAATAAAACAAAATTATGGAAGTAGCAAATAATTTATCAATACCTAATTAGATTGATCTTTCTATATAATCATGCGGACGTCAACTGTAAATTCATAAGTTTAAAATTAGTTCGTCCTCGCTTTCTGTTAGTTTTGACTTTTAATACCAGCATATTGTGAACTCATATTAAGTTCTGATAGAATAACCTTGCACTGTATAGTGTAACAAAATGTACGATAATTTTTGGTTCAAAAATATTTTTGTCTTATATCTTATAATCGTTATTAATTACCTTTTTCCTAGTATGGTTATTGTTACGAAGTGTTATGGTTATTGCTCTCAAAACGAAATGAAATAACAGTAATAGGAGATCACTTCCGGCTAAAGATGTCATACTAAAGATACTTCATTTCTCGTTCCTGATGGAACTGGAGTCGGTATTAAGTTTTATTGGAGTGTCAGAACTTGAAGATATCTTTGAGTAGAATCCTTAAGTTCATCCTAAGTCTATCTGTTCACGTCTATGTCTTCATTGAGGTCATCTATTTGGGAATTGGTAACAGATCCTCATCCAGTTTATAAGAATAAAAAAGCCTGACAGTTGTGTCTTGATCGGAAATTCGTTGGCTATACTAGACTCGAGGTATTGCTTAGAACCTCTTCTTCGTAAGATTCGCTTACGACCTTATTCGTAGAATTGGTTCTTCGAAGATCATTAACTTAGTGATCATTGACTGAACTGAACGAATTTAATGAACATTTTGTCAATGGAAATTACCTCTTTAAAGCTGAAAGATTTATAATCCAGATGCTGCCGGTAAATTTTGTTTTTACTCCTCCCTCCCCTCCTCCTATAAGAGTAACCTAATCAAATTAGACTTCAGACTGCGAATTAATTCTTACAAAAAAAAATAGAAATTATTTAAATCCACTCGGTGCATCCTAAATCTATATCGACATCGTTTTATGAAAAACACGTAAGCGCCATCTAGTAAACTTTACAGGAAACACATGAAACGATTTTTCTCCAAATAACAATATATTTTTTTTTAATTTAATTTTTTATCGTATACAGTAAGAATTTATTTTCCTGGCAAAACCTTTATAATTACAATACATTTGTAAGGCTTCTAGCACTAGTTTAGGCAAGAGTGACGACTGAGAGTCGTTTGTGTTTGGTGTTTACGTCATCAATATTCGATTTTTTTTAGATATATCGTGAGCGGGAATCGATAGAGTTGGTATTTTCGTCCCATAATAAGTTGAAACCTAAATTTCGAATTTTTGAAAAAATCTCTTCGAAGTGTGTGAAAGGAAGTTACCACCTATTTAGTCATAACTGTATCTCAAAAACGACAATGCCTATGAAGCTGAAATTTTTAATGGTAGTTCCTCTTATGATCTAGATGTCCAATAAGACTGGGATTATAAAAAAATGTTATGTAAGAGTTAAAAATAAAAAAATTATTTCTAAAGTCTAAAAAAAAAAAATGTTTTACGAATAACTCGATAACAATATATCTTCTGGAAAACTATAGGTACTCATTTGAAAGATAAATAAATTCACTGCAAAACAAAATCACCTAAACCGGGCCAGTATTAGATAAAATGCTAAAGATATATACAAATAATATTTAAAACCATATTGGACATTGTACCATGTTTTCAGCGGAGGTTCTAATGGAAAACCGATCAATATTTTTTATTTATTTATTTAATAATTCGAAAAATTCACACAGATGCTCATTTAATAGATGTTAATCCTAAACTGATATTCCGCAATTAGAGAGCATCATTTTGGAGAGACAGAAGGAGTTGGAAAAGGAGGGACTTGAATGAGGATAGAGAAGAAGCATGGCGGATATTAGAAGGAAAGGAATTCCAAAGAGTAGAAGAACGGCCGAGAAAGAAACGTTCGAATGTTTTGATTCTGTGGGAGGGAATATGGAGGTCAGGAAGGTATTATCTGATTACAAAATTATCAGTATAATGGAAATATACCATATTGTTTTACGAATAACTCGATAACAATACATCTCCTTATGGAAAACTTAAGGTATTCATTTGAAAGATAATTAAATTCTTCTACAAAACAATACCACCTAAATCGGAGCAGTATTAGATAAAATACTAAAGATATATAAAAAAAATATTTAAAACCATATTGGACATTGTATCCATGTTTTCAGCGGAGATTTCAATGAAAAACCGATAATTTTTTTTTTTTTTTAAGAATTCGTTAAATTCACACATATGCTCATTTAAAAGTAAGATAATTAAATTATCAGTATAATAGAAATATACCACTCACTCACTCACTGATTTAATCATCACTGTATCTCGAAAACGACAATGCCTAAGATGCTTAAAATTTTTTAATGGTTATATGCTCTAAATGATTATATGCTCTAAATGGTTATATGCTCTAAATGATTATATGCTCTAAATGGTTATATGCTCTAAATGATTATATGCTCTAAATGGTTATATGCTCTAAATGATTATATGCTCTAAATGGTTATATGCTCTAAATGATTATATGCTCTAAATGATTATATGCTCTAAATGGTTATATGCTCTAAATGATTATATGCTCTAAATGGTTATATGCTCTAAATGATTATATGCTCTAAATGGTTATATGCTCTAAATGATTATATGCTCTAAATGGTTATATGCTCTAAATGATTATATGCTCTAAATGGTTATATGCTCTAAATTATTATATGCTCTAAATGATTAAAAACATCATTTCTGAAACATAAAAAAACGAAATGGTCAGAAATTGGAGATGCCTTAAAATACGGACGAAATCCTCATGTCGGAGACGATATAACAGCTCGAATGTTTCGTTTAAAAGTTTAAAAAAAAATTATGCAGGTTTTGACTAAAGGTACCATTTTCTGTCCAAGTAGGTGTTACATGCTCAATGTAGAGTGACAATAGCGGGGCTTGCATCACGCATACGTAATGCGCAACACAATTATTATATGAATTATAATTATATCTACGATAAACGTACATAAATTAAAACGCGAAAGATTCGCGTGCGAAGGCGCGAAGAATAGCTAGTAATATAATATTATCAATTAGAGATGGTTAGTGAGATGAGCTAAACTTTTAGAAGCCAAAAATCCCGAAATTTTGGTGCTTTTTTTAGTTTTCGTCCTATAAAATCAGAAATGACTCCTTCTGATTTTACAATACCCCACTACAATATAATTTTAGATATGGTACTAGTCGGTGCTTGTCACAATGAACTGTAAAAAATATTGTAATACAACTTCGACATAACTAATTAAACTTCCCCTTACCTCATTCTTTGTAAAAGTGCTGCAAACAACCTTTGAAAACTACAAAAAAAAAATCGGTAGCTGATTATGCGTTCTTGTAACTCAGCCATTTCTCCAGATATTGCAGCACGAATACGTTCTACCTGTAGCAGAGGTAAGATAGAAACTTGATCACACTAACAACTCATTTTCAGTTGGGACATAGTCATTGCAAAGGGTCGATATGGCAGACGTATGCCATAAGCTCTCTTTTTCGTAGAATAATATTTAGGCGCATATTTTCGAAATCAGACATGTCCTTTTTCCATTTTTTCGTTATATATAATATTTTTGTTACTTGTGGATTAGCTAGACGCTATTGTGAAACACTGTTTCATCTTCGGATGCTTTTCAGTTGAGGTCGTGGCCTTACCGTAATTTCAATTATTAATACATTAATTAAATCACAGTTGTCGACTTCCGCTCGCTACGCTCGTTCAAGAGATATACATACCCCCAAAAGTTTTTTTTTAGTTGAAGTCGAGCCCATACCATTATGGAAAACTCTTACCTGGTAGTCATTTCAAGTTGATTTCCGGTGTTCTGGGGATGTTGAAATATTAATTTAAATTATGGTATGGACCCGACCTCAACTGATAACCAACTTTTGGGGGTTTGTATATCTCTTGAGCGAGCGTAGCAAGCGGAAGTCGACAGCTGTGATATAATTAAAGTTGTAATAATTGAAATTACGGCAAGGCCACGAACTCAACTGAAAAGCATCCGAAGATGAGACAGTGTTTCACAATGGCCTCTAGCTAACCCACAAGCACCTTCTTTTTTTTTTATCTTTAACGGTTTTTTTACTAGATTATCATGAGGTAAAAGGATATCATCAAAAATCAGTAAAATAACATGTAATTCAACTGCATTTAGAAGAAATCTTTTCATCCCATGATAATCTAGAACAAAACCTGTAAAATATAAAAAAATAAAATAAACATTAAAAATTATAAAATGGGTTTGGCAAATAATAGTTTGATATAATTTCCAAAATAGTTTCTTGCTTCTGATGAAAATTTTGCTAATAACGTGCATCTTTGAAGTTGTATCGTTATTAAATTTCCAGCAAGTACTTTACGTGTTTAAGGTTCAACCTCCGTTTTGTGAATTTATGCATGATATAACCTAAATAGGCGGTTGAATTCATTAAGATTTATAGCAATCTGTTAAAAAGCGATTCAAATCTTTAAAGAAGCGACAACGAAGACAACTTCTGCCCCTGCCCCTCGAGCTAAGAAGAGGGAGAATTTAATAGAAAGCTAAGTTCAAAGAAAATGAACTTCACGGCTGGGAACTTTACTCAAATCCCCGGCCAGTCGCTGGAGGATCTCATCCCCCCTTTTTAATATACTTACAATTAAAGGGCTATACTTCCTAAATTTCGAGAAATAATGTAAATTACTTTAACGAATAATGGAAAATTAAAAAAAAAAAAAAGCATTATTTCAGCTAACTATGTATTCCACAGATTACATTATATCGAATTATTACGCAATTGGACTATAAAAAAGCGAAATTTTAACTTAAACTCATTAATTTTGTTTCTCATTCATAAAATATTTAATGAATTAAAAAAAAAAATTCGAAATGATAAACAAAAATTAATATTAAGATATTCCTGGAAGATTCCAAAAACTGGTCGATATCAATAAGTTTTTTTTTTTTTTTTTTTTTTTTTTACAATACTTTAAAACATCAAATCATATACAAATTTCTATAATTAACTTTATTTTTTTCCTAAAATATGTACATTTTCTTTTCACAGCTTAATTTTAGACCCAAATATTTATGTTGATAACCTAAAGTAGTTTTTAAATTATTCGACTTTACCTAATTTTTCTCAGATACAAGATAGCACAGTATATAATAGTCTGTCTAAAGAAGTCTCCTGTGGCGTTAGGAAAAAATATCGGTAATCTATGATTTTATCAAAACCTATTTTAGTTATTGATTGGCAATTAAATGCAATCATTGAAATACAAAAAAAAAAAAAGTAACCGTTGATTTATTCTAAGTAATTTTTAATTTCAAATTGTAGTGAACGACCCCTTCAAAGAACTACAACTCGGTGGTATTACTGAAAAAATAGATAAATCGAGGTATAAAGAAAGTTATCTTATCATGTGTCCAAAAACCACAAAATAATCACAGTTGAAAATTAACATATAATACAAATAATAAATAAATACATATTTAAGTATCAGTAATAAAATTATACTATATTATATAAAATTTATTTAATCTGTTCGGGTTCATCCTGACCATATGACCGTAGAAACGCAGCCTCCTTAACCTAAATTTGGGAAAATGTGGAAATATAAAGGGGCTGGGGGGTACATCAAGCAGATAAAGGAAGAAACGGGGAAATTGGGGATCTCAAGTCAAGACTGTTTCGATAGGGATGAGTATAGGGAAAAATTAATGAAAATAAAGTTCCTTGTGGGTGCCAAAGAGGTGAGAAAGGGGAGAATATGGAGCAAGGAAGAAAGAAGAATGCAGTCTGAAAGAAGGAAGAAGAGGTGGGAAGAGAGGAGGAGGGGGGAGTGTGTGGGGAAAGTTAGGAAGATATGATATTCGCGTGGTCTGTAAGGCCGTTTCGTCAAAAAAAAAAATTGATTTAATATAAATTATATTACATAAAAGAAATTACAGGTTTGGTCTGGAGCTTAATTTAATCTACATTTATATTTCATTAAATTTCACGTCAGAAATGCAATGAACAAAAGAACATATCGTGAAACTATTAAATAAAGACGCCATTGTCCTGAAAAAGAAAATCACCTCCCTCAAAATTGAACTGGGCCTGTTTTGGAATTATATGCCTCAGTTTTCTAAACATCTTAGCACTGAAGCACGATGGGTTACATGATTAAAAATCACGCGTTTGTCACAAATAAGTAAAAATAAACCATTGGTGGTTATTACTTAACTAATAAAAATTATTTTATAGCAAAAAAATTAAACAACATATCGTGAAACTATTAAATAAAGACGTCATTGTACAGAAAAAGAAAATTAACTCTCTAAAAAAAAATAAATGAATACAAATATACACTTAGATTAGAACTTAAATGATGCAGGGTCATGAATCTGATTTGGTTTAGAAATAAAATAAAGCCGCCACACTGAATAAATCACCAAACCAAATCAGACCAAGGTACCAAGGATCCGGAAGAGTTATACCGTAATGTATATTGCCGAAAACCAAGTATCAATCACAAAAATTCATCAATAAGTATATACTATAATTACATAAATGGTATAATAGGACAATAACAATCAATTTCTATCTAAATGATATTTGTAGTGAAAACGGTTTAAGAAAACAAAGATATATTTAAGTCGGCACTAATGAAACTATATTTTATCCAATTATTTACATTAAAGATATTCTATTACATAAAAAAAAAAGAAAAAATCAAATCTATAACTTCTACCTTTCAGCAAAGATTGATTTGAAAATCACACCAACTACCGGTCTATGCCAATTGCCTCCAGTAGTCTGACTTGAGAACCATGTATTGAACTAAACATATAAATAACTGGTACTATTCCTGGTACTGATATTGGTGGGGGAGCTAGTCCAGGTAGTGTTTCCGCCTTGCACTAACCAGAGCGGGAGTGTAAAGATTCAATTCGCGGTACCACCATGAAATAAACATTAACTGGCATAGGTGGGAATCGAATCCGCACCGCTCTGAGCATGGTACACTGGGGTCCTCTCTCCCCCGGCCATCACGGCATCGCTACATATAACTAACAATAATGAAAATAGAATTATGTTAAAATCAGTTAGTATATTTAATCATAGCTTATATGTTTTATTTTTAAAATGGTGTATGTCACAAATTAAGGTAGAAAAATATGCAGGATAATTAAACATTCGTGATTTTATTACACAACTAACGAATGATTAAAAAAAAAAAATTTCACGATCACTTAATTAATTATTACTAATCTAATTTTAACAGAGAAATTTCATAAAATAATAGAAAATATTAACGCTTAAATTTATTTCTATTAATACAAATTACTTGCTACAAGAATTTTTTTTTTTTTGGAAAAATAAATTAACTAATATATTATTTTCAAATTTATATAAATGCCGGGCTGGCATAGTGATCATTAGTGCTTATCAAAGAGATTTCCCAGAAGCGTTTTGTTTATCGCTTCAGTGTACACCTATCAATTAGCTTCGGAAATGTCAAAAGCGAACGTCAACAGGTGGAATGCCATCTGTCTAATGGCATGTAATGTACCTGAAGGACATTCAAGTGTACAAATAGGGCCCAAACGCGACGTAAACTGCAGGACCGGGGGCTTTAAAACGGGAGAAGAATAAAACTATTCGTGAAGCTATTGAAGAGTAATGAAAGTTGGGATTGATCAGTGAGTGAAGGGGAGGAAATAGCGTATAAATAATCACCGAACGGTGTCTGGCTACTCGAAATATATTATTTTAAAATAAAAAAAAAATAAACAATAACAAGGTAATTTTCCCAGTGAATCCGAAAGAGCGCCCAGACAAATTTTAAATAATACCTAATGCATTATTATAATATCATATGAAAATATGATTAATGAATGATGCCAATACCAATGTCAACTTAATTCCGTCGAAACCCAAGTCTACAATAATACAATCCTACGGGTTAACTTAAAATAGAGAAAATAGAGAAAACACATCTCACGTCAACAGTCAGACCATAGAGAATAATAATAAAAACTATACTGCACTATATAACTATTGACCTATCTATTTCTCTGATCTGCATTGGGTATTAATGTTAGTAAACACATGGAAAATATATTTTCAAATTATTGTTTAGGTTCCTCTGTTCTATCATAACGAAATATCAGTGAACCATTTCCATTTATTTCTAAACAAAGAACATGTTCTAATGGCACAAAGTGATTAATTAAATATTTGTATATTACAATAATTATAATAAAATAATTTTTTTTTTCATAATTAACAAACAAAACAGTCTAATAAGTGGATTAATACATCAATGGAAACTAAATTGTACATATTTACTAAATTTAGAATATCAAAAAGAAACAAAAATAAAGAAAGAGAAGAAATACTGAGAAAATCTGAAAAACGAAATTATTTTTAGTATAATACTAATTTATAAACAATTAATCTACCTAAAAAAAATATTTATTTACAATTATCTAATGTATAATATTTATTAATCAAACGAGTTCATATCAATGGCTTGCAGATGTACAGGTCTATAGTATTTTAGGTATGGCAGATTTCCGATTTTACAAATTCGTATCTATATAATTGAACAATAAATTTATTATTGTTTTTTTCTTTTCGTTTCCTTCCCAGCCAACGTAACTTTGTGAGAGCTGTTTTTCTTTTCGTTTCCTTCCCAGCCAACGTAACTTTGTGAGAGCTGTTTTTCTTTTCGTTTCCTTCCCAGCCAACGTAACTTTGTGAGAGCTCTCTTTCATTTCGTTTCCTTCCCAGCCAACGTAACTTTGTGAGAGCTCTCTTTCTTTTCGTTTCCTTCCCAGCCAACGTAACTTTGTGAGAGCTGTTTATTTATTTTGCATACATGTTCCGTATCTGAAAGTATGTGACTACGTAAGAACATATTTGTTGAAATTAAACATTTTTACTTTAATAATAATAAGCAACTGGTATATTATGACAAAACTCCAAAAAGCTGAGAGAAATAAAAAAAATGATAACATAAATTTCACAGAATTAGAAATAAAATGACGCAGCAGATTATAAAGTATTGGCACATATAAAATGCATTAAAAGATCAATCCACCAATAACCGAGCGACTTCCTAAAGATGGAATCATGCCATTCTTGTAACAGAAAGTACAAGATAATCCTACGATTTTATAGATCTGTCTTGGTTCAGTTAGTATCTCTGGTCGTCCGCCTTCTACAGTTTGCTCTGCCTGTTTCTAGCAGTTTACATAGGTTAATAATGTAAGCATTTATCAAGAATGGTTCTCAGTTATGTCTTGTATCGATGACAATTCGCAAAGCATAGACCTGTTTTTTGTGAGCTGTAACTTTAGAGGCTTGAGTTAATTAAGTAAAGATGGAATCAACCGAAAATTATCTAGATTTCTTTCTTTGATTCCAGACTAAGTTTATAAACTATATATATACATATATATATATATATATATATATATATATATATATATATATATATATATATATATATATATATATATATATATATATATATAATAGAACAGAATAGAAAAATAAACTTTATTCTGGAACTAGGTCCCTTAAGAATAACAAGTATATACAAGTCAAAAAGATAACTGTAAAAAATACCTTATATATATATATATATATATATATATATATATATATATATATATAGAGAGAGAGAGAGAGAGAGAGAGAGCGAGAGTGAGGGGAGGCTTTGAAGCTTTCTTCGGCTGTCTTAAACCTAATCTATATAGACCTATATATTCATTTCATAAATATATAATATATATATATATATATATATATATATATATATATATATATATATATAAAATATTATCGACAGGTTTGACCTCAGAAGCCACAGGTGACCACAGTTAAGACCTTTCAAAGCCGAAGCGCAACAGCTAAGCGTATGATCTATGGTTCGCGGCTACAAATCTTTAAGTGTGCTACACAAATCTTGTATCCACCTCTCCTTCCGCCATCGAAAATGACCTATGACATCAAATTTGGGTGAAAAATATAGAAAACGGTTACAAACAATAAATAAAAATTTTCATAGTTCAGAAATCTCCAACGAAAGATTTATTACAAATTATATAACTTATGATAATAAAAAAGGTCGAAAAAAATTTGCTTTCTAAATTCAAGACATATTTACTTTATACTTTACTTTAAAAATATAGACTTTGACTCACTGACCAAAGATAGGCAGCGTAGGTGATTTCTTGTTGGCTTAACTTAATTTTTATTTTTTGTTTGTTTGATTTAGTTTTGTTTTTATTTTGTTTCCGTTATATATTTTCTGTTTTATTACTTATTTATTTTCAATTGAATGCTTATGTAAATTTGATGATTTGTACCATTCATGTAGTATGCCTCTAAGGCATGGAGCATGTATAAAATAATAAACGGTCCTTATGTGGGGTTACCAAGTATGAAAAAGATGTAAAAAAAAAAAAAATATATATATATATATATATATATATATATATATACACAATATAAATATAAAAAGGTTAATATTGGAAGATTTAAAAATAAAAGCCACAAGTCTCTTAAGCCGCTTTTCAGTACTTGTCAATCTAGCCAGCCAAAACTATTTCTTCCGTTTTATTGTTCCAAAATTTCTTTTCCTCTTGATCTATTGTTGTACAAATAATTGATCAATGTGCAAGCCTAAGAGGAATATGCATAAACCTGCTTGTGAGAATGAGCGATTTCTCGAAAAACTGAAGATTTATCGAAACGCATTGATTGAAAAAATCGAGTCTGAAAGCATCAAGATGGCGGTTATTAGCAGATAATTTTTTAAGAGTTATTGGCTAGACACCTTGAGCATTCACCCGGTTAAAAAAAACTTCTTCGGGACTCATCGGGAAGTATAAAAAATGCTTTATAGAATATTAAAATTAACAATAAAATGCTGTCAATTATTACACAATGGTTTATTATTATAGAATTTCACCACTTTCCGATAGATCGAAACAAAAATAAAAACATCTTACATTTCCCCTCTATCTTTATAAATGATCGAGTTATGGGATTATAAAATCTCTAATCGGCCGCCATTTTGAAACAAAAAAGACGCATGGTAATGACGAATTCCAAAGATCATCTTGGGGTGATCTGTGGCTTTGGTGCTAAATCTCAAGAAAATAGGTTCAGTAGTCTCGGAGAAAAGCCGCGGACGGCGGACGGACGGATTTTTTTTTTTATTCGATATTTGGATTCTACGTATCTTGAAATATAAAACGTAAAATTTTTAGTAGTTCATTTTTTTTTTCTCGGTTTATTACAGAACTCTATTATTGAATATAATAAACCACAATTGAAAAAAAAAAGTAACGGTATCTTTTACCATATCTTATATTTTAAACATGCCATTTCATGCTATTGTATTACAAACTTAATTACCTGACATTTCAGGATTCATAATTATTAAATATCTGTAATAGTTTTGAACCGAAAAAATAAACACTGAAGTGTGCACTCCCAAACACATTTTTTTATTACATATTAAAAGTAATCTATTTACTTCTTCAAGCTAGTATAAACTGGTTCGATTCATTCACAGAACTACAACATATGTCTCCTACAGTTTAACTTTAGTGTCAGAAATTGAGGCGCAGAATTTCAAAATTAGCAAACTCTATTTTCCAATGTTTATAATTTTATTAATTTTTTTTCTTTGATATTTTTGCACTAGATTATCATGTGGTGAAAGGATTTCATACAAAATCAGGTAATTTACATGTGATTCAACTTCTTTTGAGTTAAATCCTCTTACAACGTGGAAAAGGATAAAAGATAATAATAAAATAGTTTGAAAAATAACAAAAGTAAATAAGAAATTAATTGGAATAACAAATTTAACTTGACTGGTTTTGGAATTGTATGCCTCAATTTTCTAAGTACATCAGTTACTGATGGAATACAAAGTCTGCTTTTCCCAATTAGATATCTACACGTCCTATTAAGCTTTGAGCCTGTAATGAAACCAGCCATCGACTAAATAGCAATTTGGTTCGTATTAAAAAAAACTTCATGACTTGTTTACGATGGAAAAAACCTAAAGGCGTTATTTTACAGGAGCAGAAGCATTTAATAACGGAAGTAATCAAAGTGGAAGTTCCTTAAAACGCTACACCTCAGGATCGTTACTAGCATTCGTAAGAATATTTTATGTTCATTCTTCGAATAATAATATTCTCCTTCATAGTGAGTTTCTCACTCCCGAAAGAACTCAATCATGGTACAACTATAACTATATTCTCACTAGTTTCTCACTCCCGAAAGAACTCAATCATGGTATAACTATGACTATATTCTCACTAGTTTCTTACTCCCGAAAGATCTCAATCATGGTATAGCTATAACTATATTCTCACTAGTTTCTCACTCCCGAAAGAACTCAATCATGGTATAGCTATAACTATATTCTCACTAGTTTCTCACACCCGAAAGAACTCAATCACGGTATAACTATAACTATATTCTCACTAGTTTCTCACTCCCGAAAGAACTCAATCATGGTATAACTATAAATATATTCTCACTAGTTTCTCACTCCCGAAAGAACTCAATCATGGTATAGCTATAACTATATTCTTTAATTCCTTAATGAAAAAATATCCGTCTTTATATCAAGAAATTAATTACTATATTTACCTGGATCCATCAACGATGTTCAATTCCAGGTAAAAGTTCCGCAGAAATACTGGTTTGGCACGGCCTCTAGACAGGCCGGCTAATATTTTTGGCACGGTCTGTACATCACCACCTCGTATGATTATTTAGAATAGAATAGAGTATAAAAATAAACTTTATTCTGGGACTAGTTCCCTTAAGAATGACAAGTATGTGCAAGTAAAAAAGAAAACAGAAAACAATGTCTGACCAAAGACTGTATTAATAACAGTCAATTGATATTTACAATAATCTCAATTATAACAAAGTAAAGAGAAAAAAAAAGAAGAGCATTCTTCTGTTAAAAAAAAAAATTAATATAATTGTACAGACAAAAAAATGAAAAGAAAAAAAAAAAAAGAAAGAAAATTAAAACAACGTCAAAAACAATTACTCACAACACTAAACAGGATTTCATGAGTGGACAGAGTTGAAACTAAAATTAAAATTTCATGATTGGGCAGCTTCTTTTTGGGATGGGAGGAGATGTTGAAAAAGGTGGTATTTAAAAGAGGAGAGAGAAGAAGATGGCGGATATTAGACGGGAGGGAATTCCAGAGGTTAGTGGAACGAGCAAGAAAGGAACGTTCGAATAAGGGATATACCATAGAGGTCAGAAAGACGTGATCTTGTTTCCTGTGAGTGGGCCGAGGATTTGAATTGAAGGAGGCTGTAGCGGAATGTCGTTAGAGTTGGGCCACCACTGTATTTCGTATATGACAAGTGCTGCCATCTTTACAAATGCATGGAACTATTCGTCTCGATGACAGCTAACTTTTAGAAACATTGACAGTCGCAGAAATTATTTCCAAAAAGTTTCATGCCGTCGACTTGTTTTCGATAGTTTCTAAAGTTTTGTAACACTCGGAAAAAAAGTGCCCAGAACTCGGAAAAAAAACCATGTCGCAATTGAAGTAAGTACATCATTACATTGTTAGGTCAACTAGCGACAAGTTTCCAAAAGGAAATTTTGATTCCTTAACCTCTTCGGCTGTAGTGAGTTCCGATTCCTTAACCTCTTCGGCTGTAGTGAGTTCCGATTCCTTAACCTCTTCGGCTGTAGTGAGTTCCGATTCCTTAACCTCTTCGGCTGTAGTGAGTTCCGATTCCTTAACCTCTTCGGCTGTAGTGAGTTCCGATTCCTTAACCTCTTCGGCTGTAGTGAGTTCCGATTACTTAACCTCTTCGGCTGTAGTGAGTTCCGATTCCTTAACCTCTTCGGCTGTAGTGAGTTCCGATTCCTTAACCTCTTCGGCTGTAGTGAGTTCCGATTCCTTAACCTCTTCGGCTGTAGTGAGTTCCGATTCCTTAACCTCTTCGGCTGTAGTGAGTTCCGATTCCTTAACCTCTTCGGCTGTAGTGAGTTCCGATCAAAAAACACAAATGTTGTCAGAGTTGGGGCACGCCCTTTTTTTTTCTAACAGTGAAATATTACTTCTTAGCATGCTTTTCGCACCGCTAAACATTAGAATAATAAATTGTAGAGATAAAAGTCTTCTTTCATGACAAAAAAATGAATGAATAACCATTTTTACAATAACAAATAATATAAAAATTTGACAAAATTTTAAAAATTGACAAAAAACAATTCGATCGCTTGCATCGATTGCGGAAGAGAAGTGCACTTGAAGTGCGTGAAAATCACGAAAAGTTATTTTGTATGTCAAAACTACGAATCAGATTGAATGAGTTTTTTTAATTTTTCTTCGAAAATATGTAAAAATGTATATAAAACAATAAACTGTTGCAAATCACTGCATAGAAAACTGTTTCAGTACATATTTCATATATTTTCAATGATGGCCCAACTCTGACCGCAATGGCCCAACTCTGACTACTTTTTTTTTTTTTGTTTCGTCGATAGCTTTTTTTTCCGAAGTCGCAGCGTGTTGCCATAAATATATGTTAATGATAAAGGTTTGAACTTTCGAATAAAAAAAAAAAAATCATTCAAATATTCAAGTATATAAAAAAGATACAGAGGAAAATCAAAAAGTGGTCCAACTCTAACGACATTCCCCTAGATGTAGGAAGGGTGCTGGGAATTAATGGTACAGGAAGAAATATTTATTATACTAAACTATATACCATATAGGGAGCGGAGTAGCTCAGTGGTAAGGCACTAAGTTGCAATGCTCCCGGTCCCGGGTTCGAGACCGGCTGTGGCAGATAATTATTTATTCTGTTATCAGTCGTGGATCGACCCTATGGGATCGGGAGACCCTCCTGGGGACCACCCATCCTCTATAAAATGGGTACCCTTAATTGGGGGAAAAACCTGGCGGTAGAGCGTGATTTCGACCAAATCACCTGCTTGCACAACCGTTGGCCTGGAGACAGTACGGTCCTTAACAAGTACTGAACCCAAGACCCTTCATGGGTTGTAGTGGTACAGAAAAAAAAAAATACTATATCCATATTAACAATTTATAATAACATTTTTGGGGTTTCTACATTTGACGAAATTTATAGGTTGTAAATAATTAATACACGGTTTTAGAACTTTTATAATATATGATAAGGCATTTAATTATTCTGAATTAATCTTCAATTGTGGATTCTAGTTGAGGAATATATATATATAATTTCAGGTCCTTTACCTATTTAAATAAATTATTAAAGTTTAATGCAAACAAAATGAGAGGAATAAAATGAAAGATAATTAAAATATATTTACGAATACTAAAAGAATTAAAACAAAAAAATATAATCAACTATAAATATGCTGAGTTATAGAAAACAAATAAATTCTATAACCACACGAATCACAAATCATAACCTCCTAATTTTAATAAAATTCCTTATTATAAAATTATGAATCAAAAATGCAAGAGGCAAATGATAAACAAGTAAATAATAACCAGCTGAAATTCATTCAGCCTCATTTCCCCACCCAAAGATAAAAAAAAGAGTGGAATCAAAAAACTTTCAAAAGAAAGGTAAAAATTAAATACTAGGTTATTATAAAAGTCTTTGTGCATAGAATAAGTTTTATTTATATTGCAGTATAAAATCTTCACATTAAAATTATTCTTCAAAATATAGGCCATCATTGCCAATTACTTCAACTCATCTTTCTACCAGAAGTTGAATTTTGTTGTGCTTGGTTTTCAAGGCGGAAAACTCCTCACATCCTGATTTGACGTTTCTGTTGTTTTTGAAGTGTCAGCCTTTCAAAAAATGTGCCATTGACCGTAAAAGACCATAGCCAAACAGTGCAATGTCAGCGCTGTAAGGAGGGTAAGGTAAGATGCTAACACCCTTCATTTCTGAGAATCTTTCTTTGATTAAGAGTGAATGATGGACAGGAGCATTGCCTTGTTGAAACATCACTTTAATATGATTGACCAAAGCAGGGGACTCCTCTTTCGAGCTGTTCACAGCAAAGCTAAACGTCATCAGTAGCCCTGCCATCTGGAACCAGATCAAAGTGCAAAACATCCTCATAATTCCACCAAACTCAAGGCATTACCTTGAAGTCTGTTGTTCCCAGAATTGAACCGCCTGAACCAAAACGCTACTGCATTACGATGCACCACATTTTCACTTTCCGCCGCACAAATTTCATCAGCAGCTGCCTTCGCACTTAATCCTTTTTTCCAGTAGTGCCTCAGAAGACCACGAATGGCAATTTTTTCCTCTAGCGTTATCAGTGAAATTTATAAAATGGAATTAAATGTAGATGCAGTTGGTATTCATAATTAAATAAAGGATCAGTCAAAGCAAACAACGATATATGCATTGTTTGCATCAGTGTTGAATAAGGATTCAAATGGAGACTTTAATGTCAGCAGTGAATTAATGCCCCCACCAGCAGCTCTGCGGAACTTTTACCCAATCCGATTTAACCGTAATCAAAAAATACAACTTGTGCGATTCATTTTCGGAATCCCGAGGGATGCCTCTGTCTCCAGATTTTAGGAAGAGTTAAAGTGGCTTTCCTATCGTCCTAAATATTTCCTGGAATGCTTCTTATCCGATCCTTTTCCTTGAGGAATTCCATTCCTTCTTCCATCCGTCGTTCCAATATTCTCCTCACCTTCTAATCCCGTCTACTCAGTCACCTCCTGTGTATTCAATTCCAAAAGAACTGTAAGTTGTCACTCCTTATTTTTAATTAAAATTTGTATCTAATATTATTTGTACTTTTTAATTATTATTATTATAAAGTGGGTACCCTTAAATTGGGGAAAACCCTGGCGGTTGAGCGGCATCTCGGCCAAATCACTTCCTTGCGCAACCGTTGGCTTAGATACTGTACAGAACTTACCTAGTACTGAACCGTTCATGGGTTGCAGTGGTGCATTTTTTTTTTTTTTTTTTTTTTTTTTAATTATTATTAATCCATTCTCTGTTAACTAAATTTATTTTTTAAATTAATAATATTGTTATTAATCATTAATAAATCTCAGTCGTTTACTACCTTATGTATCTAAAAGTTACACTTCACTATAAATATGACTATTATGTATATAATAACTATTTTAGTTTGATTATTTAAATACAGAAAATTATTTAAAGTTTTGTATTTTGCCATCTGATACTCGAGAGAAATAACACAAATTGGCTGGTAAGAGTAATAACAGACATAAAATTGAAACAATTAAAATGTTCGTAATTTAATAATTTTTGTATTTTCAAGCAAGAGCTGGGCCATCGGGATCCCGGGTCGGTCATTATGAAAAACATAATTAGATCCATCTCGCCATTATTTAATTTCCTAATGACTTTTTCCATCAGTGGATAAAAGTAAATTAGGCAGAAGAAATGAGGATGATATCTGAACTGACCTCAAATATAGAGAAATATTTTATAATTCCATAACTTTGTTGCTACGCGCATTAAAACTAGAATAATTTCAATTTTTAGTTAGGATATAAATTAAATATTCCAAAGACGAAGATTGAAGTCTCTTAGATATAATTAACAAGAATTTGTCTTTTTAAGTCCTGAGGATGCAAAAACTGGCGTAACGTCGACAGATTGGTTATTTACTGGTGTTTAAGAGACTTAAAGCTTTAAAATCTTCCTATTATATCCTAACCACATTTATTGCCTCTTTTCTGAATTTTTTTTTCTCTTTTATTCAATTATAAGTCACTAGGTGACTCGGCAGTGCTACGCTACTGCTAGATTTGAGTATATATATAAATTAAATTAACGCAATTGAAAGTTTAATATAAATTATTGTATGAATAAATATAGAATTAAAAAATCGAATTAATTCAAAATAGAATTAGTTCACCCGTTCAAAAGATAATAGTGACAAAGACAGACCAACGCTCAAAAATACGTTGCTTTTTTTTTTACTCAGGAGGCTCGGCAACGCGTAGTGACGTTGAAAACTGCATCGAAAATTTAAATAACAATACTTTCGTTACAGCGCGCTTATCTCCTGCAGCTCCTCCGACCTATAGCGATAGGAAAATAAAAACCTGGGTACAAAGATTGGTTCTCAATTGTTCGCTGTTAAGGGCTTACAAACGAAAAACGGGCTGTCCATTTATACATAATGGTATGATGGCGAAATAATGACTTGAATATATCTACTATTTAAAATAATCGATAATAATGCCCGGAATAAAATCGATAGTTCCTTTGGAAAAGGCAAAACAATTATATATTGGATACCAAGATAGACAGTGCAGCGTTACCATAGACAGCTTCTGGATCTGTTACGCTTCCAACGCCGGGATTCAAAATGTAAACAAAAAATGGACCGATATTGGTTGTTGTATGGTTTTAAGGATGAAAGCCCTTATAACAGTTGGAAACAATTAGAAAATTTCTAATCCACATTGCATATCTCATTGACACTAGTGTTATAATAACACCAAAGTAGCCAAATATCTAAAACACTAAAGATATTTAATAAAAAATAATAAAAAGAGGATAGAAAAATAAATCTTAAATCCATGTTTACTTGAAACTATAAAATTTGCACTTACAACATCTGTTAAGTTGACCATAAATATATACAAACTAAATATAGCACATCTCAAACCAACACCAAAATCTATATCACTCCAAGCCAATCTACATGCACTAAATCCAATTCATCCCATTACGTCCAGATTTTTCTCCTTGATTAAATATTAATGTTAACAAATTTAATTAATTTCTAATTTAAAGGCGTATAATCTCTTTCTTACCTGCTCTATCTATAGTCTAGTAAAGGGAATATTTTGAATAACTTAATTTTAGAATTTAATGAATTCAATAGTTAGAAAAATGACAGAACTTTTGATATATTCAATAATGATATTAGGGATTGATATATTATTTGCCACTTCTATAATTTTGTTTTTATTGAAAACTAGTTTCGAATCTTATACATTCATCTTTAGTTGTAAAAACACACAAAAATTCAAAAATAAACATTCGAAACTAGTTTTCAATAAAAAAAAATTTATAGAAGTGGTAAATAATTTATCAATCACTAATTAGATTGACCCTTCTATACCATCATGCGGATGTCGACTAATAATCATATTGATTTTAAGGCAAGATGAACTTAAGAAAACTAAACTCATACCTGAATTGAGTTGAAAGTTATTGATTTATTATTTATTAGCATCTAGTTTCCTAACCGCAATTTTACCGGGCAATAATAGCAGGCAGATTATTTGGTCAAGTTTCCATGACTTGAGGGAACACGACACAAAACAACACAACACAAGACCTAATCGTGTTGGAACAATTTGATCGGAACCAGTCATTCCAGTCACGTCCAAGAGTTACGCTTCCAAGGGTCAGGTAGCTTACTTTGATTTATACAGATCGATAGAATTTATTTTACATTTTTATTTGTTTAAGCTTCAGAACTCTTTGAAAGCGATATAATAGAGAGGTGTTAGAGAATTTATTACTTAACGAATCGAATCAACAGATTATTTATAATAATTTTTATTTACAAAAAAAAGTTGTAGAAGCAACCGCGAAAATGACAGAGTACTTTAAATGATACTCTTAAAAACCAATTTCAATGAACTAGTACCAAAAGAGACATTTATTTGAAACAATGTGTTAATAGATGTATATGTAAACAATGCGTTACAGTTTAGAAACTTACACCTTGGCATAAAATTAGTACAAGAAGTACTAAATAAATAAAAATATATGGATAAATACCAATGGCAATAAATATACTTAAAGAAAAAAATAAATAAATAAACAATAATCATCATAAATAAATAACGAATTATACCATACAAATAATGGTGGATGATCCCCAATTATTAAATTAAATAGAACAAAGGAATTCGTATAAAATTTATGAAGGTTCAGCAGCAAAAGTAAATCAAACTAAATGTATAAAATTAAATAATAACATTATCCACTAGATAAACAAAAAAAAAATGATACATATTATAATGTGGTGAGAGAAAAAATTATACAAAGATTACATTGTGACTATACAATATACACTCTAATGACTATAGATACATTAAATTTTAAAATAATTAAATTTTTTCAACATCAAATAAAATTTTAAAAATTATAGTTAGGAAAAGTTCAGTATAATTTTCACAAAATCTGCTTTCAAAGTGGAAAAGAGATAATATATTTTTTTTTATAGTTTTATTTTTCTTCTGAATTTCAAGTAGGTAATGAAGGTTATAATGATCTTACTCGCGTTTTTGAGATAGAGAATCCAAAATTTCAAGATCGGAAAACAAAACTGTGGTTTTGTATGAAATACAAACATACAAATAAAATGTAATATAAAATATCCTACGATATATATATATATATATATATATATATATATATATATATATATATATATATATATATATATATATACATATATTTATTTATATAAATGAAAAAATGTAAATGTAAAACATAGCAAACGTAATATGTTTTCAATTTAATATTTTCTAACAGTACATTTTCAATTAGTCTTCTAACCGAGTTCCAATGTTGAGACAAAATACTGCTCCGTGTGTGTCCACGCTGGGCTTAATTAATTAATCAGTGACTAATTTAATCAGGACCTTCATCATTCGGCCTTGCGTCTTCCTCGAATTTACGCCCTTCATCCAAATCGTCGATTCGGCCCTAACGCGGTAAAATAACAAATTATATCATTGCACTTAAATGCAGAGCGTTAAATTAGATCCGTACTGGTTGAAATTCCCATATTATATAAATAAATAAAATGTACGCTTGAAAGTTTTTAATCCGATAAAATTAGCACATACAAGAAAAAAAAAGAAACTTAATATTATTTTATTTAATAGTAATAAACGCACTGTGTAAAATACTATGAATATTGTATAGCATTGTCTTACGCTATTATTGATGGTGTACGCTCACCATCTTGAGATGAAATTATCTTTTCTCGAGATAATACAATCAAGACAAATTGTATATTTATTTATTCAGATAGCTACTCAGTTAAACTCATGAATTTTAATGAATCCACAAAATAAAAAAATAAACTATTTCAAAAGAAGCCGTTTCTTTTCCGCTGAACTTTTAAAGAATTTCAAAGAAAAATATTTATCACTGGCAACGGGTTGTTGCTTTAATATTAAAAAGAAAATTAAAAAAAAAAAATTAATATTACATGGCAACGACTATAATTGAATATTTTTAAATAACTGCCTATCCTTATACCAAAAATTCCTAAGGAATTGATAAGGTAATGCTTTCATTATTTTGCAATTTCTATACATATCAAACACTATCCATTTCAAGAAATACAACGATAAAAACTTTCACTTTTTCCTGTTCTATTTTGTAGCATCATCTCTTTTCCAAGCAAGATTTCTCTTCAAAATTTCTTTTTATGTGAGATAGGGCGTTTATCGGGGAAGGCTTTAGGCTTTATAGCAACACGGTATGACACACAGCAACGGAGCAGTAACCATAAATAAATCGCTAATAGAAAATGTGTCCAAGTAGCATGCGTTTCGTATTCATAACAACTTCATCAGTCGATCTATAATATTATATAAAGCTAAAGAGTTTGTTTGTATGAACTAGCTAATTTCAGAAACTGCCGGTGCGATCTTAAAATATCTTTTTGTATTAGATAGACCGTTTATC
Source organism: Rhaphigaster nebulosa (assembly GCA_948150685.1). Lineage (NCBI taxonomy): Eukaryota > Metazoa > Arthropoda > Insecta > Hemiptera > Pentatomidae > Rhaphigaster > Rhaphigaster nebulosa. Next base: position 128,569,407 of record OX411311.1, on the reverse strand, counting down.
TCGGAAGCCTTCAGACTTTATAACATCACGCTACGACCCACATAATGATCACTAATTGAGTGGCTTCTGCATTATTTGATAGTGGCTCAATTATTAAATTTCCTGACGTTAGGAATTTTGAATTGTGCCTATTTCATTCTGGATATATATATATATATATATATATATATATATATATATATATATATATATATATATATATATATATACATATGGGGGGCCGGAGTGGGCCAGAGGGCTAAGGTACTTGCAACAGGTAATCAAAGATACCCAACGACGAGCGTGTATAGTACTTGGATGGGTGACCGCCCAGATTTGGGTGACTGCCTAACGGGGAAAATCTTTGGATATGTGAGGCCCGTCAGACTACTGAAGGCAACTCGCACAGACCGGGCGTAGGTGCGATGACCCTACCCCGTGTATATAAATTGTGAATCGCGTTGTGGTCTTCCAGGATGTTAAATAGCCGCCCGAAGGTTTGGTCCATAGACGGTCTCTGCTTCAGAGAAAGAAATGCAGGTCCTCGTGCGCCGGCTGACCCCGAACAGCCATAATCCGTGGGTCTAGACCAATTTGTCACAGTCCTTGAACCCGAGAAAATCGGTGGGAAGGGCAGTGCCCAATTGGCCCCAAAGGGACTGGCTATTGAGCAATGGGCAGCCTGCCGCAACGTGAGGTTGTGTGGCCCCCTCCAGGCTGTCAGAGCTCCTGCAAGCGATAAAATGTCTGTTTGACCACATCGCGCGGCCAAAGATCTGCATGGTCTATAGTGCCAACAAAAAAAAAAAAATTATTACTTTTATAATATTATTATATATATATATATTATTGTTATTATTATTATTATTATTTTTAAGGTTATCTTGTATGTTAGGGGTTATTCTAAATTTAATACAGGTAAAACCGAGGTGCGCAGCTAGTGAAATATAATATTTAGTCTAATTAGGAATTGATAAATTATTTGCCACTTCTATAATTTTGTTTTATTGAAAACTAGTATCGAATGTTATACATTCATCTTCACTTCCAAAAACACACAAAAATTCAAAATACAGTTTGGTATTATTAAATTAAATGTAATATAAATCAGTATTATAAAACATTTATGAATTATGAATTTAATTAAGACAAGAAATCGGATACATGTCGGTACTCACCAAGGTTTAAATGGATTATATCAAACAGAAAAGTTTGTATTTGTTTCTCTCGCACTGAACTAACAATGAAAGAAAGGAAAGGTGGGATGTTTATAGGTAAACGGTTTAAGGGTCGGAGTTTTTCCAGTAATGCCGGTGATTTAAATCCCCAAAATTAGATTGATCCTTCTATACCATCATGCGAATGTCAACTTATTATTTAGTCGCATAACTCTCAGTAATGTTTTTCATAACACTTCCATGCTGTCAATTCCTTTTCAATTAATTTTTCTTTAAAACTAAACTTACCTAAAAACTTCCTTAGCTGAGGTCCAATAAATATGCCTTCTTATAGTCGCTGGATGGCATCTCATGAAATATATTATTTATTTACACAATCTTTAGTATTATCTTTGCATAGATTTAGCACGTTATACACGTTTATTTTAGATAAATATTATATTATAAAACTATGTCGTCTCCCTTTTTTTCCACATCATTCAACCCCTGCATCAAAATATCTGCTGTGGACAACACCTGACTTCCTTGTACGCCTATTAAACTATAAATTGATGGCTCAAAAAGTGATCCTCAATTTGGTTATTAGTTTCCGAAGATTGCAGTATCTCGGCGTCGCGACATCCATCTATTGACGCACACACACACAAATGGGGACGAAAACCAGTATTTTACACTCAATTTTAACACTTAAAACAAGTAATAAAAATATTTAATTGGATTGGAAACCAAATTGCGTTTGTGACCTTTATCACCGAACCATATGATTTATTTATTTAATTTAAATATAATTTTTGATGTAAGCTTATTATGACTTTCAAGTAAAGTACCGTTTTCGGGTCATCAATTTTAACCAAAATATAGTTAATACATTCATATCGATATAAAAGTCCTATTTACTAAATTTGAGATGTTTTACATTATATTTTAATATAATTTTTGATGAAAGTCTAATATGACCTTCAAGGAAAGTACCGCTTCCGGTTTTGAAATGTAGTCCAAAACCTAGTATGTTATTTATATCAATATATAAGTTATAAATACCAAATTTGAGAAGTTTTACAAAGTATTTTAATATAATTTTTGATCGAAATCAATTATGAGCTTCAAGTAAAGTACCACTTCCGGTTTTCCAATTTAGTCCAAAATCTAGTATGTTATTTATATCAATTTATAAGTTATAAATACCAAATTTGAGAAGTTTTACAAAGTATTTTAATATAATTTTTGATCGAAATCAATTATGAGCTTCAAGTAATGTACCACTTCCGGTTTTCCAATTTAGTCCAAAATCTAGTATGTTATTTATATCAATATGTAAGTTATAAATACCAAATTTGAGAAGTTTTACAAAGTATTTTAATATAATTTTTGATCGAAATCAATTATGAGCTTCAAGTAAAGTACCACTTCCGGTTTTCCAATTTAGTCCAAAATCTAGTATGTTATTTATATCAATATATAAGTTATAAATACCAAATTTGAGAAGTTTTACAAAGTATTTTAATATAATTTTTGATCGAAATCAATTATGAGCTACAAGTAAAGTACCACTTCCGGTTTTCCAATTTACTCCAAAATCTAGTATGTTATTTATATCAATATGTAAGTTATAAATACCAAATTTGAGAAGTTTTACAAAGTATTTTAATATATTTTTTGATCGAAATCAATTATGAGCTTCAAGTAAAGTACCACTTCCGGTTTTCCAATTTAGTCAAAAATCTAGTATGTTATTTATATCAATATATAAGTTATAAATACCAAATTTGAGAAGTTTTACAAAGTATTTTAATATAATTTTTGATCGAAATCAATTATGAGCTACAAGTAAAGTACCACTTCCGGTTTTCCAATTTACTCCAAAATCTAGTATGTTATTTATATCAATATATAAGTTATAAATACCAAATTTGAGAAGTTTTACAAAGTATTTTAATATAATTTTTGATCGAAATCAATTATGAGCTTCAAGTAAAGTACCACTTCCGGTGATCAAGCAGTGACCAAAAAGGGAGGTTCACAACTAGATTTTACAACAATCCTAAATACAAAATTTCAGCTTTCTACGGCTAACCGTTTTTGAGTTGTGCGAGGTACGAACGTACGTACAGACGCCACGATGAAACTAGTCAAAATGGATTCAGGGATGGTCAAAATGGATGTTTCCGTTGAAATCTGAAAACCGAAAATTTTCGCGATTACAATACTTCCTTTACTTCGTACAAGGAAGTAAAAATAATGTACGTGTTACAGTAATTAGCTTAGTAATACACTATATGTACACTTATTCCCGCAAATGTTATAAAAATCAAGTCAACCTGTGTTGGTTTAATTTTTTTTAAACATTATCTTACTTAAATGTAGCCAAGGAAGGATACGATGATTGGCCAGGTACTGATGAATGGACAAACACAATAGAGGCTGGGGCAGGGCAGAGCCGTCGTGTGTCCGTAGTCGATTCTCAACCTGTTGCTTCCTAATCCCTAATTACGGGGGGATCCTAGCCCCCACCGCTCTCTGAGTTTTTGTTAGCTCGCTAACTGCTCCCGGCAAAACCTCGGGGACTCCAAGACTGTTCATTCAATTAACAGCCTTCTCTAAACAGGCTAAGGCTGAAAACATTAATTACTAAAGGGTAATTAGTTAGGCTTTTGAGAAGAAATTCGGAGGTGTTATCTTTATAGCCTTTCCAGTCACTTCTTGGGAAGCTCTTTCTCATAAGCTTGCTATTGTTTTTGTTTATTTATTTTTTCAGGATTGTGACTAAGTATAATGATGAAAAAAGATCAATTAAATTTAGATTAGAGATAGTACATCTTAAATCAACAATTTAATATCCAAATTTAAAAATAAAAATTTTGGAACAGTTTAAAAATTGGAATGCATTCTGCATTTGGAAGAATAGTACCACAATAAGAAAATCTTTGTTACTCCTCTTTGTTTTTTGGCTTGAAAATCTTCGATTGGCGTATATTTCATAACGCAGTAAAAAAATTGTGTTGCTCCAGTTATTAGGCATAATTTTACAAGTCAAAAATAATGACTTCCTTTAAACTGTAATTAATGAGTTCATTTGACGTCCGCATGATGGTATTGAAGGATCAATCTAATTAGGGATTGATAAATTATTTGCCACTTCTATAATGTTGTTTTATTGAAAACTAGTTTCGAATGTTAAACATTCATCTTCAGTTCTAAAAACACACAAAAATTCAAAAATAAGCAATTCAAAATACAATTTTGTATCATTATACATATTAAATAAAATGTAATATAAATTAGTATTATAAAAAAATTATGAATTATCAATTTAATAAAGACAAGAAATCAAATACAGCTTGGAACTCACCAAGATTTAAGTACATTATATCAAACAGAATAGGTTACATGTATAATATCAATGTCATTACATTTACATAATTACATTCGTAACCTCAAATCAATGTAACCTATGTAATTGATATAATCTACTTGTACCTTGGTGAGTACCAACATGTATTTAATCTCTCGTCTTTATTAAATTCATAATTTATAAATGTTTTATAATACTAATTTATATTATATTTAATTTAATATGTATAAGTATATGTATTTTGACGACATTAAATTTAATATGTGTAATAATACCAAACTATATTTTAAATTGCTGATTTTTGAATTTTTATGTGTTATTAGAACTGAAGATGATGTATAAAATTTGAAACTAGTTTTCAATAAAAACAAATTTATCGAAGTGGTAAATAATGTATCAATCCCTAATGTGATTATAGAGTAACTTTATAAAGACTGTCTTCATAAAGACATTAATATATAATTATTAACGTTCAAATAATATTAGCTATTTTTATTCTAGTTAGGTGACCAAAAGGTATCGATTTTGCTTCTATTGAACATTAAATAAAATATTTTTATTTGATTTTTAACTTCAACTACAATTTATTATTTATTATTATTTATTTATTATTTAGCAAAAAATCATTTTTTTTTTCAAAAATGCCTCATTTTTTTATTTAGTATCTTCTGTTTTTTATAAAAACAAAATTTTGATTCATTATTTAGCAAAAAATCAAAAATTGAAGAATGACTTTTTTTAAAAAAACAAAAAAGATAATCTCGACTTGATATTTTGTCAGTGAATTGACGTACAGCTATAAATCTAAAAGGCTAATTTCAAACGCTTCTCCTGTAAAATTTCATCTTTCGTACTGTGCCACTCCTATTCCAAATTGAACTCCAATGATCATCTCTAACTACAACTATGCCTCTTTCGTTCGAATGTTGATATGAGATGTGCAATTTATTGACTGATAGCGTCTTTCTAAAAATTCAATCGTTCCGATCTGCATTTGTAAGTTCATGTCTTAAAAATTAAAACATTTTATTAAATAATGCGATCATTTTGACTGATGTATTATCTTGATATGGTTAGTCTGTTTTAGACAGCTGATGTGAGATGTGCAATCTCTGGTTTAGATTAATGTGTTCTTGCGATTTTCAGACTTATTATTCTTGGATGAGCGAAAGGTTTTTTATTTGGTATACTGCTTGGATAAGTATGATTTTTCTATCCTCACAAAGAGGACAACGAAAATTGCCCCAAAGTCGGTAAAGGTGGCCTTTAAGACGATTACATAAAGGGCTGCACAGCCAATATTGTCTTAGAATGGTCAGTGTTTGCTTTTCCAATCAGACCGGTTTACACAAGAAATAATTGTATTTCTCTTCTAGACACAATGATAACATAAATAATATAGAAAAAGTCCAAAATGTATGTGGTCTATCTCTAGATGACAATTAACGAATATGTAATATATTATTATATTGATATTGAAGTCTTATTTACCAAATTAAAGAATTTTTGCATTGTATTTTGATATAGTTTTTTATGAAAGTCAATAATGGCCTTCAAGTAAACTACCACTTCCGGTAATCATGCAGTGAACAAAAAGGGAGGTTACTACTTGATTTTACAACAATCCAAAATTTTAACTTTCTACGGCTAATCGTTTTTGAATCATGCGAGATACGCACGAACAAACGTACGTACAGGCGTCACGACCAAACTAGTCAAAATGGATTCAGGGATGGTCATAATGATTATTTCCGTTATGATCTAAAAACCGAAAATTTTCGCGATTTCAATACTTCCTTTACTGCGTACAAGGAAGTAAAAACAACCATCTTCAAGGAATTCAGGGCTGTTGGGCACCTTCCTTATTGGTGCCGCCGACTCCTGATTTTAATAATTATATAAGTTGGCTAGGATCCAGGCGATATTACAGGTGTATTGTGCAGGTGGTATTGTATAAGATCTTCAGTTGATGCCACGACGGTCTGATTGGATTCCTTGAATGCGATTTGGCGAATTGTACGCGACTACTGGGTGAAATAGGGTCGAATAGCTATAGTTCACGAATCGCCGCGACAAGGCTTTGTCCTACTTCGGCAACACTTGCAGTAAACTTAAACTTCAATCAGTTGGATTCTATTTATACGTGATTATGAGGGTTTCGTGGATGTCTGATGAGTATTTTTTTCCTCGCGACATTTTGGTACTTCCAGTGTCCCACTTTGGATCAAATGAACTTGAATTTGGTATATATATATATATATATATATATATATATATATATATATATATATATATATATATGTATATATATATATATTGTTTATCGAGAGAGTCAAATTCAATTGGAGGATAAAAGTTAATTTAGAATGGAGGATATAAATGTATAATTTTATACTGTCCCTAACTGAGTACCAATCATTGATTGATGATTCTCACCCATTGTCGTCTTGCATGGTGGGTGGCACTAGATGCTGCACTTGTTTGAACTCCAGATCTTATTTGAACATAAGATGGTGTCAAGTTTTCTCTTACGAAGGTGTTGTAGTAGCAGATGTTACATATTTGATATACTGTTGATATACTCTATGTGTACTCTATGTACTATACTGTTGATATTTGATATATGTTGATATACTGTTTACATACTGTTGCATATTTGAGCCTCAATTAGGAAAATAAATATTTGGCATCATTTTGGTTCCGCATTCTTCAGTTCTGTAATGACCTGTTTGGAGATAGAATTAAATTTTGAATTGCTCAGTTTTGAGCCGTTGGGTGGATTAACATGCGCTATAGCTTGGCTCGCATCAAAATCAGTTGACATCCGAAGTCGACCTTCTATACCATCATGCGGATGTCTATATATATGTATATATATATATATATATATATATATATATATATATATATATATATATATATATATATATTCCTTTTGGCAGAACAATGCCATAGAAGTTAGGGTTAATATCAGTCAAAATTTAGGCATGTTTCAACAGTTTTTTTCGCCATTTTTAAGGTTTTGAGAACCTCAGTTCTTCCAAAATAATTAAAAGGGTTAAAAATTTGTATATGAACTGAGTTGGTGTAATATAAATGCCTTTTGGGATCTCAACTTTTTTTTCTGTACTTAAACGTACTTATGGTTTTTAACCAGTTTATACAATAAAATTAAATTGATGGGGAGACTGGGGTTAGTTGGCATAGATTTTAGTTTTCGATTTTTCTATTTTTTTTTTGCGCAATGCTTGGAGAGATTCAGATGAATGTGGTAGATAGCTTTACTCTTTGGCTACAAGATCATGTAACACCCATTACTTAAATTTGCCTTCAGGCAATCCCAAAAACACGTTTACTAAACGATTGAGACTATGCCAACCAACCCCGAATTACCATACCGTGGTTTACATAAAGGGATACTTAGGCAGAACATAGTAATTTTAGTGAAAAACACTATTTGTTCTATCAAAATATGTATAAGATGTATACTGGGTGTGAACGGCCTCGGCTAATTGGTCGATTTGCTAGGTCTGTTTTTTTCTTGTATTCCGCATAGCGCAACAATAAGTTGTTATTATTATCTCAGAAACTTATTTATATGTCATAATTATTTACTTTTTACAATACTTGTTTCTATTTAATGAACAGTAACGGAGGGGTTAGTTGGCATAGGCGCGGGGCGAGTTTTAGCTATGCCAACTAGCCCCATACCTAACTAGATTAATTAACCTAACTAGCCCCACAGGGATTTCCAAAACAGTATGGATATCACACAATTCGGAATATCAGAAGCAAAAAATAATTATAACCACAATTAACCACTCCTTCGAAAAAAAACCATCAACAGCACCTAAATTCGATATACAGGTTCACCATCACAAAAATATTTACGATGAAAAAATTTATACTAACCTAACTAGGGATTGATAAATTATTTGCCACTTCTATAAATTTGTTTTTATTGAAAACTAGTTTCGAATGATATAGATTCATCTTCAAATTCTTGTCTTAATTAAATTCATAATTCATAATTTTTTTTATAATACTAATTTATATTACACTTAATTTAATGTGCATAATTATAATAAACTGTATTTTGAATTGCTGATTTTTGAATTTTCGTGTGTTTTTAGAACTGAGGATGAATGTATAACATTAAAAACAAAATTAAAGAAGTGGCAAATAATTTATCAATCCCTAATTAGATTGTCCCTTCTATACCATCATGCGGATGTCAACTGGGTTTTTATTTTATCAAAATATGTATAACATTCCTCGATGGTTGTGAACGGACTCGGCCAATTGGTCGATTTGCTCGGTCTGTTTTTTTCTTGTACTTCATGGGTTAGTTGTCATAGGTACGTTGTAGCTATTCCAACTAACCCCATACCTAACTATACCAACTATCCCACAGAGGTTTCCAAAACAGTATAGATACATCACATTCCGGAACATATTTATTATTTATTACCAAACAACAGGCCAGAAATATTTAAGATGGAAAAGTCTACAAACCGGTCAGAAAAACGATGAAACAGCGATTTTACCTTCTTTATTCAACAAATAAAATGGTACAAGTATGTTTTATCCCCGAACGATGGTTGATGTTACACAAAAATCGGTTCTCTAAAGTTATTATGTTCATACATATCATCTATCATTAATATATACATCGAATAAACAAAAAAAATGCTGAAAAAAAGAAGTCATTAAGATGACTTTTAGAGAAATTACCAGATCACGAAATCTTCTTTTTTAGATGTCTGGGAAGAATTTGTGTGAATTCCTTATCTATAACTCTTTAAGTCTTCCTATCGTCATATGTTTATAATTTAATAAAAGATCCATGGCGTGTTTAAGACCTTGAAATAAGCGAAAATATTCGAGGAGAAAGAATTACTGAAGGTTATAAGAGCTTCATCCCATTATCCAAGTTGTGGCTATCTGGAGGGACACGATAACATCTCGGTGCATGGCCGATGGCTCTACTAATTGAATGACCTGCTATAAAGAATTATTACTTAAGTGCTAGATTATCTTATTTTTCTTTAATATCCAGGGTTATTAATATAGAATAGCAAAGACTAAAAAAAAACGAATGAAACAAGTCTAATAATTAATTAATTTCCATTTGGTTTTTGATATGTTTGTTGATATAAGCTGATCAGCTGATTCTGATCATAACCTCTCATGTGCAATTATTCTTCCATTCAACTTCTTTTGTATGTTATTTGATTTATTTTTATGGCCTTTTAAAATACACTTTTGTTTTTATAGTATGTGTATGTTTTATGTTTTCTGATGCTAACGATTGTTTTTAATATAAACCTTTCCAAGCTGTTGTTATGTAACCTCCAGTTCTGTATTATTACCCCATTTCGGATATTTCTTGCCTCAGCGGATAATTTTCGGGTATTGTGGCTTGATTAGGTTATCTCTGGAGCGGTTTGTGTAGGGTAGGGACTCCAAAAATTTAGGTGAACGTGATTGTAGCAATTGATTAATCTTTATGTTGATGCTGTGCTATTAGGTTAAATTAAATCTTTCTTATTTTTTTTTAAACTAGAATTCTTACTGAATATTTTGATATATGTTTATGACAACTAGAACAAAGTTAAAAATGCTCGTGAACACAATCAAATCGATAATTTTTAATAATTAAAAATACAGTGTTTTGAATAAGATTTTTTTTGGGGGGAAGGGCTCTCCTGAATAACTACGTTTTTTCATACAAACATTTCATTTAATTATAAAATCTATATAATTAAAACTTTTTATGTTTATCAGCGAGAATTTGAGATAGAAACAGACGGGATGTTTAATGGATTTTACATTACAACTCAAGAAAAAAAAAAAATTGAATCTAAAAACTCACGTAAATTTGTTTTCCTCTTTTTACATTGGGAATTAGTTTCTATCAGGTAAAATTGATTATCCTGGTGTCTATTAAGTTCAAATATCAATAAAAGTAAGGTGTGAAAATTGTAAATCTCTAACTATTTCTGAGAAAAAATAAACATACAGTGTCCAAAATATGGAATTTCCTGACGTAATACAAGAAACAATAAAGTACATTATACAGGATATAATAAAATATATGAACAATATTAATTGAAATAAAATAAAGTTTAATGATTACTGTGCAGAAATGACTCGATATGCATTATATACTTCCAAATCTTCATACTAATACTCATTTCAATTAATACTGTTCATATACTTTATTTTATTTTAATTAATAGTGTTCATACATTTTATTATATCCTGTATAATGTACTTTATTGTTTCGTGTAAGAAATTCATAATCTTATTATGTAATCGTAATTCATAACCTTTCATTCACTATTTTCACTTTACTTTAATTTTTCATTTTTACAACTATATTGACATCTTTTTCTTTTTATATATTTTTATCTTACTTGCCATTTCTGTTTTTTTTTAATCATTTTTTACTGTTACTGGTACTGCCTCTGTCGTTTTCAATGTTGATATTTTGTTTTTCTCTTTAGCCCTGATGATGGCCTAAAATTTAGGCTGAAACGTTGGCACAAAATAAATAAGTCTCACTTATTAATGTGTTATTCCTTGACCGCACCCCCCGACCAACTTAAATAGTACCTACTATTTTCTCTATTGTAGATCTCAATTGTAGATCATCAGGGCAAAAAGAAAAAAAAAATACCAGGAGCTTCATTGCCAGACACATTGAACCACAGTATTCATCATCCCTTTAGTAGGACTAAATATCTTTTTTCTTTTCTTTTTTTTTTATTATCTTACACAAAAAATAAAATAAAAACTATATACAGAAAATAAGTGTAGGACTTTAAAAGGGTTTTCCTGCCCGAGATCTGTTACCGTTGAAGTAAGTTTGGTTTCTCCTTAGCCATAAATCAGTTTGATGGCTCTCAGAGATTTAATCTCGAAAACGAAGCGGGAGTCAAGGATTATTTTCTTGGCAAACATGTGATCTTTGTGTTAAGTTAAATCTATTCCTTTTCTCCTCTCCTTCTTTTTTTTCTTTACTAAGGGAATGACGGAATGTTTCTTTCTTATTTCTTCTTAGAATTTCCTTTACCATGGAATAATATTTACTTTTTGTTGAATTATTAATTTACCAGAAATCATGAGATACGACTGAAAGAGAGAAATGCTGTGTTTACAGCAATGCTGCCCAATTAACTTGGGTTGCTACATACACAGCATACTGATAAATCTATAGCTAGACATATAATAATATTATACATAATAAACATAACATTTTTTTTCTTTCATTTTAGCTCTAAATACATAATAATCATCACTACATTACTCATATTATATCTGTTTCTTTTTTTGTTTCTTCTGTTTTATATCTTCTATTACTCTCTAATCCATCCCTTATTTCTCTTTTCCGGTGACTCTCAACCATTTCATAATTTAAAATAACCCTTTCTCATTTTTATACATGCAAAACAAAAAAAATCGAAAGCTAATCAAATGTTTACATTTTAGAAACGCACAACTAAGCATCAAAAACAGTACAATAAATAATAACTGAATAAAAATATAAGGATAAAAAAACAATTTAATAAATATTTTTAAAGAAAAAATAAATAATAAAAATATGAATATAATATAATAAAAAAGATAAAAATAAATAGATAAAGAAAAATGAATAAACTGACAGAAAGAAATGACACTTTCCTATTTTTCTTTTCATTTTAATATTTAATTTGAAGATCTAGTTGCTCAGTTCCTGAGGTCAGGCACCTACTCAAATTTTATTTCCGAGGAAGGCGGATTTAATTTTTTTTTTTGGGTAGGATTTAATTATAAGAAGACAAATAATCACTTGAAAGTTTATAATCCCCAAATTGAACATAAGTTTCAAAGATAAGATCGACAATTTGATCAAAAAATTATTATTAAAAATACAAAACACGTTGGTGGGTTTGAAAACTTAATTTTTTTAAATTTTAATTATTAGATTTAAAGATCCACTAGGAACCTCCAACTAAGGGAAGAAGACCGGGACAGTCAGGAAGTGACCAACCTAATCTAGCGAGAGGGGTCAGGTCTAGATCCGTTCTGTAAATTAGATATTCATTTTGAATTAGCCTCGATCATCGGGTTGGGATGGGGCATCGATTTGTTGGATTAGGGATCAGTTCAACTGAAAATTATGACCCCTATATTTTGAAGATTACGAGAGGTTAGTGAAATATAAATATATATACCATTAGACAAAGTTGAAGAGTTTGAGTATATGAATTTGTAAAATTGTCTTCAGATTATTTCATTGGAAAATAAATTTCTGAACAATGATTTTTAAAAAAATCTGTACCACTACAATCCATGAAGGGTCTTGGGTTTAGTACTTGGTAAGGACCGTACTGTTTCTAAGCAAACGGTTGTGCATGGAGATGATTCGGCCGAAATCACGCTCAACCGCCAGGTTTTTTCCCCAATTAAGGGTACCTACTTTATAGAGGCTAGGTGAGCCCCACAGGGCCGATCCAAGGCTGATAACAGAATAAATAATTATCTGCCACAGTCTGTCTCGAACCCGAGACCATAGTAATACAATGCCTTACCACTGAGCTACTCTGCTCCCCTGAACAATGATTAACTATTGTAAAAACATTTTTAACGAATAATTTTTGTTTTTAAATTTACCTGTTATTAAAGAAGTTACTTTTTTTTCTCTCGTTCTGTGATCCGAATTTTTCGCTTATCCTAACCCTTAGGTTTTAATTAGTTCGGATTAGCTAGAGTCTACTCTAGTAGCTAATTCTACAGTAAAATTGGTTCCAAGTAGATGTACTCAAATATGAATGGCCTTTGATTAAACCAAAATTTGCTCGAGTTCACAACCAGCTCTTCGTAAGCTTCCTAAAGTCTTTCTAGTCTAGTGTAGCAACATTTATTTCCTCCCACCCCCGGCCACCAGGATAGCCTGGACCATAGAGGATCAAACGGGAACAGATTAAAGGAAAGACCGGAATCAAAGACTGTCCGCTCTTCGGGTTTAGTCGAGCGAAGGATCACCTGCCTCTATTGCACATGTCACTCACTTCGCAGTCCAATCCTCTTCTATTTTTCGGTACATTAATCATATATAAATATATATATATAAATAAAAACCGTATTTAAAAATAGTGATAATTTTACAGGCTAAAAACACCATTTTTCTACATATCTAGACCTGTCGTCAACATGCGCAACCATCTAGACCAGAGGTTCCCAAACCGTGGTAAAAGTACCATTTGCGTACCAGAAGACGTTCCATATGGTACGTAATCAAAAGTTTTGGTTTAAATTATTTTTTAACACGTTTGATGAAGGATAACAATTTTTTTTTTTCAATTTTCATTAAATGTATCAATAAAAAGATAAAATAACACGATCTAAGAATTAATAAAAATAATTCAGGATGGTTAGAAAAGGATAGTAAAGTGGAAAGGACTCAGGGTTGAAGAGAACATAAGAATCAAATTTTTCTGCATCAAGTCTACCATTGATGATGCCCTGTTTGTAAATAAGCAACTAAAAATATCACAACTTCGTTGCAAGGGTGTCGCGAAATTTAAAAAAAAAATTAAATTAATCTTAAAAATAAAATAAATATAAAAAGAAGTAGCAAGAAAGTATTTGAAAGAATAAATTAAATAATTAAACCAATTAATACTATCATAGTTTTTTTTAATTAATACTATTCCATTTATTTTATTTACTTCTATGGTTTATTATTTTATTTGTAAAAAAAAAAAATAATAATAATAGTTAAAACAGGGATATACCTTGAATTATGTTTAATAATTTCAGCGTATCAGACAAAAAAGGTTGAGGTTGAAAAAGAAATTTCAATACGAGAACTTCAATAATCACTAGATGAAATACTGGGTATTATTAAAAATTTTATATCTTGAATTTTCTCAAACAGTACTCGCAAATTGTTTAAAAATACTCTGTAGGAATAATGGGAGTGTTTGAGCTTAAAACCGGACAAAAGTTCGAGTCAAGAAGTTTTATAACATATTTTCATATCTCTAAATTCTTTCAGAATGTCATATAATTCTCTCCTGGTGAAATTCTGGACAGTTTTAAAAGAATTTAGGAGAAATTACCAAAAAAAAAAAAAAATTACTAAGTTGAAATAATTATATTTTTTTACTCGATATATTTGAAATATTAAGAATCAAAATGGCGAAAGGAGGCGGATAATTTTTAGGGATTGATAAATTATTTGCCACTTCTATAAATTTGTTTTATTGAAAACTAGTTTCGAATGTTATAAATTCATCCTCAGTTCTAAAAACACAGAAAAAAATCAAAAATAAGCAATTCAAAATATAGTTGGTATTATTATACATATTAAATTATATAAATCAGTATTATAAAACATTTATGAACTATGAATTTAATTAAGACAAGAAATCAAATACATGTTGGTACTCACCAAGGTTTAAATGGATTATATCAAACAGAAAAGTTTATACTGGTTTCTTCTCGCATTGTACAAGCAATGAACGAGAGATAGGCAGGATGTTTTTAGGTAAACGGTTTAAGGATCAGGGTTTTCCCAGTAATGCCGGTGAGTAATTTTTAATAAAAGTAAATTGATAATTTTTGTTCGTATAGTTGCCTAAATATAATGTTTATAATCAAAATTTAATCCGACAAAATCCGACACATAAACAAAAACTCCTTTTTTTTTTCGATAATATTTAGTAAAGAAAAAGAATTACTCAATTAGTCTTCAGTAATATAGTCCGTAAACGAGAATAATATTTATGCTGGAAAACAGCCACCATGGATGAAACCAATGATCACTATAAGCCTTGAAATTCTGACAATGACTTAATTCCGATTGACTTTACAAGAATTGGCAAGAGTGGGGGAAAGTTATTCCATTACAGTTTGATGAGCCAGTTACGAGGGTTTTTATAGAGTTTTTCACGAACTTTCTGATTCAGACTTTTGTCCGGTTTTACGGCTCAAATACACCTATGTGCATTTATCGGTAACCTAAGTACCTTATCATATAAAGGAAACTACCGAAAATAATATGATTTACATTTTTATTTTCAAAAAAATATAATATAATAACTGTAATTTAAAGTAGTCATTACAAAGCTTATAATTTTTTTTTTTTTTTTATCTGATTGTAATTATAATATCCAATAAATATCAAGGAATTAAATCAAATACGTACTGTTGGTTCTTTATTTTTTTTTAAGGAAAAATATCCATTTAAAGATTAAAGAGTATGGGCAAAAATTGCCAAATTTTTTTTTTTTTATTTTCACCGTTGGAAAAAAATTGATGTGGCAGATTGTTGAAGGACGGGACAATTCATCAGAGTTCGCAAGGTCTCGAGATTACAACGGATCCGCTCCAACGGATTATCTTCAGGCGAAACTAAAAATTTAATCGAAAGCCCAGGTAGAACACCTGTATACTCCCTTGAAAAGTGGGCGTCCAGTCTAAATTGTCTACGTTTTTTGCTGTTAGACACTGATAGTTGGGCGATTTTTTCATACGCTTAGGTGATACATATATAAGAATTTTTTTAAAACAAATAAAAAATAATTAATTTATAAAAAAATCTTAAAATATGCTATTAATAATATTATACGTTAGCGATCAAAGCGATAAAGAATGAAGTGACAAAAATTATTGAAATATTCCACAAGCCGATGAAATACACGTAAATAACTAATCAGTCAACATTTCACGAATTTATGCATCATCAGAACAAAAGAAGATAAGTTCTTCTAAATGCAGACCAGAGATACCGCATCTCACATCAACATCATAAAAAAAATACTAATAAAAAATAAATATATAGATTATGTTGGATATCGTATAGTTAAATATATCGCACCTCTCATAGGAATAAAGGTACAGCTCGAAATTTTAAGAGTTGTACCTATATTCTACGGCTGGCGCGAAATGTTATCGGCAACATTAAGTGAAGATAAAAATTTTGAATTTTTTTTTTCAATACTACTTCTTAGGTCTATTAAAAAAAAAACATGGAGTCGAGAACAGTGTTTTTATTTTATTGATTGATAGCAAATGCAACTTGACAATTTCTCGACGAAGAGACAAAGATAATAGCGGAGACAGCCTAAATACTACAAGTGTTAAGATAGAACGATCGTTTAATTCATAGTAAACATATTTATAACATATATTATAGGTTATACAACAATATATATACAACAATATAAAAATGTTATACAAACATTTAAAAAAAAGTTTATGAAAGTTAAGAAAAGTTTATTTAAGTAGTTGAAAAGAAAATAGTAAGCGGCAAAATTTACGAAAAGTATTTTTTTCACGTAAACGATGTTTTTTTCAAGGCCAATAGCCTGAGTAAGAAGATACTAATTTACTAAAACAGTGAATATACGCTTTTAAGAGAACAAAAGAAGAAAGAAGAGATTATTGTGTTTATTATTTAATATCTCCAGTAAAATTCCGTTGTTGGCACCTCCTATTCAATGGCGGCGCCGCTATTAACTTCCTATTTAGACAAAATCAGCAGACAATAAAAGGAAAAACTATTAGTAAAGATACACGAACATTTACAACAAATCTCACTTCCACTATTCAACAGATAAATTAATTTAACCAATTCTGAATAGATATGAATTGAATTAATTTTTATTTTAAAATCAAGATAGACGAAACTTATCTGTCAGTATAAGAATCGTGTTTTGATAAACGCTTCTTTAATCCAATCAGCCCTTCAAAAATCGATTAGTCAGGGACTGATATCTTGATAATACAGGCATAAAAATATCGATATTTCAAAATATTGTTAAATCCTTTATCAAATTAAAAAACAAAAATTAAACGAAGGAGGAAAGAAAATTACCTTTTTCTTAGTACTTAAAGTGCTCTGTAAATAAACTTAATAAAAACAAAATCTATTTGATATTGGCACAGAAATATCGATATTATAAAAACAATATCATAATTATATCGTCTTAAAAATATCGATAGTATAAAAACAATATCATAATTATATCGGCACAGAAATATCGATATGTATGTGTCCTTTTAAAAGATTCTTTAGAGATTAAAAATTTCAAGGGCCGTTAATCGAAATATCGATATATTTATTTCGATATATTAAAAAAAAATATCGATGCGATTATATATATATATATATATATATATATATATATATATATATATATATATATATATATATATATATATATATATATATATATGTTTCGATATTCACTTCCCTACCTTTAGGACGAGAACCAAACACCTATTGTGGTGGTACCACAGGAGTCTCTTGTTCATAGGATGTAGTGGAACTGATTTATTTCTTTTTCCCCCATTAATTATAAGGCAAATTTATATTTTTTATTAATTTAATTAAAGTCTTATAATAAATATACTTTAAAAATATATATATATATAAAATTATCTTAACCTATTCCATAAATAAACTGGATCAAGATGGGAGAGAACTACAAATATGTAGATAAATTCGAGTGAATAGAGAGCTATAATGGAATCATTGTTCTGAATCGGGAACTGACTTGAGGGCTGCTTTGTTCGACATCCTTCCAAGGACAAAGCGATACATGTGTGCCAGTATGTCCGCCCCGGATTGTCCGCGTCTGTCCCCAATGGAGGCGGGGAGCATAATTTGCATAGGAGATCCATGGCTGAATCCCAACAAGCGTCTCTAACATTATAAATTATATTAAATTACTTAATTGCAATAATAATAATAATAATAATAATAGAAAAAGGAAGTGCGAACAGAGATGTTTTGGTTTCGATAGCACCAACTGTCTTCCCCTACTATCCAATGAACTCCATCGAAACCCAAATCTTCAATATCGAAATTCACCCAATCTTCCCATCTACGTTTCGGTCGATCAATAGTCGTAAGTCCCGCAACAGTACAACAAAAAAAACACTAAAAAATATCTAAAACTATTATTCTTTAATTTTTATTATTTTCAACCTTCCTTGCCTCTCGGCAACAAGGGTTTCGGAAGAAGTAGCAATGCGCCAATCACCTGTGCCTTTGAAAAGTCATAAAACTCCAATTCTTTAATTTCCTTTCATCCTCCTTTCTTCATTCTGCTATCATTCTTTTTCTTCATTCTTCTTTCATTTTTAGAGTTCGGTCCGGTCAGTAGTTTAGCTCTTGTACAGACCCTGTACAGACCATAAAGACGTCTTTCCCGAAGTCATGGAGCTTGGTGCGGAATCCCTCATTCCCCACGAAATATGATAATATTATATAATATATTGTACATCTAGTAGTTATGGAGAATCCATTTGGCTTTCAACCGTGAATGGACGGTGGAGAAGTATTTTCTCAAGGTAGCTCCTATCCGAGTAGTTAGTTACCTACCGCCGTTTCTACTCCTCAATGGCGTCCTCCCGTATCATCTTCTTCCATTTGCTCGGATCTTCTGCATTCTTCTCCCTTGGAGTTTCTCCGCAAGACCTACTGAGATTCCCCACCCACCAAGACCTGCAGCGCCTCGTCAGCAACAGTCCTATGGGCTTTGGGCTTTGGTTAAACGCGGCAAAGCCATTCGTTGAATTATCGCCAAACTTCTCTTGTGTTGTAGCAAGAAGTTTCGATTCCAGCCTAGAGATTTGAACCTCAGAATACCTAGTATAGACCTGTGTAAATAGTTATCGCTATTTACCTCCATCGGGAGAAACCTTAAGATTCCAGAAAACGCACTAAATACGACTTAAATCACTTACAACGCGTCCATCTACAAGTTTATTTCTTTTTTGATTTTCCTTTCAATTATTTTGATTTTCTTCTCTAACGTATTTTCAGAATACATACACATAATTGTAATCATATATGATGTATCATATATCATAATGCGGACCCTGGTTATAGATTGAATAATAACCCTGAGGATTCGCATACAATGCGCGAGTCTGGGTATGGTACCGATTCTCATCTCGGAATAAGTATCACTTATTATACCTCACATCCGGAATGAAAGAATCACAACTTAAAATGTCTGACGCCAGACATCTTAATATGATCACTATCATCCCAAACAGCAGCCAGCCCTCAAATATGAGGTCAAACCAACAACATTTGTAAGAGGAAACACCCTGGGGACTTTATGTAGAACTTAATCTGTGTCCAATGTTCGTTATAAGAAAAATATATTTTTTAAGTTGTACCACTTTAATTCTGGATGTGCGATATGTATATTTAATTTAGTTTCTCTTTTAAATGTTCTGTAATTTTCTATCCGCGTTATAACGGGAGTCCTCTGTAAATAGATGCAACAGGCTTAAAAGTAGTATTAGTTTTTTAATAAAAAATATAATTACCATCACTGCCAACAGTAACTAATCCTCTCGCCAGACCTGAAAAGATTAAGATATTGTTAACCACACAAATAAAATATTTTAATATGCAAAATAAACCGCAACATATCTCTACCATGCCGAACTATCTAATGTGAAAAATGCGATTTTCATATCGTCAGATTGAAAACGGTCTAGACGAGGCACGCATTGTGGCAATGACCAAAAGACAGAAAGAGTCAACCTTTGAGGATTAGGAATTCAAGATTTTATTTTGTGCCTCAACTAGTCAATGAAACTGCAGTTTTTCACATTCGACAGTTTGAAATGGGAGGGACAAGATGATGAAATTGAAATTATAATGGAATGCTGGAAATCTTATGAGATCTAAAATTCGAGAACGGGAACAAAAATTGCAATAATAGCTCATCCCACGTCAACAGCCTAATGAATCTAATCAAATAGTCGGTGGGCGTCCGCATGATGGTATAGAAGGATTAATCTAATTAGGGATCGATAAATATTTGCCACTTCTATAATTTTGTTTTTATTGAAAACTAGTTTCGAAGGTTATAGGTACATTCATCTTCAGTTCTAAAAACACAAAAATTTAAAAATAAGCAATTCAAAATACAGTTTGGTATTATTATACATATTAAATTAAATGTAATATAAACTAGTATTATAAAACATTTATGAATTATGAATTTAATTAAGACAAGATATTATCAAATACTTTGTATCTGAATTGCTTATTTTTGGATTTTTGTTTGTTTTTAGAACTGAAGATGAATGTATAACATTCGAAACTAGCTTTCAATAAAAACAAAATTATAGAAGTGGCAAATAATTTATCAATCGCTAATTAATCAAATAGTGATATTACGTCACTCATAGCTCATAGTTCAACATATCCTCGTCTGCTATCTTTAGTCCGGATTAATATGATTTTCTATCCTGATGATGCCAAAATTAAAGTTGACAGGTGAAAGGTCAGATAGCCATATTAATGGGACTGGATTGGTGCCAAACTGTTCACCGATAGCTTAGCACCTCACAATTTTCCACCATAAAATATTATTGAAAATTAATTAGGAGAATTTATGATACCGTTTATTACAAGACAGTAACGCTAATTTAGTAGCATAGTTACTATATGTTACTGAAGATATGCGTTCAAAGGACAGTAAAGGACACTCAGAATTGTAAAGGACCTTTTTACGTCACTTTGTATATAACCGGTCTGACGTTAAGCCTAAGTACCGAGCGGCTTTTTGTTGTACAGATCATCTGACTGTTAACCAAACAGAATGACAAATCAGTTTGCCCGTCTGAAGAAACTGCAATCGCATTTAGAACTGAAACCTACCTCAAAGGAAACCTAATTAACTGCTCATTTGAGTAGATTTAATCCTTCAAATAAGTCCCAACTTTTTACTTCCTTGTACGAAATAAAGGAAAAAATCAAAAAATATAATAAAATACAATACAAAACTTCCCAAATTTATTATTTATGGTTTATATATTGATTTAAATAACATACTATATTTAGGTCTAAATTGGAAAACCGGAGGTGGTACTTTACTTGAAGGTCATATTAGACTTTCATCAAAAATTATATTAAAATATAATTTAAAACATCTCTAATTTGGTAAATAGATCTTTTATATGGATATAAATGTATTTACTAGATTTTTGTTAAAATTGGTGAGCCGAAAAGGTAAGTACTTTACTTGAAGATCATAATAAACTTACATCAAAAATTATATTAAAATTAAACGCAGAAATCATATGTTCCGGTAATAAAGGTTACAAACGGAATTCGGTTTCCAATCCAATTAAACATTTTTATTGCTTGTTTTAAGTGTTAAAATTGAGTGTAAAATACTGGCTTTCCTCCCCATTTGTGAGATGAACAAGTCTGCAGCATGAGAATAAGATATTAGTTAAGTGGGTTTTTCCGCTTAAAATGTTGAAACTGTCGATTTCCAATGCTTTATCCAGTGATATTGACAGTTTTATTGTTGTCACGGAACATGAAGAAATATCTCGGAAACTAGTTACCTACTGAAGGAAAACGACATATAATAACGGAATGAGACCTCCAGTAACAAGAGAGTGTGTTTTTGTGTGTGTGTGTGTGTCAATAGATGGATGTCGGGACGCTGAGTGTCAATCTTCGGAAACTAGTAATCAAATTCAGTATCACTTTTTGAACCACGGATTAATAATATAATAGGCGTGCAAGGAAGTCATGTGTTGCCCACATCAGATATTTTGTATCGGTGTTTAATCTCCTTTCCTACTCCAATTAAGATGACGGGTTATGTCTGCAGGTTACCAACCTATTCTAACCAGAGTGGGAAGGTCGAGATTAATTACGTGGGTCCGCCAAGAAATAAATTTCAACCCGCACTGGCCGGAATCGAACCGACACACTGTGTGACGAACATACAGTAAACTCGGACATTTGGGCAAATCAAATAACGAAAGATCAAATTTTGCAATTTTTGTTTAAACAATATAAATAATAGACATTCATTGATCATGTTTGGCACTTTTTGCCTAAATCAAAGCTTTAATAATCCCGTATTCCATTATTAAAGTAGATCAGTCAATGTTGGTATGTTTAATTTAAAAATGTTTTTACTTACTTTTTCAAATAAAACTTACATTAAACCTTATTTTTTATTTGTTTACACCATAATTGTCGCAGAAAAACCAAAATTTGATTAAGTTTGAAAGTGAAATAGTACCTTTACAGATTATAAATTTAGAATCCGACGTTGCTCATTTTCGAATAATTGCTTTTTTAACTTTTTTTTAGTCACTGGCAATATTGGTTAGTTTCATCAAAAAAATTTTTTTTACTTACTTTTTCAAATAAAACTTGCATTAAACCTTATTTATTTATTATTTTACACCATAATTGTCGTACAAAATCCTAAATGTGATTAAATTTGAAAGTGAAATTTTTTTTTGGGCCACATTGTATTCCATTTTTTTTTTTATTATAAAAATCGCTTAAAATTGCCCCGAAAAAAATCAACATATTGATAAAATAAGACCTTCCCAGATTATAAATTTGGAGCCCGAAGTTGCTCCTTTTCGAATAATTGCTGTTTAAACCTATTTTTTAGCGACTGACAATACTGGTTAATTTTATTAAAAAAAATTTTTTTACTTACTTTTTCAATTAAAACTTACATTAAACCTTATTTTTTTACACCATAATTGTCGTAGAAAAACCAAAATTTGATTAAATTAGAAAGTGAAATTTTTTTCATGCAGCATTATATTGGTTGACATCCGCATGATGGTATAGAAGGATCAATCTAATTAGGGATTGATTAATTATAAAAATGGTAAATGATTTATCAATCCCTAACCACATTATATTGCATTTTTTTTGTAATGAATAAAAACCGCTTAAAATTGCCCGGAAAAAAAATCAATATATATCGATAAAATAGGGCCTTTCTTGATTATAAATTTGGAACCCGAAGCTGCTCCTTTTCGAATAATTACTGATTAAACATTTTTTTTACTTACTTTTCAATAAAAACTTAAATTAAACCTCATTTTTTTTATACCATAAAGAAAAACCAAATTTGATTAAATTTCAAATTGAAATATTGCAATTTTTTTTTTTTTTGCAAAATCGCCTCTAAAAAAAAATCAACATATTCATAACATGGGACCTTTCCAGATTATAAATTTGGAACCCGAAGTTACCCCATTTCGAATAATAGCTGTTTAAACTTATTTTTTAGTGACTGGCAATATCGGTTAGTTCAATTTAAAAAATTTTTTTTTTTTACTTACTTTTTCAATTAAAACTTACATTAAACCAGCAGCAGAGAGCTTATACAAATAAAAAATCTGAAGTCTGCGCACGCTCTACCTTTTCTGATTAAGGAGTCGGCCAATAGTGACAGACTTTTCCGTTGGAAGAGAATCGGCAAGCACAACAGGCTATTTAATCGTCCGACCAATAAGTCCATTCTGCGCACTCTCTAAGGCTAAAGTTGATCCAGCCCCTATCCACTCCTTTTAGCAATTCGTCTTAATTATGTTCTAATTACATAATTAAAAAAAAATTATAATAGGCAATAAGTACAAGCACACCATATCCCCAAGTTCTAACTAGTTCTGAACTTTTAATGGTTCAAAGTTGGGAAGTTATCTCCATCAGCGAAGAGTTACCGGTGATTGTGCCGAGTGTGTTATTGGATTTTGAAGGGGCGATCCGGGGTTCATAGCCAGCTGTGGTTTCAATTTTAAGCTAATCCCTAGTCGGTAAACTCTATTAAATCAAAAATATTGGCGCGTTTTGTATTATTTATTAACATACCAGTAATGGACATAATATAAATTGCAACATTTTGATATACTGAAAATACTATAAACTAGATCCCCATTTAAGTGCTACCATCCGCAGAAAAAACTACATTTATCAATATATACATGTACATATTATACCCGTCCTCGAATATTAAGATTTAAAAAAATTAATAAATAAAATATCACATTCCTATAACGTATAAAGTTGAAGTCAATTCCTGTTTTGGACAATTTTTTGTTTTCTACATCATTAAAATTTTCCGTTTTCCAGAGTTGGTATCGGTTAAAACGAACACCGGCTATAACGACGAAAACTGACCAACCCCTTCAGGGTGAATAAATGATGTCTATTGTATGTATATATATATATATATATATATATATATATATATATATATATATATATATATATATGTATATATTTGAAAAAGGTATAAGCGCCAAAAATTAGAAATTTAGGTTTCAACTTATTATGGAACCTAAATACCGCCTCTATCGATTTCCACTAACGATGTATCGAGAAAAAAAAATGAAAATTGTCTAAAAATCGACTATTGATGACGTCAGCACCAAATACTAACATCTCTCAGGCAGTCACTCTGTCCTTAACCAGTGCTAGAAGCCATAAAAATATATTGTAATTATAACGGTTTTGCCACCTTAATAAACTCCTACAGTAAAACAGTAAACAATAAAGAATAAAATTGAAAAAAAAAATATATTGTTATTTGGAGAAAAATTGTGTTTCCTGTAAAGTTTGCTGAATGGCGCTTTACGCCTTTTAAAAAAAAAAACGAAGTCGATATATATATAAATTATTATAGCAAGTTGCTAGAATTTAATCAGTTCCTCGAATTAAAAACCGCAATATACAACAGCTCCCTTCTACAGAGTCTATTCCAAGTAGCACGGTGTGGGCGAGTTGGAAGTTTTCCGGATGGTTGTGCCGTTCTTCAAGACAGAAAGGTAGAAAACAAATTTCAATCTCTTTATTGCTAATTGCAAAGTTTCAATCTCTCTCATTAGTCTCAATTTACAACTTGAAGCGAGTTCATTAACTCAACAATAACACCACCACCGACTCAAACCCATTCTCAGATCCGAATACAATTTTTCGTAAAAAGATAATAACTTTCATTCTAAAAGCTATTTTAAAACTATAATAAAAAAAAAAAAAAATTAACATACAAAATGCTAGATGAACGTAGAGGTTCTAAATATAATAATATTATCTAAATATAAAAATACCTTTTTTATCTTTCTAATTACTTCAACTTTTGCATATTTTGTATTACAACACATGTTACAATACAATTATAATAGATTATATTATTTAGTAATCAGAGAAATAATATTTTTCCTACAGAACAAATGGTTTGCAATTGAAATATAAAAATGAGTACTCTTTGCTACAGCATTTGTATTCAGATAATTAAGTTTTCACCTAACCTAAAGTTCATTGTCAATTATATATTATTATATCATATGTATTAATATAATTATTATATTATCAATTATATATTTTTGGATCCAATAAGTTATATTAATTAATTGAATTAAATTTATTAATATGCAAGAGCAAAAGCTCAAAATGAGACAATGAGACATACATACAATAATTGTTCGGAAATAAACGGAAAATTCCAAACAAAAAGCCGAGTCTCAAAAATAACACAAAAAATAAATCACCTGTCGATATTTCGCCAATTCAGGCATCCTCAGGACAGAAGGAGAGAAAGAATAAATAAAATCAAATAAAGGAAAAAAAATAATATAAAGAACAAAATGTAGCACATACCACATCCACAGTCAGTCACTAACCAGAGACAGAACCCTACATCAAGAAACCAAGACACATACTGAGGGAAAGGGGATGTTACAAGCAGCTTATCATAAAAAAAAAAAAAAAAAAAAAAAAAGAGGAAATACTCATACTAAAAACAAAAAAATGTACAAAAGACCATACAAATAAATCAAATAATTAAATAAGAAGAGGCATAAAGGAAAATTCCACCTCCCCCTTTTCCTCAGCATGCGTCTGGTTGTCATGGTGTGGGGTGGTATCTCTTGTTAATGACTTTTTTGATAGTGGATGTGAGATGTGCTTCATATTTTTTCTTTCTCTCCTTCTGTCCTAATGATGCCAAAATTGGCGAAATATCGACAGGTGATTCATTTCCTGTAATTTTTGAGACTCTTGGCTTCTTGTTTGGAATTTTCCAGTTATGTCCTATGAATCAAATTTAATTAATTTTTAATTTTGTAATCAAGTTTTCCCCTTTTTTCACAATACTGATTGAGTTAATCTAATAAATAAATATCTGGCAGTGATGACCTCGATGTTTCGTGTCATAAAATAAAACAGCCAAGCCTCAATCGTCGGTTTAATTGAGACATTTGATTGTTCCTACTTGAGTACAACAGAGGCAATATAGAAGAAATATGCTATTAATTATAGATGAAAATTAAGATTGAAAATACGAAAAACAGTGTAATAAATGTCCTTGTATTCGCATTTAAATGTTTATTCCAATTAAGGACATCTTCCTTAAGGACGCTTTTTCTTCCCATAAAGAAGGATCAAAAGGCTAAAGACGAGGATCTTCATTCAACTCCTTCATCCACTCAGCACCCTCACATCTCTCCAGCATTCCCACATCTCTTAAGTTTATATTTTACGATTTTTTTCCTGGTTAACTTAACCAGCGTTCTCTGGAGTCTAGTGTGTTGCATTCCAAAAGAGGCCTTTTCAATAGCTTCATAATCTTCTCTTTTTCGAAACGTATGTCCTATTCGCCTACATTTACAAGCAGTTGGAAATATTTCCTGGTCCTTGAAACATCTTCGCAAAATTCTTATCATTCTACAGGTTTAGGAACTATTAACTATAAATCCCCAACATATCGCCAGATCCCCAACCGATAACATATCAACAGTTTAGTAGAAAGACGGAAAATGAATTGAAATCAGATGAAATAAAAAAAAAAAAACATGGCTCATTGAAATATAAGAATTTTCGGATGTGTGTATATATATATATATATATATATATATATATATATATATATATATATATATATAAATATATATATATATTGGAAAAGTAGTCGATCGATTTTAATGCGATTTCACTATCATTTAGTAAATTTCTTCCCGAAGATTTACACATATTAATTTTTTTTTTGTAGCAATAAATATGATTAAATGTGCAATATATAATTAATGTGTTAAAAATAAAACAAAAATCAAAGTTAAACTTAAATATTATCTATTTACTCCCTTCTACGCAGAAAGGGAAGAATTGTAATCGGAAAAATTTACGATTTTCAGATATTTTCAACGGAAATATCCAATTTGACCATCCCTGAATCTATTTTGACTAGTTTCGCCTTGACGTCTTTACGTGCATTCATACGTTCGTTCATATCTCGCATAACTCAAAAACGGTTAGCCGTAGAAAGTTAAAATTTTTTATTTGGGATAGCTGTAACATCTAGTTGTGAACCTTCGTTTTTGGTCAATACATGATCAGCGGAAGTGGTACTTTACTTGAAAGTCACAAAAGATTTTCATAAAAAATTGTATTAAAATATAATGCAAATCTTCGATATTACACTTATACATTAATATAAACAACATACCAAATTTTTGATAAAATTTGCAAACCGGAAGTGATACTTTACTTGAAGGTTATGATAGATTTTCATAAAAAATTATATTAAAATATAATCAAAAACATCTCAAATTTGGTATAAAAGACTTTAATATTAATATAAAAACATACTAGATTTTTGTTAAAATAGGCAAACCGGAAGTGGTTCTTTACTTGAAGGTTATAATAGATTTTCATAAAAAAATGATATTAAAATATAATGAAAAACTTATCAAATTTGGCATGAAAGACTTAAATATTAATATAAACAACATACTAGATTTTTGTTAAAATTGGCAAACCGGAAGTGGTACTTTACTTGAAGGTTATAATAGATTTTCATAAAAAAATTATATTAAAATATAATGAAAAACTTATCAAATTTGGCATGAAAGACTTAAATATTAATATAAACAACATACTAGATTTTTGTTAAAATTGGCAAACCGGAAGTGGTACTTTACTTGAATGTCATAATAGATTTTCATTTAACATTACATTAAAATTTAATTCAATACATTTAAAATTTGGTATAAAGACTTTTGTATCAATATAAATAATATACTAAATTTTGGTTAAAATAGGATTGCTAGAAGTGGTACTTTACCTGAAACTTTTTTATAATATTGTGTATGTGGATAGATGCCAATAGGCATCGCGACGTCGAGTGTCGTTTTTAAGGTAATGCTATCTTCGGAAACTATTAACGAAATTCAGGATAATTTTTTTAGCCACCGATTTATAGTTTAATAGGCGTGCAAGAAAGTCATGCGGTGCCCACATCAAATATTTTAAAAAAGTTGTATATAAAAGATTTTTATAAACTTTACAATATTATGATTAATGATAAGAACGACAGTTCTACCTTCTGTTACTCACATTATCTTTTAAAAGTTAAATATAAATAAAAATAAAAAAACTTGAAATTTGGAAGGGTATTTAGTCTCAATTCTTTTCAGGGTCAAGGCCGTGCGGGAACAGACAGCTAGTATCCTAATGAAACATCAGTCATTAAAATCAGTAAGGATTGCCAATACTTAAATATACTTTTGTATACAATGTCAGATGCATTGAGAAATTAATAGAATATACATTTAATAATTACTCCTATAACAAAATAATAAAATGACTAGAGCATAAAAATATACTAATAAAAGATATGAAGCTGGCGAGACAGGATAACCACCCCTCCCCCCCCCCCCAGTAAAAAGATATATCGAATTACCTTCCTCAGCCCATTTCCTTCCGCTTCTCCCTCCCCCCCCTCCATATTGAACATTTTCAGCTTTTATATCATTTAGCCACAAAAGTAAAGAAAAGCCCTATAAAACTATTTATTCGTAAATTAATCAGTTATGCATATTTAGAAATTATAATTTAAAAAATCAAATTAATAAATAATTTTGTAATTTCTTCGCATTATTCATTATAAATATTATTCATTTAATAGGATCCGGTAGAAGCAGTTACATCAGACTAGTTACATGAGAGAAGCGCATTGTGCTAAGGGTACGCAACATAAACCCACACAACTTTTTGTCCAGTCGCGTCCATTCTATTCCTGACTTTAGCGGGAAAAGGGCATTTCAATTATTGTATTATGTCATCGTAAACTTTGTATTATTTGGACTTTTTGACATCCCTTTTATCTTGTGTTATCTATCATTTACGTCAAGTAACTAAATAACTGAATATATTGATAATATTTATTTAGGATACAATCTTGCTTTTTGAAGGTTGTTAAACTTCAATACAAAATATTACTTCGTTACAATCATATATTATATAATTATATATTATGCATCGTTATATTTTAATAAATAACCTATACAACATATCATTAATATACAAAATTAGACATTAACTGTAAACAAATATTTATATTATATTATAAATAATATTTTTTTTATAATAATAATAAACTATAATGAAAATAATTAATTAGTAGTAACAAATATTAATATTATATATAAAATTTTTATTACTAATAGTTGATTAAAATTAAATTTTGGTTGATATCACTAGAATAAATATCATTAAGAAGACAAAATGGAGGACAGTTACATTAAAATAGATAAGTGCTAATAGTGTTGAGATAAGAAGAACCAAAGCGCTCTGTCCATGGCAATAATATTTTATAATGTGACATAATAGTAATTTACATTATTATAAATATGACAATTGACAACAGGGAACATATTACAATAAAAACGGGTAAATAAATAATATAAAAAATTTACAAATATATAAACTTATATATAATAGGGTGTATAAAAAATAATGACCGTTTTTCAACAAAAAGTTAATATTTGTATTTCTTTTATATAATACAGAATTAATATTCAAAATATAAGCTATTATGATCCACTGTAGTCTACCATCTTTCAGCCAGTTGTTCGATGCCACGCTGCTACCTCTCCTTGGGACGGCTGTTGAAAAACTCTTGAACGACAATATCTACCACGGGAGGAAATAAATGGTAATCTTACGGAACGATGTCTGTTTCATATACTGTATGGTGGGTGAGAGAAGTTCGATCTCCTCAAGATTTTTCAACTTTTTCCGCGTCCGACTGAAATTTTGTGCCCGAGCGTTATCCTGCTGTTACTTTGAACACCTTAACGGTTTACCAAAGCTAGGTAACACTTTGAATAATTTCTCATGTTTCCTATCGAACTGTTCATAGTGAAGTTCAGAGTTCATAGAACATCAGTCGGAACCTCATGGAATCTCATCAATATCCATTAATGATCACCCTGAACCCATCTTCCGTTCCAAGGACGTATCTCCTCACCTGATTTTTTTTTTTTTTTTAATATTACCAGTATTTCATAAGAAACCATGTTTCTTGTTCGGCTGCAGCTGATGAACTAACGCTTTACTGTACGGGTCAAATGTTTAAAAACAAGCTTACTTAATCCTTTACACGAGAGTATTAGTTATTGGTAAACATTGAATAGGTTTAAAATACGTATTTATAAAAATAAATGCAGGCTGTTGCCATTTCACAAGCCATCCTCAGGCATCTCTGTAAAAGGCCCTTATTTAGTTTAATTTATAATACATTAAAGAGTTAAATATATTTAAACATTCTAATAAATAATCATATACAGACTAAAAAAGTTTTTAAAATGTATATAATGCCATATTCCATATATTAGCCCAATCCGAACCAAGTCCAAACATACATACTAAAAAATGAATAATTATAATAAAAACACAATAACATAATTTAGTTTGGATCAAATTTCATTACATTCTTATTTTATTTTTAAAGTTGTGTTTTAATGATATTAACCTAATAAGATTTTTACATTTTAACTGTAATGAAATTTGATCCAACCTCAATTTTGTTATTGTGTTTTTATTATAATTATTTATTTTTTAGTGACGCTGTATATTTGGACTTAAATATGGCATTATAGGATAGCTTGCAGGCCGAAAATAGGTATCGAAATAAATAAAATGGTGAAATAACAACAGCCTGTATTTATTTTTATATATAAAATTATTCACCTTAAATCAACGAACATAATGTGCGTATTTGCATCCTTTGATAAAACGGTCATTATTTTTTAAACGCCGCATTAAATATAATAGTGTAGATAGAATAATTTAAATATTTTTATACTAAAATTCAGAAGATGAGATGTTGCAGTCCCGAAACGGCATCCATTAAATATCTGGTGTGTTCACTGACTCTACTTTCCTAACCACTTCAGTTCACTGGCTCTACTTTCCTTACCACTTCAGTTCACTGGCTCTACTTTCCTTACCACTTCAGTTCACTGACTCTACTTTCCTTACCACTTCAGTTCACTGACTCTACTTTCCTTACCACTTCAGTTCACTGGCTCTACTTTCCTTACCATTTCAGTTCAAATTTCAATTCTAAAATTGTTTGCTGTATCTTCGCTGATATCGGTCCGAAAAGGGTTATTTTTTTTTTTTTTAAGTTTAGCTTTGTAGACCATTTAATTATCTTTCAAATGTTCCAGATATGTATAGTATTTGAATTATTCGAAAAACTATAAAATAAGTAACGAGGTTTCGTAGAATATTTTAAAGAAGTAATCGTGGAACGGACATACGAAATGTACCATAAGATACTTATTGAGCCATCCTGGAATAAAATTTCATTTTCTTCATAATTTGTTTTCTTCTTTTTTTTTGGGGGGGGGAATGCGTTATATACATAAATTAAAAGTGATTAAGCGGAAAATTTTAGGAAAGTTTCATAAAAATCATTAGAGTTGTTTTTGTGCTACAGATAAACGTTTTTTAAAAAAAAAGCAACTAAATCGGGTTTTTTTTGGGGAGGGGGAGGTCCAGCGGGTTCAGAAGCGCATAGATCCGTTGACCCGATTACAATACCTTCCTTGGAATAGGGAGATTCCAACAGAATAAAGTGACTTTAAGTTAAAAAATAAACTTATAAAAATAAAATATACGATGTATGATAAACTTTGAATCAAAGATTCAAGAAAAAACAAGCTAAGACAGGGCCCCAATATGTCCTTTAATGGCCATAGACCATGAGATCAGGTTGATAAAGGATTCAATAGGAGTGAATTGCGTTTGCGATTTCAGCTGATCCCAGCCTGATTTGTATGCCTACAATCAATCACTTGTAACTTGGAGCTAAAGTGGACTCGTCAATTGTTCGTTTCGATATTGTCACAATAAAAGAAATTCAGTAAAGTCATGTACGAGTATAATTTGTCTCTTCAAAAGAAAGCTTGAATTTGGGGATTGATTAAGTTATTGTTTAAATTCAACATAGCTTAAAATATCTAATGTGACACCACATCGGTGATTAACAAAAAGATGGGAAGTAAAAAAAAAAATATAAAAAAAAAATCAGATTAACTACCACTTCCGGATACCCAATTAAAAAAAAATTAATATAATATTTATATTCATACAAAAATTTTATATACCAAATTTGAGATGTTACGCTTTATACTTTAATACTATTTTTAATGAAAGTTTATTCCAGCAAAAGCCAATTTAAACCAAAATCAAGAATGTTATTTATATTGACAAAAAAATCTTAAATACCAAACCGACTATTTTTGAAATAAGGACCTCTATCCTCATCAAACCTAGAATTATTCTTAGAATGTTATAATATATGTATAATTTTTTTTCTCCTCCTCTAATATAACAACATAACTATATATATATATATATATATATATATATATATATATATATATATATATATATATATATATAATATTTTTTTCAATTAAATCCATTGCTGAAGGCGAATTTTTTTTTTTTTGTCTATCCAATGATAAAAATGGAACTAAAAGCATGGCTTGATAATTGTTCTGTCTGGCGGGAGTTGAATATATCGAGACGTATAAATCTATGGAATACTTTTCCTGACTGCCTCTGACTATCGCTAATATATTGCTCAACTTTTTGCGGGGTTTTAGGCAATTTGTCGTACTAAGTCATCATACTAAGCCAAAGTTGTGAGAAGAAACCATCTGACCGAGTTGTAAGTATCCGTCATTCCATTTCTATTTCCAACTCATTTCCCTATTAATTAATTTATTTATATTATATATATATATATATATATATATATATATATATATATATATATATATATATATATATATATATATAAATTAATACAGATTTTCCTTAGGCGGTTATGTTTAAATATTACATTCAAACCCATATATTTCAATTAAGTACATTTTTATTAGATTGATAATTCAATAAAGTAGTACTTAGTAAGCACTTGAGGGCTAAGTGCTTAGGAAGTATCTGGAAGACTTTATTATCTTATTATGCAAGCAATAGCCGTTAAAAGGGAATTACAAAATAGTTCGTATTCAGAATATTATTATACATCAGAAATTTAAAAAAAAAAAATACCATGAAAACGATTTTAAATATCGATTGATGTACTTTCATTTCAGGCGTTCATTTGAAATCAGTCATGGTACAAACCTTGAAAGATGAGCTTAACTACATTTGAATAATGATTATATAATATTTTTAAATCTCTCTCCATTTCAATGCTACAGTCATCAAAGAAAAATTTCTTAGGCGCAAAGGTGTTAATTAGACAATGCTTTTTATGATTAACAAAGTCCTTATATTCTTTGTCCTTGCGTAAGAGGGGATAACAAAATTTAAAAAATGGGGTGAAGTGGAAACTTATATAAAAATATTCATAAATATTCCCAACCGTACAAATATTTAGTTGACATCCGCATGATGGTATAGAAGGATCAATCTAATTGGTCAGTTGACATCCGCATGATGGTATAGAAGGATCAATCTGATTAGGGATTGATAAATTATTTGTCACTTCTATAATTTGGTTTTTATTAAAAACTAGTTTCGAATGTTATACATTCATCATCAGTTCTAAAAACACAAAAAAATTCAAAAATAAGCAATTCGAAATACAGTTTGGTATTATTATACATATTAAATTAAATATATTTAAAGAGAGAAGTTGATCGGGGGGTGCGGTCAAAGAAATAGACTTAATAAGTGTGGTCTATATAATTGTGCCTACGTTTCGGCCTAAATTTTAGGCCATCTTCAGGGCTAAAATGAAAACAAAATAACAACAATGAAAAAAGAGAAAAGAGGAAGTACCAGTAACAGTAAAAATGATAAATGATAAAAAACAGAAAATACAAGTAAGATAAAAAGTATAAAGAATAAAAAGAAAAGGATAACACTAAATTACATAATACAAAAGACAATTGAAAAAATAAAATCAAATAAAATAAATGAAATAACAATGTACCTAATAAATAATGAAATAAACCCTTTCCGACTCCCACCTTCATGATGCCAACATTAATCGTATCAAACAAATCCTCTTAACCAATAACTTTCCCCTCAATACCATCAACAAACTCATCCACAACTACAAAAACCCTCCCCTTCCCATCACCTCTACCACTACTTCTTCACCACCCACTACCACTCCCTTCTATAGATCTCTTCCATACATCCCCGCCCTTTCTGAAAACATACAGAAATCCTTACGCTCCTCAATTCCCAATCTGCGAATTGCTTTCAAATCCCACAACAAACTTTCCAACCTCTACACACGTGTAAAAGATCCCATTCCTCTTAAACACCGTTCCCATGTCGTATACCGCATCCCCTGTTCCTCTCCCAACTGTAACTCTACCTATATCGGCGAAACTAAAAACCTCCTTAAAGATCGCATCACCCAACATAAATATTCCATCTCTTCCCGTAACCAGACTGCCTCTAAACTCTCAGAACACGCTTTATCCTTAAACCATACTTTTGATTTTGACAGTACTTCAATCCTCGCCACAGTCCCTAACCATGACAAACGACTCCTCTCAGAAAGCATCTTCATCCAATTAGAATCCCTTCCCGTCAATCAAAAAACTGATATACAAAATCTTTCTCTAACCTACTCCCAAGTATTCAATTTATTAAAAAAAACATAACTTTTCATTAACCCTCCCCCCTTTTTTTTTTCTTTTTTTTTTTTTTTTTTTCTTTTTCTTTTTCTTTCCCCTCCCCATGACAACTCCTTATACAAAGTATTTATTTAAAAATTTTCCGTAGTAAATTAAACCCCTATTGTTATTATTTAACTTATACTTATTGTTTACTTAACTTTAATTTTATTATTATATTATTTTTTAACTCGTCACCCGCAACGACTCCTTATACAAAGTATTTATTTATTTTTTATATTTTTTTATTTATTCTTTTTTCCTTAGTAAATTTAACCTGTAATATTATTTAACTTATACTTACATTTAACTTAACTTTAATTTTTTTTTTTTTTTTTTTTTCAAATTTAATTTTTTAACATTAATTTTTTTTTATATATATAGTTTTCTAAATATACTTATATCAATACGTTTTTACAGTTTCCAAATCAATTGTTATGTCTTTTGATCACACCGCATTTAAATTTAGTGTTAGTTTTATTTCAAATCAGTGAGTTGGTAACATTGTTTTAACGGTTTTCCTAATTCCCGGTAATCCATTATTAATATTCAGTTGGCGCTAGACCTCACGCCTCGCTGGTATGTAATTATCACGTTTTCTTTACATTTCCTCCTCCTCATTCTTTTCTATCCTTCTTCTTTCTTCACCACATAGGATTTTTATCTATTTTTGTTTTTGGGGCTTACATTATTTTATATTTTACTCCTTCATCTCATAATTACAAAAATCAATTACAACAATGTCAACTTCTTTAACATCATAGTCATCTTTTGCATAACTTACAACTATCTCTGTATGCTTTTATATACTGTATGCATTTATGCTTTATGCTTTGCTATGCATGTATGCTTTACACATTACCAAACCTTCATATTATGTGTCTTTTTATTTAATAGATTTCATATATTTCACTATTCCCTGTGTAAATATCGCATTGTTTTTAATTTTTAATTTTTACATTGTTATTTCATTTATTTTATTTGATTTTATTTTTTCAATTGTCTTTTGTATTATGTAATTTAGTGTTATCCTTTTCTTTTTATTCTTTATACTTTTTATCTTACTTGTATTTTCTGTTTTTTATCATTTATCATTTTTACTGTTACTGGTACTGCCTCTTTTCTCTTTTTTCATTGTTGTTATTTTGTTTTCATTTTAGCCCTGAAGATGGCCTAAAATTTAGGCCGAAACGTAGGCACAATTATATAGACCACACTTATTAAGTCTATTTCTTTGACCGCACCCCCCGATCAACTTCTCCCTTTAAATATAAATATACGGTCAACAATAACTCCCTCCATTATAAATTAAATATATCATAAAACACTTATGAATTATGAATTTAATTAAGATAAGAGATCAAATACATGTTGGTACTCACCAAGGTTTAAATGGATTATATCAAACAGAAAAGTTTATACTCGTTTGTTCTCGCACTGAACTAACAATGAAAGAAAGGTGGGGTGCTTATAGGTAAACGGTTTAAGGGTCGGGGTTTTTCAAGTAATTCCGGTTAGTAATTGTTTTTAGATGGGAGTAAATTTAAAATTGGACTATTGCAGATATTTATTTAGTCCGAGATATTTATTAGGTCATTTAGGCAAAAATCAGGATTGGATTTGAAGGATTTTATTATTTCAAGTGCTTCATATATATTTAATTTGAGGCTGTTTTCAACAGTGATGTATTAATTTAACTCCTGAGTCTTTGATGAATTTATGATTATTTTCATTTAAATGAATTGCAAAGTTGGAATTATCTGTCTTATTATTATATGCACGTATACGTTCCTTTAATCTCTGATTTACTGATCTTCCAGTTTTTCTCGTATATTTGGCTTCTCAATCATTACTATTTAGTTCGTATACTCCGCTTTTTTTGGAAACGGTCTATTTTGTCTTAAGGAGAAGGTAAATATGAGTATAGAGTTTTTTTCTATTTTAAATGCAGTGTTTAATCCTAGTATTTTCAATTCATTTCCGACTTTGGTGGATATAGGTCCTTAATATGGAATCAAGACATGTTGTTTCGGGATGGGCCTGAATAAAGGTAGATAGTATGTAACAACATACTATCTATCTTTTTTTGAAGTTTTTTTTTTTTAATGTGATTGATAGTGGTTTTATTGTACCCGTTATTTTTTGCTATGGAATATATTATTTCAATTTCTTTATTATAATTTTTTTTCATATAACGGTACGTTCAAAATACGGTAAATCATGCTATTAAAGGCTATGAGTTTATGTGCTTTCGGTCTCCTTGCTTCATTTTTTATAACGACATCCTCTGAGTGGGTTTCCAGTAAATTCCAAATGCATGACGTTTGTTTTTTATTGAGATTTCTAAATCAAAAAAGTTTATAGTTTTTTTTTTTTGCAGTTCTTATTATGGAATATAATAATACTCTCGGTATTTTGAATTTTTTCTGTAGACAGCTATAGCATAAACATAAAAATAAGTGAGGTAGTACAAAGCAGGCGCGTACGCAGAATTTTTTTTTGGGGGGGGGGAGAAGGGGTAATTTCAATTTTTTTTCGAGGGAGAGATTCAATGTGAAGGCAAATAATCATTAAGTGTAGTATACCCTCCGGTAATGAAAGGAATTATTGTATATATTGTATATTGTACATCATGATTTTTCATATTGTAAGTCAATAAAACTTGAAATAAACGGAAGATGAGAAAAAAAAAATGTATTTAGTAATTATTCTATCATCTGTGAATTCTGGCACTGCTCTGGCTTGTTGGTAAATAATTTATGTTACTACCATCGACATACTTTCCGGCAAGTGTCCAATATAGTTGAAAGTTTATTTTCTTGAAGAGAGGGAATGGATATTAGAATTTTTCACGGAAGGGTAGAGTAGGCTAATAATTGAAAAATCATTCAGGCTTTAAACGAGTTCGACAGACAATGGGTTCCCTATATAAGCTTCAAGGAAGAAGTGTTTCTGGTTGTAAGGTATATCCCGTCTCTCTAATGGCAGTTTACAATATGTATTATCTTAATTAATTTTGTATCAACAATAATTGTTCTAAGTAATTAAAGTTGAGGATAAAATTCAGTGAAAGGGGTAAAGAACAAGTCAAAAGGGAAGCTCAAAGAAGAACTAATGAAAAACAACTTCAAAATGTACTTAATAAAACAACAACCTACTTAATTACAATATTGTTAAATTGTCACTGCAAAATATATTATTTATAATAATCGATAAATGAATTTTAAAAACGCATACAAAACTCGGATCATCAAACAATGATATATTCATTAAAAAAAATATCTGATGTGGACACCGCATGACTTCCTTGTACGCCTATTAAACTATAAATCGGTGGCTCCAAAAGTGACTCTGAATTTGGTTATTAGTTTCCGAAGATAGCGGTATCTCAAAACCAAAATTCGGTGTCGCGACGTCCATCTAATGATACATACAGACACACACATACAAACATACACACACACACCCTTAACCCTTATAAGCTCTTATTTATGAACGTCTTATTCCATTATTATACGTCGTTTTCTTTCAGTTGGTAAAAAGTTTCCAAAAAATGTCTTCGTGTTCCTTGAGAACATTAGAACTGTCTATGCCACTAGACAAAACATTATAAATCGACAGTTTCAACATTTTAAGCGGAAGACCCCGCTTAATTTATGTTATTCTCTTACTGCAGACTTGTTCAGCTAACAAATGGGGAGGAAAACA
Organism: Rhaphigaster nebulosa; assembly: GCA_948150685.1. Taxonomy (NCBI): domain Eukaryota; kingdom Metazoa; phylum Arthropoda; class Insecta; order Hemiptera; family Pentatomidae; genus Rhaphigaster; species Rhaphigaster nebulosa. Next base: position 128,530,398 of record OX411311.1, on the reverse strand, counting down.
AGTATTTTATACTCAATTTCAACACATAAAACAAGTAATAAAATTGTTTATGATAGTACTAGTATTATAATAAAAAAACAATTTTTTTGTAAAAAAAAAAAAAAAAACACATCTTTTTTGTTCCTTTCGTTTCATTCCAGATAGCCACGGCAAAGCAAATCAGAATATTGAATTGAATGATGCGTTTCCTCGGTGAATCTATCTTCGCTATAATACTTTAATTTACTTTTCCATTCATTTCATGAAGCAATAAGTATAATAAAATGTGCAATATATAATTAATGTAAAAGTTTTGCACAAACTGCAGTATGATGATGAATGATGATTGAGAATGATAAAAACAATAATCATGTCTTCTGTCACTCATTTCAAAGTTGAATATAAAAAAACTTGAAATCTGGAAGGGTATTCAACGCAATGCTTTTGAAGGGCAACGCCGTGCGGGTGGGTACTGCTAGTATATTATATAGTACTAATAATAAAGATTATTTTTTTTAATGAACTTGCAATAAACAAATTCAATCCCTTCCATACATCATGCTACAGATTGAACCAGTTCGAACATAGACCCAATTCACTCTTTCATCTGTAACAACATTTGCAGGAGAAAAAAAAAACCTGAAAAACATTCCTTTCATTCCTTGTTCCACTTATTTTTATTGTTTTGGCTTATTTTCGATTATATTGTTTTCTTTTCGATCTACCGAATTTTTCCTTACTAGGTGATTCCCTCTTCGCAATTTTTTCCTCACTGTTCCTTTTTCTGGTTTGTGCGCTTGACGCTTCGGGAATTCGATTCGAGGAAAGAAATAAGTCAGGAACAAAAACTATTCAGCTACATCCTATACAGCCCACCGTTAAATCTGTGATAAACTTCGCGAGACATGAAAGCTGATAAAAAAAAAAAAAAAAAATACCTCGCAATCGCAGAAAGATTTCTTTCGCATTCAAAATATTTCAAGTTATCGTAATGACCCGATTATTTCAATTAACTTTCAACTAGTTCTCAGGAAATACAATCCTAGAATACATAGCAATTCAAATTTTGACACAAAAACTGAAGCTATTGAACTAAAAATTAAATTTTTTTTTTTTGTTTATTTAAAGAAAAGTATTAAGCCGTCTAGTTCAAAAAATGCTGCAAATTATTACAGTATGATTTATTATGTCTAAATATTCATAAGTCCAAAATAATATATTTGGATAGATTTTTTGTTCAGTTTTTAAAAGGCTTTGTTATAATATAATTGGTATACAATAAATCCAAAATTCTTTATATTTTTCCTCTATCTTCGTAAATGGCCGCGATACGGGCGTATAGAACATTTAATTATTATTTAGGCCACCACTTTGAAACGAAATGGATAATGGCAAGATCCAACTCCGAGGATCACCCTGGTGTGACTTTAAAAAAGTCGGTTCTGTACTTTCGGAGAAAAACCCGCAGAAGGCGGACTTTCATATTTTTGGTTTTAATGGCAAAATACTGCTCGTGATTATAATTGCTTAGTAAAAAACGATGTATATATTAGTTTTTTAATAACAAAAAAAAAAATATGAAAGTTATGAAAAAAGCAATATAAATTAAGTTAATATAATAGTAAATACAGTATATAATATGACAGAAAATAAATGAATTCTAATTAACAGAAACATCCCAAAATATTTCTAATGGATTTGGTGGTAGTATTGATACTGATGCATTGTTCGAAATCACTTATATTAATTCGATTTCCGGATTATACGTATTTTGAAACGTAAAACAGTCAAAAAAAATTTTGTGGATTACAAAGGTTTATTATTTAAAATAAAAAAAAAATTAATATTTATAATCGATGGTATATTAAACTTATAAAAAAAAAATCTTGCAAATTCGGGAATACATAGAATATAAATATTTTGCTTTGCAGTTGTGAATCATTAACTCGATATAGTTAACTCGATGGAGTTAACTCGATATAGTTAACTCGATGTAGTTAACTCGATGGAGTTAACTCGATGTAGTTAACTCGATGTAGTTATCTCGATGTAGTTAACTCGATGTAGTTAACTCGATGTAGTTAACTCGATGTAGTTAACTCGATGTAGTTAACTCGATATAGTTAACTCGATATAGTTAACTCGATATAGTTAACTCGATATAGTTAACTCGATATAGTTAACTCGATATAGTTAACTCGATATAGTTAACTCGATATAGTTAACTCGATATAGTTAACTCTATATAGTTAACTCGATATAGTTAACTCGATATAGTTAACTCGATATAGTTAACTCGATGTAGTTAACTCGATGTAGTTAACTCGATATAGTTAACTCGATATAGTTAACTCAATATAGAACCCTCTACGGAATGTTATAGTGCAGTCTATAATTTATTTGTACCTTGTAAATTGATTAAATTAAACATTCGGACCTAGATCAGAAATATATATTACATATAACCTAAATAGATAGTCCTTCGTCTCATAAAAATCTAGTATAATAGATCATGGCAATAATTATATTAACATGACTGATTGCAAAAATAATTATTATTATATAAGTGGAATCTGAAAAATTATTCACGTCTATTTTTTTTTTTTTTTTTCATGACGACCACGATATTAAAAAAAAAAGGTTAATAATAATGTATGATAGGTGATATGTGAATTAATGATTTTGGTATATCATTTTATTAATTATGATAACAAAATCTTGTGAGATTTCGAGGTATTCCCTCATCATCATTAGCATTCCAAAACTTCAGTTGCATCCATATATTCTTCTTTTTTCATCAATTTTTAAAATATTTAATAACTAAAACTGTTAATGAGGAATGTTAGCATCTTTATCATGTTAGCATCTTTATTATAGTTCGCTTTCACAGAATTATTCTCTAAATACTTCTGTTAGTATTCAAATTCTGTAGAGTTCTTTGTTAGTATTAAAGTGAGCTCAATAGAGATGTAACGTTTTATTATAGTTCTTTACAGTTTAGAGTCGATACTTCTAGAGTCATTGAGACCATAAAAAAAGCAATAAGATTGGGCGCGCTGAGGGTGCCATAAAACCATAGGCTACAACGAATCAAACGCCAATAATCTGAATTGTCCAGGAACCAGATTGTCTTTTTTCTCTCGGATTAAATGTAATCCTTATAGGCAATGTTGACCTATGAATATTTTTTATCCTCTGCAAAATAAGGTCATATTACACTGCTCTCCATTCTGGAAAACATTTTTTGATGTTTTGGTCCCGAATGTCGTTTCCCCCTAATTTTAAGTAGCTTATTCCAAATAAGTAATAAGTTTTCTTCTATCGCATTCAACTATTTTTTTTTTAATTGGAAACAAAAAATTAATATTCACCCGTAAATAGTAATTCTGTATAGTCATTGTAATGCTAAAGAACGTGTTTTATATAAAGAATTGAGTAATGATGTAATTGTAAACACAATGTACGTACATTTCACAAGAGCTTATAATTGATATAATTTACATTGTCCTAGGCAGAAATTTTCTTTTTTTTTGCATTTCTTTCATATTTGTGGAAAGTACACAACATGTTATCAGTCTTAACACCATGGTACCTTTTTTCATAGTCTTTCAAATTTTAGAGGAAACGTTCACGGTGTTCATCGCTGCAATATCCAAGACTACATATTGCAACATATATAACATACAACACACTACATATATAACTAAAACACTAACTGTCCTTGACAATGCACGTAAAATCTGGTTCATGATACAATCTAAAAACGTTACAATATAAACAAATTCTTGATTTTCTCGAAAACCTGATGTGGTAGAAAAAAATTCAAATTAGAGCGAAAAATCCGTTCAGGAACACTAATTCATTCGAAAAAATCATTTTTGGTACAGATCAGTGTTATCGCTGTACTCTTTCTACTATTAAATAATAGTATATAAAAAACCGAAAAACTATACGTCAAGAACTTCATATGGAAATCTAGAATACAACTTCAAATTAAAATATAAAATGCGAATTTTATTTATTTATTTAAACCGAAAAATATACTCATGTTTTAAAACGCTACGATTCATGTACAATCCTTAATGAATAATTAAGGCACCGAAAAGGAACTGAATGAGGAAACTATTTCCTTGATCAATTGAACCATTAAATGAAAAAGAAAGAGATGCTCTTATGTACGTTTCTATTTAATATTTTATCATTTTTCGGTTTATTTTTTTCAATAATGAATCTTTGTAATCGACCAAGCAAAAAAAAAAAAAAATGAATCCCCTCTAGAAATTTGAGATTTTCTTTTAAGACGTGTAGAATCCGAAAATCGAATAAAAAGAAAAATCCATCCGCCGTCGGCCACGTCTTACTCTGAGACTACAAGAGCCCGATTTTTTTTTAGATTCGGCACCAATGCCACAGGTCATTCCAGGTTGATCCTCGGAACTCGCCATTACCATCCGCCATTTCGTTTAAAAATGGTGGCCGATAAAAGGTTTCATACTCCCATATCTCGGCCATTTATGAAATGAAGATAGAGAGGAAAAAAGCCTTTTGGAATGGTTACTCCAATTTTTTTTTTTTTTTTTTTTTGGTTATATAACTATTTGAAAATAATGAATCATAACGTATTACGAATAATTTACTATGTTTTTAAAAAGTATCTATTATATTCAAATTTATAAAAATATAAATTTGAAATGACATCCTTTAAACTAAAATTAATATTGTAACTATGTTGAAAAGAAGAGAAGATATTAATAAGTGAACGATTTAAAGTATTCATGAAAAGGAAGCGTAGAAATATTACACCTTTTATAATCTGGGCTCAGTTCATAAAAGTTTTATCAATCTCCTGCGAAACATGATAAATTTCCACACACTAATAAATTCATAAGCTTTATTAAACCACTCGACTTCGACATTTTTTTTTCTTTTCTAATAAATACTAAAATACATACCAAGATAATGAAAAATAAACTCTTAAAATTGTTATTAAACGTAAAATTACCACGCAGGCTTTTTATACCATGATAAAAAAAGAGTGACTCATTTAAAAAAAAAAAGTTTAGTTAGGAATATAAAATGAACATGTCCACCGGCCTGACATGAAAAATGCTCCTCTACCAAGTTATAGCCGCTGGAATAAAAATGTCGGGTAAAAAACTCGAAATTTTAGGATTATATTAGGTTTTTCACCTATAATTCTATAAAAAACTAGGGATCGATGAAAATCTGCAAAAATGCCCCAAAAAAAAAAAAATGAAAAAGTAGGATATGTCAATGGTTTTGCATTAGATATGATTAATTTCAAGCACACCTAAAACTAGGCACCCCGGATTCTAAAAAACTTTGTCTTTTGTTTGATATATTACTCCTAAAAAAAATATATATATGATGTGGACAACACACGACTTCCTTGTACGCCTATTAAACTATAAATCGGTGGCTCAAAAAGTGATCCTGAATTTGGTTACTAGTTTCTGAAGATCGCAGTCTCTCAAAAACAACACTCGGTGTCGCGACATCCATCTATTGACACACACACACACACAAATAGGGAAGAAAATCAGTATTTTACACTAAATTTTAATACTTAACACAAGTAATAAAAATGTTTAATTGGATTTGAAACCAAATTGCGATTGTAACCTTTATTACCGAAATATATGATTTATGAATTTAATTTAAATATATTTTTTGATGTAAGGTTATTATGACCTTCAAGTAAAGTATCCTTTTCGGCTCACCAATTTTAACCAAAATATAGTAAATACATTCACATCAATATAAAAGTCCTATTCACCAAATTTGAGATGTTTTACATTATATTTTAATATAATTTTTGATGAAAGTCTAATATGACCTTCAAGTAAAGTACCGCTTCCGGTTTTCCAATTTAGACCAAAATCTAGTATGTTATTTAAACCAATATATAAGTTATAAATACCAAATTTGAGAAGTTTTGCAAAGTATTTTAATATAATTTTTGAAGGAAATCAATTATGACCTTCAAGTAAAGTACCACTTCCGGTGATTAAGGAGTGACCAAAAAGGGAGGTTCACAACTAGATTTTACAACAATCCTAAATACAAAATTTCAACTTTCTACGGCTAACCGTTTTTGAGTTATGCGAAATACGAACGAACGTACGTACAGACGTACAGACGCCACGACGAAACTAGTTAAAATGGATTCAGGGATGGTCAAAATGGATATTTCCGTCGAAATCTGAAAACCGAAAATTTTCGCGATTACAATACTTCCTTTACTTCGTACAAGGAAGTAAAAATTGTAAAAATATACTTTTTTTCTCTCATTAATAAAAGGAAAAGAAATAAATAGAATGAAAGCATATAATAAGATAAAATAAAATAAAAAAAAGTAAGAGTAATACAAATCAAGTCTCTGCATCTGAATTATATTTTAGTAAATAATGCAACATACTTGTGCAGATGTTCAAACCTTTGTAATAGGGTTTTTCGGACGAAATGTAAACCGAAACACAGCAGATATTCGAATCGCCACTCTCTACAACCAGGATACGAGGCTAAAATAATTCAACCGAATTCTCGCCAAGGATATGCTCCTCACACAAGCCCCATTAATGTAATTAGATTCAGTTCCAGGACCAACTTTAGCAAGTGTGAAGTTTAAGGGATGTGGGTTAGAGATTTCATATACCAGTGAACTCGTTTTCCAGACAGTCGCCACATATCTTAAGCTATAACTTTAACCTGATACACAACTTTATGTAAAGACTATTTTGGAGTTGGTTATAATAATAAAAAATATCATACAATCGTTGTACAACAATAAATAAGCATAATCAGATCTAATGTTTAATATATTTTAATAATTTGTCGAACCATCTCCCAATTTATTGAGAGGGTTGAAGCTGCTAGCACATGTCACTTAAGCACATGCTAAGCAGTCATAATATTATATTATGTACATATTATATAATTATATTATTATAACTAATAGCACTACAACCATTGAAGGGTCTTGGATACTGTACATGGTAAAGAATGTTTCCAGGGCTACGACTATACAAGATCCGGCAATAAAACGGGATGATTTAAAAATTAAATTATTTATTAAATAATTAATTTTGTTATCTATTTTTCATCAATAACATAATTAACAAGAATAGCCATATGGCCTATAAAAAAAAAAAAAAAAAAAACTTTTCTAAACACTACGTTTTTCAAACATTCTCCTTTGCATTAGAGTCGTACGTGGAGGTTTTTAATGACATTTAGGGGTCACATAAAAAATAAAAAAAAAATAAAAAATTGCAAGCCATTAAATCGAGAGAGAGAGAGAGAGAGAGAGAGAGAGAGAGAGAGAGAGAGAGAGAGAGAGAGAGAGAGAGAGAGAGAGAGAGAGAGAGAGAGAGAGAGGATGCAGAAATATGAGGATGAAGAAATATATCTGATTCGAGAAATTATCACTACTATATATTATTACGGTAGTAAAGATCCCTTTTCCGGCTCTCAGGAGCGATGGATTTTGACGAATGAGGTATCAAATGAAAGGGAATTTCACGGAGATGTGACGAATTCCAATTTTGTTTCCTAAACTTACCGTTTTCGAGATAACGCACGATATAGGTCCGCACGGGTCTTATGCCATCTTGCGTACGAGCCGTTGTCGTGGCAACTTTATGCCATTTAAAGCCAGTTGAGACTGTTAACAAAAACGTATTAATGTGAAACTGTGAAAACGTTTTGTAAATAAAATATTTTTTTTATGTTTCCATGAATGATAGAATACTACAAACAGAAAGTGGTATAGTAGAATCTTATTGCTTAAATGTTAAACTGAGGGGGTACTTTCCAGTAGGGCAAGTTAATTACTTATTAAGTATTAACTATTACTTGAACATAGTCATTATAAACTATTATAAAGCTTCACCAAATGTGTGTGTTAAATAAACTTTCTTGATAATATTATATTGTTAATCGCTTATACTTCGATTTCATTAAGGATTCATTAAGATATGTTATTACGAAAGTTCTCGCTCAGGTATACTAGTTATTAATAAAGTTTACGCATAGTTTTTATTTTTCATTATATACCAAATGGCTATTTTTGCACTTTATATGATAAAAGTACAGTTATTATAGATATAATAAATATTAATCAGGATTAATAAGAACTTACCACAAATAGTATTTACGTGCAGTGGAGTGATGGGACTTACCTAAAAAAAAAAAAAATAAATAAATAACTAACTTCACTTACTAAAGCATTAAACACACATTTAGATACCCACATGAAATCAATAACTCAATAATACAATTGGATAATGTTAAATTAAAATTTATAATCTTGAATTCTCATGAAGATACGAATAGATAAACAAAAATTATTTCGGTCTTTTTAAGAATCTGGTAAAGAGATAGGCACTGAATCATTTAAAGGGAGGCGGAAGGCAAAATAAATAAGAAAATATGAAAAGATATTTTATATTTTTAAATGAAAGTACACCTTTTTCTGGTTAAAATGATATGCAATATATGTACAATATATGAATATTTCGTTATAAAACAAAATACTTCAGCACTAACATTTTCAGATAATTTACGAGAGCAGTAGAATTTTTTTAAAATAATAATACTATAATAAGGGAAGGTTATAATTAATTTATGATTAAAATCATTACAATTATATCGATTATAATTAAATAAATATTATACTAATTAAAATATAACAATAGTTTTATATAATAATAATAACTCAGAATCTATAATGAATACTATAATTAAACTAATTTACTAAGATCTTTCTGGCCCTAATTTCCTTTAAAAACGCCTAATCAGTAAGTTTTAAAACTGATTTTTTTTTCTTTGCGTTTCTCCGCGTTTATATTTTTAGAAAAAAGGAAAAATTTTCTAAGGAAATAATTGTTTAAATGTATTGAATTTTTTACATTCATATAACTATACAAAATAATATGCTTAGTTTTTTTTTATGGAAAAATAATATTTACATAATTTGAAAAAATTGAATACGTTAAATACTTTAAAAAAAATTAAAAAAAATCTATATATGCAATAAGAGAAAATATTGCTAAAAAAAAATTGGAAGTGAAAAATCAAACGGATTTTGAGAAATGTTTTTTATGTTAAGCAAAAGATGAAAACTATTTCCCTAGAAAAAGAGGCCAAGAGGCGAATCGAAAGGTGTTTTTGGTAAACAAATATATTAATGATTCCTAGTAAATGTTTTTATAGTTTATTATAGTGATAAGAAATTTCTTATCATCGTTTGCGACATATACGGCGGACTGAACCAGTGGAGTTCTTTTTAACTGTATTTTTGTGATATTAATGCAACTCCTTGTTAATTATATCCATTAAATTATATGCCGTTAAAATATAATAAAAAAAAAGTTAAATTTCACAATGAGGACGTCTCACGGTAGACATTGATAAATGTAGCGCCTGATCGAACATGAGGAATTACCAAGATTAATAGTATCCTGCCCGCACGCGCGTTGTTTCACGAATTGTTTCTGACTTTGAATTAATTAACGACAATTAATTAGGTCTCGGGGTAATTAAAAGTCATTAAAGGTAGCCTTTATCTGCTAGGAAAGGATTCAATGGGTTTTGAACCATAATAAAAAAAGTTATCCCTCATCGGGAACGGGAACGAGAGATTGATGATTCGTAGATAGCTCTCAATTCTAAACCGAATAAATATTAAATATGAATAAATTATAATGAATATTAATAAATTAATACTGGAGATTAATTAATATATAAGGCCAACAATTCAGCACGTGACATCGATTCATTTTTAGGATATAAATGTAAGGTTCTGCAACGAAGCCTAGAATCTCTAAAATACCGAAGACAGAAAATACCTGGTGTGTCCACTCGCACAACATTCCTCAACACTATGGGTAAAAGTCAAATACGAAAAATGTTTTCTATATCTTCCCTAATATTAGTCCGACTATTTATTTTTTTTGTTTTCTTATTTTTTTTTAGTTCTGTAAACAATCAAATTATCTTTCAAATGTACATCTTGAATAATCCCGGAAATGTATAGTTTTCGAGGTATCGAAAAATTAAACTAAGGTAAGCCAGTGTCCATAGGAACGTGCGCATAATGATTAATAACAAGTGTACAAAGTTCAAAACCTATATCTCTACTAATACTGGACCGATTTGGATGATTGTATTTTTTTTTGTTCTGTAAGAAATTTAATTATCTTTGGAATGATTTTGTAGTAAAGAAAAATCACAAAATACATCCCGGCAGGTCAATATTATAAGGCTAGTTCTTAATCTCAAACATGCCAACTATTAACTAACATATAATGGAGCATTACAAACGATTCCAAGACAAATTAAAAATCAACAACTTACTCGAAAAAGACATGACCACCATAGCAAATAACACAAACTGTAGAAAGATTGAAAAGGAATTGGATGAAAGAGCTCCTGGACTGAAAATTAATGTTAGTAATATTCCCGGTGAATACAGGTATATAGGAACCATAATAAAGAAGTTATTGATAATGGGCAATAAGTCAGAAACGTTAAACTTGTACTAAAGGTGTGTAAGAAGTCTGAAGGTGCTTTATTAAGTTTCCTTCATGATTGTATCTCTGGGAAATGTTATCAAGCTTTCATCAAGAAATAGAGCCTGACTTGTTAGTAATATTAAGAAACTATTTTTCTTAATATCTCAATTGAAATCGCCCATTTTCTACAACAACGTCATAACTCGGCAAATCATGTAATTTTAGTTTAATACCACAGAGATAATTGAAATGATGTGAACTTCAAAACATTTCAAGACCAAACGTTTTTTTTTATTATTTTTACAATTTCATTGGAATTAATTTAGCATTTAAAACTTCAAATCTACCGCCTGAAAAATCGTGAATTCCGAGAAATGAAATATCAGCAAATGAATGATATATTTTTGAGGAAAAAAAAAAAGTTTTCTCATAAAATATTTCATGTTGAATTTTTTAAAGAATTTAATTTAAATAAAAAAAGAAAAATTATATTACAAAAATAATCATTAAATTAATTACAAGGAGCTATTTATTGGCAGTAATAATCCGCAGGAGAACTGGAACCCTTAGCTGTTAGTACGTGCGACACTCCAGCGTTGCAGTTTAGTATGCACTACGCGCCGTTTATCTTCCCACTAAAATAATATATTCAGTTATTTATTTTTCTTTTATTATGATTATTATTATTTTAACTAAAATATTGGAAGGCACTGTCGAATAAAAATAGTGTTTAGTGATTTGATTGGCAACCAACAAAACGGGATTGTTTTAAAAGCCACTTCATGCCAATTCTACAAGAAACTCTTAAAAACATGGGGGGCAAAAAATGTGGTTACTTTTAATTATTTATTCTGGTTTCCAATAAACTCATAATTATTATCTCTAAAAAAATTAATAATAAATAACTGAGTTTTTTTTTTTTTTTTTATGCGACTAAATAAATTTTTGTAGCATTTTCCAGGAATAAAAAAGGGTTAAAAAAAATTATAATATTAAAAATTCGTTACATTAAATAGATTGGTTGGTAAATGCATTCTACCAGAAATCTTTTATTAAATGCAACATCCTTGAAATAAGGATCCATTTCTTTTTTTTTTTTAACTCAGAATGGAATTGAATTAAAACTAACAAGCCGTAAGTAAAAAAAAAGATCTCTCCATAGGAAATTTTGACAAAAAAATATGCTTCCAATCGATTTAATATTTCTTAATTATTTTTTTCGCAGAAAAAAATAACATTCTAAATTAAGGAAAAAATTTTTTTAAATATAATTTTTTTTTTAATTTAAAAGTACCATTGATAAGTAAAATTTCTTTTCATGTATTAAGATACATAAGTACCTTAATAACTTCAAATAGGTCTCAATCCAAAACCTATAAAAAATATGGTGCAATATTCACTTTTTTATTTTGCGGAATTCATTGATTTAGAAATGAATTTCCCATTTTTCTAATTCGAATTTTAAATTAGAAAACCAAGCATATTTTCGTGTAATAGGAAAAAGATTATTTTTTTTTTTTTTATTTTGAGATCTATTTTTTTTTTTATAATTGGTATTTTTGAAATGACATAATAAAAATATTGGACAGCAAAAAATGTTAATCAACGACGTACGAACCAAGAATTTATTATATGCAAAATTTTTAATCGCATTTGAAAAATTGCCTTATAACCGTCAAAAAAGTATATTTGTGAAATTTGTAACATATTCTTAATTTAAACTAGAAGGCGTTTTACACCACCAAGTATAATATTTGTGGAGGAGGGAAAGAAAAAAAACTAGTTAACGTTGCATTCGACCAATAGAAATTTTATGTCGCTTTTTTTTTTTTTTTTTTTTTTTTTTTTAAAGCCAATCGCTTTGCAGTAAATGCAAGGGTTATTTTTATTCTATTAGGGCAGGATCGGGCAGTAAATTATGAGACATGTGTTCCCTACAACCAGACTGTTTCCAACGAAACACACGACAAGAAACCTTATTTCAGGAAACAACGGAATAATATATTCTCAACCGCATGTATTTCCAACTATTTTTAACAACACGAGTGAAAAACATGAAAATTCATAGGAGGAAATTACTTTCCTCTGAATGAGAAAACATTATGGCGAGATGGGCACGCTAATACGTGCTTTCAGATTTAACTTACATTCGTCCTCATCAAAATAAAAATATAAATTTTAATTAAAATATATAAACAATTTATTGAATTATGAAATTAAAAAAAAAAAAAATTATATAGATATTCAATAATGAAAAATATTTCCTACGTTATTTAAACGATGGAAAAAAAAAAACTATTACAGAAACAAATTCAAATTATATAGCCGTTATTGGAAAATTGCAAATAATAGAGAAACAATATATCCTTAAGAGGGTATAAATTATAAGATCTGTGATTGGAAGAAAATATATCCAATCAAATTATAAGATCTGTGATTGGAAGAAAATGTATCCAATCAAATTATAAGATCTGGGATTGGAAGAAAATGTATCCAATCAAATTATAAGATCTGTGATTGGAAGATAAGAAAATTTATCGAATTAAAACATCTTACAATTTATAATTTAAAAAATATATATATAAAATTTTAGTGGTTTTAATGAAGGAAACAGTTTAATTATTATTTTAGAATTTCGCATTTAGCGATTGCCAAAAATATTCACCTCCTTGGCCCTATTTCATATTTGTATTAAAGTATCAGGTCATCCCATAAGTAATGTCGGTTTTTAAAAATAAGTCTGTTTATGTTGGTATTATTAATCCATCCTTTACAATTGAATTGTGTTTACATATTTTGTTTATTATAGCATTACATAATCTTCTATTTATCATTTTTTTGTTGGAGAAAGTTAGTCTGTGCTCAAATAGATCTTATGGCAAATGACGGTAGACAGTAGAATGTGTCGATCCAAGTTTTTCTGCTAATTCTTCAACTGTTACAACAGGATTTTCTTCAACAGAAGCCTGCAGGAGTTCGTCGTCAAGCTCTATTGGTCGACCTGTCCGAGGCTCGTCTTCAAGTTTGCGGTTTCCCGCTCGAAACATTTCAAACCATCTCTGTGCACTAATCACGTTTTCTCCACATATCTCTGCAAGTTTTCGATAAATTTAAACAGTATTTTCTCCTTTATCGAATTCCCAAAGCATAACATGGCGTAAGTGGTTTTTAGGGAGATCCATTTTAATTGAAATTTCAGCACAGACTAATTAACTTCCTCCAACAAAAACATGATAAATAGAAGAGTGCATAATGCTATAATAAGCAAAATAAGTAAACACAATTCAATTTTAAAGGAGGGGTTAGTAATATCAACATAAACAGACAGAATTTTAAAAATCGACATTACTTACGGGATGAACTGATACAAAAGTACATTTACATGTGTAGCTATGAATTACTAGGCATATTACTAACATTGTGAAATGTTGAAAAACGATAACATTTAAAACAGCCATATTAAAAAACACTAAATTAAAAGAAACAATTGAATAAATTTATTATTATCTAATGCCGATAAATATACTGTAACTTCAAAACACGAACATTTCCCCTTGTTCTTGTACTTTTGTACTTAATTGTGAAATAGGGCTCTGGCAGGTGAATAAAAATAGCAATAGCACTATAGCAATATTACGTAGAAGCAATAGAAGCAATAATACGTAGAAGAGCTGTAACTATTGTTATTCAGTTTGGTAGTAAATCACAAAATCACATTAATATAGACCAGATACAGCACATTTCACATCAACAGTCTAAAAGAGACTAAGCCAATAAAGATAGTTAGGGATTGATAAATTATTTGCCACTTCTATAATTTTGTTTTTATTTAAAACTAGTTTTGAATGCTATACATTCATCTTCAGTTCTAAAAACACACAAAGATTCAAAAATAAGCAATTCAAAATACAGTTTGGTATTATTATGCACATTAAATTTAATGTAATCTAAATTAGTATTATAAAACATTAATGGATTATGAATTTAATTAAGAGAAGAAAAATCAATAAATGTTGGTACTCATCAAACAGAAAAGTTTGTACTGGTTTGTCCTCGCACTAGTTACTCAGTAATAGCTCACCGCAATTACTGGAAAACCCCCGACCCCTAAACCGTTTACCTATAAACATCCCACCTCACCTTTCTTTCATTGCTAGTTCAGTGCGTGGACAAACTAGTACAAACTTTTCTGTTTGATATACTTGAACCTTGGTGAGTACTAACATGTTGTTTGATTTCTTGTCTTAATTAAATTCATAATTTATAAATGTTTATAATAATAATTTATATTACACTTAATTTAATATGTATAATAATACCAAACTGTATTTTGAATTGCTGATTTTTGAATCTTTGTGTGATTTTAAAACTGTAGATGAATGTATAGCATTCGAAACTAGTTTTAAATAAAAACAAAATTATAGAAATGGCAAATAATTTATCAATCCCTAATCTGATTTATCCTTCTGTACCATCATGCGCATGTCAACTGAATAAAGATAGTGCATCACTCCAAGATAATTTAACACGTACAATTATTATTATATTAATATTATAATTGTATGTACTCATAATATTTAAATTATTAATAATGATAAAGAATTTAATCAGTGACATGGCATGAGTCCACTTCAATACAACGTTATTACTAGAAAATATCATTAAATTATAAGGCAAAATCCGGTAGCGTCCACACATTGGGCTTATCCTCAAGAAAAGAAAACGCCTTATTAAACTGTCTTCTTCCCTCAGACTTAATACACGAAGAAGAGGTTCATTGTTGAATCAACAATACTGCCATTGTGTGAGGCGGCAAAGAGATTAATGAACAAAGTCTGAGATTGTGCTTTTGATGAATTAGATCACAAAAACCACAAACGTCATCCGCTCGAATCCTGTCGAATTAGGGTTGTAATATTTTTTTCAATAGTACATACCATTTTGCGAGACTGTTACTTGGGCTCAGAGAACCCCTCTCTCTCTCTTAAAGTGTGTATTTCCGTCGAAAACCCGAATTCGAAAATTTTCACGGTCGAAATACTCCCCCTCCCCTTCCTATTTATTTTATATACATGCTAGGGAATAGAAAAAAAAAATTATTCGCTCATGAGGAATTTGTCCAACTCTCCATCCGCTCGACTTACGAAAATTCAATACAACTTCCGAAGGGGTTGTTGTCTACTTTTAGAACATTTAACCAGTATTTCTGTATAAAATAAAATAATAAAAAATGACTTATCCTTATCATTCATTAAAATATCTCGTTTGTCCTTTTGTACTTTCCGTTTTGGGTGCACAATCCAATACAATAATTGTTTGCGATATGTTCGCTAATAATGGTCCGATTTAAATTATTAATTTTAATGTTTTTTTGTTGTTTTTTTCAGAAATAGACATTTGTATTCGACAAAAAAAATTTTAATTCCCCCCCCCTCAAAATTTTCAGATTTTACGTTTCAAGAAACCTAGAATCCAAATATCGAATAAATGAAAGTCCGTAAGTCCACCGCCCGCGGCTTTGAGTTCTCTGAGACTACCTATTTTCTTAAGTTTTGGCAATAAAGTCACAGGTCACGCCAGGATGACCCTCGAAACTGGACATTACCATCCATCTTTTCGTCTCAAAATGGCGGCCGATTACAAATTTTATAACCCCTTAATTCGGTCATTTATAAAGATAGAGAGGAAATGTAAAGTGTTTTGGAATGAGCATTCCTGGGAAATTAAAAAACTACAAAATGATAATTTGAAAGATAATCTAATTGTCTTAACTCTAAACCAAAGCTATTATGAAATGATAAACAACTGTGTAATAATTTGCAGCGTTTTTTTTTTTTTTTAATTTAGCTTATATAATTATAAAAATCCTTTAAATGAGCATCTTGAATGTTCTCAGAAATATATTATTTTTGAGTAATTTGAAAAACTATAAAAAAGTAAACTGGCTCCCTTGCGAATATGCACAGAATATTTTTAAAAAAGAAATAACAAACATGGCTTAAAAATCCAATACGCTGTATCTTTGATAATACCGGTCCGATTTAGATGATCTTTTTTTTTTTTTTTTAGAGAATTAAATACCTTCTGAAAGTGGGGCACCTATAGCCCAGCAGGCGGTTGAGAAATACATTCAGAAGTGTGATTTTAATAATAAAATAAAAACTATTCGCTATCTGTCCACCGAGAATGCAGAAAGCACCCTTACAAAGGATATAGTTGAGCAACACTATACTTCTTAAAGGGAGTTTATCTTATTCAAGATGGTACAATCGGAACTTAATTACCTAAATTAATTTTTGAAAAACTTAAAAAATTAAAAAAAAAAAAACTTGGCTTAATTTGGGATTGATAAATTATTTGCCACTTCTATAATTTTGTTTTATTGAAAACTGTTTTCGAATGTTATAAATTTATCTTCAGTTCTAAAAACACACAAAAATTCAAAAATAAGCAATTCAAAATACAGTTTGGTATTATTATAAATATTAAATGTAATATAAATTATTTTAAATGTGAATATAAATCAAATGTAATTCATTTATATTAATTGAATTACTTATTTTGGTAATTGTATTTTAAGTCTGGCATGTATTGCTGCTCTCCGAGTAACATTGCTTGTTTTAGATAGTTGAAGGAATGAATAAAACATAAATAAACATTTTTTTTGTAACAATAATTTTTTTTAGGAATTGATAAATTATTTACCACTTCTATAATTTTGTTTTTATTGAAAACTAGTTTCGAATGTTATACATTCATCTTATAATAATACTAATTTATATTACATTAAATTTAATATACATAATAATACGAAACTATATTTTGAATTTTTGTGTGTTTTTAGAACTGAGGATAAATGTATAACATTCGAAACTAGTTATCAATAAAAACAAATTTATAGAAGTGGCAAATAATTTATCAATCCCTAATTAGATTGATCCTTCTATATCATCATGTAGATGTCAACAAACTCGACTTACAAAAAAAAAAAAAAAAAACTTTTCTGTGAGAATCGAACCATAGTCCATACGAACTTTATTGTTGCCCTTGAGGTGATGAACCGGCCGCTGAAGCATCCTGTTGTGTTTATCTTTCACACCATGTATAGCCATAAATTTATTTAATTGCCAGACACAGCATTCAAGCTATCGAATTCTAAAAATATTTCTTTCAACCTTTGAAATGGAAAAGATTCGAAAATTGAATTTTTAAAAGAGGGAAAGAACACTAGCCGTATGTCCACCTTTGTAAAGGAGAAAATGGATGATGAAATTACAAACACGTCTCTTTCAATGAATATAACTTTATCAGGAATACAGGAATGGCATGGGCTTCCAACCGACAATGCATTCTGACAAATCTCTAAAAAAAAAAAAAAAATAAATAAATAAAAAATAAATAAAAAAATAAAATAAAAAAAATTGCGTTAGAGAACAAGAAATTTCGATATCTGTTAAAATTAAAACTGAAAATTCAAAAATATTATTTTTTAAATATACAGTGGAGTCTCAATAATCTGAGTTGGATTGAGCCGGGCCCACCTCGGATTATAAAAAAAGCTCGAATATTTATTATCGGATTATCCGCAGATCTTTATTCGTTGGGAAATTAAATAAATCATTGTATAAAATTGTATTTCAGTGTATATATCGCCGTTGCCATGGTAAACTTACGAATGTGAAAATCATTACTTTTCAGGAGAGAAAAAAAAATGTTACATTCTTCCGTGTACAAGGGCCGATTTCGATTATTTTAAATTTTTTTATTGGTATTATTTTTTTTTTTTCCTTTTTATCTTCTAGTTCCATGTGTATTTATTGTTTTACCTTTATAATAATACTCATATTCGTTACTATAACATGGAAGCTTCAGACTTTCAGGCGTTGTTCGTAAAAATGCAACCGCGATTTCTGCACTTTCTAATATCGTAACTTTACTACAGGCTGTATCAACCGAAACACTATCGAAAAATTACAAAAACAAAAAATCGAATATTTCACATTTTAAGTTTAACATGGGACCGACGTATACATAATATACATTGATCAAGATAGCTAACTGTCCCATGGGACCGACGTATACATAATATACATTGATCAAGATAGCGAACTGTCCCATGGGACCGACCTATACATAATATACATTGATCAATTTCAAATCTTAAATGTTAAAATAATCCTTTATTTTCTTCTGTTTTTGCAATGTTCCTCATTTGGTAGCTGCGTGCATACTCCATTCGTTGAAAAAAAAAAAAAAAAAGACTGTCTGCAGATTTCATCTTGTTCCACGTATTGCAATCCTTTTGCCAATCGATGAAACATTTCTGCGTGGCTGATTTCGGGAAAAAAAATTCAAGATGGTATGTTTGACAAGATAGCTAACTGTCCCAAGTTATGTAGAGGGTGAAGGCTTTCCCCTCCTTAAGTGTAATCGCCCGCCCAAATCTCCGCCCACAAGATTCTCCTTTGAGTTGTTTGTCTATATTTAAAATTTTAAAAACCTTTACATGTCAAAACTGTTCATAACTGTATCTTAAATTATGTGATTAAAATTATTAATAGCATAATGTAATATAATTTTGTATCAGTTCAGTACAAACAAAAACAAAAATATCTAAAGAAAAGGGAAAAAATTAATAATTTTA
Source organism: Rhaphigaster nebulosa (assembly GCA_948150685.1). Lineage (NCBI taxonomy): Eukaryota > Metazoa > Arthropoda > Insecta > Hemiptera > Pentatomidae > Rhaphigaster > Rhaphigaster nebulosa. Next base: position 128,511,240 of record OX411311.1, on the reverse strand, counting down.
TTACTTAAGGAAGTAGAGAGAAATTATTTATTGAAAATCAGTGCTGCCCATGTACATTGGGTTGCTACAATACAATCAATCCTTAGTTGGATATAATTATATATATATATATATATATATATATATATATATATATATATATATATATACATATATACATATATATATTTTACATATGATTAGTTCCATAAATTTTCCAATTATCTAGAGTTTGTATACTGGATTAATAAAGGGTTGATTGTTAACTGGAAGAGAGAATTAAGTAGAGGTGAGAAGGTAGTTGGATGGATTAAAATAAATAAAAGATAGAAACAAAATGTAGTGTAATCGAATAAAGAGTAAAATGCTATGAATTATGTGTGTATGTATATATATATGTGTGTGTATATATATATATATATATATATATATATATATATATATATATATATATATATATATATATACATTTAACATTTCTTTCATTTTTCCCTTCTTTTTCCTTTTATCACTTAATCATTCAATTACATAATTCATAGCATTTTACTCTTTATTCGATTACACTACACTTTTTTTTTCTATCTTTTATTTATTTTAATCCATCCAACTACCTTCTCAACTCTACTTAATTCTCTCTTCCAGTTAACAATCAAACCTTTATTAATCTAGTATACAAACTGTAGATAATTGGAAAATTTACGGAACTAATCATATTCAATCATAATAGAAGCTAATACCAATAACATATTCTAATTTCAATTTATAAATAACACAGACCATGGTTTTTATTTTTATTTGTTTGTTTCCAGGGAATAATAACCCCTTACAAATAGAGTCTAGAATAATAATCCTATACAAATAGAGTCTAGAATAATAACCCCATACAAATAGAGTCTAGAATAATAACCCCATACAAATAGAGTCTATCTCTAGTTATACAATTATCATGACTATTTTATTATCATTTCATTTTTTTTATCTTTTTTTAATTTAATTCAAATAATAATACTATACTAAATTTAAACTCACATTAATGCAAAATTAATCAAGACAAGAAACATTCAGAAATGTATCACAAGCTAGAAATGACAATTAACATCTATAATAATCAATAGCTACAGCATGCATATACTTAAAAAATAAATAAATTATTTATACTAAGTTATGTTTTATTTAATTAGTTAATTTAAAAGTAAAAAAAAGTTAAGACATAAATTAGAAATAAGAGGCTAAAAGTCACCCTTCTAAAATAATACAAGTAACAAAGTTAAAAAAAAAAACACATTATTTGCTAAATACTAACTACAACAACAAAATTATATCATCAATAAATTAAATAATATCACAGAAATAGACTACTATAATGCGAACTTATATAATTGTGCCTACGTTTCGGCCTAAGTTTTAGGCCATCTTCAGGGCTAAAAGGAAAACAAAATAACAACAATGAAAAAAGAGAAAGAGGCTTACAACTACAAACTTACAACTATCTCTGTATGCTTATATATACTGTATGCATTTATGCTTTATGCTTTGCTATGCATGTATGCTTTACACATTGCCAAACCTTCATATTATGTGTCTTTTTAATTAATAGATTTCATATATTTCACTATTCCCTGTGTAAATATCGCATTATTTTTATTTTCAATTAATTTTTAATTTTTACATTGTTATTTCATTTATTTTATTTTATTTTATTTTTTCATTTGTCTTTTGTATTATGTAATTTAGTGTTATCTTTTTCTTTTTATACTTAATACTTTTTTATCTTACTTGTATTTTCTGTTTTTTATCATTTATCATTTTTACTGTTACTGGTACTGCCTCTTTCTCTTTTTTCATTGTTGTTATTTTGTTTTCCTTTTAGCCCTGAAGATGGCCTAAAACTTGGGCCGAAACGTAGGCACAATTATATAAGTTCGCATTATAGTACTCTATTTCTTTGACCGCATCCCCCGACCAACTTCTCCCTTTAAATATAAATATACGGTCAACCATAACTCCCTCCATAAATGATATCACACAGTTATATGTAAAAAATTATATCATTGAAAAATAAAACACTATTATTACAAACAAGGACAAAATTTATATTACTAAAACTGTAAAAATGTTATTAATAAAACAAACAAACAGACAAAAATTATTATATATACATTTTATATTGAGATAAGGATATCGTATAATTTGAAATTCCGGTTATGAAAAAATATAACTTCCCAAATAAATCTTCTATTGTATTTGGGTTAAATATTTCAAGACCCTTAAGATTTTCCATCTCTTTGTAAATTATTAATCTCAAATTAATCTATAAAAGGCATTTGAATGTATGATAAAGTTTCTCTTTTTCCTATTGCACATTTTACATTCTAGCTGTGGATTAATTTTGACTATTGTATTATTTACTGAAATCTTGATTGTGTATTTACTAGATAGTCTAATCTGCATTAACGTCCCGGTGTATTTAAAGTTAACTGACATTAATAAATACTGTGATATTTGGTAACTATTGCAAAAAATATTTAACTGTTCAGTGTAATTTGGAGATTGTAAATATCCCATATCCTTTTCCTGTAGATAGCGTTGTATTAATTCAAAATTCTCCTTCTTCAATGATGTCCAAGAAACTTTTTAATTGGGAACACGATGGTTTTACAACAATCATTCTTAAATATTTATTTTTTATTCATTTATATTTCGACGTTTCGAGGCTCTTTACCTCATCTTCAGGTTCTTGTAAATAAACATAATACATTAGTTTTTAATGCACTAGCTTCAACTTTGCTAATCAGCCCATTATTTTTCTATTTTTCATTTTCTTTTCTTCTTTTTTTTAATTTTTGGTTAACATTAATTATCCTTTTCAAGAAAAGAATTTATATTATTTAACATAATTTTATTGAAAATATTATAAATATTATGATAATTGATCCTTATTTTATATCTTATGGCCAGATACTGTTTCTGTTTTAATTATTCAATTATGTTATTCTTAAGGGACCTAGTTCCAGAATAAAATTCTTCTATTCCATTCTATTATTTACTATGATAAATAATAATTTCGGATAAGCCCAGTTCTACTATATTCAAATTACATAGAGATTATCACTGTATTCTAATCGGTGAATAATTTCTAAAAAAAATAAATAAACAATCTCTTTAAATGATTGACAGTTAAATACGGGAAGATCCTCAATTACTAAAATTAACAGTTCAACAATGGCCTAAATCGACGAGAATAGTAAGACATTGTCTAAGAGGAAAGTCCCATAAAGAGCTGCAAATCAGTGCAACGAATAATCCTCAAGCTGCAATGGAGTTTACAGCGCGGGCTTTATAGCTCTCTCTCTCTCTCTCTCTCTCTCTAGTGCATTTAAATCGCTCTAGTTTACTCAGTAAAGCTACTAAAAATGATCATGTTAAATCCAAATCCGCTTAAAAGATGAGAAAATGTTTTATGTGGAGTAATCAAAAGAGGAAATGACCAGCCGTCAGTAAATGATGAGCTTTTAAAGGTTCAATCCGACGAAATGAAAGGGGTGGTGGTGCATGGTGGAATGCTTTCATTTATCTTCTAAAGTGGGAAATCGCTTAAAAAGTAACTTTGAAACAGTTTTGTTGTTTTGGCTATGATTGACGGTATATTTAGTATATAATTTACATAAATATCTTAATGTTATACATATACATAATGAGAGGGGATGAGAGTGTTATACAACTCGAAACAATGGAAGCTCGGGTTCCATTCCGTATCTAATGTAGCAAAAGATTTGTTGAAAGCATTCTGGTACAATACAGTAACACACGTGTACATCAGACTAAATAATACAAATAATAAGAATAAACTGTAATGCAATATGGCAATCAAATAAATACAAAAATATCTCTTTTCCAGTGACCCTCAACTGTTTCTTGAAAAACGCTTTTTTTTTTCTCTTATAAATAAAAATTAGGGAGCGAGGTAGCTCAGTGGGTAAGGCACTACGTACTAATCTGAAAGTCCCGGGTTCGAGAACGGCTGAGACAGATAATTATTTATTCAGATAATTATTCATATCGAGCCTGTGGGCTCACCCAGCCTCTATAAAGTGGGTACCCTTAATTGGGGGAAAAACCTGGCGGTTGAGCGTGATCTCGGCCGAATTATCTCATTACAAAACAGTTGGCCTAGAAACAGTACGGTCCTTACCAAGTACTGAACCCAAGACCCTTATCGGGTTGTAGTGGTACAGGTTTAATAAATAAAAATTAAGAAAAAAACAAAACAAATAACTAATAAAATAAACTAATTAAAAATTAATCAAATGTTCACATTTTAGACACGCACATATAAGCATCAAATTAGTACAAGAAATAATAAATAAATAAAAAGATATGGATAAATACCAATGGCAACAAATATAATTAAAGAAAAAATAAATAGTATGCGTATTCGAAGCGGAAAGGAAAACCGCGCGAGTGGTCACAACAAATATTTTTTAAATCACTTTTTGAACTGGAAATTATTCAAAAAGATTTTCTTAATAATATTCAAAACTTTGAAGGAGATGAAAGTATGAAACATTTTTCTGCGAACGGAACAAAAAGTAAAATATGAAAATTATAAAATTTATTAAATAAATGTTATACTTTATAGGAAGCCTTTCTAATTCAGGTATAGAAGAAAACACAATGTTGGAGAGTTAATTGGAATTTGATCAAATGAAAACCCGGCAGAGACAGGCGGAATAAAAGTGTTTAACTTCCATTGTCGAATTCTTGAATGGGAGCTGTTACGACAGAGGAAAAACCTTCTTGATAAATTATCGCCTACGCTCGACTTGCGACACTTATTTCACAGGGCTTACCTCACAAAGCGCCCTTCGATATTTTCCCATTATTATCAATAAGAATATACAACATTTTTTTATGATATATTCTCTCCATTATATTATAAATATACTGTTCCATACAGAAGTAGGGCAATAAATAGATTGATAAAAAAAAAATAAAACCATGAATATATTATATTGTACTCGTAATAGAACCTTCTACCTCTGGTGCCAATTGTAAAATCCTACAGAAAACGTTTGTTTCAATTTTGTTCTTTAAAAAAAAACTATCTCAATTAAATTGTTTTGCTTTCTGTGAACAAAAAAACATTTTCTCTTAATATATCTTTATTCTTTTTATAACATTAACATTTTTTACCCAAAACAAATCAAATCCTGAGTCTGCAAAAGAGTAGATTGGCATTTTGCTGAGTACCTACTCACATAGTCAAGCACGTTCTCCGTTTATTCACCTAGAAAGGTGAGAAGGTAATCCGAATCAAATATTTGAAGCACGTGCCAATGCTGACCAAAATTTATTATGTTATTTACATTAGTATGCAAGTTTTAAATACCAAATTTAAGAAGTTTTTTATTATATTTTATTATAATTTTTTATGAAAATCTGTAAAATGAAGTACCACTTCCGGTGATTGTGCAGTGACCAAAAAGGGAGATTCACAACTAGATTATATAGTAATCCTAAATACAAAATTTAACTTTCGACTGCTAAACGTTTTTGAATTATGCGAGATACGTACGAACGTATGTACAGAAATCACGATGAAACTAATCGTGTAAAATGTATATTTCCGTTGAAATATCTGACGTGGACACCCCACGACTTCCTTGTACGTCTATTAAATTATAAATCGGTGGCTCAAAAAGTTACCCTGAATTTGGTTACTAGTTTCCGAAGATTGCGAATCTCAAAAACGATACTGGGCTTAAGTAATATAAATGACCTCTGACTATTAAATATTATTGTATCAAAATATCATTTTTTTTTTCATAAAAAGTCAAATTGTATGCGAAGCGGTCAAGACCTTGGCCACGTTTTCCTAACTTCGGGAGCAATGTACGCCATCCGGGATTAGGTTAAATAAGGGACTAAATTAACTATTGACTAAGTAATTTGGCTTAATTTACATAAATTGAATAATAACCTTTGCCAAAAACTACCTAAAGCGTTCAGTATTTTCAAAGCGTATTGATTCTAAGTAAAAAAAAAAAAACTGAGAGTTAGCACATTTTTTCTTTCTAACGAAATTCCTCTTGAATCGATAGAAAAGTAATCGAAAAGTTCATCAACCATTCAACAGAGTAAAGTGAAAGTCGAAAACTTGATAACGACCCATTTGTAATTCCGATTTCCCAAATTCCCTTTCCTCCGTCCCCAAATTTCTCCGGCCCCTACAACAGGCACTTAAGCAGAGATCCAAAACTTTAGAATACACAGATCTATAAATTAAACAGAGCGACAACGTAAAAATAAACAGAAATAATTTTTATTATATGATTCGCAGATTCTGAAAGCAAATCAGGTCCCTCAGATAATTAAGCAGGTAGGTAAATAACAACCCGATCAACGCATACAGGAGTATTTGAGGCTAAAAACGGACAATAGTCCGAATCACTAGGCTTGTGAAAAATCCATTAAGGCCATCATCATTCAAGCTCGATAATCTATTAGCATCCCTCTGATTTGTTTAGGATGTAATATGATTAATTAATTAATATTTGAAAATACCCCTTCCCCCAAAAAAATTACTAAGTTGAAGAAAATATAGTTTTTTACTTATTATATTTGAAATAATAAAATATCTGATTTGGACAAAACATGACTTCCTTGTACGCCTATTAAATTATTAATCCGTGGTTCAAAAAGTGATACTGAATTTGGTTACTAGTTTCCGAAGATAGACACTCAGCGTCCCGACATCCATCTATTGACACACACACACACACACAAAAACACATTCTTATTACTGGAGGTCTTATTCCGTTATTATATGTCGTTTTCTTTCAGTAGGTAACTAGTTTCCAAGATATTTCTCCATGTTCCGCGACAACAGTAAAACTGTCAATATCACTGGATAAAGCATTGGAAATCGACAGTTTCGGCATTTTAAGCGGAAAAACCCACTTAACTAATATATTATTCTCATGATGAAGACTTGTTGATGGCGAGGAAAACCATTATTTTACACTCAATTTTAACACTTAAAACAAGTAATAAAAATGTTTAATTGGATAAGAAACCAAATTGCGTTTGCAACCTTTATTACCGAAACATATGAGTTATGTATTTAATGTAAATATAATTTTTGATGTAAGCTTATTATGGTCATCAAGTAAAGTACCGTTTTCGGCTCACCAATTTTAACCAAAATATAGTAAATACATTCATATCGATATAAAAGTCCTATTTACCAAATTTGAGATGTTTCACATAATATTTTAATATATTTTTTGATGAAAGTCTAATATGACCTTCAAGTAAAGTACCACTTCCGGTTTTCCAATTTAGACCAAAATCTAGTATGTTATTTAAACCAATATATAAGTTATAAATACCAAATTTGAGAAGTTTTGCAAAGTATTTTAATATAATTTTTGAATATATGATAGTTTCCGAAGATAGCAGTTCAAAAACGGTACTCGGCATCGCGACGTCCATCTATTGGCACACACAAAAGATCTAGTTTCTGGAGGTTTGGAGGTAGTGGGGAGTAAAACAAGTATTTTACACAAAATTTTAACACTTAAAACAAGTAATAAAAATGTTTATTTCGAGTGGAAAAAAAAAATCGCGTTTGTAACCTTTATTCTCGAACCATATGATCTCTGTATTTAATTTCAATATAACTTTTTATGAAAGTTTATTATGAACTTCAAGTAAAGTACCCCTTTTCGATTCACCAATTTTAGCCAAAATCTATTAAATACATTCATATTGATATAAAAGTCCTATTTACCAAATTCGAGATGTTTTATTATAATTTGATATTTTTTATTTTATTGATATTTTTATTGATGATAGTTTACTATGACCTTCAGGTAAAGTACCGCTTCCAGTTTTCCAATTCAGACCAAAATCTAGTATGTTATTTAAATTTATATATAAGTAATAAATACTAAATTTGAGAAATTTTTATGGAATCATTTTTTATAATTTTTGATGGAAATCAATTTTGACCTTCAAGTAAAGTACAGCTTCCGGTGATCATGCAGGAACTAAAAAAGGATGTTCATATCTAGATTTTGCAATAATCCTCAATATAAAATGTTAACTTTCTGCGGCAAAACGTTTTTCAGTTATGCGAGATACGCACATACGAAAGTACGTACAGACGTCATGACGAAACTAGTCAAAATGGATTCAAGGATGGTCAAAATGGATATTTCCGTTGAAATCTGCATACCTAAAATTTAGTAATCTATCGATTACAATACTTTACTGCGTACAAGGAAGTAACAAAAAGAATTATACAAACAGTATTCATAAACATAATTCATAAACGAGCAATGTAAACAATAAATCAATTAAATTATATTTTTAAAAAGTACGTAAATAAACATACTTTTTAGTATGGGAAACAACAACCATAGATAAAACCACTGACAACTTATGATACTTGAAATTTTGGCAATGTCTCAAGTTTCGATTGTCTTTACGAGAAGTGACAACAATGCGGGAAGGTTATTCGATTACAGTTTGATGAGCCTGTAATCAAGCTTGAAGATGGAGATTTTTATAAACTCCCTGATTAAGACTTTTGTCCACTTTTAAGGCTCAAATACTCCCATGTGCAACGTTTCGCTAAAATATTCACAAAATAGAGTTCTGTCTATTCTTTTGTAGATTAATGATGTGAGATGTGCTGTCTCTGGTCTGCATTAGCGTCTTCTAATATTTTTTTTTTTTTTGTCCTGGCAATAGTACTTATATATTAATAATATTCTGATAAAGGTATTTTTAGTCACAAATATCACATTTTAAAATGTATTCAATATGCGCGGAGTTGTTCGTAATTTTATCCAATAGATCTTTTTATAGATAGTGCAATATTCTCCGACCTGTTTAACATAGACAAAAGGAATTTTACTGCCGAGTTGGAAAACGCGACATAGGAAATTTGCGGGGTGAGAGTGGGCCAGAACGATGTGAGTTATTTCCGATTTGTGCAGGACCTGATCCCGCCCGTTTAATATTTCCCATTCGTTCCCGGACCGCACGCACTCTATCGTCTGTCCCAATAAACAAAATTCCTCCAGATACGACAGCTTTTTGAAATCCTATAATTTCCTAGTTCACTGACACCTCATAGCCCAAGTCAACGAACGCTTAAAATGGGTTTAATTCAAGGAAAAGGGTAAAATTATACGACGTAACATCGCGTAAATTTTAAATTTTTAACGTAGTTCTAAGAAGAATTAGAAGTATTCTTATAAGATATGTGAAGTTAATCTTTCATGTATTTTATTATATATATCGTTAATTTATACTGACAACGTTTCGAGGCAATTAGGCCCAATCTTCAGGTCATTGTATTGCATCACAATGCATGTCATTTGTAGATTAAAATTAACACTTTTGACATTCTTTAAATAGTCTAACTTGTACTGAGAGTCACATCATTATTTCATTGTCGCACTTCCCTTTAATCGATTATCTAATGTATTGATCAGATCGATACTGAATGCACTAGATAATTATTATTATCAATCTGATGAATACATTAGACCCGAGCGAGAACTCTCGCATTAAATATCTTCTCTCTAATACATAAACATATACACATATATAATACTACCAAGAAAATGTATTAAACACACACCTTAGATGAAGCTACATAGTTTATAATGATTATGCTAAAGTTACAGTTTATACTATATAAGTAATTAGCTTGCCACACTGGAAAATATCCCTTCAGTTTAACAGTTAAGCAATTAAGATTCAGCTATATAATTTTCTATGTTTAGTATTCATATTTAATAGTGCTTTAGGATTAGACGGGGGAAACAATATATAACATATAATGTTCTTCACAAAAACCTAAAAACAACATTTTCGTATACAATACTTTCGTATACAGTCTCAACATGCTTTTACAGGTATAAAGTTGCCATGACAACGGTACGTACGCAAGATGGCATAGGTAGGGCCCGTGCGGACCTCAAAAACGGTAGATTACAGGGCTTTAACACTCTGGACCAATACGTTCCTCAGGAACGTATATGATCTTGATGACCGCGTCGAAAACTTTAAAACCCAACCTATCCCTCGATCCGCCGACTCTCATTCCTCAAAGCATTGAAACATCCCATTTTTTTTTTCATCATTTTTATTTAAGCCCTAGTAAGAATTTAAGAAACAAAATTGGAGTTCATCACTTCTCCATGAAATTCTCTTTCTTTTGATACCTCATTCCTTAAAATCCATCGCTCCTGAGAGCCTACCTTTATAGAGAAATGATAATCCATTAGAGGGCAGTGCGACAATGAAAAAATGATGTGACAATTTAGACTATTTAAAAAATGTTACCAATGACCAAAATGTTAGTCAATAAATGACATGTATTGTGATGAAATACAATGACCTGAAGATGGGGCATTTGCCTCGAAACGTAGTCAGTATAAATTAACGATGTAAGAGAGAGAGAGAGAAATGCTTTATTTACAGTAATGCTGCCTAAATACCTTGAGTTGCTAAATACACAGCATACTCATCAATCTAATGCTAGACATAATATATATATATATATATATATATATATATATATATATATATATATATATATATATATAACTTTTTCCCCCTTCATTTTAACTCTAAATACATCATTCTCATCGCTAAGTTACCACATTATATCTATTTTTACTCTCCCTTACCTATATACGAAGTATATAGTAAGGAGAAGTATTGCGATCGTGAAAATTTTCGACAGAAATAAACGTTTTAAGGTACCCTGAGTCCAAACGTCCAAGTCTCGCAAAATGGTCTGTGTGTCTGTGTGTGTATGTGAACAGTCCAGCTCAAAAACGAAAAGTTGTACAATACTGAAATTACGTATTTAAGGTTGGCACATACATGTGATGTTACAGCAACATTTTCGTCAAAGTCGACTAACCGAAAGAGCCACTTCATATAATCGATTTTACACTTTTTTACAATTTTCTCGATAACGGCTCTAACGATTTTGAAGAAACTTGTCTAAATTATTCTACATAAAGATCTTTAACTTTTAGTTTATGTAGTAAATTACCGAGGAATCGCAGGGAAAAAAGTTATGATGAAAAGAATATTTTATTTGCGCATAGCTTAAAAAGTATGCATTTCACGGTAAATAATGTGTAGAATTGTATGAAAGATAATTAAATTATCTAAAAAACAATAAAAGAATTATCAAAATCAGATCAATATTAGCAAAGATACAGCGCATCGGACTAACCGGAATTAGCTATTATGTCATGGATTTTACAATTTTATCGTAAACGGCTCATACGATTTTGATGAAACTTGCCAAATGTCTTCTTCTCCTTACAGCCCTTTAACTTTTCATTTATGTAGTACATCACATAAAATTGTTTAAAAAACTATTTTATTGTACTGAAGTGGGAGAATATGTGAAGAAATGAATGCTGCTGAGTTTATTTCAAGCATTGTTGAGTTTGTTGTCAAGCATGTGAACTTTTTAAAATTATATTTAAAAGATAATTATTATAGGACGGTAAGGGAAAGTTGTGTGATGCGCGCACCGCACCAGATTTTTTAAAATCATTTTGTTTGCTGTAAACCTTCTATCACTGTATAATCTATCCATTATTTCTCTTTTCCAGTGACCCTCAACTATTACTTGAAATAACGCCTTTTTTATTTTCCTTTATAAATTAAAAAATAAAATAAATAATAATATAAATTACTTAAAAATTAATCAAATGTTCACATTTTAGAAACGCACATATAAGCATCAAAATTAGTACAAGAAATAATAAATATATAAAAAGATATGGATAAACACCAATGGCAACAAATACAAAATAAATACATGGAGATAATATACATGAAAGACTCACTTCACAGATCTTATAAGAAAACATTATGTATTTATTTGAAGGTTTAGTGATGAATTATTTTATGATCTTGTATAATTTAAAATAACACAAAGGAATTTTTCTCAAATTCAGAAAAAAAGAAAATTGTAGATTCAATGGAAGTCTTGGGCCAACTAGAAAAAAAAAAGAAGATAATTGCAAAAAAACGTACGCTCATGCAAATGAAAGCTCATGGCTTAGTATAGCCTTGATGTAGTTTAATAATTCAATGAAACCCTCTTCCATTAAGGCGGAGCTTCTCGCGCTCTATCCAGCCATTTTAACTAAGTAATCTCTTATCATTATTGAATGAAGACTCACTATTATCGAACTAAAACGTTTTGAACAGTTTCATAACAACAAATCCTACAAGGATCTACATTTTGAAAATCTATAAGGAATAATGATATAGGGGTCCTTTACACGGCGATAACTACCGCCACAATTGCCGTCATGTGTCACTATTTACTATATACTGTCGAGACTGCACAGTCGCACTATCAGGTGTGACGTGATAATTGACAGTAGCTGTCATATGTAAACGCCTCTACAGTGAACTATTACTGCGCCTTATCAAGCTTATCATCCGTAATATTTATTGCGTGGGAAAACATTCTTCTCAATGTGGATCGATTATTTTTCTTATTTTCAAATTGATTTTATTCATCGTTGGAAGACAAATAAAAACTAAATAATTTAGTTTCGTTAGAATTTTTATTAGTCGTATTTTCTCCGAAAAAAATAGACTATTGCACTGGGTCGAAATTCGTCGGTGAGCAGCAGAACTGTGTTTTCTATCCGTTTCATAAACCCTAAACTATTGGAGATGTCTGATATATATATATATATATATATATATATATATATATATATATATATATATATATATATATATATATATATCCCTTTTCGAGAAAATTGAAAAAAAAAGTGTAAAATCGATTATATAAAGTGGCACTTCCGGTTAGTCGATTTTGACGAAAAAGTCGCTGTAACATCACAGATATAATGTTTTTGAGCTAGGCTGTTCACATACACACAGACCATTTTGCGAGACTTGGTAATTTGTACTTACGGGGCTTTAAAACGTGTATTTCCGTTGAAAATATATATGTATGTATGTATGGGAAAGTAAAAGTGATAGCATATATGCAAACAAAATGCAACACATGGCACATCATCACACATACTCTATGTACTAGTCTTGGAACAAGGCACTGTCCCTAAATGATGTGTTTTTATAGCTGTTGATGTGAGATGTGCTTGGTTTACATATATGTGATATTATTTTTTTTCTGTCCTAGTTTAGATACTCAAGACTTATTGCGTGGAATCTTCCATTTATATCCTAAAAAGTATAATGCTTATTTCAAATTTTATTATATACATTAAAGAGTTGGATAATTTAAATAAGAATTTACTTTTTTAAATAATATTTCCACTTGGCCCGACTTTCGATGGCAGCACAAACCGATTTAAAAAATCAACATAAACCACCAATTTAGAAAGCTCTTCTTAATTCATGTCGAAATCGTTAAATTTTTTTCCCTTATTTCTGTGCCCCTCGATCATCGCCATCCCGATAGTCCTAGCAGTTGAGGAGACTTTAGTAAATAAAACTAAATTGGAAAATCCAAGTTAAAAAGTCAGATCGAGTAATTAAGCAAATACTGAACCGAGTCTCACCTGAGAATCAAAGTCGTCAACTTTTATCCAACTTTTCCACTTCTACAGAAATTTACTTTTGTGTCTGAGGAGATAAATTCAGTTTTTTTTTTCTCTATCAATCCGGGCCGCACTTTTATTGGAGTTTACGAGGTCAGGTTCTAGTAGTAGGGAAAAAAATTCTTTTCATGAACAAACAAAACTAGATATCAAAAGTAAAAAAAAAAAAAAAAATTATTAACTTTATTAAAACACAAATAAATAAAAAAAAACTTGGGAGCCAAATTAGAAAGATAATTAAATCATATATGTAGAGAGAAATTTAAAACCAAGCTTATTTTGTTTGGCCAAGTCCTTGGGCTCCAAGTGGATAGCTCAGTACAACTTTAATTAAAATCAGAAAATATAACCTTACGTCAGAAGGTTTCAAATTGCATCATGCGTTTATTATTTCTGGATATTTCGGGATATGCACATATATCCCATCCTCCCATGTATATAATAAATCAACAATAGCTTAAAAATCAACTTACATTTGTTGACTAAGAAATATTGATAACTTACCATTAATATCAGGTCATCCCATAAGAAGTAATGTCAGTTTTTAAAAATCCGTTTGTTTATATAGATATTACTAATCCCTCCTTTACAATTGAATTGCGTTTACATATTTTGTTTATTACAGAATTACGTATTCTTATATTTACCATGTCTTTGTTGGAGAAAGTTAGTTAGTCTCTGCTGAAATTTCAATTAAAATGGATCTCTCCAAAAAGCACATACGTCATGTTATGTTTCGGGAACTCGCTAAAGGAGAAAATGCTGCTTAAATTTATCGGAAACTTGTGGAAATATATAGAGAAAACGTCGTTAGTGATCGGAAAGTGCACAGTGGTGGTTTGAAAAGTTTCGAGCGGGAAACCGCGAACTTGAAGACGAGCCTCGGATAGGTCGACCAATAGAGCTTGACGACGAACTCCTGCAGGCTACCGTTGAAGAAAATCCTGTTGTAACAGTTGAAGAATTAGCAGAAAAACTTGGATCAACACATTCTACTGTCCACCGTCATTTGCATCAGATCCATTTCAGCAGAGGACTAACTAACTTTCTCCAACAAAAACATGATAAATAGAAGTGTTGGTAATACTATAATAAACAAAATATGTAAACGCAATTCAGCTGTAAAGGAGAGATTAGTAATATCAACATAAACAGACAGATTTTTAGAAACCGACATTACTTATGGGATGAACTGATATATATAGTAGTAATGCTTCTACAATTAAGATTATTAACAAATGTTGGATGAAAGGCACATGCTTCCACAATCACTATTATGATTTCATGCAAAATATTTTAAGAATACATACATCTGACCATATATAAAAGTTTTCAATGGATCAGTCGGTGGATTAAATTTAGGCAATACAACTTTTCCTGCTCCGCAACACATTCCAGCTGTTTCATTTTAAAATTTAAACGCATGGCAATATTCACATTCTTTATCAATTTCGTCAATTATAATTTTAAAATGTGATGAATATTCAATATCTGGTTCGACGATGATCGCGTCAATACACTTTGTATTTGCATCCGTATTATACAAAATACAAGATTTATGTAAAATGTTCACTAAATATACGCACATAACTTAACTATCAGTGGCATTTTAGAAATAAAGAATTAGTTAATAACGTGACTACCTACCGGATCCTAGAATATCTATGAACCATTTTCTCATTCCATGATCACTGCACACCAAATGGAGCGTGGAACAACCGTGAGTAATTCTACGTGGAGTGGTTGGAGTAGAAGAGTACAGCTGTAATTCCATCGGCCTTAAAATCCACCGCGCTATAACAAAAACTGATAGGGAGTGTAGAAAACGGATGGAATGCAACAACGAACTGCACAGTTTTTCACACAATTATTAGGCTGTGCTATACTAATATTAATAGAAACTATTTGTCAGTAAATATAGTGTTTAAATTTACGAAATTGATTGTTAGAAAATATTTTATAAATCTTAATCAACATTTATAAAAATTCAGCCTGCGTACGTGTTCACAAAACTCGAAAAGTAGTCGGTCGATTTTGAAGCGGTTTTCACTATCTTTTAGAGGATTTCATCATGAAGGTTTACCTCTAAAAGATAAAAAAAACAAGCTTATTAAATTACCTTTAACATGGGACCTAACTCAGAGCTCTCAATGCAATATTTATGGAGCATCGAAATATAGATTTCGTGATGGCGGATTCATGCGGGAAATTTAAAACGATTTTGTCCTTTGGGCAATTCGAGGAATCCTGCCGTTTGTGAACAAATGAGTCGTTAATTGCTAATGTAATGGCATTTCTGCCTAGCCTCTATGTACTGTTGCTAATGGCTAATAACAGCATAACACACATACACATACATATGGTGAGTTTGTTTCCAGGTAGAGTAGGTATAATTTATATTGGCTTCAAAATACAGGAGTAACAGATCAGTTATTTTTACACAAACCATTTTT
Source organism: Rhaphigaster nebulosa (assembly GCA_948150685.1). NCBI lineage: Eukaryota > Metazoa > Arthropoda > Insecta > Hemiptera > Pentatomidae > Rhaphigaster > Rhaphigaster nebulosa. The sequence continues at coordinate 128,495,171 of OX411311.1, read as the reverse complement.
TAGTTTTATTAATGTTTAGAGAAATAGAAAAAAAAAAGACATAAAGCCGAACAAAGATGCAAAGAAAATAAATACATAAAAAGATATTAAGATAAGATTGTTGCCACATTAAAGCCAGGGCCTTGGGGTAAAGTTGAATGCGAACCCCATCCTACCTCCACCAGGTAGAACTGCCCGTGCTTTATCAGGAATGAGCTAATTTACCTCGCACTCGATATCCGACAGGTGTATAAGACGATATGTGTAGTTAATATGCGGTCGTTTAGATTTCGATCCCATAAAGAAGTTTTATAAAAAAAAAAAAATAATAATAATAATCTTCGTTGTTTTAAAAAAGACTTTAATAAAGAAATAAACTGATTTTTTTTTTCCCAACACTGATTTGAGTTATGTGCGATTGGATATAAATAACTCAAAAGTATATACAGTAAATCTTCATTATAACGCTCTTCCAGAGCCCAGAGAAAAATAGCGATGTAACCGGGAAATAATAAAAAAAACAAAAAAAAAATGTTTTTTTATTTTTATTTATTTGAACTACAATCCAAGACCAGCAGAGCTCCGTCACTAAAATCGTATTTTCACTAAAATCTAAAATATAAAAAAAAAAAAAAAAATCAAATACATGTAGACCATTAAACCTTGGTGAGTACCAACCCGTATTTGATTTCTTGTCTAAATTAAATTCATAATTCATAAATGTTTTATAATACTGATTTATATAATTTAATATGTATAATAATACCAACTATATTTTGAATTGCTTATTTTTGAATTTTTTGTGTGTTTTTAGAACTGAGGATGAATGTATAACATTCGAAACTAGTTTTCAATAAAACAAATTTATAGAAGTGGCAAATTATTTATCAATCCCTAATTAGATTGATCTTTCTATACCATCATGCGGATGTCAACAAATTAGTAACACGTACAACCTTATTAACAAAAAAAAAATTAAAATTGGTCGAGCAAAAAACCTATTCATACAGTAACAGTTGTCGGGATAATAATTAGCTAGTAAGTCCTTATTCAAATACGAACCCAAAATGGACCAAATGATCATAATTAAAAGGCAATTCCACCAAAATAGATTGTAAATCTAAAGAATTAAATTCTACCTGCAAAAATGAATTATTCAGTTTTTTTTTCGGCAAGGTTAGAGTTATCAATATACCTATCGGAATAATGTTGGGATTGTATCACTCTACCATGTATTAAATAATTAATAACTTTAAAGTCGGATCAATGGACAATAAAAACACTGGTAGAAAATGTTTTGTCACAGTACGTGAATAACTTGAATTCGTGCGAAAAGTTGCCATAAATCTTAAAATCGTGAACTTTCATAACACATCGCATCACAATATTCCATTCTACCTAGCTTTATGATGGAAAACAGTAATTTATGTAAGAAAAAAAAAATTAGATGTAGACGTCTTACCCATTCAGCCGTTCCGCTCCGTCTAATTAAGCATTGCAATCACGGATACGTATCACTACTATATATTATTACGGTAGTATAGGTCTCTTTTCCGGCTCTCAGGAGCGATGGATTTTGACGAATGAGGTATCAAAAGAAAGGGAATTTCACGGAGATGTGACGAATTCCAATTTTGTTTCTTAAAATCTTACAAGGGCTTAAATAAAAGTGATGAAAAAACTGGAAGGCTTCAAAACTTTGACCAGTGAGAGTCGGCGGATCGAGACGGGATAAGTTGGGTTTTAGAGATTTTGACGCGGGCATCAAGACCATATACGCTCCTATGGAGCGTATTGGTCCAGCGTTTTAAAGCATAAAAACCTACCGTTTTTGAGATAACGCACGATATAGGTCCGCACGGGCCTCATGCCATCTTGCGTACGTGCCGTTATCATGGCAACTTTATATCAATTTGAGTCTGTTTACAAACACTTTTAATGAGTATAATATATTGTTTCCCATTTCCAACCCTAAAGGGCACTGTTAAATATAAATGGAAAATGTTATAGCTGGATCTAATTGCCTAACTGCTAAATTGGAAGAGATGTTTTTCAGTGGGGTAAACTAATTATTAAGTATGAACTGTAACTCCAACATAGTCATTACAAGCTACATAGCTTCACCAAATGTGTGTGTTAAATAAACTTTTTTGGTAATATAATGTTTACTCGAATAAATATGTTTCCCTAATATCGCTTATACTTCTAATGCATTAAGGATAGATATCTAATGCGAGAGTTCTCGCTCGGGTATACTAGTTACTATATATTATTACGGTAGTATAGATCCCTTTTCCGGTTCTCAGGAGCGATGGATTTTGACGAGTGAGGTATCAAAAGAAATAGAATTTCACGGAGAAGTGACGAATCCTGATTTTGTTCCTTAAAATCTTACAAGGGCTTAAATAAAAATGATGAAAAAACTGGAAGGTTTTAAAACTTTGACGACTGAGAGTCGACGGATCGAGACGGGATAAGTTGGGTTTTAAATATTTTGACGCGAGCATCAAGAGCATATATGCTCCTATGGAGCGTATTGGTCCAGCGTTTTAAAGCATAAAAACCTACCGTTTTTGAGATAATGCACGATATAGGTCCGCACGGGTCTCATGCCATCTTGCGTACGTGCCGTTGTCATGGCAACTTTATACCTTTTAAAGCCAGTTGAGACTGCTAACAAAAACGTATTAATAACTGTGAAAACACTTTGTAAATAAAATATTGTTTTTATGTTTCCATGAATGATAGAATACTACAAACAGAAAGTGGTATAGCTGAGTCTTATTGCTTAACTGTAAAACTGAGGGGGTATTTTCCAGTTGGGCAAGTTAATTACTTATTAAGTATTAACTATTACTTGAACATAGTCATTATAAACTATTATAAAGCTTCACCAAATGTGTGTGTTGGATAAACTTTCTTGATAATATTATATTGTTTATCGCTCATACTTCGATTTCATTAAGGATTCATTAAGATATGTAATGCGAGAGTTCTCGCTCGGGTATACTAGTCACTACTATATATTATTACGGTAGTATAGATCCCTTTTCCGGCTCTCAGGAGCGATGGATTTTGACGAGTGAGGTATCAAAAGAAAAAGAATTTCACGGAGATGTGACGAATTCCAATTTTGTTTCTTAAAATCTTACAAGGGCTTAAATAAAAGTGATGAAAAAACTGGAAGGCTTCAAAACTTTGACGACTGAGATTCGGCGGATCGAGGCGGGATAAGTTGTGTTTTAAAGATTTTGACGCGGGCTACAAGACTATATACGCTCCTAAGGAGCGTATTTGTCCAGCGTTTTAAAGGTTAAAAACCTACCGTTTTCGAGATAACGCACGATATAGGTCCGCACGGGCCGTGTGCCATCTTGCGTACATGCCGTTGTCATGGCAACTTTATATCAATTTGATTCTGTTTACTAAAACTTTTAATGAGTAGGAAATTGAATATTGTTTCTCATGTCCAATCTTAAAGGGCACTGTTAAATATAAAATGTTATAGCTGGATCTAATTGCCTAATTGCTAAATTGAAGAGATGTTTTCCAGTGGGGTAAGCTAATTACTTATAAATTATGAACTGTAAATTCAACATAGTCATTACAAACTATGTAGCTTCACCAAAACTGTATGTTAAATAAGCTTTTTTTTTGTAATCTTATATTGTTTACACGAATAAATATGTTTCCCTAACACCTCTTATACTTGGAATTAGGGATTAGAAGATATCTAATGCGAGAGTTCTTGCTGGGGTATACTAGTTATGTATTAATACGTATCACGTATACGAATAACTTTTTTTTTTTTCTTAAAGACCAAACAATTATTATATGAAGACAGATCGAACAATTTTTCATTTTCCGAAAAATGATGCTATACCATCTTCAACTCTAGACACACTGACTATCCCTCACAGCGGTATCCATAGCAACAAATACCTGTTGGAATTATGTAAATGCTACACCCTTGATGTACTTGATCAATAGGACAATCAACAAACATGGTAGCCAATTCGCCTATAACATCTTGTATCAGCTTACGTCTTAATGCCAACCTCATATTGCGCTATATCACTAATGTAATAACACCAAATTAATAATTTTAGACAATATTACAATTTTAAAAAACTACGGTAAAACTTCGTCTTAATGTTTTTCTAGGAACCACGGAAAAATAGCTTTAACAAGGAAAACGCTATGAATGGGAAAGCATAAAAAAAAAAAATTGTATTAATTTATTTACACTACAAATAAAAATATCTGATGTGGACAACACATGGCATTCTTGTACGCCTATTAAACAATAAATCGGTGGCTGAAAATGTGACCCTGAATTTGGTTACTAGTTTCCGGAGATTGCAAAATCTCAAAAACCAGACTCGGCGTCGCGACATCCATCTATTCGCACTCACATACCCCAACAAGCTCTTGTTTCTGGAGGTTTCATTCCGTTTTCTTTTACGTCGTTTTCTTTCAGTAAGTAACAAGTTACCAAGAAATTTATTCGTATTAAGGAAATTAACATTAGAACTGTAAATGTCATTAGATAAAGCATTGGAAATGGACAGTTTCGACATTTTAAGCGGAAGAACCCGCTTAACTTATATCTTATTCTCCTGCTGCAGACTTGTTCATTTTACAAATCGGGGGGGAAAAAAAAATTTTACACTCAATTTTAACAATTAAAACAAGTAATAAAATTGTTCAATTAGAGTGGAAAAAAATCGAGTTAATAACCGGCCATATGATCTCTGTATTAAATGTCAATATACCTTTTGATGTAAACTTATAATGAACTTCAACCAAAGTACCCCTTTCGGCTATTTAAGTTCAACAAAAATGTATTATATTATTTATATTGGCATAAAAGTCTAATTTACCAAATTTGAGATGTTTTACATTATATTTTAATATAATTTTTTTATGGAAATCAATAATGACCTTCAAGTGACACTTCCGGTGATCATGCAGTGGCCAAAAAGGGAGGTTCACAACTAGCTTTCACAGTTATTCTAAATAGAAAATTTTAACTTTCTACTGCTAACCGTTTTGGAGTTATGCCAGATAAGCACGTACGTACGTACTTATTGACGGCATGGCGAAACTAGTTAAAATGGATTCAGGGATGGTCAAAATGGATATTTCCTTTGAAATCTGAAAACCGAAAACTTTCGCGATTACAATACTTTCTTTACTTCGTAAAAAGAAGTAAAGACATAGATTTATTAGTAGACATATAAAACTATAAAAATAGTATTCAATGTTATAAAAAATTATCAAAAAACCAATTGATTAACAATCCTTTTCTTTTTCAATGTTTTTCTAACATATGTATATAACCATGTGTAAATCATTAACTGGATAATGTATAAATTAAATATATGGTTCCAGCATCCAGCTTACATATCCCTTGGTCGATGTCTTTTTCTCAGTTGGGAAAGAGTAAGGTATAAGCTTATAGAAGCCATTGGTGGAAGACATTGGTGGAATGGTCCACTTCTAGCCTCATACATTTTATTTCTATTTAATTTATTACCGCTTGCTAGATATAGTAAATAATCTTTTTGAAAGTCATCGTCTCTTCTATCTTGTCTACCCTCTTCTTGTTTCTTTCAAAACCTTTTTTTCTGAGTGGTTCTTCTCTATCCCATTCAAAAAATTATATTCTTGTTTTAGTTACGAAGGTACAATTTTCGATGTTATCTCAAATAGGAGATTAGCCGGATGAGATTTTGCTTCTACTGTTTATTGTATTATTATATTCATTCAAAAATTCTTCAGCGATTTGATGCAATTTGAACAGCGAATTCAGTTTATTAAGGCTGGTTTAAACGCTCATTCAATCCAATAGATTGCGGGTTGTTCACTGATGTACTAGTTGAATTCCCATTTTTTTAGTCGTTTTTTCGTCGAAAAAAATAGACTATTGCAGTGGGTCGAAGGTCGGCGGTGAGCGGCGGTACTGCGATTTCTATCCGTTTCATAACCCTTAGAGCACGATTATGGAAAATTTGGAGATGTGTTATATATATTTTTATACATATATTTTTTTCGGTAAATTGTCATTTCATATGTAAATTTCGGTATGTTAGGGGACTGTCTTTTGCGGGTCTCAATTCTTTTCTAACTCCTCCGTTTTACCTTTTTTTAACGAGAAAATACGACCTTAGTGACGGACTGCTCACGGTTTTTTGTTTTTTTTAATATTCTTAAAATTTCCTCGAATTTAATGCGGTGAATTGGTCGACCAACAACATTTTTATTTTATATTCATTTAGAAATGGGTTCATTAAGTTAAAATCCATACTGAAATACTTTTACCACTAAAACTCCCAATTATGTCAATTGACATAATTTCAAATGGATGTTTGGAAAATAGACCAATGGCTCTACCAGATCTAGATTGCATCTACAATGTTTTTACAACAAATATATCCACGAAAGTAAAAGTGTCCTTAAAAAAAAAAAAAAATATATATATATATATATATATATATATATATATATATATATATATATATATACAAATCATTCCTGGAAAGTTTTACTCTCTACGCAGCGGAAGCATGGACAATTAAAGAGAGTCAATCACAAAGACTTATAGCCCTGGAAATGGATTACTGGAGGCGATCATGTGGTATCTCACGGCTTCAAAAAGTTCAGAATAGTGAAATAAGGCGGCAAGTGGAACAAGTGGAGAACATCCTCCATACCATTGAAACAATCAGGCTGAAATGGCAGAGGCACCTGTTGAGAATGGAAGAGGGGCGATGGTTTAAAAGAATTTTGGAATGTAGACTAGAGAGAAAACGGAAGAGGTGTCGTCCGAGAAGAAGCTGGTTGGAGGGCGTCAAGGAAGGAATGGTGAACAGGGGAATGCGCGAAGGAGACTGACAAGCTAGAGGAGGATGGAAAAAACTTATATTTGGTGACGGCATGGTGACCGAAGTTGTAAAAGCCGTTAAATAAAATAAAAGTTATAACCATGTGTAAATTATTAAAATATAACCATTTGGTTTCAGCAACCAGCTTATATGTAGTATCATGAATATAAGATAATAACATTAAGGAACCCGAACATACCTCTTTATATTCAACTCTGTCACAGCAGATCAAACCTAAGAGAACCCTCCCATTTGTGCGTCAATCTTACCCTCAACGTTAGCTCGTTAGATTAGCTAATTGTTCGTTCATTACTAAAATAATAACATATATATAATCTTTAAGTATGTATGTAATAACATTATAATATAATATGTTATGTATTATTGATTGTTGTAGGCAGCTACGGACGTCTCCTCCTCATCGCATTGGCCATGACTGTCCTATCGCACTGTACCATCGCAGCGCCGCTACAAGAACCGTCTCTACAGGAAGCACTTGCTTACATTAACACACTACACGTGAGTACAATCATAATAGTGCTAGTAGGTGTGTAAGCATTCCATATAGGGACAAGATCCAGTAGAACATTGAACTAAATCAAAGCGAATACTATTTTCGAGTCCCCTTATAATAATATTTCTATGGTCAGAGAGAATAAGTTTGTAAGTCGAAAAATGGTCTTCTTGAGTTATTGTGGTCAAATACCAAGGTTTCTCCAAATGGTGAAGGAGGTCGTAACACCGGTTACTTTACTATGAGCCTTGTGCAGCCGCTTTCCAATTTTGCACGTTTAAAAGAGTCTGGGGTCTTTTGTCGACATAACTGATACATGTTATCTAAGTAGTTATAACAATATAGCTGTTATCTAAATAGTTAATTATATTCTAATTAAATCATATGTTAACTGAGATATTGTTTTAATTGTGACATTGAACCGGAACAAAATGAATATATTCCAGTTAAGTGAACACATAAGCAATGTTGATGCTGCTCTTACGTTTCTACAGAGCCAAAATATCATTTGGCACTAAGGACAGTACGTGCAAAAGGACAATGAAGGTACGACACACGTGGGCTTCAGTGAAACGACGTAACAGGAAGGAATGCGGGACTAGGAGGGACATGTTGGAATCCTATCTGTGCCAATTTATATGGATTTATTATGGATTATGTATGAGAAGGAGTTCTTGTTTCCAAAAGATATAGGAACACATCGCTGAATTTTGTCCTCAGATTTAGATGTATTTATAATTTAATTTTCGAGGTTATATAAGTAAAGTGCAATTTCTTTAACACTTATCAGTTAAAGTCGGGGCATCCCTGGTGACAGCGTCTTCCCATCTTCAGCCTTAATCTTCCTCTTCCCCTCGACCGGTCCAGCTTCCCTACGTCCAGAAGTTTCTTAGGGATTTCTTCCTCATTCATTCTTGATACGTGGCCTGCCCATCTCTGTCGACCACACTTCATAAAACGTATGACCTTTACTTCCTCAAAGGATTCATATATCTTCCTGTTATAGCGCCTCCTCCACTGGTTTCCGTCGTTCTTAACGGATCCAAATATACGGCGCAAAATCTTTCTTTCAAATATAAGAAGCCTATTTCTTCTTTATATGTTAGGTCCAAATCTATAAAGCATACGTTAGCACTGGTCGTACGAGTATTTTATACGAGACAGGGTCTTATTGCCAAGGTGTTTTCTCAATCCAAAACATCAGCAGTTGGCCTTCCGTATTCGTTGGCCGATCTCAAGAGATATCTTATTCGTACAGCTAACTATTGAGCCCAAATACGTAAACTGATCAACATCGAAGACGAACGGTCCGATTGTTAGCGGTTCCTTGAGAGAATTATCTGTTCCTTAGCCAGCTTTCATATACTTAGTTTTTTCTTGATTAATAACAAGCCCTTATATCCATAACTTCTTCCACTAATCTAAGAAAAGCTTATTTTAGTGCATTTAGAGATCTAGCGACTATGTCTAGATGGTCTGCATATCCAAGCACCTCTACCAACCTATCATAAATGGTTACCGTAGTTTCTAATCCAACTCTTCTCTGGTTACTCCCCTACTCTCCTCTATATCTTGGAAAGATTTAATGCTTAACAACTTAATCACTGCGTGCAGAAAGCGAGAGAGATGATCACAATATACATAACTCAAGGGGACCATTTTTCGACTTATCAACTAATTCTCTGAGACTATAGATTTAACGTGCAGTATATGAAGTTTGTCCGGAAAGTTCATATAACTAAAAAGAGTGAACAAAAAAATTTAATTTAATTGAATATTCTTCCCTGAGATACAATACATTTGCGACATCTACGTTTCCGGCACAGGAAGGCTGTTTCGAAGTCATCTGTTTTGAGATTCCTCAGTATGGAAAATGCACAAATCAACATTTTTAATGTCAACAATTTTAACAGTTCATCCCTCCCTTTAAAGAGCAGCCAACCCGAAAATATATCAGGAAAAAACCAATAAGTAAAATAGCCGATCTACCAGCAACATGTGCTATATAAAACTCTCTGGAGGCTTCTATGTAACAACTTAACTTATATTGAAGAATGTATATTTAACAAAAATACATTTTTTGAGATGTGCTTCTTTCATTCTGGATGTGCGATATTTCTTGTTATATCTACATCGTCAATCAAATACTTAACACACATTAGATGAAGTAAATAAAATTGAGCACGTTCTCATTCCTCAAACGACTAATCAGATGCTCCGGTTAGCTGTAAATAAAGAGATGTTACAACAATGAAATACTTGTTAAGTATACTGAATCACGTGCTCCTCAAATATGGATTGATTATTCAATAAGAGTATCTGCTTACCTTTCTTCTAAGTGAATAAAACGTCAGAACGCTCCACTATGTGAGCAGGTACTCGGTAAAATTTCTATATACTCTTTCGTAGACTCAGCATTTTACTAAATATATACAGCAGGTGCTCCTTATACTTAGCAAGTATTCAATTCCGTAACTTCTGCTTATTCACATCTAACCGGAGCACCTGCTCAGTTTTATGAGGAATGAGCTCACTTTACCTATTATGTTTTATCAGTTTACCTTATTCGGCAATAACTTCCTTTCTAATGCCGTATTCTTGTGTTAAATTAAATTAAACTGGAGAAAGAGAATATTTTTTGTTTATTTCGAGTATCCGCAATAACCATTTAACTTAGAATATTATTGTAAACATAAAATAATTTAATCGGCCATTTTGTAAATCAGAGCCAAGAGGTTTCAAACGGCAAACTGAGAGACTTGTACGAGGCACTGCTGAGGCGAGGCGGTGAAGACATCGAGGACGACGCACTGCTTCAGGCTAAGATCGTCGAGTTCCTGCAGGCCCACGACTTACAGACCAAGGCTGACAAGAGGGCGAGCTGTGAGTACAATTACATATTACAATTTATATATTAGCTTCAGAACAATATTTGTTTTTTATTTCGAGTTTAACGAACTTTCCTATTCCTGTTAAGGCAGATGATAGGACGGGTTATCCTACAGGTTACAGACCTGTTCTAGACATAGTGGGAAGGTCGAGATTCAATCCGTGGGTCCGCCTCTCCCCCAAATAAATTTCAACCCGCCCAGGTCAGATTCGAACGTATGAAAAAAAAAAGTACTTTATTTCTTGTTGTTTTAAGTTTGTTTGCAATCATTAATTTGACCCGATCCTTTAACTATTAAAACTAATTAAAGTAATATAAAAATGTATAAACCTTGTAAATAAAAACGTATAACACGAATATAAACCTTAAGTACATTTGCTATAATTTATCTTTATCTTATACTGGAAGGATGATTTTGTTATCCAATCTTAAATATTTTTTATAATACTTCCTATCTATTTCATTTAACATTGTCAAATCATTGTAATTTATTCGGTTAACAAACATGTTTTTCGCCCAAACTTTCTGATTTCTTTTTTCCAATAATGCCATAGCAAGACAAATTACCTACAATTTCCAATTTTTTAAAACATTGGCAGGCGATGAGTACAGGTTAGAATTGATGATCGGATCCCTTCTAGGACCGTGAATGGACGATCGGATCCCTTCTAGGACCGTGAATGGACGATCGGATCCCTTCTAGGACCGTGAATGGACGATCGGATCTCTTCTAGGACCGTGAATGGACGATCGGATCCCTTCTAGGACCGTGAATGGACGATCGGATCCCTTCTAGGACCGTGAATGGACGATCGGATCCCTTCTAGGACCGTGAATGGACGATCGGATCCCTTCTAGGGCCGTGAATGGACGATCGGATCCCTTCTAGGACCGTGAATGGACGATCGGATCCCTTCTAGCACCGTCAATGGACGATCGGATCCCTTCTAGGACCGTGAATGGACGATCGGATCCCTTCTAGCACCGTCAATGGACGATCGGATCCCTTCTAGGACCGTGAATGGGGTAGCTTTACTCTTGAATTATTATTATTTATTTATTTTTTTCAAACAATGCAGAACCAACTGAACAACATAAACTGCACTGAATTTACCAATGAGATTATCAGATTCAATACGATAATCATTTAATCAAACATAATTCACTCACTTTCAGGATCCAATTTAAGTATTTTATAATTGTTTTAAAAAATTCTAATTAAAAATAAAATTGAATTTGCACATTTTCTGTTTCAGACATGTCATTGTGCCACTTCAAGATCTGTAACATGGGAAGGAAGAGGACTCTCTGGCCAAGGAACTAAGCACGCGTACTCCCATCCCCACTCCAGCAGTATTTACCCCCTCCATCCCGACTTTACCCCACTCCCACTATATTCACTCCCCACTACAACAACCTTCCAACTACCCCTATCCCCTCCTCTATATCTCTACCCTTTCCTACTCCTACATTAGCCGGTACGGAGACAATTTCCCAGTCTTCCGCTACCGACGTCCCTTCCTCAGCACACTAGCGTACAATCGAACGACCGCCGACTCGTAATCAACTTCAAAAGACATTATGAATAATTCGAAAAATCATTTTGAAAAACGAATGGGAGTAATAAAAACACAAACAAAAAAAAAATTAAAGAAATTGGAAAATGATGAAAAACAAACATTGTAATTAATTGTAGTTTAAGAAAAATTTAATTTATATTGTAGACTAGATCTGTACATTAAATTTTTGTACCTGCCAAACATTAGAAAATGTTTAGTTTTACGTTGAGCTTCGTCCTTGTTATTTTATCTATATGTATATTTAATATAAATTAATTATTATTAATTTAATTTTATCTACTGTATATTCTTTGACTGATTAAAAATGTTTAAATGTGTAAAAACTAAATGTTAAAATAAAGCATTTTAAAAAATATTTATTCAATGAACCTGTAGTTTCCTTTCTTTTTTTTTTTTTAATCCTTCATATTTCCGCTATGAGTGAATGATAGTCAGCACGTGATCTAATGATCACAAATAATAAAAATTTAAAATAATATAAACAATAAAAAATGTTAACTATTAAAATTAGTCATCTGCGAGTATATAGTTAGGATATAATGGGAAAGATTCACAAAGCCTTAAGACTCTCAATTAACAGTAAATAACAACGACGAAACGAAGTCAGCCATCATCCATACAGAAAAAAATAAGACCACATAAATACAGACTACAGATAGTACATCTTACATCAACAATCTAAAAAATATGCACTAATCTTCTACATCAATAATTTTTCTTAATTTCTATTTTATTTATTTATTTTTGTCTTGAGCTATTGTTCTGATTAATTATAAGCATAAAATCAAATAATAAAGAACATTACCACAAATTTAAAGAACAAACCAACAGTCTATAATGAAAAATGTCTATCTGCAAAAACTTCAAAAATTAAGTTTTTACGTATTTTGAATGAAAACTAGTCATGGTAATGTCAAGGTAGTCATGGTTCATGGTCATGATTGCCTTTAAAAACAGTAAAGATAGAAAATCCATACAAAGTAATATAAATAAGGAGAAAAGATATATTACGTCGGAATTAAGCCTTTCGAAACAGTATTTTCACTACCTGCTGCAGGTTTTTGCAGATAGATATTTTTCATTATAGGACATCGAAAAGGTTTTATTTACAAAAAAAAATTGTGACTGTTATCGAAACCAAAAATACGTCTTGAACAGGAAGGTACATTCAAAGCAGATGAAATAATATTTAAGATGAAATTATATTTAAATTATACCACTAGATTGTTACAAAAGTCCTTGTGCATCAGTATAGCTTTATTTCAGATTACATATTTAAAACATTATTGTATACTATTCTTCAAAACAAAGTCCATTGCTTTCAACTACTTTCACCCATCTTTCTGCCAATAATTGGATTTGTAGCCGGTACCATTCTTTTGGTTTTGAGGCAAAGAGCTCTTCACATCCAATTTTTACATCCTCGAAATTATCAAAGATCCGACCTTTTAAAAAATGAGCCATCGATCCAAGCAAACCATAATCTGATGGTCCAATATCTGGGCTATACGCTGGATAAGGCAAAACGTTTATTAGTTGCAGTTCCGATAATTTTTCTTTGGACAAACGAGAACGATGTGCAAGGGCATTGTCGTATTGTAAAATTTCTGGGTTCCTGTTGACCAAAGCGTGGTATTTTGCTCTCAAAACTGCATAAACTCTGTCTAGCTGTTCACTGTAAAGGTTTTGAGTCCCTACTACGACCGATAAATCACGAGTAGTTGCATGTGGGTCCTGGTTCACACATTCAAGATGAACGTCATCATCAACGACCGATGGGCAACCTGGTGTGGGACGTGCGGCAATAATTCGATGGATATTTCTTCGGCGGCTTCCTTTGCGCTTAAACCTTTTTTTCAGAAATGTCTCAAAAGGCCGCGAATCCCTTTTTTTTCTGACATTGTACATGCTTTATAAAAATGTAAAGTCAACTCAAGTCAAAAGGAATTAAAGGATTATTCAAAGTAAACATTGAAATAAATTAAAAGTAGGAACAAAAACATTCTTATAGGATAATTATGAGAGTAGGAATTAAAGGTTTGTGTTCATGCACAAGGACTTTTGTAACAGCCTCGTATATAAAGTAGGTACCCCATCATGAGATACTTGCCTAACATAAGATACCTTTGAATCTCCTCTACATTCATGAGTTACTAACCAATTGGGTCATAAACTACTTGCCAGTGATCACCGAGGCACTGGAAAAATAAAACGATTTCAAGTTAGACATATCCCTACTCAGACCATTCCAATTATTCAACACGTGTTAAAAGAAAAGTTCTGTGACACATGTTTGACGACTTATTTGGCCAAAAAGGTAAGTTGTTTTTAAAAATCATTTTTACTGTTTATAATTTTAAGATTTTCATAATGTTTATTTGGCACTAGTCATCAATCCTAAATTTCCTGATTTGATGGGATTAATTGACCTTGTAATTAAAAATATTAGATGTGGACACTCCATGACTTCCTTGTACGCCTATTAAACTATAAATCGGTGGCTCAAAAAGTGATCCTGAATTTGGGTACTAGTTTCCGAAGATTGCAATATCTCAAAAACAACACTCGGCGTCGCGACATCCATCTATTGACACACACAGACATACTCTTGTTTCTGGAGGTTTCATTCCGGTATTATATGTCGTTTTCTTTCATTTGGTAATAAGTTCCCAACAGATTTCTTCTTGTTCCGTGACAACATTAGAACTGTCTATGTCACTAGATAAAGCATTGGAAATCGACGTTTTCAAGATTTTAAGCGGAAGAACCGCTCAAATTATATCTTATTCTTCTGCTCCAGACTTGTTCAGCTCACAAATGGGGAGGGAAAAAAAAATATTTTACACTTAATTTTATCAAGTAATCAAATAATTTAATTAGAGTTAAAAAAAATGGCGTTTATAATCTTTATCACCAAACCATATGATCTCTGTATTAAATGTCGATATACCTTTTGATGTAAGTTTATTACGACCTTCAAGTAAAGCACCTATTGCGGCTCTTCAATTTCAACCAAAGTCTATGATATTACTTACGAGTATATTGATATAAAAGTCTAATTTACCAAATTTGAGATGTATTACATTATATTTTAATATAATTTTTGATGAAAGTCTAATATGACCTTCAAGTAAAATACCACTTCTGATTTACCAATTTAGACCAAAATCCAGTCTGTTATTTAAATTAATATATAAATCATAAATACCAAAGTTGAGAAGTTTTGCATTATATCGTAATATAATTTTTGATAGAAATCAATTATGACCTACAAGTAAAGTACCACTTCCGGTAATTATGCACTGACCAAAAAGGGAGATTCACAAATAGATTTTACATCAATCCTAAATGCAAAATTTTAACTTTCTACGGCTAACCGTTTTTGAGTTATGCGGGATACGCACGAACGTAGAAACGTCTGTAGAGACGTCACGACGAAACTAATCAAAACGGAATCAGGAATGGTCAAAATGGATATTTCCGTTTAAATTTGAAAACCGAAAATTTTCGCGATTACAATAATTCCTTTACTGAGTACAATGAAGTAAAAATGGTTGTGCCTAATACAACAGAATTTTTTTCTTTTATCGATATTTTTCTTAGTAATATTTTTTTTAGTTTTTTAAGGTTTACACGCTTAACTGTTATTTATTGTTGTATAATAAGTTGTTTTTTTTTTCTAATACAGGTATCTAATCTATCTCAAATCAAAAATGCTAAATTTAGGCAAGATTTATTTGGACGTAAGTTCAAATAGATCATCAAAATCATAAAGAAACAATTTTTATTCTTTCTCATAACAGGACACTGTACTTTACTGTAGTATTATTAACTATAATATTATAATATTAAATATTATTATTATTTTTTTTTAAGTCTAAATATCTTGACAGCGGGGAGAACAGTTTACATAACATAATAGCACTTAATTATTTGAATTATTTTTTTACTTATTCCCTATGAATATGGATTTAGGGAATCTAAATAATAAAGATTCCAATTTAGTTTTTATAATTCCCCTTTCAATTCATCCTATACAGAAGAAGGGATGGATCCCGTCCCACCCTTAACCTCCGAAATCAACCACAAATCCCATGGGATTTGAAAAAAAAAAAAAAATAATCGAATAGAGGTTGTGTCTACCACACACCCGCCTAGTTTTAAAGGTGTAGAATTACTTTTAGTGCTATCTTTTAAGCGGAAATTTTTTTTACTATTGGAATAAATTTTATTAATTGAAAGTTGAATTTGAAATGTGAGCAGTAAAGGAGTAAATAATAACTAACATAAAAATCATCAAATCCATATAGATTCATTAGTTTATGTGAACGGGAAGAGGTTACGTCGTCAACTCACCACTCAAAATTGGTCAATTTTATTCGCTCACAGTACCTCCGCCTTAAGTCCAAATCCAAAAATTCTTTTTGCAATCTCTAATGGTACATTTTCCCTGTTAAATGATATCAATTCTTGCTTTTATCATTTATAGAAGCGGAGTGTTTAAAAAATGACACCATAAGCATCTTCAAAATTGTCTCCTTCTATGGAGGAATATATATATATATATATATATATATATATATATATATATATATATATATATATATATATATATATATATATACAGAGAGAGAGAGAGAGAGAAATTTAGAAGACTGTCAAAGTTCTTAAGACTGTACAAGTTTTTTAAGACTTTCCGTTTTTCAATCCTTAAATAACCACTTTTTACAACTTAAATTAATTATTTTGTGATTAAAATAAACATTAAAAGTAGTTTGACTAATAAAGATAAATTATATTAGAGGTAGGAGCTGACCACCTCGTGCTAAGCCGCAGGCAGGTAGGTGGCTTACCTCACTTGCCCAACGATATCTGTCTTGCACATCTTAAATCATAGATCTTACAGACTGCGTAGGCATTCTGCTAACCTTAAGTAACAACTGACCTTTCAGAAGGGAATATACAATCATGTCATACAATATACAATCATGTCATACAAGTAATTTATACAAATTAAATGCAATTCTATCGTATCAGATATGAGTCCATAAATTACAAACTCTTTACCCGAGAAACTATAAAATAACAGTAAATCTTATATGTATACCTATATATACATATATATATATATATATATATATATATATATATATATTTTTTTTTTTTTTTTTCTTTGAAAGCTTCTATTGACCTATATATCTTTGAGAAAAAAAGTCAGAGTTTAAGTTTCAATATTTACCGTAATAGAAAATTATTGTTAGCTTAGCTATTATAAGTTCACTAGTCAAACAAAATAACATCCTTCAAACTATGACGAGAGAGCAACTTTATAAAGACTGTCTTGATAAAGATAATAATTAATTATTATAAATATTTATAATAATATTATTCTTATGCTAGTTAGGTGACCAAAAGCTTTCAATTTCGCTTTTGTATGAATAGGTATTAGAAAATATTTTTTTTTTTTTACACGAAACGGCCTAACAGACCACACGAATATCACTTCTTCCTAACTTTCCCCACACACTCCCCCCTCCTCCTCTCTTCCCACCTCCTCTTCATTCTTTCAGACTCCATTCTTCTTTCCTCCTTGCTCCATATTCTCCCCTTTCTCACCTCTTTGGCACCCACAAGGACCTTTATTTTCATTAATTTTTCGCTATACTCATCCCTATCGAAACAGTCTTGACTTGAGATCCCCAATTTTCCCGTTTCTTCCTTTATCTGCTTGATGTATCCCCCCGTCCCTTTATATCCCCACAATTTCCGTTTCCAGGTCATCCATTTCTCAGTATAATTCTCTGCTAGGCCTCAGCCTAGAAAAGATCATTATTTATGTTAAAATATTATTTTGTACTTTAATACATTCAATAAAATACCTATTTTAAATTTATTTTTATTTCCGAATTAAATTAATTATTTGAGGCACTCGGTCTTAAAGCAGGATATCTGATATTTTTTTATGAATTGTTTTTAAAAGAAATTGTTGGTACTCTGTTATGGTATGTGATAGCTGGTTGGAGGTAAAAAATCTGGTTCGGTGTGCGCATCACACAACTTTCCCTTACCGTCCTATAATAATTATTTTTTTAATATAATTTTAAAGAGTTCACATAAACAATACTTAAGAGCATAAGTACAATAAAAAAGTTTTTTTAAAACAATTTTAGTACAATTATGTACCCTACCTATATATTATAAGGTTGTCAAGTTGAAAATGTATTTTAAAAGTTTTGGTGTGTTCCATGGAAACATTTTGTTTCCATTAAATAATATAAAAGTAGAAATTATTAAGTTAATTTCTACTTTTCTATTCTTACATTACATTTTTACAGAGCATATTGTAGACAACAGATTGGCGGATTGGTGGGAGGCGGTTCGGTCGCATCCGTCTCCTTTCGGACGCGCTCGGCTATCCAACTACGGTCTCGTAGTTCTCATAAGATACGCTGTATCTTTGCTAATTCCGGTCCGATTTCGATGATTCCTTTTCGTATTTTTGAGAATTTAATCACCTTTCATATGATTTTATATATGAATTTACCATAAAATACTTACTTTTTGAGTTATGCGCAAACAAAATTTTCTTTTCGCTATTACTTTTTCCCCTGCAATTTCTCGTTTCTTGTATACCACATACATGAAAAGTTAAAGAAGGAGAAGATATTAGGTAAGTTTCATCGTTATAGCCATTTTCGAGAAAATTGTAAAAATGTGTAAAATCGATTATATAAAGTGGCACTTCCGGTTAGTCTATTTTGACGAAAAAGTTGCTGTAACATCATATGTATGTACTTACCTTAAATATGTAATTTGAGTAGCGTACAACTTTTCGTTTTTGGGCAAGTCTGTTCACATACACACAGACCATTTCGGGAGACTTGGTTATTTGGACTCAGGGGACCTTAAAACGTGTATTTCCGATGAAAACTCGAATTCGAAAATTTTCACGATCGCAATATTTCCCCTTACTATATATCTCATAAATAAGTAAAGGAAAGTAAAAATGGTAACTAACAAATATGGCCCCCCGAAGCATCCTGTTTCATAGAATTTAGAAACTTGAATCTAATGCTTTAAATATTAGTAATAGTTCTGAGAGCAGCTCTTTTTGTGATGACAAAGAGGAAGTCCTGGAATATGTTTCTCTATGGCTGCAAACAAATCGGTTCCAAGTTACTTCTATAAATGGTACGAACAGATGTCTATACTTCTTTACAATAAGATGTTATGAAGTAAAACATGGTATTTCAGTTAACATATTTAAACATCCACGAGCTAAATCACATAGGGTACTCTCATTATTGGGACGAGTCTAATGTGTACAGAATCCAGCAGGAAGATTTCTTTTAAGGTTTTTTACACCCACATTTGGACGAAAAATATGGCGTGTGCCTTCCTCTATTATTAGTTCTTATATCCACAAAAAAAAAATTATAAGTAGCAGCTAATCAAAACATATTTTTCAAAATATTTTTGTAACATAATTATGTGATTTTGAAGACGAAAATAATGAATATTATCCTAAAACTTAACAAAAGTTTTTTTTTTTTTGTTATCATATTACTCTCTTGTATGTTTATAAGCTCTCGCTTAGTCTCCACTGGCTTTCAATGCCAATCAAGCCTGGCTCGGGGAGTCCCAGGCCGGTAGTAAATAATGCCTGCCCTTAAGATGTTACGCTTGTCTTATTTTATATAACTTTATTTAATATTCCTTGTATTAAGTTTATTTTTTATTTAATTGACATCCGCATGATGGTATAGAAGGATCAATCTAATTAGGGATTGATAAATTATTTTCCGCTTCTATAAATTTGTTTTATTGAAAACTAGTTTCGAGTATTATACATTCACATCCTCAGTTCTAAAAACACACAAAAAATTCAAAAATAAGCAATTCAAAATATAGTTGGTATTATTATACATATTAAATTATATAAATCAGTATTATAAAAGATTTATGAATTATGAATTTAATTAAGACAAGAAATCAAATACATGTTGGTACTCACCAAGGTTTAAATGGATTATATCAAACAGAAAAGTTTGTACTGGTTTCTTCTCGCATTGTACTGGCAATGAACGAGAGATAGACAGGATGTTTTTAGGTAAACGGTTTAAGGGTCCGGGTTCTTCCAGTAAGGCCGGTGAGTAATTGGTTTTTCTGTTATAGATGGGAATAAATTTAAGATTGGACTGTTGGAGATATTTATTTGGTCATTGGATTGGATTTGAAGCATTTTATTATTTCAAGTGCTTCATATATATTTAACTTGAGGCTGTTTTCAGCGTGATGTATTAATTTAACTCCTGAGTCTTTGATGACTTTATGTGTTTTTTTTATATAAATGAATTGCAAAGTTAGAATTCTCTGTTTTATTATTATATGAACGAATATGTTCCTTTAATCTCTGAATTAGCGATCTCCGTTTTTCCCATGTATTTGGCTGCACAATCTTTGCAATTTATTTCGTGCACACCTCTTTTTTGGAAAGGGTCTATTTTGTCTTTATAAGAAGGGAAATATGAGGATAGACTTTTTTCTATTTTAAATGCAGGGTTTAATCCTAGTTTTTTAATTTCCAAATTATTCCGGTGAAGAAAACATACAAGTAATCATTAAGTATAAATGTGTAAAACATTGTCAGTACTCTATTGGGCTACTTATATCGCTTATTGTCAGTACTCTATTGGGCTACTTATATCGCTTATTGTCTATTGGGCTGCTTATATCGCTTATTGTCAGTACTCTATTGGGCTACTTATATCGCTTATTGTCAGTACTCTATTGGGCTGCTTATATCGCTTATTGTCAGTACTCTATTGGGCTGCTTATATCGCTTATTGTCAGTACTCTATTGGGCTGCTTATATCGCTTATTGTCAGTACTCTATTGGGCTGCTTATATCGCTTATTGTCAGTACTCTATTGGGCTACTTATATCGCTTATTGTCAGTACTCTATTGGGCTGCTTATATCGCTTATTGTCAGTACTCTATTGGGCTGCTTATATCGCTTATTAAAGACCTATTTTGTATACGGGGAATAGGGAAGACTTTTTATCTACAGTTTCGAGTGTTTTGTTATAACGAATGGAATTATTTGTGTCTTCTAAGAAGAAATCTAAAATTTAGGCCTCTGTTGAATTAAGATAGAACTAAATTTGAATCAGTACCGATATATAGTCCCACCTCCCACACAGGTAACGGAATTATTTCAGAATGGAATCAAGAGTCAAATATAACCGTGAGTATATATAATCAAAGTACACAGGATCTGGATCGCAATAGACCGACAACTCAAAGCTAGAAAATGTTTTTATTTAAAAAAGAAAAAATAAACAAGGGTAGATGTTCTGAACAGCATCAACCGCTTAAGAAATTGTTGGATCGCCTTCAAAACCCACCATCTTGCCGCTCCACAACCTACTCGGCTTATTAGGAGTGTCGGGATTCTAAAAGTTTTATTTAACATAATTTTTAGTCTTATGAATAGAATAACACATGCTAAATAACTATCTGTCAGATTTTATCTCATCACCCCGAGAAAGAGGCAGAACTGATTTAGATGAAATATTTTTCGTTTGTTGTATGGTAGCATTTTAAGCAGCTATAGTATATCTGCTATTGTATATAATAAAAAAAAAAAAAAAAAAAAAAAAATTCGTGAGCAACAGAAATCCGTCACTTAGTTGTATTTTCACTAAAATACAAACAATTAAAAAAACGGGGAGTGAGAAAAATTAGGGATTGTTTTATTGAAAACTAGTTTCGATTGTTATACTTTCATCCTCAGTTCTAAAAACACACAAAAAATTCAAAAATAAGCAATTCAAAATATAGTTGGTATTATTATACATATTAAATTATATAAATCAGTATTATAAAACATTTATGAATTATGAATTTAATTAAGACAAGAAATCAAATACATGTTGGTACTCACCAAGGTTTAAATGGATTATATCAAATAGAAAAATTTGTACTGGTTTCTACTGACAATGAACGAGAGATAGACAGGATGTTTTTAGGTAAACGGTTTAAGGGTCAGGGTTTTCCCAGTAAGGCCGGTGAGCAATTGTTTTTTCTGTTATAGATGGCAATAAATTTAATATTGTTATTTAAGATAGTTTTCAATAAAAACAAATTTATAGAAGTTGCAAATGATTTATCAATCCCTACTTAGATTGATCCTTCTATACCATCTTGCAGATGTCAACTGAGTGAGAAAAAGTTGAGACCCCCCAAAAGATATCCCTTTACATACCGGACTTACCGATATTTTTATTATATTGTTCTGCCTCTCCGCTGACCTTCGATACAGAAGACCCTTCATACCGAATTTCAGCTCATTTGACCCAACGGGGGCCGCTGGAGTTGAAATAGCCATATCTTTGCTAATACTGGTCCGATTTCGATGAAACTTCTTTTGTTTAATAGGTATTTTAATTTCCTTTCAAATTCAATAGGATTTCAACGGGATGGAAATGTAGCGGGGGAAAAATATATATATATATATATATATATATATATATATATATATATATATATATATATATATATGAAACATCTCCAAAACTTCCATAATTGTGCTCTAGGTGTTATGAAACGGATATACAGCCGAACTTCGACCCAGTACGATAATCTATTTTATTCGGAGGAAATAATACTAAAAAAGATGACGGAGGAACAAAAATCTAGAAGTTCTGTACGCTTTTCGTAAAAAAAATCGAAAGCGATATGTTTTAAATACCTTGAGACTAAGCAAACTGAATGGGTGTAAAGAAAAGATGATAATTCCAAGGCTTAAATAAATAATTCAGTTAAAGGAAGCAGAGGATTGGGAGGAGTGAAGGAATGAAGCAATGAAGGAATGAAGGAATGACAATCTGAGGTAAGGCATTACCGATATATATTGCATTATCACTTTCCAGGTTCACATTGCTATTCAATATTATAGCATCAAGCATTCATTAGCTTCATTCTTTTTTTTTTTATTCATAGCCTCTTATTTTTACTTATTGAATATTTTATCATATATAACTGAATAATTGTTGATTTTCTGTGGTATAGAATTTTAGGTCACAAAATCATGAATACGAATAATAATAACTTATTATAAAGACCCGTACCGAAAACAATAAAATCTCATCAAGGAGTATTTAATGGCAAGTTCTTCTGTAATCATCGTAAGAGGACTGAAATGGATGAAAATAACAACTCCATCTCTAAGATCCGACGCTGCAAGAAATAAGAAGTAAGGATCACTTAAAAGCTGTCAAGGAGTAATGTGCATATTGTGATGTAAAATTCCCAGAAACTTAAACTCCAGGAAATATTCCCAGGGAATGTTCCTAGAAATATTCCCTAAAATCATAAATTTCCAGGAATCGATAATTAACATCCTCTTCTTTATCATCTTCATCTGAAAGGGTGCCAATATCCTCGTCCTCCTTCATCACTGTCATCATGACTTTCATCATAATCTCGCTTTTGTTCTCAATCTTCTCTCTTCATCTGGATCACCACTATTTTGAAGTTCAGAAGATTCACACTTCCTTTTTCTTTCTGTGGTTGAGCATTCAGTTTTCAATTGTACGACAGATAAGCGAGGTTCGCTCAGATAATAGGCGCTTCCTTTTTATTTTATTTTATTTTTTAATTTTTTTATAAGTATTTTTTTATTGCCATAAAAAGCAATTCAAAGTATAGTTTGTATTATTATACATATTAAATTATATAAATCAGTATTATAAAACATTTATGAAATATGAATTTAATTAAGACAAGAAATCAAATACATGTTGGTACTCACCAAGGTTTAAACCTTTAACCTCACCAAGGTTTGAGGTTTTAAACCTTGGTGAATACCAACATGTATTTGATTTCTTTTCTTAATTAAATTCATAATTCATAAATGTTTTATAATACTGATTTATATTACATCTAATTTAATATGTATAATAATATCAAACTATATTTTGAACTGCTTATTTTTGATTTTTTATGCATTTTTAGAACTGAGGATGAATGTATAACATTCGAAACTAGTTTTCAATAAAACAAATTTATAGAAGTGGCAAATAATTTATCAATCCCTAATTAAGTTAATGGTATCCGAATCACTTAAGAACTTTAAAACGTTCAAATGCCTCATGTTGGAATATACCTCACTTAAAATTTAATTAAAATGAACGGTAACAGGTAGTTTCAATTTTATTATTTATTCACTATAACTACATTAATACATAGAACTACAATATAGAATGTATTATGTATCTATAACTATCTTGTATTATGTATCTATAACTATCTTGTATTATGTATCTATAACTATCTTGTATTATGTATCTATAACTATCTTGTATTATGTATCTATAACTATCTTGTATTATGTATCTATAACTATCTTGTATTATGTATCTATAACTATCTTGTATTATGTATCTATAACTATCTTGTATTATGTATCTATAACTATCTTGTATTATGTATCTATAACTATCTTGTATTATGTATCTATAACTATCTTGTATTATGTATCTATAACTATCTTGTATTATGTATCTATAACTATCTTGTATTATGTATCTATAACTATCTTGTATTATGTATCTATAACTATCTTGTATTATGTATGAACTGCCAAATAAATAAATAATAAAACGGACCTCTGTCAACGTTTCCCAATAGTAACCGTTACTTAGTTAGGAAGTAACCGTTAATTTCGTTAAATTATTTATTTATTAATCGCGACAAAGGCCAGCTGAGGACCACGCGTATATCACTTCATGGCTTTCATCTTTTTTTCAGCCCACACCTTCCTCATCTTTTCCCCCATTTCCCTTCTACGCTCCTCTGCCCACCTCCTTCCTTCCCCTCTTCTCCTCCCCACCGCAAGGACCTTCTTTCCATCTACCATCCTTCTAAATTTCTCTCTGTCCTGGTAGTCCTCTTCTCTGATCCCCAGTTTCTCTATTTCTTCCTTTATCTGCTCGGAATATCCTTTGATGTTTTTAAGTTTTATCACCATGTCAAAGATCTGCTTGTTCAATCTATATACATATATATATATATATATATATATATATATATATATATATATATATATATATATATATATGCTCCATTTATATATATATGCTCTTTTTATTTTGTACATAGTAGCCTAATTTTTATTGTGATCATTAGTAGCCTCGTCGTTTATTTGCACGTATATTATTTTGTGCATAGCAACCTAAATAAAGGCTATTTTCATGTCATTATTAAAAAAAAATAAAAAATAAATAAAATACTTATTATTAATAACTATCTCAACTTTATAATACAAACATAAATTATGTTAATTTGTTTAATATAAGTGTCTTAGGTTGATATATTGTCATCAAAAGTGCACATTTAGAACTACGATGGCGAATAAATTTATATAAATTCTTTCAGAAAATATTTTGAAATATTACTGTCATAGATCGTTCTCTTTTGGATCCATTAAAAAGGATAACATTGAGATATATTACCCTAGCAGGGTTCTATACCATCCAACGCACTTTACAGTGGCAGAGCGAACAGGGAATACGTATCAGAGAAAAGTACAATCATTTCATCAAATGTTTCCAAAGCAGAGATGAATTCTAAACAAACGAAGGAAGGAAACGACACAATATGGTCATAGGTCATCCATGACATAGCATTAGTTTGGCTGTTTTTTTTTGTTTTTAGAAATTGTCTGAATATTTTTAGTCGCATTTTTTCCCGCAAATAATAGACTATTGCACTGTATCGAATGTCATCGGAGGAGAGGGGGCGGGGGTCATTCGAAATCCGTGTCCTAACCCCAACAACACAGTGTTCGGTGGTGGCCTGAAATTCGGTATCTATGGTTATTTTGTAGGCAGTAAGAATAGCACAGAAGTGGGGATTAATTTTGGCTACTATTATGACCAGTTTTTAAACTTGCGTCTCAATTTCATTCTTCCATCCTCTCCATTTTGATAATTTCAATTGTGTATATTAGTGAAAATGAGACCTCAATGATTGAGCTCTGCTAACGCTTCTTTTTAGTCGAATTTTCTCCGACAAAAATAGACTATTGCAGTGGGTCGAAGGTCGGCGGTGAGCGGCGGGACTGCGTTTACTATCCGTTTCATAACTTCTAGAGCACGATTATGGATGTCTTGGAGATGTTTGATATATATACATATATATTTCCCGCAACATTTGAGCACCTCCAGCGGCCCCCTTTGGGTCAAATGAGCTGACATTCGGTATGTAAGACTTTCTTCCAGGCAGAACGATACCATTAGAGATGGGTAAATTCCAGTCAAAATTTCGGTATGTTTACCTGAAATTTCGGATTTTTTAAAGTTTTTCGCATCTCTACAGCTCCATTTGTATGTGCATTGAGTTGGTGTTACGGTCAGCGGAGAGGCAGAACAAAATAATGAAAGTATGGGCAAATGTTAGGGGTTCTCTTTTGGGGGTTTCGACTTTTTTCTTACTCCCCCGTTTATATATTTTTTTTATTTTATAGAAAATACATACGACATTAGTGACGGTGTTTTGCACGGATTTTTTTTTTTTTAATTCAAATGCAATTAAAAACATTTTTATTTAACATGTATATAAATATATATATATATATATATATATATATATATATATATATATATATATATATATATATATATATACCTGAGAGTTTTAGGCCTTTGAACAAAAACAAACATAATAAATGAAGTAATCATTGCTATAAGAATATTTAAGTATAAGATTTTGATCTATATATATATATATATATATATATATATATATATATATATATATATATATATATATATATATATATATATATATATATATATATGGTGATTAGAACAACTTCATTCGAAAATGGAGGGGTGCACGTCGGAATGAAACACAAAATCCTAGCATATGCGGACGACATAGCTGTCCTTGGAATCAATGAAGAGGACATTGAGAGACTTGCTAAGACTCTGTTACGAGAAGCAGAGCAAATCGGCTTGAAAATAAATGAAGACAAAACAAAATACATGATAGTTAGCCGAAAAATCCACCCCAACAATAGTATCTGCGTGGATGGCAGAACATTCCCGAAAGTAGACAGCTTTAAATACCTCGGCTCCACAATAACCTCAGTCAATGACCAGCATACAGAGATAGACCAGCGTATAACAAGCGCAAATAGAGCTTTCTTCTCTCTGTCAAGAGTACTGAAATCCCGAAAAATCTCCAGAAATCTCAAATTAAGGGTGTACAATGCTGTGATAAAACCAGTTCTGATGTACGGCTGCGAGACCTGGGCTCTAACCGGCACCCAAGAAAGCAGAATCGAGAGATTTGAAAGGAAAGTCCTCCGCACGATAACCGGAGCGATATGGGATCAGAATCTAAAATCCTGGAGAAGAAAGACCAATAAAGAACTACTTACAGAAACTGGTCAGTCAATATCTCATGATATGAAGGCAAGGAGGTTAAGATGGGCGGGGCATGTAGCTCGAAGCAATCCATCAGGACGCCTCTTCACAACGATGAATGCCACAATAGTTGGCAAGAGACCACGTGGAAGGCCAAAAACCAGATGGATAGATAGGATCAACAAAGATGCGAAAGAGCTGCATGCAGCAAACTGGAAAGCAGTGGCCCAAGATAGGCAGAGGTGGAGAAGGCTTTTACTTTACTTTAAGGTCATATTAGACTTTCATCAAAAATTATATTAAAATATAATGTAAAACATCTCCAATTTGGTAAATAGGAATTTTATATAGATATGAATGTTTTTAATATGTATATAATGAATGTTTTGATATCTATATAAAATTCCTATTTACCAAATTGGAGATATTTTACATTATATTTTAATATAATTTTTTATGAAAGTCTAATATGACCTTCAAGTAAAGTACCACTTCCGGTCTGCCAATGTTAACCAAAATTTATTATATTATTTAAATCAATATATAAGTTATCAATACCAAAGTGGATAAGTTTTGCATTATATTTAAATTTAATTTTTTATAAAAATCCGTAATGACCTTCAAGTGAAGTACCACTTCCGGTAATCATACAATGATCAAAAAGGGAGGTTCAAACCTAGATTATACAGTAATCTTAAATTCAAAATTTTAACTTTCTACGGCTAACCGTTTTTGAGTTATGCGAGATACGTACGAACGTACGTATGTACAGACGTCACGACGAAACTAGTCAAAATGGATTCAGGGATGGTCAAAATGGATATTTCCGTTGAAAATTGAAAACCCAAAATTTTCGCGATTACAATACTTCCTTTACTGCGTACAAGGAAGTAAAAACAATTTAAATATTCATTTTAGGACTAAAATAAAGTATTTAAGATCATTTCCTGCTTTCAGCTAATAATTCCCACCCACCAGGGCCTCTTTTTGATACAATTTTCCTGAACTAAGTGCAGTAGCCGATCAGGGGACAAATTGCAGTTGATAGCGCACTTTGAGATAACCCAATGACTTTATAAAGTGACGTGAAATAGCATCTGTATTAGGTCCTCATTGAGCCCGATGCAACAACAATCAACAACATGGCATTCCCCCTTGAAATATAAAATATTTTAACTCGATATGAACCAACATTTAAAATTATTATTTCGCAAAAACTTAAATAATATATTTATAATAAATTAAAAATATTATATATTATTTAATATATTTAAATACTATTGTTATGCTAGAATGCAATAGGTAGATTTCAAACATAAAGCTTTATGGCTCTTGAGGTGCAGCGGTGGGCTCTATGTTCGTTTAATTTTTAATTTCAAAGCGTATCCGGTGATCCATAGGTAATCCAAGAGCAGTGATTTCTCCGAGTAGTTTAAAAAACGTCTAGTAATGGAATAGAATAATATTTGAGTTATGGTAAAAACTATTAGTATGAAGGATTGCTTTAACCTAATCACTACTATATATTATTACGGTAGTATAGATCCCTTTTCCGGCTCTCAGGAGCGATGGATTTTGACGAGGGAGGTATCAAAAGAAAGGGAATTTCATGGAGATGTGACGAATACCAATTTTGTTTCTTAAAATGTTACAAGTGATGAAAAAACTGGAAGGTGTCAAAACTTTGACGACTGAGGGTCGGCGGATCGAGGCGGGCTAAGTTGGGTTTTAAAGATTTTGACGCGGGCATCAAGATCACATACGCTCCTACGGAGCGTATTGGTCCAGCGTTTTAAAGCTTAAAAACCTACCGTTTTCGTGATAACGCACGATATACATAGGTCCGCACGGGTCTCATGCCATCTTGCGTACGTGCCATTGTCATGGCAACTTTATACCTTTTAAAGCCAGTTGAGACTGTTACAAAAACGTATTAATAACTGTGAAAACATTTTGTAAATAAAACATTGTTTTGTAAATAAAACATTGTTTTTATGTTTCCATGAATGATAGAATACTACAAACAGAAAGTGGTATAGCTGAGTCTTATTGCTTAAATGTTAAACTGAGGGGGTACTTTCCAGTAGGGTAAGTTAATTACTTATTAAGTATTAACTATTACTTGAACATAGTCATTATAAACTATTATAAAGCTTCACCAAATGTGTGTGTTGGATAAACTTTCTTGATAATATTATATTGTTGGCCGGTTATACTTCGATTTCATTAAGGATTCATTAAGATATGTAATGCGAGAGTTCTCGCTCGGCTATACTAGTTACGCTATATCTCAGCTAATACGCGTCCGATTTAAATGATTTTTTTTTGCGGACGGATATATATTTTTTTTTCGATATTCATATTCGAAACATAAAACCTAAAATTTTGAGGGGGGTTTAAAAAATAACAGCAGAAATCAAACGTTAACCAGAAGTTGGTATTGATAATGGAGATAAGACTGGATGGTGGGATATGAGAACAGACCATAACAGGTTATTGTTGTGTTAATAAATCGTAAATTTGGAAATAGGTTAGAGATAGGTTTTGCTCATCAGTTTTTTGATTGACGGCAAAAATGTATGTATATGCTTTCTAAGAGAAGCCGTTTGTCATTAATACACTATCAGTTAGTATAATATAAATTATTAGTACTGTACTGTACAATTAGTCATTACTATATTATTAGTTGTAAGGGGCTGAGGCATGAACTTCATCCTGTCATAATATAATTTGTTTAATACGTATTTCAAAAATGTCCTATTATATCGATTGTTATCTCGTTTTTTTCCTGTTGAGCCCTGATGAAAGCCTACTACATAGAGTTATCACATGGGCTTTGACCCAGGAAGTTATAGTTATGAAATAGGGTTTATAATCCAGAAACTGATTGTTTTGTTTCCTACTTATCAGCACCTAACAAATGTTATATCCCTAAAAATCCTCTCCTCTTTTATATGTATATAACCTATCTCAAATGTACAGATCAAACAGAACTCACAATGGTAGCTTTAAGTCTGTAGTGGTAATATCTCTAGTATAGTATATCTAATGTCTAGCAGTCGATTGTCCATGCCAGTCGACCCTGCCATCAGATCTCTAGTTTAAGTCAGCTAACTATGTACTATTAACAAATATTTAACCAGTATTTTCTAAAACTTACACCTATCTACTCTGTTAGCTAGTGCTTCCAACAGGACAACACTCCGCGTGTCCTATATAGGACACCTGTCATGAATTTCTTGGGGATCTCAGTGTCGTTCATCCTTGCTACATGACCACCTCAACGAAGTCTCCCAAATTTGACAAACTTTACCACGTCCATACTTTGGTACAGCTCTTAGAGCTCCGTACTTCTTCGCCAAGCGTCCCCCTCTCGGATAGGGCCGTAAATCCTCCTCAATATTCTTCTTTCATAAGCACGGAAGCGATTCTCACCTGCTTTCGTTGTGGGCGAAGATACGTGAGTAAATGGCGGATGAAGGTCTTGTTTAGCCGTAGTTTGGTCTGATACGAGATTAACCTGCTTCTCATGTGCCTGGAGAGGCCGAAGTAACACCGATTTGCTGAGCAGATTTTTCGACTTATCTCTTGACTGAATTCATTTCTTGAATTGACTTCAGATCCCAGGTAGACAAAACTCTCCACTCGCTGGAACCTGTATTCTCCAGCCTCAAAGTACTCAGCAGAGTTTTCGCCAGCATTAAGCAAATATTTAGTTTTGGCCTCTTTTACTACTAGACCGAATTTGCTGGCTGCACTCTCAAAGTTCATAAAGGCTTCTTGCAGGGTACTTTCGGATCCACCAATAATGTCGATATCGTCAACCAGTCGATTGAAGATGGTCTCACCAACCTAGATTTGTGATTCCCTGAGGGCCATTTCTTGAGCTAGATTAAATAACAGGCAAGCCAGTGCATCCCCCTGTCTCACGCCAGCATCCGTCTCCAACTCCTCAGAAAGGTCTTCGCCTATTCGCACAAGGCATTTCGTGCTTCTCAATGTCTATTTCACCAGCAGGATCAGCTTCCTGTATATACTCATCACTTCCAGGGCATAGTATAGTTCCTTCCTGCCGACATTGTCATAAGATGTCTTTAGGTCGACGAAAAGATTATGCGTGACCATTTGATTTCGAGGCTCTTCGCCAATATCATCCCCAGGAAAAATAAGAAATCAAAGTGCTCGTTGAAAAAAACCAACAGATGGA
Organism: Rhaphigaster nebulosa; assembly: GCA_948150685.1. Lineage (NCBI taxonomy): Eukaryota > Metazoa > Arthropoda > Insecta > Hemiptera > Pentatomidae > Rhaphigaster > Rhaphigaster nebulosa. The sequence continues at coordinate 128,463,679 of OX411311.1, read as the reverse complement.
CCGTCGCGATCCGAGCGCTCTCTGCTTTAAAGCACCGCACAAATATAGGAGGCACTGCTCGCGCTAGCAGTAAATAACTAACCAGTCAATTCAATCAATGCCTAGCTTATGTTGCTACTTCTAATTAAAACTATTCCTTGAGCTATTTAGATTAATTTAATATATTTAAATATTTCCTGGATTCCTATATATTCAAATAAACCAGGCCAATCCTGTCTAAGAAGACAAACTCATAAGAGCCCTTTGTAAGGCAATACTGAGTTCCCGGAAAGTAAGATTTTATGAACTTTGAAACTTTTCCAATCATCTGCAGTCACCTGTTTTTACTTACAACATGGCAAAATATGTAACAAAAAACAGCGGTATTTACAACTTATCGAGTTTGAATAGCTTATGAGTTTTAGAGACCAACATTTCAACACAGGCAACTATGAATCAAGATCGTTTTAACAATCAACAATTTTATCAATCGTTTTAACAACTTGAAAGGAAACACAAAAAATGTTTTTCTCCATAATAACAATATGTATGTATATATATATATATATATATATATATATATATATATATATATATATATATATATATTATTCCTTATTGTATACAGTAGGAGTATATCAAGATGGCAAAACTTTTATAATTACATTTAGCTAGAAAGTTAGAAATTTTGGCAATTATGTTTCCAAAATGGTAGCATTTATTTTCCAAACTATAAAACTAATATATTAATCAATAACTAATATAATAAATAATAAAATAATTAATAAAAATAATAAATTAATTAACTAATATATTAGTTAATGTTTTGGGGCATTGATCCCCATCGTCAGAACTAAAATCAATATTTTTATATTACCTTAAACGATTTCTTTAAAAACGATCTTTGTAATAAGATGTAAAATATACACTTTCACATTCCTTAAATATACACTTGACCCACAATTATAGGAAAAATAAAAATGAATAAAACCCATTTCACTATTTAAACTTACTTAGTTCTTAAAAATACAATTTAATTACTTTAAGGCTCAAAAACTTGAACTAAAAAAAAAAAACACTTATTCGCGAAGCCATTGTATTTTTCCGATAATTTGCGCAAAATAACGACGTCGTATTTTGAAAAAGGTGTAAGCGCCATTCAGCAAACTTTAAAGGAAACGGATGAAACGTTTTTTTTTCTCCAAATAACAATGTATATTTTTTTTAAATTTTATTCTTCGTTATTTTTACAGTAGGAGTTTATTAATGTGGCAAATTTTTTATAATTACAATATATTTTTAAGACTTCTAGCATTGTTCAAGGCCAGAGTGACAGCTGAGAGTCGTCAGTATTTGGTGCTCACTTCATTAATTGTCGATATTTAGACCAGTTGACATCCGCATGATGGTATAGAAGGATCAATCTAATTAGGGATTGATCAATTATTTGCCTATTTATCAATATTTATTTATTATTTGCCTATTGGTAAATTAAATTATTAGTTGACATTCATAAATGTTTTATAATACTGATTTATATTAATCTAATTTAATATTTATAATAATACCAACAATATTTTGAATTGCTTATTTTTGAATTTTTCGTGTGTTCTTAGAACTGAGTTTCGAATGTATAACATTCGAAACTAGTTTTCAATAAAACAAATTTATAGAAGTGGCAAATAATTTATCAATCCCTAATTAGATAGACCATTTCCATTTTTTTTTTTCTCGGTATATCGTAAGCTGGAATATATAGAAATGATGTTTGTGTCCCATAATAAATTGAAACCTAAATTTCGAACCTGTGGCACTTAGGCCTTTTTCAAAAAACGACGTCGATATGTAGAACTCACTTATCGAACTAACCCAGTTCCGTCAAGTTCATCCGATACGACGGCTACTTCTCCCGGATCAACTTCGGGTGTAAAAAATGAAAACGGATTGAGGAAGAGCCGGCCATGGGCGGTATCTGCCATCAGGGTAACCCAATATACTTCTCTTGATAATGCGGTAGTAACTCCTCCCTGACAGAGAAGGCTAAGTCTTGTCGGGCTGGACTTACCACGGAATTGAAGGACCTATCTGCTTCTTGAAACAGTTATAGTCTGTCATGTTTCAAGATGACTAGATGGGTATGGTGACTCTAACCGTAATATATACAGGGTGTCCCAGGATGAAATGTCAGTAATTAAAGAAGGGATAGTGAATCAAAAATGTAGTTAAATTTCGTCAACCGCCACTTCTTATCTCAATCAATTTTCGAGATTTGATTTTTTAAAGGGTTTTCCAAGAAAACCATCAGTTGACGTACGCATGATGGTATTGAAGGTTCAATCTAATTAGTGATTGATCAATTATTTGCCACTTCTATAATTTTGTTTTTATTGAAAACTAGTTTCGAATGTTATACATTCATATTCAGTTCTAAAAACACACAAAAATTCTAAAATAAGCAACATAAAATACAGTTTCGTATTATTATACATATTACATTAAATTTAAATAATATGTTACATTTAATTTAATATATATATATATATATATATATATATATATATATATATATATATATATATATATATATATATATATATATATATATATATATATATATAATAATACCAAATTATATTTTAAATTGCTTATTTTTGAATTTTTCGTGTGTTTTTAGAACTGAGGATGAATGTATAACATTCGAAACTAGTTTTCAATAAAAACAAAATTATCAAAGTGGCAAATAATTTATCAATCCCTAATAAGAAAACCATATTTTTTCCAATTAAAATCCACATTTACGAATTCAGTTTTTTTTTTTTTGTCCTGGTTTTGTTATCTCGTAGCTCGGTTGCATTTCCTCCAAAAAAAAAAATCTAATGTTGTTTACTACAGCAAACAGTGTTATTCGTTTCGAATGGTTTTTTTTTGTTTATCCAACAATTTAACATTCCTTTTTTTTTTTTTTTTTTTTTTTTTTTTTTTTTTTTTTTTTTTTTTTTTTTTTTTTTTTTTTTTTTTAAGGAATGAAGGTGGGTCCACAATACGGTAAATAGCCGGCAGACGTTGTAATGTTTGATTCCAATTAATATTCTAATTACCCCTAAAAAAAATAAAAAATAAAAAGTAAAACTGTTAGGCAAATAATAAAAACCATACAAAACGAAAAACACTGTGTTTGCAGTAGTAAACCATCTTAGAAAAGAATTTGGAGGAAATAAAAGCAAAGTACGAGATAACAAAACCAAGACAAAAAAAAAATACTAGGTCCTCATATTATTGGAGATATCCAAAGTTTTTTGGCCTCTCAATCTCAATATCTCTTCGAAATTAGACTAGCTACGCAATACATTACATATATTTCAGAAAAAAAAAACCTATGATTAAACGATCAAATTTTTATAATTTGATGAATTTCAAACAAATTATAAATATTTTTATGAAAGTCATGGTAAATAAACAAACATATGAAGAAATATATATATATATATATATATATATATATATATATATATATATATATATATATATATTCTGTAGATGTATGGAGCGATATCAGCCAAGACATTGACAGACACCTCGTTACAGTCTTGCAGTCTTACACAGCATTTAATGTTTTGTTACGTACAAGGTTGAACGTTTGATGAGTATCAATTTTTTTTTAATAGAAAATAAAAAAAAAAAGTAGGAAAATAAAAAAAAATCATCTAACAAAAATACACTTCTGTACAAAAAAAATAATAATTTCGACTCATAAACTTTTCCTCGACTGGCACAAATTTGAAAACTTAGGAGTCATAAAATGGTTGTCGTTAAATGGCATCTAAAAAATAAACTTCGGCTGGGACTTCAATATATTTTGTGGTATTGACAAAGAGTAAGTATTGTTCATGTATGAAAGAGGATATGGATATGTGTATATATATATATATATATATATATATATATATATATATATATATATATATATATATATATATAAATATATATATATATATATATATATCGGTAAATATTTTTTGTATTTAATTTTACTACATTTAGTTTTATTTATTTACATTTTCTTCAGAACTTAAATTTATTTTAAAATAACTTTATATGTTATATTTATTTGGATTATTAATTCAATTTATATTATATATCAGTAATTTATATTTTTATTGCATTATTATTTAAATTTATGTTATTTTTATTTATTTTTTATTTTCATATTATTTTTACTTATATGTTATTTTTATTTTCATAATGACAAAAATATACTCTGGCAAGAGTGAAAGATATCAGTACTGGAAGGTACGACCAGATCCATCAACTACAAACCATCTCAATCCTAAAATCGACAGGAGACAGGCCATGGTTGAAACTGACGAGAAAGACACCGATCGTTTAGAGCCAAAACATTAAGTTTACTAAGCCAACTCTGAAAGGGCTATTTTGTTCTTAGTTTTACTTTCGCCATAATCAATTTCGGTACTCAAATTTTCCAAAATTTCTCATTTAATTGAAGTTTAAGGAAATAAAGGCGGGTAATGATTATCATTTCTCCGTCACAAACTTTCTTAGTTCGCGCGTCTTCTTTCCAGAAAAGTCAAAGATTGAATTTACAAAAACATTATCCTTCTTACTGTTATTTACTGTGTTATTATTTTAATTCAATAATATTAATTTAATTTTAATTCAGGAAAATTAATTTAAAACACCCTATTTTAAAATTGAATTTTTTTTATATTTCATAAAAACTCATTTGCAGCAACGTTTCTGGTTCTTGAAGATATATTATCTAGACCCTTTCTTTTTGCACTGCTCTTTCAGACTTCAATAACAATCCATATAATTATTTCGTTAATAAATTTAACTGTTTTAATAAAATAAAACATTAACATACTTAATTTTTATCTCAAGAGCTACAATTTTCTACCTGTATTGAGAACAACGCACGTTTATTATAATAGATAGTACAATTTTATATATTTTCTTAATAATAATATTAAACATATAAAACGCAAGTTATAATTAGATAATCCTGTTTTTCATATTAGATGAAAAAATGAAGTATAAATCAAGTACACATAAAACGCAAGTTATAATTAGATAATCCTGTTTTTCATATTAGATGAAAAAATGAAGTATAAATCAAGTACTGTATCCCGTTATAGATTTAGCGATCTCAAAAATTTAATGTTATGTATTCTAAATTTATCCTTAAAATGATAATCCTTCACACTTTGATGATAATCCTTCGTTAGCTAAGGATATCGGATGGCCCCCAAGGAGGAGGATAACGACTTAATCCTTAAAAAAAAAGTCATAACCTTTACCCTCATCGGAGTATCTAACCCCAACTTTAATAGCACCGCGGAAGGTCGACGGATTTTTTTTTTTTAAATCTTGAGCCTAAGGCATCGCTCAATAACTATTTGATAATGAGGAAGACATATTTGATATAAAGTGTTCATAGCTAGATGCTACAAATTAGCTCCCTTTATTATCTCACTATACTTGAGCTCATTTACAACAGATAAAGGGAATTGGAAAATATCAATATTATAATATTTGGAGACTGGGGTAGATCAGAGGGTAAAACATCGTTGGCAGGGTGACAGCTCTCTATCGTGGTGGTACTGCCCCAACAGTGACATACTGTAATGTCCTTGTGGTAGTTGAAGAAATGGCTGATGCAGAAAAGTTGACTGAACACACAGCAATTTGTGTCATGATAAAATTTAAATTAAGCTGGGTACGAACTTGTAACAAACTACCGTTCCGTTCCTCCGAACCGAACAAATCCCAGGATCGGGACGGCAAAGCTTCAAAGAAATGGTCTACGGAAGAGCGGATCGCTCCGTTGCGGTTTTTTCTTTTTTTTTATTTATTGCAGTTTGGACGGGATCGAAGGTAGCACCGTTCCGTTCCTCCGTTCTTCGAATACCCCTCCCCGCCCTTCGCCCCCCTTCTCTTGTATCTTTTATGAATTTTCACTATTTTGTCAGTTTGTGTTTGGGTATGGTTGGTTTCTTCTCCGTGATAGAAAAGATTAATTAAGCACGAAGTGGGAAAAATATAAAATCCTTCACCAACGGGGTTTTTCTTCCTTTTTTTCAAAAGGTAATCGATCAAAATGTACGCGGCTGCTGAGATGCCATGATTGATTCTGGAGCGAGAACTCAAACAAACACATAAGAAGAACGCTCGATTCTCCCGATCGCCTTTCCGTATCCAATTCGTACGGAATGATACTCGGAACGCTGTCTTGTTCTTCGAAACAATGCTGGGATCGGTGGTACGGTACGGAGGAACGGAACGGCAATTTGTCACATCGACGTCATTTTTTTAAAAAAGCCTTGAGCGCCAAAAATTCGAAATTTAGGTTTCAATTTATTATGAGACTTGAACACTACTTCAATCGATTCCCTCTCACGATATATTGGAAAAAAAAAATTGGAAATAATCTAAAAATCTACTATTGAATACGTAAGCACCAAACACAGACGACTCTCAGTCGTCACTGTGGCCTTGAGCAGCACTAGAAGTAATAAAAATATATTGTAAATATAAAAGTTTTGTCATCTTAATAAACTCCTATTATACACGATTAAGAATAAATTTTTTTAAAAAAATTATTATTTTTATTTGGGAAAAAATCGCTGCATTTCCTGTATAGTTTGCTAAACAGCGCTTACGCCTTTTTCAAAAACCGACGTCGACATGTGCCAGTTGTAAACTGTCACGACAGGTACTAGCAACTATCAGGTCAAGCCTGATAGTGCGACAGTACTGCCACGGCCGTAAATTCTGTCATAACGACGAATGTCCTACAGTTTACGCGGCCCTTAAGGCATTGAACTTCTGGGCTTAGGTTTGAGTTCGGTAGTAGAAGAAAATTTATCTTCTTATTCATTAGCCGTGGGTCGACTCTGGAGCCCGGTGAACCTCCCGGACCGCACCCAGGGTCTACAGCTTTTAATATATTATAAAATTAGATAGATAATTAGAACGAATAATATGAATATTAAAAATAAAATAATAAACGAATGTAAAAATTCTCTATAATCTTTGAAATACAGACTAAAAACACGCCAGAGGTTGGACAAGCTTTTCTCATTCAAAACACCCACCGCTCTCGGTCTATTGTTCTTTTCATTTCGTGGGGAATAGATCAGTTTATACAATACATCCCATCATGGCCTCTTCCTTCAATATTACAAAATAATAAATCCAACAAGAAAAAACAAAAAAAGGAGATAGGCATTACTAGGTCTTTCATTATATCAAGTTTTCTACATTATCAACACATCAACTAGACAACTGGTTTTTATGAAGGATAAGCCGGTTAGGGAGGCGGTAAAAAAATGGATCTCTGTCAGTATAAACTATTTATTACTAGTCCGCCATTCGACTCACATTACAGGTCTTCGTCAGTGCTAAATGAACAAGATAAAAAATATTTAAAAAACGCTGCAAATTATTACACAATGCTTTATTATTTCCAAATAGTAATGTTTCAAAAATATCTTGTCTGTCCATTCACAGGACTTTCTATATCGCTTTGGTTAAGAGTTCAGAAAACAAGACATTGTTTCAAATGAGCATCTGGAATGTTTCGGAAAAGTTGAAATGTACTCGAATTGGGTGTTGGTCCTAAGATGATCGCCGTAAACTGAGAGTGTTCGAAAGAACTGTATCAAAGTAAGTAGGCTATGATGGACAGGGCATGAAATCAGAGGATGAAGTGGTGCAGATGAAAATTTTGGAGGCGCACTTCAGTAAGAAAAGAAAAAGGGAAGACCAAGAAGCTGGAGGAAGTGAAGAAATAATCCAAGGAAGAATGAAGCTGAAAAAGATGCGAGGAAACTAGCAGCCCTCATTTGATCAGTCAGAAGGCCAAAGGCTTTCTGGAATTAGCTTTCCGGCCATACTGGAATTAGTGTACAAAAAATTCATAACGCAATATCTCAGCTAATACTGGTCCGATTTAAATGATTTTTTTTTGTTTTGTTTTGAAGAGAATTTATATACCTTCTGATTAACCATAGCAAAAAACGAAAAAAAAAAAATTTAACGAAAAGACATATGGTAATGTCGAGTTCCGAGGATCATTCTGGGGTGACTAATGACTTTGTTGCCAAATCTCAAGAAAGTCGGTACAGTAGTCTCGGAGAAAAGCCGCGGACGGCGGACGGAGAGATTTTCCTTTTTTCAATATTTGGCTTCTACGTATCTTGAAACGTAAAACCTCAAATTTTGAGGGGTTAAAAAAAAAATGTCTTCGTCGATTGAAGATAATAATAAATCAAAATGATCTATGCAGATAATTATTAATATTTATATCATTCTCTGTATATATGTTTTTCTTAATTTAGCGCTGATGAAGACCAGCAATCGAAACGTAGGTTTATAATAAATATTTTATACTATTTGAGATCCAATTTTTTAACGCCTCCCGGACCATATTATGCTTCATAATAATTTATACTGTCAACTAAGGAATATTCAATAATATTTTATTATTTTACACTCAACTCCGGATCGAAAATTAGAAGGAGAGAAACGATTATCAAGTCTAAAGATGTCATTTTAAAATTAGAGTTATTAATCACAAAACATTCAGATCGCATAATTCTTTACAAAAATAAATTAATAAATAAAAATCGGTACCACTACAAAGCGTGAAGTTTTGGGTTCAGTACTTGGAAAGGTAATACAAGGTGATGACAGCATACCCGCTCAACCACAGGTTTTTCACCTAACCCAATAAAGGATCAAACACCCATTTTATAAAGGCTGGGTGTGCCCAAGAAGGGTCTTCCAAGCCCAGAGCGGAACAAATGGAAAATTCTTAAGCGAGTTTTAAATACTCTATCACTCATCTGCTAGCAACGCCAAGGACAGAACCGGTGTGCATTATTATAGGAAGGGAATTTTATGGAACATGGAACGAACATAAGTGTGAAATCCTGTGTGATATGGAGCGACTGGAATTTCATGGGCTCTGAACTCATTTAAGGGTCCTAAATGCCAATCATTCCAACCGAACAAGTGTGGAAAACTAATGGAATGGAGCGATGGACTGGATAGTTTTTAGGCTGCGCTATGATAATATTAATTAAAATTGTTGTTCAGTAAATAGAGTATAGTAAAAATTCATATAATAAATTGTGTGAAGTATTTTACCAAAATATTGATATGAATAATTTACATTTTTCTTTATTTTTTAATACATATTAATTAGGTTCAAAAAAAAAAAAATACTAGGTAAAAGGAAATAAACATTTTTAGTGGATTTCTAATATGATTAAAATATCGACTACTTTTTGGAGGTTAAGATTAAATTATTTAATGTCCTTTATATTTTAGAGGCACTATTCCAGGATGTCCAGCTATATTCCATGAAAAAATTCAAGGATTTTAAGACAGTGAACTGTAAAATTCATTGGATTACATTTAAAACAAAATTGGAACCATAAAATTTTTTATTTAGTAGGCTTATGAAAAAATTTACTATTTGGGCCTAAAATGAATTTACATAATTATCAAGGTTGTATTCTTGTTTGATGATGAGGGCTCAACGCATTGCCAAAAATAAAAACAACTAGAAAGTAAAGTGCGAAAACAGTTTCAAAGTGTAAATAAATAAAATTCACGTACTGGAATAAATTTAACAATTTTATTCATATAACAACTTATTTACCTATATAACAAAACAAAAGCAAACAAAAAAAAAAAAAATATATATATATATACATCGGTACAATAGTATAAAAAAATTATCACACGAATCATATACAAAATCAGGAGGAGCGGGCAACATAGTGTAAATTAAGTGAGATATCCAAAAACATCATACTTAGAAACATTATATGAAAATACACAGTTATTGCAATATTCCCAAATTCTTCCAATACTCCTTTTAATAAATGTATTTAGGTCTTGATTAGTACAATAGTGCATTAGTATAACAGACCACTACAGCATTAGGTTTTAGTAGTATAACAGCAGAGGGTGTTAAAGCCCAGAAGAAATGATGACAAAATTTCTCAGAAGTTTATACAATGACTATATAGAGAATGGATGACCACTGAACTGTTGGAAGGCCAAATTGATCCTTCTTAGTAAAAAAGAAGCCGATTGAAAAACTAGCCAGCTCTTATCATACTAATAATCCTTTACAAATTACTTGCCTCAATCATAAATTTGATGGGATACTAGATCTTTTTTTTTTTTTTTAAACCGAATCAAGTATGTTTCAGAAAAACAGACTCTACAATGTATTCATTTTGTTTTCAAAAATTTGATTGGCAAAATAGTGGAATGTTTCAACATATAATGGAATATTTCAATACAACAGCTACTGTAAAAACTCTTAAAAAGAAAGAAATTGATAAGAGAATAATAATCATATGGTATCTAATACAAAGCGAATCAACAGGTAATCTTAGACTAACAACAAGAGAAAGAAAAACAAAAATAAAAATTGAATCGGTCATTTGGAAAAGGGCACATGTCCACGATTTACTTTTGTGGACATGTGCCCTTTTCCAAATGACCGATTCAATTATATATAAATAAAATATTTACATATATTTATATATAATATTTATATAAATTATACTCGCACTATAATAAAATTTAAAAAAATATATATGTATTTATTTATTTATTTTTTCCCTTCACGATAAAATATACAGAATTAATAGATAATGGAAGGGATAGCTATAAAATATAAATTCAACTTGAATTCGCACTATTTGAAGAGTAAGCAGATCAAGCAAGTAAATAGGACTTAATATTTGGGTAGTATTGTTGGCGAAGATGGGCAGAAAGTTGAAATTAAGAGAGGGTCCGCATGAAGGAAGAAAGCTATGATCTGCAAAGGCGGCCGCCGAAGATCACTCCAAATGGAACAATGCAACAATGAAGCTATTGGAGTGCTTGGAGTGAAGAAGATTGTAAGAGCCCCCACTGACTTCACTCAACTTTGTCATTCCATTTTATACCAACAGGTGATTTTTGCTCAAGTAAACATATATTTTATAATAATTATAGTCTACAAATATTTCAATATACAGATTAATATAACTCTTGAGAATTAATGGGTCATAAATAGTGCCTCTACAATAGCAAAAACATTAAATAATGTAATCTTAATTCCCCAAAAATATAATAGTGCATATTTTAAGCATATTAGAAATTATAAATCCAATAAAAATCTTTATTTTCTTTTAATTAATATTTATATATTTTAACATAATTAATAGTAAAGACATAAACAAAATTGTATGTTATTCATATCAATAGTGTAACATATTTCATAAAATCAATATCGTAAATTTTAACTATATAGTATTTAGTGCCCAACAATTTTTATTATTATTACATCACAACCTAAAATCGGTGCAATCCATCATTTCACTCCATCAGTTTTTCAAACTCCTTGTCAATTGGAGTGATCGGACTTTGGCATATCAAGATGGAGTTTAGATCTCATGAAATTCCAGCCCCTCCACATCATTCCGAAAATCCACACAGGATTTCACAATCACAGCCATTCCACATTCCATTTGGTGTAGAGTGGAGCATAGCCCATAACAAGAATTATTTCAAAAGTAACTGCTCCATATATCTAAAAAAAACTTTAAAGAATATAACTGTTCTAAACGTTCTAAGATGATAATAAAATGATTAATAAGTCAAGAAAGATAGTGAAATCATTGGAGTATTGCATGCAGAAGATCACAAGAAAATGAAAAAAAAATTAAAAATGGATCAGAGGAATGAAAAAGATGTGCATATAATAGGAACAGACAGGCAGAACACATAATAAGGATTGAAGATGCGAGATTTACCCCCGAGAATCGAAACTAAGAAGTGGTTGCAACAAACTAACATTAAATCAAGAAATGAAAAAATCGTGAGGAGAAAGACTTGGCCAAGGATGGCACTAGACAGAAAATGGAAATTATTCACAAGGTGAGGCTAAACGAAGGAATGAGCAAAAGAAATTGTAATAAGTTATCTGTACTTATTTTAATAATTAATAATTGATGTGTAATTACATTATAATATACTTGTATTAAATTATATTAACTAATTAAAAACAAAAAGTGTTATAAATCTGAACTCTATGCAAAACCTGAGTTAACAGCTGATTTTGTGCAATAGAAATAAATTATTTCTCTGTATTCTATTTTAAAATTTATTTTACACTAATAAATATTATACCTATGACATAGTGAAAATGGCATTAATTTACACATCTTAAATGTGATCAAAAATAGCAGATTTATCGACACTGTGTAGACGTTGAAGCATTAAGTTCTATTATTGTGGATAATTTTAAAACAATTATTTTTACTCATTAAATTAATACAAGCAAAAAGTAAAAGATGAAAATCTTTCAAGCGATGAAATTACACATAAATAATTGAATCTAAAACTAATACATACCTTACTTGATTATCAGGCCTTTTCACAACGAATTAATAAAAATTCTTTCTTATTCAAATCCACTTTTACCCGTTTTATTCTTAGTAGGTGCTGAGACAAATTTCCACGTACATATTTCTAGAAACTATCAGTAATATCTAATCTGATAAAGTAAAAGTTAATGTAAGAAAGGCCAAGGTCAGCATTAATTTTTTAAATCACAAAAAATACTAAATACAGTTTCTAACCTTCTATTTAAGCTTACAATATTTAATGTTATTATCTGAATTATTTCTCATAACAATGAACGATGTTAAATTATTGAGTTTGAAGTTCGGGGACAATGGCCTTCAAATAATTGTTTTGATATCATATATATGAGAAAGATGAATTTCTTGTTCATTTCGTAAGAGGCTTTTAGTGTAAATCTTTTATGGTTCATTTGTTTTAGAATAATAAAATTTGTCTTATGAAATCAGTTTCTTGTAATCAACTTGAAAGTTGTACCTTACTATCTATGTGCTTAAAATTAGTACCTGTAACAATTTTTAAAAGTATATTGAGAGAGATTACTCAGAACAAGTAAATTTTAATGCAACAATTATTATAAAAACTGTTGTAAAATTAAGTAAGTTTAATGCATTAATTAATAAGTATTTTGTAAAATTCTTAATTGAAAGAGATAAGTGGAAAATGTTATATATTATGCATTTGTATTGGAAATTCTCTACATAGAAAACTTAATCACTCAGATCATCCAAGTTATTTTATTCTTCAGTTCTAAAGATGGTTGTTTTTTAAAATTCATTAAAATATGTAATTAAATAGACTCGTACTTACATCGTATCTTCAAATCATCATCAGACTGCTTCCAATTATTGATAATTCCAAAAATTTTAGAGAATTAAACATAACTTCCAATATAAAATAAATTCAAACAAAACCGCTCTATATTAACACTACATTAACCTCCCCGGCCGGCTAGGAGAATGAAATCGCTACTAAAATTGAACTTGTGCTAAAAAATAAAAGGTTGTTCCTTTAAAAATACACCAAATATATTGAATATTATAAGCTAAAACCAAATTATTTGCAACACTAAACTGAAAAACTCGCGGTACTAAAGCCCGCTAAAAGACTATAAGAGTAAGAGTACCCAACAAATAATATGGAATCTATAAAAAATTATATAAATCGGTTACAAAAAGGATCAATGTACCAATTATTTTTTCTCTTTAGTCATTGAAATATTAAAATTGTATTCTGAATTTATGTATATTGTAAAAATAGCAATCTTCTTATGAACTGGACTAGTATATATCGTTGGTAAAAAGTGGTAGAAAATTTATAATTGAGCTGACTATTAACCATTCGACATTTAAATGTTCTATTTTTAACAATACTGTACTAATAGTAATAATAATAATAATAACTTAGATCATTATTTTTAATTGCCTGTAAAAAGAATTTTTGTCGGTAATTGAGCCATGTTCTAGATTATTCTGGTGGCAAACGTGGCGGGCATTTATTCAACACATCAAAATATCTGTTTATTTATTTTAAAAAAAAAAATACTTAAGAAAGACCAAACTTGTCTCTTTATACTTTTTTTTTGCAATGTATTAAATAATACTCAAAATTAAAATCACGTTAATCAGTCATTTAGAGATAATAAAATTCCCCCAAAATTTAATTTATATGTTACTTGATATTTAATTGTCACTAAATGTTCACTGGTTGTAGTTATGATTTTGAATATTTAATTATTGCGTTTCATTAATTTATTAAAGACGTTTTTTATCATTTTACTCATTTACTTCTCTTCATTCCTTACTTAATTTTTCCAAATCTTATGCTTTAAATTGAATATACGTGGCAAATAATGCCTTCAAATATATTTATTATATGAAGTATGGATGAATTTTTTTACAGGCGCTTCTTGCATTCGGAAATAATATATAAAAATCTGGTGTGGTGCGCGTATCACGCAACTTTTCCTTACCACCATAAAATAGAAATCTTTTTAATATAATCTTAAAGAGTTCACATAAACACTACTTGAAATAAACTAAGTAGGATACACATCATCAAGTCTTCTCTCACAAAAGTACAACAAATCAGTTTTATAATCAACTTTAGCACGACAATTATGCTCACTATATACGTACACGTACACTATGTATGTATACGTACATATGTACAATAGTATATTTTTGGCTTGTCAAGCTGAAAATATATTTTAAAAGTTTCGGATTAGTTTCCATGGAAACATTTTATTTCCATTAAATAATATAAAACTTTTGCACAACTTTTTGTTTTTAAGCTGGGCTGTTCACACAGCTTTTTGCGAGACTTGGTAATTCAGAATCAGGAACCCTAAAATTTTCGTTGAAAACACGAATTCAAAATTTTTCACGATCGCAATACTTCTCCTCACTGTATATTTTATATAGTATAAAGCTATGACCGTGAAGGTAAAGCCTACCATTCACGGTCCACCATGTATGACTACTTGCCGCCCTAGCAAGACTAATTGAAGACATTTTCCTATTTTTTAAAACATTGATAAGCGATGAGTACAAGTTAGAATGGCTAATTGGATCTCTTGTAGGACCGTGAGTGGACGAATGAATCCAACTGTAGTCCTACAACGTAGTCCTACTAAGTTAGACCGTGAATGGATAGCTTAGGGGAAAGTATAAATACAATATCCTTTGTAAAGAATGTGCAAGCAGATAGTAATTCGATCTAATAACGACATAGGTCCATTTTATTATTTCTTTTGCAGTTCATACGAGAATGTTATAATATTATATATTGTGAATAAATAATAAAATTATAATAAAAACTACCTTCATTCGTTCATTTTAATTAAATTTAAGTGAGAAAAAAATTTAAAAAAGGATACAGAAAACAATTTAAGTATATTATTGGAAGATTCCATCCCTATTGGGAAATTATGTCAGAGTTCTGTTTTGTTATTTATTTATTTGGCAGTTCATTCTTAATTTGAGATAGTTAGTTATGACATTCTATATTTTGGTACTTACATAGTGAATAAATAATAAAATTGTAACAAAAACTACCTGTTATAGTTCATTTTAATTAACTTTCAAGTGAGGCATATTCCAACACTAAGTCCTAAATCTCTCAAATAGCAGTAAATAACTAGCCAGTCAACGTTTCACCAATCTAGGCATCATCAGGACAGAAAAAGACAAGATCACTTAAATTTTCGACATTCGAGTTTATCGCTACATTTGAATGACTCTAAAGCCTGATTCATTAATGATAAATTGGAAAAGTGAGAGAGCTGATGGAGGCGAACGAAATCTGTTTTAGATTGGCGGACTTTGGGATGTAAAGGAGCTTGATGGTGAGCAGTACTTTCCGTCCGCATTAAGACAACCACAAAGAGACGTGGATCTCTCCAGACATATGGACGCGCACTGCAAGTTTATTAAATTAAAATAACTACAAATTCATCCAAGTTATCTGGACGAAAGCATACGTAACTAGCGTTGGAGTTTATCCCAAACATACTCAATCGGGTTCACGTCAGGTGAACAAGGGGGCAAGTTCATAGTATGATTTATTGTTACCTAAGCGCCCTTGCACTTTGAGGTCGAACATTATCATAAAAAAAAATGAAGTTTTCTCCGATTTCTTGTTTTCCTGAAGGGAAAATAACGGACATTATGACATTGTTCAGGTATGTTTGTGTGATCACATACTCAAAGGAGATCAAGCTGCTTTCTGTTGCCTTGTTAAAAAAAAAAAAACCTTCCTCGCTGGTATTCTAGCCCTCAAACTGACTTCATGGAAGCGATTTCTAACCGAGTTGAAATGCTGACCTCTGATGCAACATCAATAGCGTTTTTCAGTTGTCGAGCTGTTAAACATCGATACCAAGTGGTCTATATTTTCAAATATCGGTCCTGCTGAAGAGCAGTTTTTCGAACACAGCCTCGTCCATGAGTGTACTGAGTAGAAACTGTTCCCTGGTTTCGTAACATGGCTCTTCCGATAATTTTGTGAGAGGGACCAAGCCTATTGCCCACATCACGCTGAGGATATCCTAATTCTAAGAAAGCTAAAGCCCTCCCTAGTTCTTCACCAGCAATTCTTCGCAAAGACATTTTAAAAAGTTGTCTAGTGCACTGGCTAAATATATACTCAGTTGACATCCGCATGATGGTATAGAAGGATCAATCTAATTAGGGATTGATAAATGATTTGCCACTTCTATAAATTTGTTTTATGGAAAACTAGTTTTGAATGTTTTACATTTATCCTCAGTTCTAAAAACACACAAAAAATTCAAAAATAAGCAATTCAAAATATAGCTGGTACCAACTATATTTTGAATTGCTTATAATAATTTTATTTTATTTTATTAGAATGTTTAATAATAATTAAATAGATACTGAAGGTGAAAGACGAATATTTAGTTGTTTAGGTGACCTAATTAAGATAAAATCCCAATTGAGTAAACAAAATGAATTTGTTTTTGTTTATTTTCCATTACTCCTGAAAGAGACTAACTGTTAGTAAGATTAAGATAAATATTGCGGATAACTTGTAAAAATAGCTTATTTTAAACTGGAAAAATTTCAAATCATTCTGGTAAAAGAATATTTTCGAAAGTGGTCCACTTCAATTTGTTAGCAGTTTAATTCAATACCAGTACTTAGCTCCCAGGAAGTTTTATTATGGCTTTTAAAACATTATTTTTTGTTTTCATCTTAATTTTATTGGAATCTTTGTACTTCAATGTCAAAGATCTCAGTGTAAGGCTTGATATGTATAACCTTCTACATAAACATCACGTGGTTGATGTCTTTAGTTTGAGTTAAGGGTTTTTGGTATATGAGTGTGTTGTATATTAGTTTATAATTTTTAAGTTTAGTTGTTTTAATTATAATAATGTCTAATATCATTTATATGCGCGAAGATGGAGTTAAACCAGCCTCTGCTGATTTCGAAGAAAATTGGACCCTTCAGAAGTATCAAGAGGAATTGGTCATAAAAGTTATTAAACATGACAGTTCTGACATGGAATTTGATATTATTGGTATATTTCCTGCTCTTTGCAATGCCTTTAGAAGAATTTTAATCTCTGAAGTGCCTACAATGGCAATTGAAAAGGTAACTATGATACAAAACAAGACTATAATACCTGATGAGATTCTGGCCCATCGTTTTGGACTTATTCCTTTGAAAGCTAACCCTAGGTTGTACCAATTTAGAATGCCAGGAGATTTAGTTGGGACAGATAGAGACACACTAAATTATGAATTAAAAGTCAAATGTGTCAAAAACCCTCATAGACGTGCTGGCCATTACAAACTAGAAGACATGTATTTAAATTATGAAGTCCTATCGAAGGATATCAAGTGGATACCATTTGGAGATCAGAAATTACTTTACAAGGAAGAAGATATGGGTGCGATACAGGATGATATAGTAATTGCTAAAATGAGACCTGGTCAAGAATTACATGTTAAATTGACTGCAGTTAAAGGTATTGGTAAAGATCATGCAAAATTCTCGCCCGTAGGAACAGCCACATACAGGCTACATCCACACATTAAACTTCTGGATGATGTGATTGACGAGCAGGCAGAAAGATTAAAACAATGTTTTTCAAAAGATGTTATTGAAGTAGTGAACAAGAAAGGGCATAAAGTTGCTCAAGTGAAAAACGCTCGAATCGATATGTGTAGTCGTAATGTACATAACGACCCACAACTTAAACATAAAGTGGAAATAGGTAGGATTAGAGATCACTATATATTTACTATTGAATCTGTTATAAGTAGTCCACCAGATGAACTGTTTAGGGAAGCTGTTAAAATAATGAAGAAAAAATGTGCTGAAGCTATAATTGAACTAAAAAACATATCAGTTAATGTTAACCTTAGCTGAATTGTGGTGAATTATTTATATTTCACTTGTATGTTTTGTAAATATTTTGAAGTATTTTTTGTAAATTAATATATTTTTAAAAGTTGCTTTTAAATTGATCAGTGACTGTTTTCCTTATAATTTTAGTTATATTAACTTACCTTATAAAAGTTAGTGAAATACTTCTATAGCATTAATTTTAGCTTTTATATGTTATTCATAAATTATAACTCGTTAATTTACTTGTAGTAAGCTGTAAAATCAGCATTTTCAATTACGATCAAAGGCTGGATTATCTGAAATGGCATGTTTAATCTGTTTGTGTTTTTAAAGCTACTCTAAACATTTTACAGAATTAATGTATGTTGATGCGACTCCTCCCATTTTCATTTTAAATATATATACATTCAGGCGTAGGTTAGTCTTCTAAATCTATCCTCTATATTGATGGAGTGGAATGATTGACTTATTAGGCCAATAAAATTTGTGATTACAAAAGTATTGATGTTTATAATCTAAATTTTTTTTTTTATTTTTACTTAAAATAGTTTACTTCTTACGTACAGATTTAGATATGAATAAATTATTTATAACTATTATTACTATTTATTTATAAATAACCTTAGAAAATTACCATTACATACATAATAACTAAAATAAACGAGTAACTCTGGCATTAAAGTGGCTAAAAATAATATGCCTATTATTATAATAATATAATAATAATAATATTATTTATCAATAAATAAATAAAATTTCCAATAATAAAATTATAATTTAAAAACCTATTACTTATAAATGTAAATAAAATTATCCTCTGCTTGTATCTTATACTGCAGTTGCTGTTCATTAGTTAGATCCATGTAAATAAACATTTTCGCTTAATAAACGTATAAAACAAAACAAAAATAAGTTATTGAAATTAGAACTGTATTTATATTATTATTTCATAAATAAAATAATACAAATTAAATAAAATGAAATTTCTTATCTTTAGTGTGCTTGTAAGAAAATTAAAAACATTTCACATCTTACTTATTGAATATATAGCAATTGAACCTAACCAATTATTCCAAATAGGAGTTAACATGGGTCATATTATTATGTAATGATGGGAATTATCCTGGATTTTCAAGTTAAAAAGATTGCAATATTCACTAGTCAAACATTTATATTTGATTCCTCTTAAAAATAGCTTACTTTACTGAATACCATTCAATTGTAATTGGGAAATTAGCCTTATATGAGATGGCTCCTCAGATGATTCTCTAACCTAAGTTTAATGTCAGTCTCTTTAAATTCCAATAGCTGTAGCGAGTGAGAATCCGATAGTTCATCCTCTCCCAATCCTTTTAAAATAATTTTAATCTCCACTGCTCAATTATAGCATTGTGGATAGAAGATAATGTTTTATCTCTATTGAAGTGTTAGTGTCTCTTCTTTTCAAAGTATGACGCTGCTACACCAAATTTTCCTGAAGATGACAGTGGCACACCCAAACAGATCAGCCCACTGTTATACATCACCTTTAAAAGGAAAGAGTTTCGATCTCCTTCATCATTCAAATAAATCAGTTTTGTCTTTTTCACATTTACATACAGTCCTTTTAATTCACGATAGCTCTCGATATTAAATTTTCTCTGGCCAGAAAGCCCAATAATAATAATAGCCAAATCTTCTGTATATAGAAGCTAAACATATATATTATAACAAAACTTCTATGTGTGAAATCGTACAGCACTATGCTTTTGAAAAAACTGAAAAATGTCATTTAACTAATAAATAAATAGAACTGGATCATTTTTTCACACTGGAAAAGCCTTACTAAAATATCTATTAAATCAGAACCCTCTGATCCTGAGAAACAAACAACTTGGCCTTGCTATGTAAATCTACACTTATATTAATAATTGTATTACAAAGAGCTATTTTAATAAGCTGAAATTTTTCTTTAGGTATAGAATCAAAGACTCACAAAATCTATAAATAGGATTCTGCCATTTTTGTTAAGAGTTAAATTTATAATAGATGACGAAGAGAATACAGCATTGGTGCATCCTTAGCTTTTCCGGAACCTGAATGTCCATTCAGTAGAACGTTTTTTTCATCCAGCTCGTTTTTAGTCTGGCAGAAAGAATTCCTTCCTTCCTTCTAGCACTTCAACTTGTTGCCCAGTAGGGTAAGATTTTGTCTTTCATCCAAAATAAATTAATCAGGACTGGTAGCTTTCTTGAGCTCGCTAAAAAAACTATTGCTTGCCTACAATTCTCCCATAGTAATTTCTTTTTCTAAATATCTATTGTATGTACATTTCTAGCTTTGTTATAGGTTATATCATTATATATGTCAATCCTTATTGCTTTATTAATCGATAAGTAACTGACTATCGGATTTTTTATTGTTCTATCAAAGTTCTGGTCTAGTCTGATTCTATTTGTTATTTGGTAGTGATCATTATTGATATTTATTAAATGATGTATATCTTTGTTGAGATTTAATTGTTGAATATCATATTAAGGTTATAAACTGTTAATTATTTTTTTTATTTAGCCTGTTCTTTAAGAAATATGCATATTTTAATTCAAGATCTATAATTTTGTTAATAGGTTTTTTAAAATAATCTGATATTGTTATGAATTCATTTTTTTTATTTTTTATTAACCATAAAAAATGTCTAAGCTCTTGTTATCCGCATCTTGTAAATTTTATATTTTTAAATATAATATTATATAAAATAAAATATAAATATTTTAAATATAATATATTTTAAAAGAAATTTTGAAATAAATTAATTTAACAAAAACCATCAGTGAAATGACTCCCTACTTCAATAAGCATTTAAGCATTCTAAAGTATCACCAAAAAAAACAAATTGATACTATATAAAACCGTCATACTTCCAATAATGATATATTCTACTCGTCTGGAGTTAAACCAGGGACTCTAATTACAGGTCGTTCAAAGCATATGCATGGAGATAGTAAACAATTATTATTAGAATCAAGTGCTAATTATCTGTTCATTAATTATAATGAAGCTGCCTTATTTAATTTAATCTTTTTTTTTTTTTTTGTAATATGCAGGATTTGTTTACATTTACCTACTATTTTAAAACTATATTTAGGTAAAATACCACCAAATCACCTCATTGAATCATACAAAAGGTCATTCCACCACAACATGTAAATATATCAATTATAACTTTGTGACTATTTGTAAATTTATATTTGCCTCAGCACAATACTTACTTCATAACTACAGCACCTTTTCAGAGGCCTCTCTCAAAAGCTTTTAATACGTACTTTGGAATACGCATTTTATTTTAATTATTCATGATTTTCCAAGCGTATAAATCATACACTATTATCATTGTTAATTAAATGGAAGCATTGAATCATTTTTTTATAAATAAATGAACAGTAAAATTTTATATGTAGGCCGCTGAAATTACTCAATACCCTCATGAGTGTGCCTACCAAATGTAGAATGATGACCCTGAAATCTGCCTTACCTCTCACATTAAAATACTAAATAATTACAATTTAATTTAAAATAATTCTGAGCGAGATCAAAAGAAAAATTGAATAGAACTGATTGGTTCAATTAGGCCTGGAAGGGATTCGGAAATGAATTGTCAGAAGATAATTAAAGAAGTAATAAGGAAAGGAGATCAGTAAGTGTAAGGTATAAGAGTAACTGAAAGATGAACTACCGGGAAGTTTTTGAGATAAAGTAAATTTAAATTAACAGCATAACATAAACTTTTCACATTTAAGCGTCTTTGGTGCAAAGCCTCATTGTCAGGTACAAATAGGACATCACATCAAGTTACCCCTAAAATGTATACCTCTCTACTGTATCTAATTTGGTTTAATTTTCTTTAGCACCTGCATATGAGATATTGAACATCAGGAGTAGTGGGATCAAAAGAAAATTGAATAAAACTGATTGGCCAAAATGGGTGTGGAGGATTTGAAAGTGAATGGTAGGAAATTGGTTAAGTGCAGAATTGATAAGTAATGATTTGGAATGTTTGATAAACATATCAGTAATACAAAAGAGTAACTGAAAGATGATCTACTAGCTAAGGTTTTGGTCTAATGTAAATATAATTAACAGTAAAAGTGGGGATGAATGGTCAAAAAGTTTGAGGAAATTGGAAAAGTAGTTACAAACCTAGAGAGGGGCCAGATATGAAACGGTTAAAATTTTAGTACAAATGTACTCAATAATAAATGTTAAGGATTAAATAATAGTGCCTTTCTGTTAATGCTTAGAATTTAACTCAATTAAATTGAACAGATAGAGAGAAACAAAATGTCTCTTTAATTAAATTTGTCAAAAATCATTATAATCTAAACCCTTTCGAAATATAGTTATATAACCGATTTCATGATTTATTAAACGAGGCAGCCATTTAAAACACTGTCAATAATAGAAAGAAACAGAAAAAAAATTAAAGTATACCATAGTACTGCACTCGAATAGCCGCTTCTCTTTCATATACAGCATTCCAAAATTATTCTACATATTCATGAGTACACCTACCAAATGTCCGAAGGAACTTATAATTTTTGTGTTTAAAAAAAAAAAAATTGAAATTATACCTACCTGTTATAAAATTGTAATTTTATGATGAATTCAATTTAATTTTATTACAATTAAAAATTTGATAAGGTTTTTTAAGACATAAGAAAAAACCATTAAAAGGTACTTAAACTAATATCAACATAACAATATCCTAATATTATAAAATAAAAATACATACTAAAAATAATTTTTTTTTTATAAAAATGTTCATTGAGATAACGGGAGTTCACCTTACCTCATAAAGAATTTACATATATTATCTCTTTTTTTTTTTTTTATGAGTGTGTGGTTTTACACTTATAACTTTCATGATGGTTTTATTACATGACTTTTGATTGGTCATTATAATTTTCATGCCAGAATACTTACTTATTTCTTCCAACACCTTTTTTTCAGAGGACTACTTCAAATATTCCTAAGCTTTTAATCTTACATTGGAATACTTATTTTACTTTAATTAATTTAAATTATATAATTAATCATTCATTTTTTTTTCAGTTAAAAATTTTGTAAGATTCTCTTATCTGTCATAGGAAGATAACTTAAAAACAAATTATGAGGTAAAATAATAATATTGGTCTAATCATTTTTTCTTTAAAACTAAATTAGTATGTGTAATGAGTGTTTGATACTGAAGACTGATGACCCTATTAAAATCTACCTTGCCTTTCACATTAAAATGCCGAATAATTTAAAATAATTCTGAATGTTGAGGTTAGAAAGAGGGGGATTAGGAGCAGCGGATTCAAAAGAACTATTGAATAGAACTGGTTGGTCAAAATGGGTGCCAAGGAAGTTTGGAAGATGAATTGTCAGAAGTCGGTAATTAAAGAAATAATAAGTAGAGGGTTGGAAGGAAGGTGGAAAGGGGATCAGAAAGTGCAAGGTAAAACAGAAAATGAAAGATAACCTAAAGTAAATTTAAATTAACAGTATAACACAAATGGCAGATCATAAACTTCTCGAAGTTCAGCGTTTTCGGTACAAATAGAATACCATACCAAGATGTCCCTATAATTTATACCTCTCTACTACATCCAACTTGGCTTGATTATATTTAGCATTTGCATGTGAGATGTTGAACCATGACTAATAAAAGCCAATAACTGACTGGGTAAAAAAGCAATTGTTTAATTTAGGTGTGGAAAGAAGTGGTGGTCCAAATGAACAGTGGAAAATGGGATGGTTAGTCAAAAAGTATAGGGATACCATAGTTGAAGTCCAAATACACGTGTTCTATAACGAATGTTAAGCATTAATTAATAGTGCCCTACTGTTGTATTTACAAAATTAATTGAACTGAATAGCAAATAATAATCAGACCCGATCAAAAATAAATTGAATCCTTAATAAAAACTGAATGAATTATTTAAAAAATTTAATACTGTTTTAACTACTAAAAATAATAAAATAAGATTTTAAATAATGTTACTGGGTAAAAAAGCACTTGTTTAATTTAGGGGTAAAAATGGAAGTGGGAAAAGGGGGTGGTTGGCCAAAAATAGGGGGAAATTGGAAAAGAGGTCGCATATGGGGATGTTACGAATCGTAGTCCAAATATACTGTATAATAAATTCTAAACATTAATTAATAGTGTCCTACTGTTATGTTTACGAAATCAATTAACAAATAATAACTAGACCTGAACAAAAAAAGAAAATGAATTGACTTCTTAAAAAAAACTGGATGAATTTAAAAAAAAATAATATTGTCTTAGTAAACTAAAATATTAAAGTAAGATTTTAAATAATGCTATATAAGCAATTTCATGATATGTGAAAGGAGGCAGGCATATAAAAACACTCCATACAATTGAAATAAAGATAATAAAACAAACAATAATATTGTACTTACATCGCTACTTCTGTTTCATATCCAGCTAACTGAAAGATGCTAATGTAACTCAACACCTTAACGAGTGCACTTACCTAATATCTGCAGGATCTTATAATTATTGTTTAAAAAAAAATATTTTGAGATTATACTTACCTGTTAGAAAAATTGTAATTTTATGATGAATTCAATTTAATTTTATTATTTACAATTAAAAATTTGATAAGGTTTTTTTATATGCCACATTAAAAAATTAAGAGGCAATAAAAATATTAGCATAACAATATTCTAATATTACGAAATAAAATTATATACTAAAAATGATATTTTTTATTTTATTTTCCAATGTTGTGTTTGTTGAGATAAGGGGGTTCACCTTACCTCATAAAGAATTTGCTTATAATGCCTCTTTTTTTTATGATAGTGTGTGGTTTTATTCTTATAACTTTTATAATGGTTTTATTCTGTGACTGTTGATTGGTCGTGTTATAATTTCCATGGCAGAATACTTACTTATTTCTTCCAACACCTTTTCAGAGGACTACTTCAACGATTCCTCAGCTTTTAATTGTTTCATTGGAATATTTATTTTACTTTAATTATTTCAAATTATTTACTGTTATTATTTTTTTCAATTAAAAATTTTGTAATATTCTATTATCTGTCATAGAAAGATAGCTTTAAAAGAAATTATGAGTTGAAATAATAATATTAACCTAATAATTTTCCAATATTACTTGCATATTAAAAATTAAAATAAATTTGTATGTGTTATGAGTGTTCGCTGCTGAAGACGGATGACCCTGAAATCTGCCTTACCTCTCAAATTAAAGTATCAAATAATTACAATTTAATTTAAAATAATTCTGAGCATGTTCAGATGTTGAGGTTAAAACGAGGGGAATGAGTGAGATAAAAAGAAAAATTGAATAAAACTGATTGGTCAAAATGGATGTGGAAGGGGTTCGGAAGTGAGTTTTCAGAAGTGTGTAATTAAAAAAGTAATAAGTAGAGGGTTGGAAGGAAGGTCGAAAGTGTCAGGTAAAACAGGTAATGAAAGATGACCTACGGGGTAAGTTTTTGGCCTAAGATAAAACTTAATTTTTTCATTTATTATTTTGTTATAAAATTTGGGTGTAATGTGAAGGGTTTTCTGCCGAAGATGAATAATTATGAAATCTGTCTTAGCTTTCAAATAAATGATAAGTAGTGAGTTGGAAGGGAGGCAGAAAGAGTATGAGAAATGGTAAGGCAAAAGAGGAACTGAAAGATGATCTACCTGGTAAGTTTTGGGTCTAATGTAAATTTAAATTAACAGTCAAAAATAAATGGAAGGTCATAAATTTTTCACATTTAAGCGTCTTTGGTACAAAGCATCATTGTCAGGTGCCAAAGGAACATCACAACAAGTTATCCCTAAAATTTATACCTCTCTACTATATCTAACTTGGTTTGATTTCCATTAGCACCTGCATATGAGATATTGAACCATGACTAATAAAATATCAAATATGTACTAGGTGAAAATTTAATTGTATAATTAAGGTGTTAAAATAAAGAGGGTGGTAAGAGGGGATGAAATGTCGAGTAGTTGGAAGGAATGATAGAAAGTGGGGATAGATGGTCAAAAAGTATTGGGAAATCGGAAAACTTGTTACAAACATTGGGAGGGGGTTAGATATAGAAGTCAAAATTTTAGTCCAAAAGTACCCTATAACAAATGTTAAGCAATAAGTAATAGTGCATTTCTGTTAATACTTAAAAATTAAATTAATTAAATAGCAAACATTATATTGACCAGGGAGAAAGAAACAAAATGTCTCTTTAATTAAATTTGTAAAAAAACTTTGAAATCTAATCTCTTTTGAAATATTATTGTAAGATTCAAAATATAGTTATGCAATATTCAAAAGTAAGTCAAAAGAGGAATTGAAAGATGACCTACCAGAATAGTTTTGGCCTAATTTAAATATAAATTACCAGTAAAAAAATGTGATGAATCATAAAATTTTCAAATGTAAGCGTCTATGGTACAAAGCCTCATTGTCAGGTGCAAAAGGAATACCACACCAATTTGTACCTCTCTACTATATCCAACTTGGTTTGATTTCCTTTTGCACTTGCGCATGAGATATTGAATCATGACTAATAAAAAAATCAAAAACGTACCAGGTAAAACGTTAATTTTTTAATTTCGGAATCAAAACAAAGAGGGTGAAAAGAGGTGATAAAACGTTGGATGGTTAGGAGGGAAAATGGAATGTGGAAGTAGATGTTTAAAAAGTATGAGGAAATTAAAAATTTTGTTACAGACATTGGAGGGGGGGGGGAGGGAGGCAATAGAAATAAATATAAAGAAAAAAGTTACCATAGTGCAGTACTTACATAGCTGAATCTGTTTCATATACAGCCTAACAAAGTTATTAAACACATTCATGAGTGAACCTAGCTAATTTCTGAAAATTTTCATTATTTTAGTCGATAAATATAATAAAAAATATTTTTATATTATACCTACCTGGATTAAAATTATTGTTTATGTAATTATATAATGAATTCATTGTAATTTTTTTATTATTTACCATTAAAAAATCCAAAAGCTCTTAATATCCGTGCCTTGTAAAATACTGTTAAAGAAATTCTGCAATAAAATAAAATAATATTAGCATAACAATATTCCATTATAATTAACATATTAGAGGTAAAACTTACTTCATTTTTTTTATTATTTTGTAACAAAAAT
Source organism: Rhaphigaster nebulosa (assembly GCA_948150685.1). Lineage (NCBI taxonomy): Eukaryota > Metazoa > Arthropoda > Insecta > Hemiptera > Pentatomidae > Rhaphigaster > Rhaphigaster nebulosa. The sequence goes on along the minus strand of OX411311.1, from coordinate 128,436,207 downwards.
TGGCTGTGGATGATAGAACTGATGAACTGAAAAAGCAGTGGAGGAGCTTTGGAAGTGAATTCTAGGAAATTGGTAAGTATTGAAGTGATAAGTAGTGAGTTCGAAAGAGTTTGAGGAACGGTAAGTCAAAAGAGGAACTGAATGATGTAACAAAATTGGCTGTAAAGGGAAATGATAAACAATCTATAAATCTTACTAAGCTGGGGATCAGCCAGAGGGTGAAAGAACTGATTAACAGAAATAACTGTGGGGGAGGGAGGGTTTGGAAGTGATTCGTTGGAAATCGGTATGTATAGAAGTGAAAAGTAGTTAGTTGGAAAGAGTTTGAGGAATTGTAAGTCAAAAGAGAAACTGAATAATGACATACCAGATAAATCTTTGGTCAAAAGTAAATTTTAATTAACTCTAAAAAAATATATGGTAGATCATAAAATTTTCACATTTAAGCGTCTGTGGTACAAAGTCTCATTATCAGGTTCCAAAGGAACATCAAACCAAGCTATCCTTAAAATTTATACCTCTCTACTATATCTAACTTGGTTTGATTTCCTTTTTATACCAGCACATGAGATATTGACCATGACTAATAAAAAAACAAAAGTGTACCGGATAAAACTTTAGTATTTAAATTTACCTGTTACCAGAAGTAGAAGAAAAGAGGTGATGAAACGTCGGGCAGTTAGAAGGGAGGATGGAATGTGGGAATAGATGTTCAAAAATTGTGGGGAAATTAAAAATGTTGGGGAGGCTATGGAAATAAACAGATAAAATTGTAATTACCGTAGTGCAGTACTTACATAGCCGCTTCGTTTTCATAAACAGCTTTTCAAAATTATTCAACAGATTAATGAGTGAACCTACCTTACCTCTGGAAAATCTTATTATTGCAATTCATTGTAATGAATTCGTTGTGATTTGTATTATTTACCATTATAAAATATATAACCTATTATCATCCATGTCGTGCAAAATACTGTTAAAGGAATACTGCAGTAAAATAAAATGATATTAGTATTACAATATCCCATTATAATTAACATATCACAGGTAAAACTTACTTCTTTCTATTATCATTTTGTAACAAAAATTGGCTGTAGAGAGAAGTGATTAACAATTTATAAATCTTACCAAGTTCTCGAATTATAATTATAAATATGATATTAAATAATTACTATTTTATTAAAAGTAAATAAGAAATGGTTTTGATGTTAGAAGGAAGGCGTGTGGGATCAGCCAGAGGGTGACAGAACTGATTAAGAGAAATAGCTGTGGGGGAGAGAGAGGGAGGGGGTTTAGATGAGAATTGTTGGAAATCGGTATGTATAGAAGTGAAAAGTAGTGGAGTTTGAGGAATTGTAAGGCATGAGAGAAACTGAATGATGACCTACCAGGTAAATCTTTGGTCATAAGTAAATTTTAATTAACTCTAAAAAAATATATATTAGATCATAAAATTTTCACATTTAAGCGTCTGTGGTACAAAGTCTCATTATCAGTTTCCAAAGGAACATCACACCAAGTTATCCTTAAAATTTATACCTCTCTACTATATCTAACTTGGTTTGATTTCCTTTTTATACCAGCACATGAGATATTGACCATGACTAATAAAAAAACAAAAATGTACCGGATAAAACTTTAGTATTTAAATTTACCTGTTACCAGAAGTAGAAGAAAAGAGGTGATGAAACGTCGGGCGGTTAGAAGGGAGGATGGAATGTGGGAATAGATGTTCAAAAATTATGGGGAAATTGAAAATGTTGTTACAGACATTGGGGGGGGGAGGGGGGAGGGGGAGAAGGGGTGGAGGGAGATATTGTGATTACTGTAGTGCAATACTTACATAGCCGCTTCAGTTTCATAAACAGCTTACCAAAATTATTCAACAGATTAATGAGTGAACCTACCTTACCTCTGGAAAATCTTATTATTGTAATTCATTGTAATGAATTCGTTGTGATTTGTATTATTTACCATTACAAAATATATAACATCCTATCATCCTTGTCGTGTAAAATACTGTTAAAGGAATTCTGCAATAAAATAAAATGATATTAGTATAACAATATTACATTATAATTAACATATCACAGGTAAAACTTACTTATTTTTTTTTTTTATTATTTTGTAACAAAAATTGGCTATAAAGGGAAGTGATTAACAATCTGTAAATCTTACTAAGCTCTCGAATTATAATTATAAATATGATATTAAATAATTACTATTTTATAAAAAGTAAATAAGAAATGGCTATAAGTAAATAAGATATTATTATGTTACAAAAATTATTCAACAGATTAATGAGTGAACCTGCCTTACCTCTGGAAAATCTTATTATTGTAATTCATTGTAAGTTTTGTATTATTTACCATTATAAAATGTATAAGCTCTTATCATCCGTGTCACGTAAAATACTGTTAAAGGAATTCTGTAATAAAATAAAATGGTATTAGTATAATAATATTCCATTATAATTAACATATTAGAGGTAAAACTTACATTTTTTTATTATTTTGTAACAAAAATTGGCTGTAAAGGGAAAAGATTAACAATCTATAAATCTTACCAAGCTCTCGAATTAAAATTATAAATATGACATTAAATAATTACTATTTTATTAAAAGTAAATAAGAAATGGTTTTGATGTTAGAAGGAAGATGTGTGGGATCAGCCAGAGGGTGACAGAATTGATTAAGAGAAATAGCTGTGGAGGGGGTTTGGAAGTGAATTGTTGGAAATCAGTATGTATAGAAGTGAAAAATAGTGAGTTGGAAAGAGTTTGGGGAATTGTAAGGCATGAGAGAAACTGAAAGATGATCTACCAGGTAAGTTTTTAGGCCTAATATAAATTTAAATTAATAGTAAAAAATACATGGTAGATCATAAATTTTTAACATTAAAGCGCTTTGGTTCAAATCTTCAATTACACAAATAACAAATATTATAACAAATATTAAACTGACCAGATCGAGAGACGCAATGTCTTTTTGACTAAATTTGTAAAAAAAAAAACATTAAAATTTAACCCCATTTAAAATATTAATGTAAGATTCGAAAATATAGTTATATAAGTATTTCCACAATTTATTAAATGAGGTAGCCATTTAAGGTATTTAAAACACTGCCGGCAATAGAAATAAACAGAAAAGAATTAAAATATACCAGAACATTGTACTAATTTAGTCGCTTATGGTTTATAAGACAAAAAATGTATATGCTCTTGCTGTTCGCATCACGTAGGATACTTTAAGAGATATTCTGAAATAAAATAATATAATATTAACATAACCATATTCCATTATAATCAACATATTAATGGTAAAACTTACATTTTCTTTTTTTTTTAATTTGGGTGTTATGTGAAGAGCTCCCTGCTGAAGGAAATAGGTGAGGAGGGGGTTTAGAAGTTAATTGTAGGAAATTGGGAAGTACAGAGGTGATAAGTAGTGAGTTGGAAGAGAGGTGGAAAGAGTTTAAGAAACAGCAAGAAAAAAGAGAAACTGAAAGATGATCTACCTGGTAAGTTAATGGCCTAATATAAATTTAAATTAACACTAAAAAATATATGGCAGATCATACATTTTTCACATTTAAGTCTCTTTGGTACAACCCCTCATTGTCAGGTACTAAAAGAATACCTCAACAAGTTATCCTTAAAATTTATACCTCTCTACTATGTCTAACTAGGTTTGATTTCCTTTAGCACCTGCAAATGAGATATTGAACCACGACTAATAAAAAATCAAATATGGACTGTGTAAAAAAATTAATTATATAATTTAGATGTAAAAATTCCAAGAGGTTGTAAGAGGGGATGAAATGCAGGGCAGTAGGAAGGGAGGATGAAAAGTGGGGATAGATGGGATATCGAAAAAGTTGTTATAAACATAGGAAGGGGGTCAGTTACGGAATGGTAAAAATCTTAATCCTAATCTACTCTATAATAAATGTTAATCAATAAATAATAGTGCCTTTGTGTCAATACTTAGAAAGTAAATAACAAATATTAAACTGACCAAATCGAGAGACGCAATGTCTTTTTGACTAAATTTGGAAAAAAAAATCATTAAAATTTAACCCCATTTAAAATATTAATGTAAGATTCGAAAATATAGTTATATAAGTATTTCCACGATTTATTAAATGAGGTAGCCATTTAAGGTATTTAAAACACTGCCGGCAATAGAAATAAACAGAAAAGAATTAAAATATACCAGAACATTGTACTAATTTAGTCGCTTATGGTTTATAAGACAAAAAATGTATATGCTCTTGCTGTTCGCATCACGTAGGATACTTTAAGAGATATTCTGAAATAAAATAATATAATATTAACATAACCATATTCCATTATAATCAACATATTAATGGTAAAACTTACATTTTCTTTTTTTTTTAATTTGGGTGTTATGTGAAGAGCTCCCTGCTGAAGGAAATAGGTGGGGAGGGGGTTTAGAAGTTAATTGTAGGAAATTGGGAAGTACAGAGGTGATAAGTAGTGAGTTGGAAGAGAGGTGGAAAGAGTTTAAGAAACAGCAAGAAAAAAGAGAAACTGAAAGATGATCTACCTGGTAAGTTAATGGCCTAATATAAATTTAAATTAACACTAAAAAATATATGGCAGATCATACATTTTTCACATTTAAGTCTCTTTGGTACAAACCCTCATTGTCAGGTACTAAAAGAATACCTCAACAAGTTATCCTTAAAATTTATACCTCTCTACTATGTCTAAATAGGTTTGATTTCCTTTAGCAGCTGCAAATGAGATATTAAACCATGACTAATAAAACAACAAAGATATATTGCATTAAAAATTAATTATATAATGTAGGTGTAAAAATAAAAAGAGGTTGTAAGAGGAGATGAAATGTAGGCCAATTGGGAGGAAGGTAAGTGGGGATGGATCGGATATAGAAAAAGTTGTTATAAACATAGGGAGGGGGTCAGATACGGAACGGTAACAATTTTAGTCCAAAATGCACTCTATTATAAATGTTAATCAATAAATAATAGTGCCTTTGTGTCAATGCTTATAAAGTAAATAGCAAATATTAAACTGACAAGATCGAGAGACACAATGTCTTTTTGACTAAATTTGTAAAAAAAAAAAAAAAACATTAAAATTTAATCCCTTTTAAAATATTAATGTAAGATTCAAAAATATAGTGTTATAAGTAATTCCAGGATTTATTAAACGAGGTAGCTATTTAAGATAGATATTTAAAACACTGCCGGCAATAGAAATAAACAGAAAAGAATTAAAATATACTTGAACATGGTGCTCATATAGCTGCATATGGTTTATAAGGCAAAAAAATGTATATGCTTTTGCTGTCCGCATCATGTAGAATACTTTTAGAGATATTCTGAAATAAAATAACATTATATTAACATAACCATATTCTACTATAATCAACATATTAGTGGTAAAGCTTACCTATTTTTATTTTGCAATAAAATTTGGGTATAATGTGAAGAGCTCCCTGCTGATGAATAATAATGAAATCTAGCTTAGCTCTCAGATTAAAATGATAAATACTGCATTAAATAATTACAATTATATTAAAAGTAAATAAGAGATGGTTCTGATTTAGAAGGGAAATAGAGGAGGGTCGGTAGTGAGTGGTAGAACTGATTTACTTAAATGGGTGGGGAGGGGGTTTGGAAGTGAATTGTAGGAAATTGGGAAGTACAGAGGTGATAAGTAGAGAGTTGGAAGGGAGGTGGAAAGAGTTTGATAAACGGTAAGACAAAAGAGAAACTGAAAGATGATTTACCAGGTAAGTTTCTAGGCCTAATATAAATTTAAGTTAATAGTAAAATATAAATAATAGATCATAAATTTTTCACATTAAAGCGTCTTTGGTGCAAAGCCTCATTGTCAGGTACTAAAAGAATACCACACCAAGTTATCCTTAAAATGTATACCTCTCTACTATGTCTAACTAGGTTTGATTTCCTTTAGCACCCACAAATGAGATTGAACCACGACTAATAAAAAATCAAATAAGTACTGTGGTGTAAAAAAAATTAATTATATAATTTATATGTATAAATTCCAAGAGGTTGTAAGAGGGGATGAAACGTAGCGCAGTAGAAAGGGAGGATGAAAAGTTGGGATGGATGGGATATCGAAAAAGTTATAAAAATTGGGAGGGGGTCAGATACGGAACAGTAAAAATCTTAGTCCTAATCTACTCTATAATGAATGCCAAGCAATAAATAATAGTGCCTTTGTATCAATGCTTAGAAAGTAAATAGCAAATATTAAACTGACCAGATCGAGAGACACAATGTCTTTTTGACTAAATTTGTAAAAAAAAAAAACATTAAAATTTAACCCCTTTTGAAATATTAAAGTAAGATTTTAAAATATAGTGTTATAAGTAATTCCACGATTCATTAAATGAGGTAGCCATTTAAGGTATTTAAAATACTGCCGGCAATAGAAATAAACAGAAAAGAATTAAAATATACTTGAACATGGTACTCATATAGCTGCTTATGGTTTATAAGGCAAAAAATGTATATGCTCTTTCTGTCCGCATCATGTAGAATACTTTTAGAGATATTCTGAAATAAAATAACGTAATATTAACATAACCATATTCTATTATAATCAACATATTAGTGGTAAAACTGAAGGAAGTAGGTGGGGAGGGGGTTTAGAAGTGAATTGTAGAAAATTGGGAAGTACAGAAGTGATAAATAGTGAGTTGGAAACGGTAAGGCAAAAGAGAAACTGAAAGATGATCTACCTGGCAACTTAATGGCCTAATATAAATTTAAATTAACACTAAAAAATATATGGTAGATCATAAATTTTTCACATTTAAGTCTCTTTGGTACAAACCCTCATAGTCAGATGCCAAAAGGAACATCACAACAAGTTATCCTTAAAATTTATACCTCTCTACTATATCCAACTTGGTTTGATTTCCTTTTGCACTTACGCATGAGATATTGACCATGACTAATAAAAAATGAAAAATGAACGGGGTAAAACGTTATTTTTTTAATTTACCTGTTACCAGAAGGGGAAGAAACGAGGTGATGAAATGTCGGGCGGTTAGAAGAGAGGATGGAATGAGGGAATAGATATTCAAAAATTTTGGGGAGGCTATGGAAATAAACAGATAAAATTGTAATTACCGTAGTGCAGTACTTACGTAGCCGCTTCGTTTTCATAAACAGCTTTTCAAAATTATTCAACAGATTAATGAGTGAACCTACCTTACCTCTGGAAAATCTTATTATTGTAATTCATTGTAATGAATTTGTTGTGATTTGTATTATTTACCATTATAAAATATATAACCTATTATCATCCATGTCGCGCAAAATACTGTTAAAGGAATACTGCAGTAAAATAAAATGATATTAGTATTACAATATTCCATTATAATTAACATATCATAGGTAAAACTTACTTCTTTCTATTATCATTTTGTAACAAAAATTGGCTGTAAAGGGAAAAGATTAACAATCTATAAATCTTACCAAGTTCTCGAATTATAATTATAAATATGATATTAAATAATTACTATTTTATTAAAAGTAAATAAGAAATGGTTTTGATGTTAGAAGGAAGGCGTGTGGGATCAGCCAGAGGGTGACAGAACTGATTAAGAGAAATAGCTGTGGGGGAGAGAGAGGGAGGGGGTTTAGATGAGAATTGTTGGAAATCGGTATGTATAGAAGTGAAAAGTAGTGAGTTGGAAAGAGTTTGAGGAATTGTAAGGCATGAGAGAAACTGAATGATGACCTACCAGGTAAATCTTTGGTCATAAGTAAATTTTAATTAACTCTAAAAAAATATATATTAGATCATAAAATTTTCACATTTAAGCGTCTGTGGTACAAAGTCTCATTATCAGTTTCCAAAGGAACATCACACCAAGTTATCCTTAAAATTTATACCTCTCTACTATATCTAACTTGGTTTGATTTCCTTTTTATACCAGCACATGAGATATTGACCATGACTAATAAAAAAACAAAAATGTACCGGATAAAATTTAGTATTTAAATTTACCTGTTACCAGAAGTAGAAGAAAAGAGGTGATGAAACGTCGGGCGGTTAGAAGGGAGGATGGAATGTGGGAATAGATGTTCAAATTATTTTGTAACAAAAATTGGCTATAAAGGGAAGTGATTAACAATCTGTAAATCTTACTAAGCTCTCGAATTATAATTATAAATATGATATTAAATAATTACTATTTTATAAAAAGTAAATAAGATATTATTATGTTACAAAAATTATTCAACAGATTAATGAGTGAACCTGCCTTACCTCTGGAAAATCTTATTATTGTAATTCATTGTAAGTTTTGTATTATTTACCATTATAAAATGTATAAGCTCTTATCATCCGTGTCACGTAAAATACTGTTAAAGGAATTCTGTAATAAAATAAAATGGTATTAGTATAATAATATTCCATTATAATTAACATATTAGAGGTAAAACTTACATTTTTTTATTATTTTGTAACAAAAATTGGCTGTAAAGGGAAAAGATTAACAATCTATAAATCTTACCAAGCTCTCGAATTAAAATTATAAATATGATATTAAATAATTACTATTTTATTAAAAGTAAATAAGAAATGGTTTTGATGTTAGAAGGAAGGCGTGTGGGATCAGCCAGAGGGTGACAGAACTGATTAAGAGAAATAGCTGTGGAGGGGGTTTGGAAGTGAATTGTTGGAAATCGGTATGTATAGAAGTGAAAAGTAGTGAGTTGGAAAGAGTTTGGGGAATTTTAAGGAATGAGAGAAACTGAAAGATGATCTACCAGGTAAGTTTCTAGGCCTAATATAAATTTAAGTTAATAGTAAAATATAAATAATAGATCATAAATTTTTCACATTAAAGCGTCTTTGGTGCAAAGCCTCATTGTCAGGTACTAAAAGAATACCACACCAAGTTATCCTTAAAATTTGTACCTCTCTACTATGTCTAACTTGTTTTGATTTCCTTTAGCACCTGCAAATGAGATATTGAACCACGACTAATAAAAAATCAAATATGGACTGTGTAAAAAAATTAATTATATAATTTAGATGTAAAAATTCCAAGAGGTTGTAAGAGGGGATGAAATGCAGGGCAGTAGGAAGGGAGGATGAAAAGTGGGGATAGATGGGATATCGAAAAAGTTGTTATAAACATAGGAAGGGGGTCAGTTACGGAATGGTAAAAATCTTAATCCTAATCTACTCTATAATAAATGTTAAGCAATAAATAATAGTGCCTTTGTGTCAATGCTTAGAAAGTAAATAACAAATATTAAACTGACCAAATCGAGAGACGCAATGTCTTTTTGACTAAATTTGGAAAAAAAAATCATTAAAATTTAACCCCATTTAAAATATTAATGTAAGATTCGAAAATATAGTTATATAAGTATTTCCACGATTTATTAAATGAGGTAGCCATTTAAGGTATTTAAAACACTGCCGGCAATAGAAATAAACAGAAAAGAATTAAAATATACCAGAACATTGTACTAATTTAGTCGCTTATGGTTTATAAGACAAAAAATGTATATGCTCTTGCTGTTCGCATCACGTAGGATACTTTAAGAGATATTCTGAAATAAAATAATATAATATTAACATAACCATATTCCATTATAATCAACATATTAATGGTAAAACTTACATTTTCTTTTTTTTTTAATTTGGGTGTTATGTGAAGAGCTCCCTGCTGAAGGAAATAGGTGGGGAGGGGGTTTAGAAGTTAATTGTAGGAAATTGGGAAGTACAGAGGTGATAAGTAGTAAGTTGGAAGAGAGGTGGAAAGAGTTTAAGAAACAGCAAGAAAAAAGAGAAACTGAAAGATGATCTACCTGGTAAGTTAATGGCCTAATATAAATTTAAATTAACACTAAAAAATATATGGCAGATCATACATTTTTCACATTTAAGTCTCTTTGGTACAAACCCTCATTGTCAGGTACTAAAAGAATACCTCAACAAGTTATCCTTAAAATTTATACCTCTCTACTATGTCTAACTAGGTTTGATTTCCTTTAGCAGCTGCAAATGAGATATTAAACCATGACTAATAAAACAACAAAGATATACTGCATTAAAAATTAATTATATAATGTAGGTGTAAAAATAAAAAGAGGTTGTAAGAGGAGATGAAATGTAGGCCAATTGGGAGGAAGGTAAGTGGGGATGGATCGGATATAGAAAAAGTTGTTATAAACATAGGGAGGGGGTCAGATACGGAACGGTAACAATTTTAGTCCAAAATGCACTCTATTATAAATGTTAATCAATAAATAATAGTGCCTTTGTGTCAATGCTTATAAAGTAAATAGCAAATATTAAACTGACAAGATCGAGAGACACAATGTCTTTTTGACTAAATTTGTAAAAAAAAAAAAAAAAAAAAAAACATTAAAATTTAATCCCTTTTAAAATATTAATGTAAGATTCAAAAATATAGTGTTATAAGTAATTCCAGGATTTATTAAACGAGGTAGCTATTTAAGGTAGATATTTAAAACACTGCCGGCAATAGAAATAAACAGAAAAGAATTAAAATATACTTGAACATGTTACTCATATAGCCGCATATGGTTTATAAGGCAAAAAATGTATATGCTTTTGCTATCCGCATCACGTAGAATACTTTTAGAGATATTCTGAAATAAAATAACATTATATTAACATAACCATATTCTATTATAATCAACATATTAGTGGTAAAGCTTACCTATTTTTATTTTGCAATAAAATTTGGGTATAATGTGAAGAGCTCCCTGCTGATGAATAATAATGAAATCTAGCTTAGCTCTCAGATTAAAATGATAAATACTGCATTAAATAATTAATATTATATTAAAAGTAAATAAGAGATGGTTCTGACTTAGAAGGGAAATAGAGGAGGGTCGGTAGTGAGTGGTGGAACTGATTTACTTAAATGGGTGGGGAGGGGGTTTGGAAGTGAATTGTATGAAATTGGGAAGTACAGAGGTGATAAGTAGAGAGTTGGAAGGGAGGTGAAAAGAGTTTGATAAACGGTAAGACAAAAGAGAAACTGAAAGATGATTTACCAGGTAAGTTTCTAGGCCTAATATAAATTTAAGTTAATAGTAAAATATAAATAATAGATCATAAATTTTTCACATTAAAGCGTCTTTGGTGCAAAGCCTCATTGTCAGGTACTAAAAGAATACCACACCAAGTTATCCTTAAAATGTATACCTCTCTACTATGTCTAACTAGGTTTTATTTCCTTTAGCACCTACAAATGAGATTGAACCACGACTAATAAAAAATCAAATAAGTAATGTGGTGTAAAAAAAATTAATTATATAATTTATATGTATAAATTCCAAGAGGTTGTAAGAGGGGATGAAACGTAGCGCAGTAGGAAGGGAGGATGAAAAGTGGGGATGGATGGGATATCGAAAAAGTTATAAAAATAGGGAGGGGGTCAGATACGGAACAGTAAAAATCTTAGTCCTAATCTACTCTATAATAAATGTTAAGCAATAAATAATAGTGCCTTTGTGTCAATGCTTAGAAAGTAAATAGCAAATATTAAACTGACCAGATCGAGAGACACAATGTCTTTTTGACTAAATTTGTAAAAAAAAAAAAAAACATTAAAATTTAACCCCTTTTGAAATATTAAAGTAAGATTTTAAAATATAGTGTTATAAGTAACTCCACGATTCATTAAATGAGGTAGACATTTAAGGTATTTAAAATACTGCCGGCAATAGAAATAAACAGAAAAGAATTAAAATATACTTGAACATGGTACTCATATAGCTGCTTATGGTTTATAGGGCAAAAAATGTATATGCTCTTGCTGTTCGGATCACGTAGAATACTTTTAGAGATATTCTGAAATAAAATAACATAATATTAACATAACCATATTCTATTATAATCAACATATTAGTGGTAAAACTGAAGGAAGTAGGTGGGAAGGGGGTTTAGAAGTGAATTGTAGGAAATTGGGAAGTACAGAAGTGATAAATAGTGAGTTGGAAACGGTAAGGCAAAAGAGAAACTGAAAGATGATCTACCTGGCAACTTAATGGCCTAATATCAATTTAAATTAACACTAAAAAATATATGGTAGATCATAAATTTTTCACATTTAAGTCTCTTTGGTACAAACCCTCATTGTCAGATGCCAAAAGGAACATCACAACAAGTTATCCTTAAAATTTATACCTCTCTACTATATCCAACTTGGTTTGATTTCCTTTTGCACTTACGCATGAGATATTGACCATGACTAATAAAAAATGAAAAATGAACGGGGTAAAACGTTATTTTTTTAATTTACCTGTTACCAGAAGAGGAAGAAACGAGGTGATGAAATGTCGGGCGGTTAGAAGGGAGGATGGAATGAGGGAATAGATGTTCAAAAATTTTGGGGAAATTAAAAATGTTGGGGAGGCTATGGAAATAAACAGATAAAATTGTAATTACCGTAGTGCAGTACTTACATAGCCGCTTCGTTTTCATAAACAGCTTTTCAAAATTATTAAACAGATTAATGAGTGAACCTACCTTACCTCTGGAAAATCTTATTATTGTAATTCATTGTAATGAATTTGTTGTGATTTGTATTATTTACCATTATAAAATATATAACCTATTATCATCCATGTCGCGCAAAATACTGTTAAAGGAATACTGCAGTAAAATAAAATGATATTAGTATTACAATATCCCATTATAATTAACATATCATAGGTAAAACTTACTTCTTTCTATTATCATTTTGTAACAAAAATTGGCTGTAAAGGGAAAAGATTAACAATCTATAAATCTTACCAAGTTCTCGAATTATAATTATAAATATGATATTAAATAATTACTATTTTATTAAAAGTAAATAAGAAATGGTTTTGATGTTAGAAGGAAGGCGTGTGGGATCAGCCAGAGGGTGACAGAACTGATTAAGAGAAATAGCTGTGGGGGAGAGAGAGGGAGGGGGTTTAGATGAGAATTGTTGGAAATCGGTATGTATAGAAGTGAAAAGTAGTGAGTTGGAAAGAGTTTGAGGAATTGTAAGGCATGAGAGAAACTGAATGATGACCTACCAGGTAAATCTTTGGTCATAAGTAAATTTTAATTAACTCTAAAAAAATATATATTAGATCATAAAATTTTCACATTTAAGCGTCTGTGGTACAAAGTCTCATTATCAGTTTCCAAAGGAACATCACACCAAGTTATCCTTAAAATTTATACCTCTCTACTATATCTAACTCGGTTTGATTTCCTTTTTATACCAGCACATGAGATATTGACCATGACTAATAAAAAAACAAAAATGTACCGGATAAAATTTAGTATTTAAATTTACCTGTTACCAGAAGTAGAAGAAAAGAGGTGATGAAACGTCGGGCGGTTAGAAGGGAGGATGGAATGTGGGAATAGATGTTCAAATTATTTTGTAACAAAAATTGGCTATAAAGGGAAGTGATTAACAATCTGTAAATCTTACCAAGCTCTCGGATTAAAATTATAAATATGATATTAAATAATTACTATTTTATTAAAAGCAAATAAGAAATGGTTTTGATGTTAGAAGGAAGATGTGTGGGATCAGCCAGAGGGTGACAGAACTGATTAAGAGAAATAGCTGTGGAGGGGGTTTGGAAGTGAATTGTTGGAAATCAGTATGTATAGAAGTGAAAAGTAGTGAGTTGGAAAGAGTTTGGGGAATTGTAAGGCATGAGAGAAACTGAAAGATGATCTACCAGGTAAGTTTTTAGGCCTAATATAAATTTAAATTAATAGTAAAAAATATATGGTAGATCATAAATTTTTAACATTAAAGCGCTTTGGTTCAAATCTTCATTGTCAGGTACTAAAAGAATACCACACCAAGTTATCCTTAAAATGTATACCTCTCTACTATGTCTAACTAGGTTTGATTTCCTTTAGCAGCTGCAAATGAGATATTAAACCATGACTAATAAAACAACAAAGATATACTGCATTAAAAATTAATTATATAATGTAGGTGTAAAAATAAAAAGAGGTTGTAAGAGGAGATGAAATGTAGGCCAATTGGGAGGAAGGTAAGTGGAGATGGATCGGATATAGAAAAAGTTGTTATAAACATAGGGAGGGGGTCAGATACGGAACGGTAACAATTTTAGTCCAAAATGCACTCTATTATAAATGTTAATCAATAAATAATAGTGCCTTTGTGTCAATGCTTATAAAGTAAATAGCAAATATTAAACTGACAAGATCGAGAGACACAATGTCTTTTTGACTAAATTTGTAAAAAAAAAAAAAAAAAAAAAAAACATTAAAATTTAATCCCTTTTAAAATATTAATGTAAGATTCAAAAATATAGTGTTATAAGTAATTCCAGGATTTATTAAACGAGGTAGCTATTTAAGGTAGATATTTAAAACACTGCCGGCAATAGAAATAAACAGAAAAGAATTAAAATATACTTGAACATGTTACTCATATAGCCGCATATGGTTTATAAGGCAAAAAATGTATATGCTTTTGCTATCCGCATCACGTAGAATACTTTTAGAGATATTCTGAAATAAAATAACATTATATTAACATAACCATATTCTATTATAATCAACATATTAGTGGTAAAGCTTACCTATTTTTATTTTGCAATAAAATTTGGGTATAATGTGAAGAGCTCCCTGCTGATGAATAATAATGAAATCTAGCTTAGCTCTCAGATTAAAATGATAAATACTGCATTAAATAATTAATATTATATTAAAAGTAAATAAGAGATGGTTCTGACTTAGAAGGGAAATAGAGGAGGGTCGGTAGTGAGTGGTAGAACTGATTTACTTAAATGGGTGGGGAGGGGGTTTGGAAGTGAATTGTATGAAATTGGGAAGTACAGAGGTGATAAGTAGAGAGTTGGAAGGGAGGTGAAAAGAGTTTGATAAACGGTAAGACAAAAGAGAAACTGAAAGATGATTTACCAGGTAAGTTTCTAGGCCTAATATAAATTTAAGTTAATAGTAAAATATAAATAATAGATCATAAATTTTTCACATTAAAGCGTCTTTGGTGCAAAGCCTCATTGTCAGGTACTAAAAGAATACCACACCAAGTTATCCTTAAAATGTATACCTCTCTACTATGTCTAACTAGGTTTGATTTCCTTTAGCACCCACAAATGAGATTGAACCACGACTAATAAAAAATCAAATATGGACTGTGTAAAAAAATTAATTATATAATTTAGATGTAAAAATTCCAAGAGGTTGTAAGAGGGGATGAAATGCAGGGGATGAAATAACCCCATTTAAAATATTAATGTAAGATTCAAAAATATAGTGTTATAAGTAATTCCAGGATTTATTAAACGAGGTAGCTATTTAAGGTAGATATTTAAAACACTGCCGGCAATAGAAATAAACAGAAAAGAATTAAAATATACTTGAACATGAATTGTAGGAAATTGGGAAGAACAGAGGTGATATGTAGAGAGTTGGAAGGGAGGTGGAAAGAGTTTGATAAACGGTAAGACAAAAGAGAAACTGAAAGATCATCTACCAGGTAAGTTTTTAGGCCTAATATAAATTTAAGTTAATAGTAAAAAATATATAATAGATCATAAATTTTTCACATTAAAGCGTCTTTGGTGCAAAGCCTCATTGTCAGGTACTAAAAGAATACCACACCAAGTTATCCTTAAAATGTATACCTCTCTACTATGTCTAACTAGATTTGATTTCCTTTAGCACCTACAAATGAGATTGAACCACGACTAATAAAAAATCAAATAAGTACTGTGGTGTAAAAAAAATTAATTATATAATTTATATGTATAAATTCCAAGAGGTTGTAAGAGGGGATGAAACGTAGCGCAGTAGGAAGGGAGGATGAAAAGTGGGGATGGATGGGATATCGAAAAAGTTATAAAAATAGGGAGGGAGTCAGATACGGAACAGTAAAAATCTTAGTCCTAATCTACTCTATAATAAATGTTAAGCAATAAATAATAGTGCCTTTGTGTCAATGCTTAGAAAGTAAATAACAAATATTAAACTGACCAGATCGAGAGACACAATGTCTTTTTGACTAAATTTGTAAAAAAAAAAAACATTAAAATTTAACCCCTTTTGAAATATTAAAGTAAGATTTTAAAATATAGTGTTATAAGTAATTCCACGATTCATTAAATGAGGTAGCCATTTAAGGTATTTAAAATACTGCCGGCAATAGAAATAAACAGAAAAGAATTAAAATATACTTGAACATGGTACTCATATAGCTGCTTATGGTTTATAGGGCAAAAAATGTATATGCTCTTGCTGTTCGGATCACGTAGAATACTTTTAGAGATATTCTGAAATAAAATAACATAATATTAACATAACCATATTCTATTATAATCAACATATTAGTGGTAAAACTGAAGGAAGTAGGTGGGAAGGGGGTTTAGAAGTGAATTGTAGGAAATTGGGAAGTACAGAAGTGATAAATAGTGAGTTGGAAACGGTAAGGCAAAAGAGAAACTGAAAGATGATCTACCTGGCAACTTAATGGCCTAATATCAATTTAAATTAACACTAAAAAATATATGGTAGATCATAAATTTTTCACATTTAAGTCTCTTTGGTACAAACCCTCATTGTCAGATGCCAAAAGGAACATCACAACAAGTTATCCTTAAAATTTATACCTCTCTACTATATCCAACTTGGTTTGATTTCCTTTTGCACTTACGCATGAGATATTGACCATGACTAATAAAAAATGAAAAATGAACGGGGTAAAACGTTATTTTTTTAATTTACCTGTTACCAGAAGTAGAAGAAAAGAGGTGATGAAACGTCGGGCGGTTAGAAGGGAGGATGGAATGTGGGAATAGATGTTCAAATTATTTTGTAACAAAAATTGGCTATAAAGGGAAGTGATTAACAATCTGTAAATCTTACTAAGCTCTCGAATTATAATTATAAATATGATATTAAATAATTACTATTTTATAAAAAGTAAATAAGATATTATTATGTTACAAAAATTATTCAACAGATTAATGAGTGAACCTGCCTTACCTCTGGAAAATCTTATTATTGTAATTCATTGTAAGTTTTGTATTATTTACCATTATAAAATGTATAAGCTCTTATCATCCGTGTCACGTAAAATACTGTTAAAGGAATTCTGTAATAAAATAAAATGGTATTAGTATAATAATATTCCATTATAATTAACATATTAGAGGTAAAACTTACATTTTTTTATTATTTTGTAACAAAAATTGGCTGTAAAGGGAAAAGATTAACAATCTATAAATCTTACCAAGCTCTCGAATTAAAATTATAAATATGATATTAAATAATTACTATTTTATTAAAAGTAAATAAGAAATGGTTTTGATGTTAGAAGGAAGGCGTGTGGGATCAGCCAGAGGGTGACAGAACTGATTAAGAGAAATAGCTGTGGAGGGGGTTTGGAAGTGAATTGTTGGAAATCGGTATGTATAGAAGTGAAAAGTAGTGAGTTGGAAAGAGTTTGGGGAATTTTAAGGAATGAGAGAAACTGAAAGATGATCTACCAGGTAAGTTTCTAGGCCTAATATAAATTTAAGTTAATAGTAAAATATAAATAATAGATCATAAATTTTTCACATTAAAGCGTCTTTGGTGCAAAGCCTCATTGTCAGGTACTAAAAGAATACCACACCAAGTTATCCTTAAAATTTGTACCTCTCTACTATGTCTAACTTGTTTTGATTTCCTTTAGCACCTGCAAATGAGATATTGAACCACGACTAATAAAAAATCAAATATGGACTGTGTAAAAAAATTAATTATATAATTTAGATGTAAAAATTCCAAGAGGTTGTAAGAGGGGATGAAATGCAGGGCAGTAGGAAGGGAGGATGAAAAGTGGGGATAGATGGGATATCGAAAAAGTTGTTATAAACATAGGAAGGGGGTCAGTTACGGAATGGTAAAAATCTTAATCCTAATCTACTCTATAATAAATGTTAAGCAATAAATAATAGTGCCTTTGTGTCAATGCTTAGAAAGTAAATAACAAATATTAAACTGACCAAATCGAGAGACGCAATGTCTTTTTGACTAAATTTGGAAAAAAAAATCATTAAAATTTAACCCCATTTAAAATATTAATGTAAGATTCGAAAATATAGTTATATAAGTATTTCCACGATTTATTAAATGAGGTAGCCATTTAAGGTATTTAAAACACTGCCGGCAATAGAAATAAACAGAAAAGAATTAAAATATACCAGAACATTGTACTAATTTAGTCGCTTATGGTTTATAAGACAAAAAATGTATATGCTCTTGCTGTTCGCATCACGTAGGATACTTTAAGAGATATTCTGAAATAAAATAATATAATATTAACATAACCATATTCCATTATAATCAACATATTAATGGTAAAACTTACATTTTCTTTTTTTTTTAATTTGGGTGTTATGTGAAGAGCTCCCTGCTGAAGGAAATAGGTGGGGAGGGGGTTTAGAAGTTAATTGTAGGAAATTGGGAAGTACAGAGGTGATAAGTAGTCAGTTGGAAGAGAGGTGGAAAGAGTTTAAGAAACAGCAAGAAAAAAGAGAAACTGAAAGATGATCTACCTGGTAAGTTAATGGCCTAATATAAATTTAAATTAACACTAAAAAATATATGGCAGATCATACATTTTTCACATTTAAGTCTCTTTGGTACAAACCCTCATTGTCAGGTACTAAAAGAATACCTCAACAAGTTATCCTTAAAATTTATACCTCTCTACTATGTCTAACTAGGTTTGATTTCCTTTAGCAGCTGCAAATGAGATATTAAACCATGACTAATAAAACAACAAAGATATACTGCATTAAAAATTAATTATATAATGTAGGTGTAAAAATAAAAAGAGGTTGTAAGAGGAGATGAAATGTAGGCCAATTGGGAGGAAGGTAAGTGGGGATGGATCGGATATAGAAAAAGTTGTTATAAACATAGGGAGGGGGTCAGATACGGAACGGTAACAATTTTAGTCCAAAATGCACTCTATTATAAATGTTAATCAATAAATAATAGTGCCTTTGTGTCAATGCTTATAAAGTAAATAGCAAATATTAAACTGACAAGATCGAGAGACACAATGTCTTTTTGACTAAATTTGTAAAAAAAAAAAAAAAAAAAAAAAAACATTAAAATTTAATCCCTTTTAAAATATTAATGTAAGATTCAAAAATATAGTGTTATAAGTAATTCCAGGATTTATTAAACGAGGTAGCTATTTAAGGTAGATATTTAAAACACTGCCGGCAATAGAAATAAACAGAAAAGAATTAAAATATACTTGAACATGTTACTCATATAGCCGCATATGGTTTATAAGGCAAAAAATGTATATGCTTTTGCTATCCGCATCACGTAGAATACTTTTAGAGATATTCTGAAATAAAATAACATTATATTAACATAACCATATTCTATTATAATCAACATATTAGTGGTAAAGCTTACCTATTTTTATTTTGCAATAAAATTTGGGTATAATGTGAAGAGCTCCCTGCTGATGAATAATAATGAAATCTAGCTTAGCTCTCAGATTAAAATGATAAATACTGCATTAAATAATTAATATTATATTAAAAGTAAATAAGAGATGGTTCTGACTTAGAAGGGAAATAGAGGAGGGTCGGTAGTGAGTGGTGGAACTGATTTACTTAAATGGGTGGGGAGGGGGTTTGGAAGTGAATTGTATGAAATTGGGAAGTACAGAGGTGATAAGTAGAGAGTTGGAAGGGAGGTGAAAAGAGTTTGATAAACGGTAAGACAAAAGAGAAACTGAAAGATGATTTACCAGGTAAGTTTCTAGGCCTAATATAAATTTAAGTTAATAGTAAAATATAAATAATAGATCATAAATTTTTCACATTAAAGCGTCTTTGGTGCAAAGCCTCATTGTCAGGTACTAAAAGAATACCACACCAAGTTATCCTTAAAATTTGTACCTCTCTACTATGTCTAACTTGTTTTGATTTCCTTTAGCACCTGCAAATGAGATATTGAACCACGACTAATAAAAAATCAAATATGGACTGTGTAAAAAAATTAATTATATAATTTAGATGTAAAAATTCCAAGAGGTTGTAAGAGGGGATGAAATGCAGGGCAGTAGGAAGGGAGGATGAAAAGTGGGGATAGATGGGATATCAAAAAAGTTGTTATAAACATAGGAAGGGGGTCAGTTACGGAATGGTAAAAATCTTAATCCTAATCTACTCTATAATAAATGTTAAGCAATAAATAATAGTGCCTTTGTGTCAATACTTAGAAAGTAAATAACAAATATTAAACTGACCAAATCGAGAGACGCAATGTCTTTTTGACTAAATTTGGAAAAAAAAATCATTAAAATTTAACCCCATTTAAAATATTAATGTAAGATTCAAAAATATAGTTATATAAGTATTTCCACGATTTATTAAATGAGGTAGCCATTTAAGGTATTTAAAACACTGCCGGCAATAGAAATAAACAGAAAAGAAATAAAATATACCAGAACATTGTACTAATTTAGTCGCTTATGGTTTATAAGACAAAAAATGTATATGCTCTTGCTGTTCGCATCACGTAGGATACTTTAAGAGATATTCTGAAATAAAATAATATAATATTAACATAACCATATTCCATTATAATCAACATATTAATGGTAAAACTTACATTTTCTTTTTTTTTTAATTTGGGTGTTATGTGAAGAGCTCCCTGCTGAAGGAAATAGGTGGGGAGGGGGTTTAGAAGTTAATTGTAGGAAATTGGGAAGTACAGAGGTGATAAGTAGTAAGTTGGAAGAGAGGTGGAAAGAGTTTAAGAAACAGCAAGAAAAAAGAGAAACTGAAAGATGATCTACCTGGTAAGTTAATGGCCTAATATAAATTTAAATTAACACTAAAAAATATATGGCAGATCATACATTTTTCACATTTAAGTCTCTTTGGTACAAACCCTCATTGTCAGGTACTAAAAGAATACCTCAACAAGTTATCCTTAAAATTTATACCTCTCTACTATGTCTAACTAGGTTTGATTTCCTTTAGCAGCTGCAAATGAGATATTAAACCATGACTAATAAAACAACAAAGATATACTG
Source organism: Rhaphigaster nebulosa (assembly GCA_948150685.1). Classification (NCBI taxonomy): domain Eukaryota; kingdom Metazoa; phylum Arthropoda; class Insecta; order Hemiptera; family Pentatomidae; genus Rhaphigaster; species Rhaphigaster nebulosa. The sequence goes on along the minus strand of OX411311.1, from coordinate 128,415,085 downwards.
CATTAAAAATTAATTATATAATGTAGGTGTAAAAATAAAAAGAGGTTGTAAGAGGAGATGAAATGTAGGCCAATTGGGAGGAAGGTAAGTGGGGATGGATCGGATATAGAAAAAGTTGTTATAAACATAGGGAGGGGGTCAGATACGGAACGGTAACAATTTTAGTCCAAAATGCACTCTATTATAAATGTTAATCAATAAATAATAGTGCCTTTGTGTCAATGCTTATAAAGTAAATAGCAAATATTAAACTGACAAGATCGAGAGACACAATGTCTTTTTGACTAAATTTGTAAAAAAAAAAAAAAAAAAAAAAACATTAAAATTTAATCCCTTTTAAAATATTAATGTAAGATTCAAAAATATAGTGTTATAAGTAATTCCAGGATTTATTAAACGAGGTAGCTATTTAAGGTAGATATTTAAAACACTGCCGGCAATAGAAATAAACAGAAAAGAATTAAAATATACTTGAACATGTTACTCATATAGCCGCATATGGTTTATAAGGCAAAAAATGTATATGCTTTTGCTATCTGCATCACGTAGAATACTTTTAGAGATATTCTGAAATAAAATAACATTATATTAACATAACCATATTCTATTATAATCAACATATTAGTGGTAAAGCTTACCTATTTTTATTTTGCAATAAAATTTGGGTATAATGTGAAGAGCTCCCTGCTGATGAATAATAATGAAATCTAGCTTAGCTCTCAGATTAAAATGATAAATACTGCATTAAATAATTAATATTATATTAAAAGTAAATAAGAGATGGTTCTGACTTAGAAGGGAAATAGAGGAGGGTCGGTAGTGAGTGGTGGAACTGATTTACTTAAATGGGTGGGGAGGGGGTTTGGAAGTGAATTGTATGAAATTGGGAAGTACAGAGGTGATAAGTAGAGAGTTGGAAGGGAGGTGAAAAGAGTTTGATAAACGGTAAGACAAAAGAGAAACTGAAAGATGATTTACCAGGTAAGTTTCTAGGCCTAATATAAATTTAAGTTAATAGTAAAATATAAATAATAGATCATAAATTTTTCACATTAAAGCGTCTTTGGTGCAAAGCCTCATTGTCAGGTACTAAAAGAATACCACACCAAGTTATCCTTAAAATGTATACCTCTCTACTATGTCTAACTAGGTTTTATTTCCTTTAGCACCTACAAATGAGATTGAACCACGACTAATAAAAAATCAAATAAGTAATGTGGTGTAAAAAAAATTAATTATATAATTTATATGTATAAATTCCAAGAGGTTGTAAGAGGGGATGAAACGTAGCGCAGTAGGAAGGGAGGATGAAAAGTGGGGATGGATGGGATATCGAAAAAGTTATAAAAATAGGGAGGGGGTCAGATACGGAACAGTAAAAATCTTAGTCCTAATCTACTCTATAATAAATGTTAAGCAATAAATAATAGTGCCTTTGTGTCAATGCTTAGAAAGTAAATAGCAAATATTAAACTGACCAGATCGAGAGACACAATGTCTTTTTGACTAAATTTGTAAAAAAAAAAAAAAACATTAAAATTTAACCCCTTTTGAAATATTAAAGTAAGATTTTAAAATATAGTGTTATAAGTAACTCCACGATTCATTAAATGAGGTAGACATTTAAGGTATTTAAAATACTGCCGGCAATAGAAATAAACAGAAAAGAATTAAAATATACTTGAACATGGTACTCATATAGCTGCTTATGGTTTATAGGGCAAAAAATGTATATGCTCTTGCTGTTCGGATCACGTAGAATACTTTTAGAGATATTCTGAAATAAAATAACATAATATTAACATAACCATATTCTATTATAATCAACATATTAGTGGTAAAACTGAAGGAAGTAGGTGGGAAGGGGGTTTAGAAGTGAATTGTAGGAAATTGGGAAGTACAGAAGTGATAAATAGTGAGTTGGAAACGGTAAGGCAAAAGAGAAACTGAAAGATGATCTACCTGGCAACTTAATGGCCTAATATCAATTTAAATTAACACTAAAAAATATATGGTAGATCATAAATTTTTCACATTTAAGTCTCTTTGGTACAAACCCTCATTGTCAGATGCCAAAAGGAACATCACAACAAGTTATCCTTAAAATTTATACCTCTCTACTATATCCAACTTGGTTTGATTTCCTTTTGCACTTACGCATGAGATATTGACCATGACTAATAAAAAATGAAAAATGAACGGGGTAAAACGTTATTTTTTTAATTTACCTGTTACCAGAAGAGGAAGAAACGAGGTGATGAAATGTCGGGCGGTTAGAAGGGAGGATGGAATGAGGGAATAGATGTTCAAAAATTTTGGGGAAATTAAAAATGTTGGGGAGGCTATGGAAATAAACAGATAAAATTGTAATTACCGTAGTGCAGTACTTACATAGCCGCTTCGTTTTCATAAACAGCTTTTCAAAATTATTCAACAGATTAATGAGTGAACCTACCTTACCTCTGGAAAATCTTATTATTGTAATTCATTGTAATGAATTTGTTGTGATTTGTATTATTTACCATTATAAAATATATAACCTATTATCATCCATGTCGCGCAAAATACTGTTAAAGGAATACTGCAGTAAAATAAAATGATATTAGTATTACAATATCCCATTATAATTAACATATCATAGGTAAAACTTACTTCTTTCTATTATCATTTTGTAACAAAAATTGGCTGTAAAGGGAAGTGATTAACAATTTATAAATCTTACCAAGTTCTCGAATTATAATTATAAATATGATATTAAATAATTACTATTTTATTAAAAGTAAATAAGAAATGGTTTTGATGTTAGAAGGAAGGCGTGTGGGATCAGCCAGAGGGTGACAGAACTGATTAAGAGAAATAGCTGTGGGGGAGAGAGAGGGAGGGGGTTTAGATGAGAATTGTTGGAAATCGGTATGTATAGAAGTGAAAAGTAGTGAGTTGGAAAGAGTTTGAGGAATTGTAAGGCATGAGAGAAACTGAATGATGACCTACCAGGTAAATCTTTGGTCATAAGTAAATTTTAATTAACTCTAAAAAAATATATATTAGATCATAAAATTTTCACATTTAAGCGTCTGTGGTACAAAGTCTCATTATCAGTTTCCAAAGGAACATCACACCAAGTTATCCTTAAAATTTATACCTCTCTACTATATCTAACTTGGTTTGATTTCCTTTTTATACCAGCACATGAGATATTGACCATGACTAATAAAAAAACAAAAATGTACCGGATAAAATTTAGTATTTAAATTTACCTGTTACCAGAAGTAGAAGAAAAGAGGTGATGAAACGTCGGGCGGTTAGAAGGGAGGATGGAATGTGGGAATAGATGTTCAAATTATTTTGTAACAAAAATTGGCTATAAAGGGAAGTGATTAACAATCTGTAAATCTTACTAAGCTCTCGAATTATAATTATAAATATGATATTAAATAATTACTATTTTATAAAAAGTAAATAAGATATTATTATGTTACAAAAATTATTCAACAGATTAATGAGTGAACCTGCCTTACCTCTGGAAAATCTTATTATTGTAATTCATTGTAAGTTTTGTATTATTTACCATTATAAAATGTATAACCTATTATCATCCATGTCGCGCAAAATACTGTTAAAGGAATACTGCAGTAAAATAAAATGATATTAGTATTACAATATCCCATTATAATTAACATATCATAGGTAAAACTTACTTCTTTCTATTATCATTTTGTAACAAAAATTGGCTGTAAAGGGAAAAGATTAACAATCTATAAATCTTACCAAGCTCTCGAATTAAAATTATAAATATGATATTAAATAATTACTATTTTATTAAAAGTAAATAAGAAATGGTTTTGATGTTAGAAGGAAGATGTGTGGGATCAGCCAGAGGGTGACAGAACTGATTAAGAGAAATAGCTGTGGAGGGGGTTTGGAAGTGAATTGTTGGAAATCGGTATGTATAGAAGTGAAAAGTAGTGAGTTGGAAAGAGTTTGGGGAATTTTAAGGAATGAGAGAAACTGAAAGATGATCTACCAGGTAAGTTTCTAGGCCTAATATAAATTTAAGTTAATAGTAAAATATAAATAATAGATCATAAATTTTTCACATTAAAGCGTCTTTGGTGCAAAGCCTCATTGTCAGGTACTAAAAGAATACCACACCAAGTTATCCTTAAAATTTGTACCTCTCTACTATGTCTAACTTGTTTTGATTTCCTTTAGCACCTGCAAATGAGATATTGAACCACGACTAATAAAAAATCAAATATGGACTGTGTAAAAAAATTAATTATATAATTTAGATGTAAAAATTCCAAGAGGTTGTAAGAGGGGATGAAATGCAGGGCAGTAGGAAGGGAGGATGAAAAGTGGGGATAGATGGGATATCGAAAAAGTTGTTATAAACATAGGAAGGGGGTCAGTTACGGAATGGTAAAAATCTTAATCCTAATCTACTCTATAATAAATGTTAAGCAATAAATAATAGTGCCTTTGTGTCAATGCTTAGAAAGTAAATAACAAATATTAAACTGACCAAATCGAGAGACGCAATGTCTTTTTGACTAAATTTGGAAAAAAAAATCATTAAAATTTAACCCCATTTAAAATATTAATGTAAGATTCGAAAATATAGTTATATAAGTATTTCCACGATTTATTAAATGAGGTAGCTATTTAAGGTAGATATTTAAAACACTGCCGGCAATAGAAATAAACAGAAAAAAATTAAAATATACTTGAACATGTTACTCATATAGCCGCATATGGTTTATAAGGCAAAAAATGTATATGCTTTTGCTATCCGCATCACGTAGAATACTTTTAGAGATATTCTGAAATAAAATAACATTATATTAACATAACCATATTCTATTATAATCAACATATTAGTGGTAAAGCTTACCTATTTTTATTTTGCAATAAAATTTGGGTATAATGTGAAGAGCTCCCTGCTGATGAATAATAATGAAATCTAGCTTAGCTCTCAGATTAAAATGATAAATACTGCATTAAATAATTAATATTATATTAAAAGTAAATAAGAGATGGTTCTGACTTAGAAGGGAAATAGAGGAGGGTCGGTAGTGAGTGGTGGAACTGATTTACTTAAATGGGTGGGGAGGGGGTTTGGAAGTGAATTGTATGAAATTGGGAAGTACAGAGGTGATAAGTAGAGAGTTGGAAGGGAGGTGAAAAGAGTTTGATAAACGGTAAGACAAAAGAGAAACTGAAAGATGATTTACCAGGTAAGTTTCTAGGCCTAATATAAATTTAAGTTAATAGTAAAATATAAATAATAGATCATAAATTTTTCACATTAAAGCGTCTTTGGTGCAAAGCCTCATTGTCAGGTACTAAAAGAATACCACACCAAGTTATCCTTAAAATGTATACCTCTCTACTATGTCTAACTAGGTTTTATTTCCTTTAGCACCTACAAATGAGATTGAACCACGACTAATAAAAAATCAAATAAGTAATGTGGTGTAAAAAAAATTAATTATATAATTTATATGTATAAATTCCAAGAGGTTGTAAGAGGGGATGAAACGTAGCGCAGTAGGAAGGGAGGATGAAAAGTGGGGATGGATGGGATATCGAAAAAGTTATAAAAATAGGGAGGGGGTCAGATACGGAACAGTAAAAATCTTAGTCCTAATCTACTCTATAATAAATGTTAAGCAATAAATAATAGTGCCTTTGTGTCAATGCTTAGAAAGTAAATAGCAAATATTAAACTGACCAGATCGAGAGACACAATGTCTTTTTGACTAAATTTGTAAAAAAAAAAAAAAACATTAAAATTTAACCCCTTTTGAAATATTAAAGTAAGATTTTAAAATATAGTGTTATAAGTAACTCCACGATTCATTAAATGAGGTAGACATTTAAGGTATTTAAAATACTGCCGGCAATAGAAATAAACAGAAAAGAATTAAAATATACTTGAACATGGTACTCATATAGCTGCTTATGGTTTATAGGGCAAAAAATGTATATGCTCTTGCTGTTCGGATCACGTAGAATACTTTTAGAGATATTCTGAAATAAAATAACATAATATTAACATAACCATATTCTATTATAATCAACATATTAGTGGTAAAACTGAAGGAAGTAGGTGGGAAGGGGGTTTAGAAGTGAATTGTAGGAAATTGGGAAGTACAGAAGTGATAAATAGTGAGTTGGAAACGGTAAGGCAAAAGAGAAACTGAAAGATGATCTACCTGGCAACTTAATGGCCTAATATCAATTTAAATTAACACTAAAAAATATATGGTAGATCATAAATTTTTCACATTTAAGTCTCTTTGGTACAAACCCTCATTGTCAGATGCCAAAAGGAACATCACAACAAGTTATCCTTAAAATTTATACCTCTCTACTATATCCAACTTGGTTTGATTTCCTTTTGCACTTACGCATGAGATATTGACCATGACTAATAAAAAATGAAAAATGAACGGGGTAAAACGTTATTTTTTTAATTTACCTGTTACCAGAAGAGGAAGAAACGAGGTGATGAAATGTCGGGCGGTTAGAAGGGAGGATGGAATGAGGGAATAGATGTTCAAAAATTTTGGGGAAATTAAAAATGTTGGGGAGGCTATGGAAATAAACAGATAAAATTGTAATTACCGTAGTGCAGTACTTACATAGCCGCTTCGTTTTCATAAACAGCTTTTCAAAATTATTCAACAGATTAATGAGTGAACCTACCTTACCTCTGGAAAATCTTATTATTGTAATTCATTGTAATGAATTTGTTGTGATTTGTATTATTTACCATTATAAAATATATAACCTATTATCATCCATGTCGCGCAAAATACTGTTAAAGGAATACTGCAGTAAAATAAAATGATATTAGTATTACAATATCCCATTATAATTAACATATCATAGGTAAAACTTACTTCTTTCTATTATCATTTTGTAACAAAAATTGGCTGTAAAGGGAAGTGATTAACAATTTATAAATCTTACCAAGTTCTCGAATTATAATTATAAATATGATATTAAATAATTACTATTTTATTAAAAGTAAATAAGAAATGGTTTTGATGTTAGAAGGAAGGCGTGTGGGATCAGCCAGAGGGTGACAGAACTGATTAAGAGAAATAGCTGTGGGGGAGAGAGAGGGAGGGGGTTTAGATGAGAATTGTTGGAAATCGGTATGTATAGAAGTGAAAAGTAGTGAGTTGGAAAGAGTTTGAGGAATTGTAAGGCATGAGAGAAACTGAATGATGACCTACCAGGTAAATCTTTGGTCATAAGTAAATTTTAATTAACTCTAAAAAAATATATATTAGATCATAAAATTTTCACATTTAAGCGTCTGTGGTACAAAGTCTCATTATCAGTTTCCAAAGGAACATCACACCAAGTTATCCTTAAAATTTATACCTCTCTACTATATCTAACTTGGTTTGATTTCCTTTTTATACCAGCACATGAGATATTGACCATGACTAATAAAAAAACAAAAATGTACCGGATAAAATTTAGTATTTAAATTTACCTGTTACCAGAAGTAGAAGAAAAGAGGTGATGAAACGTCGGGCGGTTAGAAGGGAGGATGGAATGTGGGAATAGATGTTCAAATTATTTTGTAACAAAAATTGGCTATAAAGGGAAGTGATTAACAATCTGTAAATCTTACTAAGCTCTCGAATTATAATTATAAATATGATATTAAATAATTACTATTTTATAAAAAGTAAATAAGATATTATTATGTTACAAAAATTATTCAACAGATTAATGAGTGAACCTGCCTTACCTCTGGAAAATCTTATTATTGTAATTCATTGTAAGTTTTGTATTATTTACCATTATAAAATGTATAACCTATTATCATCCATGTCGCGCAAAATACTGTTAAAGGAATACTGCAGTAAAATAAAATGATATTAGTATTACAATATCCCATTATAATTAACATATCATAGGTAAAACTTACTTCTTTCTATTATCATTTTGTAACAAAAATTGGCTGTAAAGGGAAGTGATTAACAATTTATAAATCTTACCAAGTTCTCGAATTATAATTATAAATATGATATTAAATAATTACTATTTTATTAAAAGTAAATAAGAAATGGTTTTGATGTTAGAAGGAAGGCGTGTGGGATCAGCCAGAGGGTGACAGAACTGATTAAGAGAAATAGCTGTGGAGGGGGTTTGGAAGTGAATTGTTGGAAATCGGTATGTATAGAAGTGAAAAGTAGTGAGTTGGAAAGAGTTTGGGGAATTTTAAGGAATGAGAGAAACTGAAAGATGATCTACCAGGTAAGTTTCTAGGCCTAATATAAATTTAAGTTAATAGTAAAATATAAATAATAGATCATAAATTTTTCACATTAAAGCGTCTTTGGTGCAAAGCCTCATTGTCAGGTACTAAAAGAATACCACACCAAGTTATCCTTAAAATTTGTACCTCTCTACTATGTCTAACTTGTTTTGATTTCCTTTAGCACCTGCAAATGAGATATTGAACCACGACTAATAAAAAATCAAATATGGACTGTGTAAAAAAATTAATTATATAATTTAGATGTAAAAATTCCAAGAGGTTGTAAGAGGGGATGAAATGCAGGGCAGTAGGAAGGGAGGATGAAAAGTGGGGATAGATGGGATATCGAAAAAGTTGTTATAAACATAGGAAGGGGGTCAGTTACGGAATGGTAAAAATCTTAATCCTAATCTACTCTATAATAAATGTTAAGCAATAAATAATAGTGCCTTTGTGTCAATGCTTAGAAAGTAAATAACAAATATTAAACTGACCAAATCGAGAGACGCAATGTCTTTTTGACTAAATTTGGAAAAAAAAATCATTAAAATTTAACCCCATTTAAAATATTAATGTAAGATTCGAAAATATAGTTATATAAGTATTTCCACGATTTATTAAATGAGGTAGCCATTTAAGGTATTTAAAACACTGCCGGCAATAGAAATAAACAGAAAAGAATTAAAATATACCAGAACATTGTACTAATTTAGTCGCTTATGGTTTATAAGACAAAAAATGTATATGCTCTTGCTGTTCGCATCACGTAGGATACTTTAAGAGATATTCTGAAATAAAATAATATAATATTAACATAACCATATTCCATTATAATCAACATATTAATGGTAAAACTTACATTTTCTTTTTTTTTTAATTTGGGTGTTATGTGAAGAGCTCCCTGCTGAAGGAAATAGGTGGGGAGGGGGTTTAGAAGTTAATTGTAGGAAATTGGGAAGTACAGAGGTGATAAGTAGAGAGTTGGAAGGGAGGTGAAAAGAGTTTGATAAACGGTAAGACAAAAGAGAAACTGAAAGATGATTTACCAGGTAAGTTTCTAGGCCTAATATAAATTTAAGTTAATAGTAAAATATAAATAATAGATCATAAATTTTTCACATTAAAGCGTCTTTGGTGCAAAGCCTCATTGTCAGGTACTAAAAGAATACCACACCAAGTTATCCTTAAAATGTATACCTCTCTACTATGTCTAACTAGGTTTTATTTCCTTTAGCACCTACAAATGAGATTGAACCACGATTAATAAAAAATCAAATAAGTAATGTGGTGTAAAAAAAATTAATTATATAATTTATATGTATAAATTCCAAGAGGTTGTAAGAGGGGATGAAACGTAGCGCAGTAGGAAGGGAGGATGAAAAGTGGGGATGGATGGGATATCGAAAAAGTTATAAAAATAGGGAGGGGGTCAGATACGGAACAGTAAAAATCTTAGTCCTAATCTACTCTATAATAAATGTTAAGCAATAAATAATAGTGCCTTTGTGTCAATGCTTAGAAAGTAAATAGCAAATATTAAACTGACCAGATCGAGAGACACAATGTCTTTTTGACTAAATTTGTAAAAAAAAAAAAAAACATTAAAATTTAACCCCTTTTGAAATATTAAAGTAAGATTTTAAAATATAGTGTTATAAGTAACTCCACGATTCATTAAATGAGGTAGACATTTAAGGTATTTAAAATACTGCCGGCAATAGAAATAAACAGAAAAGAATTAAAATATACTTGAACATGGTACTCATATAGCTGCTTATGGTTTATAGGGCAAAAAATGTATATGCTCTTGCTGTTCGGATCACGTAGAATACTTTTAGAGATATTCTGAAATAAAATAACATAATATTAACATAACCATATTCTATTATAATCAACATATTAGTGGTAAAACTGAAGGAAGTAGATGGGAAGGGGGTTTAGAAGTGAATTGTAGGAAATTGGGAAGTACAGAAGTGATAAATAGTGAGTTGGAAACGGTAAGGCAAAAGAGAAACTGAAAGATGATCTACCTGGCAACTTAATGGCCTAATATCAATTTAAATTAACACTAAAAAATATATGGTAGATCATAAATTTTTCACATTTAAGTCTCTTTGGTACAAACCCTCATTGTCAGATGCCAAAAGGAACATCACAACAAGTTATCCTTAAAATTTATACCTCTCTACTATATCCAACTTGGTTTGATTTCCTTTTGCACTTACGCATGAGATATTGACCATGACTAATAAAAAATGAAAAATGAACAGGGTAAAACGTTATTTTTTTAATTTACCTGTTACCAGAAGAGGAAGAAACGAGGTGATGAAATGTCGGGCGGTTAGAAGGGAGGATGGAATGAGGGAATAGATGTTCAAAAATTTTGGGGAAATTAAAAATGTTGGGGAGGCTATGGAAATAAACAGATAAAATTGTAATTACCGTAGTGCAGTACTTACATAGCCGCTTCGTTTTCATAAACAGCTTTTCAAAATTATTCAACAGATTAATGAGTGAACCTACCTTACCTCTGGAAAATCTTATTATTGTAATTCATTGTAATGAATTTGTTGTGATTTGTATTATTTACCATTATAAAATATATAACCTATTATCATCCATGTCGCGCAAAATACTGTTAAAGGAATACTGCAGTAAAATAAAATGATATTAGTATTACAATATCCCATTATAATTAACATATCATAGGTAAAACTTACTTCTTTCTATTATCATTTTGTAACAAAAATTGGCTGTAAAGGGAAGTGATTAACAATTTATAAATCTTACCAAGTTCTCGAATTATAATTATAAATATGATATTAAATAATTACTATTTTATTAAAAGTAAATAAGAAATGGTTTTGATGTTAGAAGGAAGGCGTGTGGGATCAGCCAGAGGGTGACAGAACTGATTAAGAGAAATAGCTGTGGGGGAGAGAGAGGGAGGGGGTTTAGATGAGAATTGTTGGAAATCGGTATGTATAGAAGTGAAAAGTAGTGAGTTGGAAAGAGTTTGAGGAATTGTAAGGCATGAGAGAAACTGAATGATGACCTACCAGGTAAATCTTTGGTCATAAGTAAATTTTAATTAACTCTAAAAAAATATATATTAGATCATAAAATTTTCACATTTAAGCGTCTGTGGTACAAAGTCTCATTATCAGTTTCCAAAGGAACATCACACCAAGTTATCCTTAAAATTTATACCTCTCTACTATATCTAACTTGGTTTGATTTCCTTTTTATACCAGCACATGAGATATTGACCATGACTAATAAAAAAACAAAAATGTACCGGATAAAATTTAGTATTTAAATTTACCTGTTACCAGAAGTAGAAGAAAAGAGGTGATGAAACGTCGGGCGGTTAGAAGGGAGGATGGAATGTGGGAATAGATGTTCAAATTATTTTGTAACAAAAATTGGCTATAAAGGGAAGTGATTAACAATCTGTAAATCTTACTAAGCTCTCGAATTATAATTATAAATATGATATTAAATAATTACTATTTTATAAAAAGTAAATAAGATATTATTATGTTACAAAAATTATTCAACAGATTAATGAGTGAACCTGCCTTACCTCTGGAAAATCTTATTATTGTAATTCATTGTAAGTTTTGTATTATTTACCATTATAAAATGTATAACCTATTATCATCCATGTCGCGCAAAATACTGTTAAAGGAATACTGCAGTAAAATAAAATGATATTAGTATTACAATATCCCATTATAATTAACATATCATAGGTAAAACTTACTTCTTTCTATTATCATTTTGTAACAAAAATTGGCTGTAAAGGGAAGTGATTAACAATTTATAAATCTTACCAAGTTCTCGAATTATAATTATAAATATGATATTAAATAATTACTATTTTATTAAAAGTAAATAAGAAATGGTTTTGATGTTAGAAGGAAGGCGTGTGGGATCAGCCAGAGGGTGACAGAACTGATTAAGAGAAATAGCTGTGGAGGGGGTTTGGAAGTGAATTGTTGGAAATCGGTATGTATAGAAGTGAAAAGTAGTGAGTTGGAAAGAGTTTGGGGAATTTTAAGGAATGAGAGAAACTGAAAGATGATCTACCAGGTAAGTTTCTAGGCCTAATATAAATTTAAGTTAATAGTAAAATATAAATAATAGATCATAAATTTTTCACATTAAAGCGTCTTTGGTGCAAAGCCTCATTGTCAGGTACTAAAAGAATACCACACCAAGTTATCCTTAAAATTTGTACCTCTCTACTATGTCTAACTTGTTTTGATTTCCTTTAGCACCTGCAAATGAGATATTGAACCACGACTAATAAAAAATCAAATATGGACTGTGTAAAAAAATTAATTATATAATTTAGATGTAAAAATTCCAAGAGGTTGTAAGAGGGGATGAAATGCAGGGCAGTAGGAAGGGAGGATGAAAAGTGGGGATAGATGGGATATCGAAAAAGTTGTTATAAACATAGGAAGGGGGTCAGTTACGGAATGGTAAAAATCTTAATCCTAATCTACTCTATAATAAATGTTAAGCAATAAATAATAGTGCCTTTGTGTCAATGCTTAGAAAGTAAATAACAAATATTAAACTGACCAAATCGAGAGACGCAATGTCTTTTTGACTAAATTTGGAAAAAAAAATCATTAAAATTTAACCCCATTTAAAATATTAATGTAAGATTCGAAAATATAGTTATATAAGTATTTCCACGATTTATTAAATGAGGTAGCCATTTAAGGTATTTAAAACACTGCCGGCAATAGAAATAAACAGAAAAGAATTAAAATATACCAGAACATTGTACTAATTTAGTCGCTTATGGTTTATAAGACAAAAAATGTATATGCTCTTGCTGTTCGCATCACGTAGGATACTTTAAGAGATATTCTGAAATAAAATAATATAATATTAACATAACCATATTCCATTATAATCAACATATTAATGGTAAAACTTACATTTTCTTTTTTTTTTAATTTGGGTGTTATGTGAAGAGCTCCCTGCTGAAGGAAATAGGTGGGGAGGGGGTTTAGAAGTTAATTGTAGGAAATTGGGAAGTACAGAGGTGATAAGTAGTAAGTTGGAAGAGAGGTGGAAAGAGTTTAAGAAACAGCAAGAAAAAAGAGAAACTGAAAGATGATCTACCTGGTAAGTTAATGGCCTAATATAAATTTAAATTAACACTAAAAAATATATGGCAGATCATACATTTTTCACATTTAAGTCTCTTTGGTACAAACCCTCATTGTCAGGTACTAAAAGAATACCTCAACAAGTTATCCTTAAAATTTATACCTCTCTACTATGTCTAACTAGGTTTGATTTCCTTTAGCAGCTGCAAATGAGATATTAAACCATGACTAATAAAACAACAAAGATATACTGCATTAAAAATTAATTATATAATGTAGGTGTAAAAATAAAAAGAGGTTGTAAGAGGAGATGAAATGTAGGCCAATTGGGAGGAAGGTAAGTGGGGATGGATCGGATATAGAAAAAGTTGTTATAAACATAGGGAGGGGGTCAGATACGGAACGGTAACAATTTTAGTCCAAAATGCACTCTATTATAAATGTTAATCAATAAATAATAGTGCCTTTGTGTCAATGCTTATAAAGTAAATAGCAAATATTAAACTGACAAGATCGAGAGACACAATGTCTTTTTGACTAAATTTGTAAAAAAAAAAAAAAAAAAAAACATTAAAATTTAATCCCTTTTAAAATATTAATGTAAGATTCAAAAATATAGTGTTATAAGTAATTCCAGGATTTATTAAACGAGGTAGCTATTTAAGGTAGATATTTAAAACACTGCCGGCAATAGAAATAAACAGAAAAGAATTAAAATATACTTGAACATGTTACTCATATAGCCGCATATGGTTTATAAGGCAAAAAATGTATATGCTTTTGCTATCCGCATCACGTAGAATACTTTTAGAGATATTCTGAAATAAAATAACATTATATTAACATAACCATATTCTATTATAATCAACATATTAGTGGTAAAGCTTACCTATTTTTATTTTGCAATAAAATTTGGGTATAATGTGAAGAGCTCCCTGCTGATGAATAATAATGAAATCTAGCTTAGCTCTCAGATTAAAATGATAAATACTGCATTAAATAATTAATATTATATTAAAAGTAAATAACAGATGGTTCTGACTTAGAAGGGAAATAGAGGAGGGTCGGTAGTGAGTGGTAGAACTGATTTACTTAAATGGGTGGGGAGGGGGTTTGGAAGTGAATTGTATGAAATTGGGAAGTACAGAGGTGATAAGTAGAGAGTTGGAAGAGAGGTGAAAAGAGTTTGATAAACGGTAAGACAAAAGAGAAACTGAAAGATGATTTACCAGGTAAGTTTCTAGGCCTAATATAAATTTAAGTTAATAGTAAAATATAAATAATAGATCATAAATTTTTCACATTAAAGCGTCTTTGGTGCAAAGCCTCATTGTCAGGTACTAAAAGAATACCACACCAAGTTATCCTTAAAATTTGTACCTCTCTACTATGTCTAACTTGTTTTGATTTCCTTTAGCACCTGCAAATGAGATATTGAACCACGACTAATAAAAAATCAAATATGGACTGTGTAAAAAAATTAATTATATAATTTAGATGTAAAAATTCCAAGAGGTTGTAAGAGGGGATGAAATGCAGGGCAGTAGGAAGGGAGGATGAAAAGTGGGGATAGATGGGATATCGAAAAAGTTGTTATAAACATAGGAAGGGGGTCAGTTACGGAATGGTAAAAATCTTAATCCTAATCTACTCTATAATAAATGTTAAGCAATAAATAATAGTGCCTTTGTGTCAATGCTTAGAAAGTAAATAGCAAATATTAAACTGACCAGATCGAGAGACACAATGTCTTTTTGACTAAATTTGTAAAAAAAAAAAAAAACATTAAAATTTAACCCCTTTTGAAATATTAAAGTAAGATTTTAAAATATAGATATATAAGTATTTCCACGATTTATTAAATGAGGTAGCCATTTAAGGTATTTAAAACACTGCCGGCAATAGAAATAAACAGAAAAGAAATAAAATATACCAGAACATTGTACTAATTTAGTCGCTTATGGTTTATAAGACAAAAAATGTATATGCTCTTGCTGTTCGCATCACGTAGGATACTTTAAGAGATATTCTGAAATAAAATAATATAATATTAACATAACCATATTCCATTATAATCAACATATTAATGGTAAAACTTACATTTTCTTTTTTTTTTAATTTGGGTGTTATGTGAAGAGCTCCCTGCTGAAGGAAATAGGTGGGGAGGGGGTTTAGAAGTTAATTGTAGGAAATTGGGAAGTACAGAGGTGATAAGTAGTGAGTTGGAAGAGAGGTGGAAAGAGTTTAAGAAACAGCAAGAAAAAAGAGAAACTGAAAGATGATCTACCTGGTAAGTTAATGGCCTAATATAAATTTAAATTAACACTAAAAAATATATGGCAGATCATACATTTTTCACATTTAAGTCTCTTTGGTACAAACCCTCATTGTCAGGTACTAAAAGAATACCTCAACAAGTTATCCTTAAAATTTATACCTCTCTACTATGTCTAACTAGGTTTGATTTCCTTTAGCAGCTGCAAATGAGATATTAAACCATGACTAATAAAACAACAAAGATATACTGCATTAAAAATTAATTATATAATGTAGGTGTAAAAATAAAAAGAGGTTGTAAGAGGAGATGAAATGTAGGCCAATTGGGAGGAAGGTAAGTGGGGATGGATCGGATATAGAAAAAGTTGTTATAAACATAGGGAGGGGGTCAGATACGGAACGGTAACAATTTTAGTCCAAAATGCACTCTATTATAAATGTTAATCAATAAATAATAGTGCCTTTGTGTCAATGCTTATAAAGTAAATAGCAAATATTAAACTGACAAGATCGAGAGACACAATGTCTTTTTGACTAAATTTGTAAAAAAAAAAAAAAAAAAAAAAACATTAAAATTTAATCCCTTTTAAAATATTAATGTAAGATTCAAAAATATAGTGTTATAAGTAATTCCAGGATTTATTAAACGAGGTAGCTATTTAAGGTAGATATTTAAAACACTGCCGGCAATAGAAATAAACAGAAAAGAATTAAAATATACTTGAACATGTTACTCATATAGCCGCATATGGTTTATAAGGCAAAAAATGTATATGCTTTTGCTATCCGCATCACGTAGAATACTTTTAGAGATATTCTGAAATAAAATAACATTATATTAACATAACCATATTCTATTATAATCAACATATTAGTGGTAAAGCTTACCTATTTTTATTTTGCAATAAAATTTGGGTATAATGTGAAGAGCTCCCTGCTGATGAATAATAATGAAATCTAGCTTAGCTCTCAGATTAAAATGATAAATACTGCATTAAATAATTAATATTATATTAAAAGTAAATAAGAGATGGTTCTGACTTAGAAGGGAAATAGAGGAGGGTCGGTAGTGAGTGGTAGAACTGATTTACTTAAATGGGTGGGGAGGGGGTTTGGAAGTGAATTGTATGAAATTGGGAAGTACAGAGGTGATAAGTAGAGAGTTGGAAGGGAGGTGAAAAGAGTTTGATAAACGGTAAGACAAAAGAGAAACTGAAAGATGATTTACCAGGTAAGTTTCTAGGCCTAATATAAATTTAAGTTAATAGTAAAATATAAATAATAGATCATAAATTTTTCACATTAAAGCGTCTTTGGTGCAAAGCCTCATTGTCAGGTACTAAAAGAATACCACACCAAGTTATCCTTAAAATGTATACCTCTCTACTATGTCTAACTAGGTTTTATTTCCTTTAGCACCTACAAATGAGATTGAACCACGACTAATAAAAAATCAAATAAGTAATGTGGTGTAAAAAAAATTAATTATATAATTTATATGTATAAATTCCAAGAGGTTGTAAGAGGGGATGAAACGTAGCGCAGTAGGAAGGGAGGATGAAAAGTGGGGATGGATGGGATATCGAAAAAGTTATAAAAATAGGGAGGGGGTCAGATACGGAACAGTAAAAATCTTAGTCCTAATCTACTCTATAATAAATGTTAAGCAATAAATAATAGTGCCTTTGTGTCAATGCTTAGAAAGTAAATAGCAAATATTAAACTGACCAGATCGAGAGACACAATGTCTTTTTGACTAAATTTGTAAAAAAAAAAAAAAACATTAAAATTTAACCCCTTTTGAAATATTAAAGTAAGATTTTAAAATATAGTGTTATAAGTAACTCCACGATTCATTAAATGAGGTAGACATTTAAGGTATTTAAAATACTGCCGGCAATAGAAATAAACAGAAAAGAATTAAAATATACTTGAACATGGTACTCATATAGCTGCTTATGGTTTATAGGGCAAAAAATGTATATGCTCTTGCTGTTCGGATCACGTAGAATACTTTTAGAGATATTCTGAAATAAAATAACATAATATTAACATAACCATATTCTATTATAATCAACATATTAGTGGTAAAACTGAAGGAAGTAGGTGGGAAGGGGGTTTAGAAGTGAATTGTAGGAAATTGGGAAGTACAGAAGTGATAAATAGTGAGTTGGAAACGGTAAGGCAAAAGAGAAACTGAAAGATGATCTACCTGGCAACTTAATGGCCTAATATCAATTTAAATTAACACTAAAAAATATATGGTAGATCATAAATTTTTCACATTTAAGTCTCTTTGGTACAAACCCTCATTGTCAGATGCCAAAAGGAACATCACAACAAGTTATCCTTAAAATTTATACCTCTCTACTATATCCAACTTGGTTTGATTTCCTTTTGCACTTACGCATGAGATATTGACCATGACTAATAAAAAATGAAAAATGAACGGGGTAAAACGTTATTTTTTTAATTTACCTGTTACCAGAAGAGGAAGAAACGAGGTGATGAAATGTCGGGCGGTTAGAAGGGAGGATGGAATGAGGGAATAGATGTTCAAAAATTTTGGGGAAATTAAAAATGTTGGGGAGGCTATGGAAATAAACAGATAAAATTGTAATTACCGTAGTGCAGTACTTACATAGCCGCTTCGTTTTCATAAACAGCTTTTCAAAATTATTCAACAGATTAATGAGTGAACCTACCTTACCTCTGGAAAATCTTATTATTGTAATTCATTGTAATGAATTTGTTGTGATTTGTATTATTTACCATTATAAAATATATAACCTATTATCATCCATGTCGCGCAAAATACTGTTAAAGGAATACTGCAGTAAAATAAAATGATATTAGTATTACAATATCCCATTATAATTAACATATCATAGGTAAAACTTACTTCTTTCTATTATCATTTTGTAACAAAAATTGGCTGTAAAGGGAAGTGATTAACAATTTATAAATCTTACCAAGTTCTCGAATTATAATTATAAATATGATATTAAATAATTACTATTTTATTAAAAGTAAATAAGAAATGGTTTTGATGTTAGAAGGAAGGCGTGTGGGATCAGCCAGAGGGTGACAGAACTGATTAAGAGAAATAGCTGTGGGGGAGAGAGAGGGAGGGGGTTTAGATGAGAATTGTTGGAAATCGGTATGTATAGAAGTGAAAAGTAGTGAGTTGGAAAGAGTTTGAGGAATTGTAAGGCATGAGAGAAACTGAATGATGACCTACCAGGTAAATCTTTGGTCATAAGTAAATTTTAATTAACTCTAAAAAAATATATATTAGATCATAAAATTTTCACATTTAAGCGTCTGTGGTACAAAGTCTCATTATCAGTTTCCAAAGGAACATCACACCAAGTTATCCTTAAAATTTATACCTCTCTACTATATCTAACTTGGTTTGATTTCCTTTTTATACCAGCACATGAGATATTGACCATGACTAATAAAAAAACAAAAATGTACCGGATAAAATTTAGTATTTAAATTTACCTGTTACCAGAAGTAGAAGAAAAGAGGTGATGAAACGACGGGCGGTTAGAAGGGAGGATGGAATGTGGGAATAGATGTTCAAATTATTTTGTAACAAAAATTGGCTATAAAGGGAAGTGATTAACAATCTGTAAATCTTACTAAGCTCTCGAATTATAATTATAAATATGATATTAAATAATTACTATTTTATAAAAAGTAAATAAGATATTATTATGTTACAAAAATTATTCAACAGATTAATGAGTGAACCTGCCTTACCTCTGGAAAATCTTATTATTGTAATTCATTGTAAGTTTTGTATTATTTACCATTATAAAATGTATAACCTATTATCATCCATGTCGCGCAAAATACTGTTAAAGGAATACTGCAGTAAAATAAAATGATATTAGTATTACAATATCCCATTATAATTAACATATCATAGGTAAAACTTACTTCTTTCTATTATCATTTTGTAACAAAAATTGGCTGTAAAGGGAAGTGATTAACAATTTATAAATCTTACCAAGTTCTCGAATTATAATTATAAATATGATATTAAATAATTACTATTTTATTAAAAGTAAATAAGAAATGGTTTTGATGTTAGAAGGAAGGGGTGTGGGATCAGCCAGAGGGTGACAGAACTGATTAAGAGAAATAGCTGTGGAGGGGGTTTGGAAGTGAATTGTTGGAAATCGGTATGTATAGAAGTGAAAAGTAGTGAGTTGGAAAGAGTTTGGGGAATTTTAAGGAATGAGAGAAACTGAAAGATGATCTACCAGGTAAGTTTCTAGGCCTAATATAAATTTAAGTTAATAGTAAAATATAAATAATAGATCATAAATTTTTCACATTAAAGCGTCTTTGGTGCAAAGCCTCATTGTCAGGTACTAAAAGAATACCACACCAAGTTATCCTTAAAATTTGTACCTCTCTACTATGTCTAACTTGTTTTGATTTCCTTTAGCACCTGCAAATGAGATATTGAACCACGACTAATAAAAAATCAAATATGGACTGTGTAAAAAAATTAATTATATAATTTAGATGTAAAAATTCCAAGAGGTTGTAAGAGGGGATGAAATGCAGGGCAGTAGGAAGGGAGGATGAAAAGTGGGGATAGATGGGATATCGAAAAAGTTGTTATAAACATAGGAAGGGGGTCAGTTACGGAATGGTAAAAATCTTAATCCTAATCTACTCTATAATAAATGTTAAGCAATAAATAATAGTGCCTTTGTGTCAATGCTTAGAAAGTAAATAACAAATATTAAACTGACCAAATCGAGAGACGCAATGTCTTTTTGACTAAATTTGGAAAAAAAAATCATTAAAATTTAACCCCATTTAAAATATTAATGTAAGATTCGAAAATATAGTTATATAAGTATTTCCACGATTTATTAAATGAGGTAGCCATTTAAGGTATTTAAAACACTGCCGGCAATAGAAATAAACAGAAAAGAAATAAAATATACCAGAACATTGTACTAATTTAGTCGCTTATGGTTTATAAGACAAAAAATGTATATGCTCTTGCTGTTCGCATCACGTAGGATACTTTAAGAGATATTCTGAAATAAAATAATATAATATTAACATAACCATATTCCATTATAATCAACATATTAATGGTAAAACTTACATTTTCTTTTTTTTTTAATTTGGGTGTTATGTGAAGAGCTCCCTGCTGAAGGAAATAGGTGGGGAGGGGGTTTAGAAGTTAATTGTAGGAAATTGGGAAGTACAGAGGTGATAAGTAGTGAGTTGGAAGAGAGGTGGAAAGAGTTTAAGAAACAGCAAGAAAAAAGAGAAACTGAAAGATGATCTACCTGGTAAGTTAATGGCCTAATATAAATTTAAATTAACACTAAAAAATATATGGCAGATCATACATTTTTCACATTTAAGTCTCTTTGGTACAAACCCTCATTGTCAGGTACTAAAAGAATACCTCAACAAGTTATCCTTAAAATTTATACCTCTCTACTATGTCTAACTAGGTTTGATTTCCTTTAGCAGCTGCAAATGAGATATTAAACCATGACTAATAAAACAACAAAGATATACTGCATTAAAAATTAATTATATAATGTAGGTGTAAAAATAAAAAGAGGTTGTAAGAGGAGATGAAATGTAGGCCAATTGGGAGGAAGGTAAGTGGGGATGGATCGGATATAGAAAAAGTTGTTATAAACATAGGGAGGGGGTCAGATACGGAACGGTAACAATTTTAGTCCAAAATGCACTCTATTATAAATGTTAATCAATAAATAATAGTGCCTTTGTGTCAATGCTTATAAAGTAAATAGCAAATATTAAACTGACAAGATCGAGAGACACAATGTCTTTTTGACTAAATTTGTAAAAAAAAAAAAAAAAAAAAAAAAACATTAAAATTTAATCCCTTTTAAAATATTAATGTAAGATTCAAAAATATAGTGTTATAAGTAATTCCAGGATTTATTAAACGAGGTAGCTATTTAAGGTAGATATTTAAAACACTGCCGGCAATAGAAATAAACAGAAAAGAATTAAAATATACTTGAACATGTTACTCATATAGCCGCATATGGTTTATAAGGCAAAAAATGTATATGCTTTTGCTATCCGCATCACGTAGAATACTTTTAGAGATATTCTGAAATAAAATAACATTATATTAACATAACCATATTCTATTATAATCAACATATTAGTGGTAAAGCTTACCTATTTTTATTTTGCAATAAAATTTGGGTATAATGTGAAGAGCTCCCTGCTGATGAATAATAATGAAATCTAGCTTAGCTCTCAGATTAAAATGATAAATACTGCATTAAATAATTAATATTATATTAAAAGTAAATAAGAGATGGTTCTGACTTAGAAGGGAAATAGAGGAGGGTCGGTAGTGAGTGGTAGAACTGATTTACTTAAATGGGTGGGGAGGGGGTTTGGAAGTGAATTGTATGAAATTGGGAAGTACAGAGGTGATAAGTAGAGAGTTGGAAGGGAGGTGAAAAGAGTTTGATAAACGGTAAGACAAAAGAGAAACTGAAAGATGATTTACCAGGTAAGTTTCTAGGCCTAATATAAATTTAAGTTAATAGTAAAATATAAATAATAGATCATAAATTTTTCACATTAAAGCGTCTTTGGTGCAAAGCCTCATTGTCAGGTACTAAAAGAATACCACACCAAGTTATCCTTAAAATGTATACCTCTCTACTATGTCTAACTAGGTTTTATTTCCTTTAGCACCTACAAATGAGATTGAACCACGACTAATAAAAAATCAAATAAGTAATGTGGTGTAAAAAAAATTAATTATATAATTTATATGTATAAATTCCAAGAGGTTGTAAGAGGGGATGAAACGTAGCGCAGTAGGAAGGGAGGATGAAAAGTGGGGATGGATGGGATATCGAAAAAGTTATAAAAATAGGGAGGGGGTCAGATACGGAACAGTAAAAATCTTAGTCCTAATCTACTCTATAATAAATGTTAAGCAATAAATAATAGTGCCTTTGTGTCAATGCTTAGAAAGTAAATAGCAAATATTAAACTGACCAGATCGAGAGACACAATGTCTTTTTGACTAAATTTGTAAAAAAAAAAAAAAACATTAAAATTTAACCCCTTTTGAAATATTAAAGTAAGATTTTAAAATATAGTGTTATAAGTAACTCCACGATTCATTAAATGAGGTAGACATTTAAGGTATTTAAAATACTGCCGGCAATAGAAATAAACAGAAAAGAATTAAAATATACTTGAACATGGTACTCATATAGCTGCTTATGGTTTATAGGGCAAAAAATGTATATGCTCTTGCTGTTCGGATCACGTAGAATACTTTTAGAGATATTCTGAAATAAAATAACATAATATTAACATAACCATATTCTATTATAATCAACATATTAGTGGTAAAACTGAAGGAAGTAGGTGGGAAGGGGGTTTAGAAGTGAATTGTAGGAAATTGGGAAGTACAGAAGTGATAAATAGTGAGTTGGAAACGGTAAGGCAAAAGAGAAACTGAAAGATGATCTACCTGGCAACTTAATGGCCTAATATCAATTTAAATTAACACTAAAAAATATATGGTAGATCATAAATTTTTCACATTTAAGTCTCTTTGGTACAAACCCTCATTGTCAGATGCCAAAAGGAACATCACAACAAGTTATCCTTAAAATTTATACCTCTCTACTATATCCAACTTGGTTTGATTTCCTTTTGCACTTACGCATGAGATATTGACCATGACTAATAAAAAATGAAAAATGAACGGGGTAAAACGTTATTTTTTTAATTTACCTGTTACCAGAAGAGGAAGAAACGAGGTGATGAAATGTCGGGCGGTTAGAAGGGAGGATGGAATGAGGGAATAGATGTTCAAAAATTTTGGGGAAATTAAAAATGTTGGGGAGGCTATGGAAATAAACAGATAAAATTGTAATTACCGTAGTGCAGTACTTACATAGCCGCTTCGTTTTCATAAACAGCTTTTCAAAATTATTCAACAGATTAATGAGTGAACCTACCTTACCTCTGGAAAATCTTATTATTGTAATTCATTGTAATGAATTTGTTGTGATTTGTATTATTTACCATTATAAAATATATAACCTATTATCATCCATGTCGCGCAAAATACTGTTAAAGGAATACTGCAGTAAAATAAAATGATATTAGTATTACAATATCCCATTATAATTAACATATCATAGGTAAAACTTACTTCTTTCTATTATCATTTTGTAACAAAAATTGGCTGTAAAGGGAAGTGATTAACAATTTATAAATCTTACCAAGTTCTCGAATTATAATTATAAATATGATATTAAATAATTACTATTTTATTAAAAGTAAATAAGAAATGGTTTTGATGTTAGAAGGAAGGCGTGTGGGATCAGCCAGAGGGTGACAGAACTGATTAAGAGAAATAGCTGTGGGGGAGAGAGAGGGAGGGGGTTTAGATGAGAATTGTTGGAAATCGGTATGTATAGAAGTGAAAAGTAGTGAGTTGGAAAGAGTTTGAGGAATTGTAAGGCATGAGAGAAACTGAATGATGACCTACCAGGTAAATCTTTGGTCATAAGTAAATTTTAATTAACTCTAAAAAAATATATATTAGATCATAAAATTTTCACATTTAAGCGTCTGTGGTACAAAGTCTCATTATCAGTTTCCAAAGGAACATCACACCAAGTTATCCTTAAAATTTATACCTCTCTACTATATCTAACTTGGTTTGATTTCCTTTTTATACCAGCACATGAGATATTGACCATGACTAATAAAAAAACAAAAATGTACCGGATAAAATTTAGTATTTAAATTTACCTGTTACCAGAAGTAGAAGAAAAGAGGTGATGAAACGTCGGGCGGTTAGAAGGGAGGATGGAATGTGGGAATAGATGTTCAAATTATTTTGTAACAAAAATTGGCTATAAAGGGAAGTGATTAACAATCTGTAAATCTTACTAAGCTCTCGAATTATAATTATAAATATGATATTAAATAATTACTATTTTATAAAAAGTAAATAAGATATTATTATGTTACAAAAATTATTCAACAGATTAATGAGTGAACCTGCCTTACCTCTGGAAAATCTTATTATTGTAATTCATTGTAAGTTTTGTATTATTTACCATTATAAAATGTATAACCTATTATCATCCATGTCGCGCAAAATACTGTTAAAGGAATACTGCAGTAAAATAAAATGATATTAGTATTACAATATCCCATTATAATTAACATATCATAGGTAAAACTTACTTCTTTCTATTATCATTTTGTAACAAAAATTGGCTGTAAAGGGAAGTGATTAACAATTTATAAATCTTACCAAGTTCTCGAATTATAATTATAAATATGATATTAAATAATTACTATTTTATTAAAAGTAAATAAGAAATGGTTTTGATGTTAGAAGGAAGGCGTGTGGGATCAGCCAGAGGGTGACAGAACTGATTAAGAGAAATAGCTGTGGAGGGGGTTTGGAAGTGAATTGTTGGAAATCGGTATGTATAGAAGTGAAAAGTAGTGAGTTGGAAAGAGTTTGGGGAATTTTAAGGAATGAGAGAAACTGAAAGATGATCTACCAGGCAAGTTTATGGCCTAATATAAATTTAAATTAATAATAAAAAATATATGGTAGATCATAATTTTTTAACATTAAAGCGCTTTGGTTCAAATCGTCATTGTCAGGTACTAAAAGAATACCACACCAAGTTATCCTTAAAATTTGTACCTCTCTACTATGTCTAACTTGTTTTGATTTCCTTTAGCACCTGCAAATGAGATATTGAACCACGACTAATAAAAAATCAAATATGGACTGTGTAAAAAAATTAATTATATAATTTAGATGTAAAAATTCCAAGAGGTTGTAAGAGGGGATGAAATGCAGGGCAGTAGGAAGGGAGGATGAAAAGTGGGGATAGATGGGATATCGAAAAAGTTGTTATAAACATAGGAAGGGGGTCAGTTACGGAATGGTAAAAATCTTAATCCTAATCTACTCTATAATAAATGTTAAGCAATAAATAATAGTGCCTTTGTGTCAATGCTTAGAAAGTAAATAACAAATATTAAACTGACCAAATCGAGAGACGCAATGTCTTTTTGACTAAATTTGGAAAAAAAAATCATTAAAATTTAACCCCATTTAAAATATTAATGTAAGATTCGAAAATATAGTTATATAAGTATTTCCACGATTTATTAAATGAGGTAGCCATTTAAGGTATTTAAAACACTGCCGGCAATAGAAATAAACAGAAAAGAAATAAAATATACCAGAACATTGTACTAATTTAGTCGCTTATGGTTTATAAGACAAAAAATGTATATGCTCTTGCTGTTCGCATCACGTAGGATACTTTAAGAGATATTCTGAAATAAAATAATATAATATTAACATAACCATATTCCATTATAATCAACATATTAATGGTAAAACTTACATTTTCTTTTTTTTTTAATTTGGGTGTTATGTGAAGAGCTCCCTGCTGAAGGAAATAGGTGGGGAGGGGGTTTAGAAGTTAATTGTAGGAAATTGGGAAGTACAGAGGTGATAAGTAGTGAGTTGGAAGAGAGGTGGAAAGAGTTTAAGAAACAGCAAGAAAAAAGAGAAACTGAAAGATGATCTACCTGGTAAGTTAATGGCCTAATATAAATTTAAATTAACACTAAAAAATATATGGCAGATCATACATTTTTCACATTTAAGTCTCTTTGGTACAAACCCTCATTGTCAGGTACTAAAAGAATACCTCAACAAGTTATCCTTAAAATTTATACCTCTCTACTATGTCTAACTAGGTTTGATTTCCTTTAGCAGCTGCAAATGAGATATTAAACCATGACTAATAAAACAACAAAGATATATTGCATTAAAAATTAATTATATAATGTAGGTGTAAAAATAAAAAGAGGTTGTAAGAGGAGATGAAATGTAGGCCAATTGGGAGGAAGGTAAGTGGGGATGGATCGGATATAGAAAAAGTTGTTATAAACATAGGGAGGGGGTCAGATACGGAACGGTAACAATTTTAGTCCAAAATGCACTCTATTATAAATGTTAATCAATAAATAATAGTGCCTTTGTGTCAATGCTTATAAAGTAAATAGCAAATATTAAACTGACCAGATCGAGAGACACAATGTCTTTTTGACTAAATTTGTAAAACAAAAAAAAAAAAAAAAAAAACATTAAAATTTAATCCCTTTTAAAATATTAATGTAAGATTCAAAAATATAGTGTTATAAGTAATTCCAGGATTTATTAAACGAGGTAGCTATTTAAGGTAGATATTAAAAAAACTGCCGGCAATAGAAATAAACAGAAAAGAATTAAAATATACCAGAACATTGTACTAATTTAGTCGCTTATGGTTTATAAGACAAAAAATGTATATGCTCTTGCTGTTCGCATCACGTAGGATACTTTAAGAGATATTCTGAAATAAAATAATATAATATTAACATAACCATATTCCATTATAATCAACATATTGATGGTAAAACTTACATTTTCTTTTTTTTTTAATTTGGGTGTTATGTGAAGAGCTCCCTGCTGAAGGAAATAGGTGGGGAGGGGGTTTAGAAGTTAATTGTAGGAAATTGGGAAGTACAGAGGTGATAAGTAGTGAGTTGGAAGAGAGGTGGAAAGAGTTTAAGAAACAGCAAGAAAAAAGAGAAACTGAAAGATGATCTACCTGGTAAGTTAATGGCCTAATATAAATTTAAATTAACACTAAAAAATATATGGCAGATCATACATTTTTCACATTTAAGTCTCTTTGGTACAAACCCTCATTGTCAGGTACTAAAAGAATACCTCAACAAGTTATCCTTAAAATGTATACCTCTCTACTATGTCTAACTTGTTTTGATTTCCTTTAGCACCTGCAAATGAGATATTGAACCACGACTAATAAAAAATCAAATATGGACTGTGTAAAAAAATTAATTATATAATTTAGATGTAAAAATTCCAAGAGGTTGTAAGAGGGGATGAAATGCAGGGCAGTAGGAAGGGAGGATGAAAAGTGGGGATAGATGGGATATCGAAAAAGTTGTTATAAACATAGGAAAGGGGTCAGTTACGGAATGGTAAAAATCTTAATCCTAATCTACTCTATAATAAATGTTAAGCAATAAATAATAGTGCCTTTGTGTCAATGCTTAGAAAGTAAATAACAAATATTAAACTGACCAGATCGAGAGACACAATGTCTTTTTGACTAAATTTGTAAACAAAAAAAAAACATTAAAATTTAACCCCTTTTGAAATATTAAAGTAAGATTTTAAAATATAGTGTTATAAGTAACTCCACGATTCATTAAATGAGGTAGACATTTAAGGTATTTAAAACACTGCCGGCAATAGAAATAAACAGAAAAGAATTAAAATATACCAGAACACTGTAGTCACGTAGCCGATTATGGTTTATAAGGCAAAAAATGTATATGCTCTTGCTGTCCGCATCATGTAGAATACTTTTAGAGATATTCTGAAATAAAATAACATAATATTAACATAACCATATTCTATTATAATCAACATATTAGTGGTAAAACTGAAGGAAGTAGGTGGGGAGGGGGTTTAGAAGTGAATTGTAGGAAATTGGGAAGTACAGAAGTGATAAATAGTGAGTTGGAAACGGTAAGGCAAAAGAGAAACTGAAAGATGATCTACCAGGCAAGTTAATGGCCTAATATCAATTTAAATTAACACTAAA
Source organism: Rhaphigaster nebulosa (assembly GCA_948150685.1). Lineage (NCBI taxonomy): Eukaryota > Metazoa > Arthropoda > Insecta > Hemiptera > Pentatomidae > Rhaphigaster > Rhaphigaster nebulosa. Next base: position 128,386,652 of record OX411311.1, on the reverse strand, counting down.
AAATATATGGTAGATCATAAATTTTTCACATTTAAGTCTCTTTGGTATAAACCCACATTGTCAGGACATTGGGAGGGGGGGGGGGAGGATAGGAGGCAATGGAAATAAATATTTTTAAAAAATGTACCATAGTGCAGTACTTACTTCGGTTTCCTAAACAGCTTACCAAAATTATTCAACAGATTAATGAGTGAACCTACCTTACCTCTGGAAAATCTTATTATTGTAATTCTTTGTAATGAATTTGTTGTGATTTGTATTATTTACCATTATAAAATCTGTAAGCTCTTATCATCCGTGTCGCGCAAAATACTGTTAAAGGAATTCTGCAATAAAATAAAATGATATTAGTATAACAATATTCCATTATAATTAACATATCAGAGGTAAAACTTACTTTCTTCTATTATCATTTTGTAACAATAATTGGCTGTAAAGGGAAAAGATTAACAATCTATAAATCTTACCAAGCTCTCGAATTAAAATTATAAATATGTTATTAAATAATTACTATTTTATTAAAAGTAAATAAGAAATGGTTTTGATGTTAGAAGGAAGATGTGTGGGATCAGCCAGAGGGTGACAGAACTGATTAAGAGAAATAGCTGTGGAGGGGGTTTGGAAGTGAATTGTTGAAAATCAGTATGTATAGAAGTGAAAAGTAGTGAGTTGGAAAGAGTTTGGGGAATTGTAAGGCATGAGAAAAACTGAAAGATGATCTACCAGGTAAGTTTTTAGGCCTAATATAAATTTAAATTAATAGTAAAAAATATATGGTAGATCATAAATTTTTAACATTAAAGCGCTTTGGTTCAAATCTTCATTGTCAGGTACTAAAAGAATACCACACCAAGTTATCCTTAAAATTTGTACCTCTCTACTATGTCTAACTTGTTTTGATTTCCTTTAGCACCTGCAAATGAGATATTGAACCACGACTAATAAAAAATCAAATATGGACTGTGTAAAAAAATTAATTATATAATAAAATATTATAAAATTATATAAATATATGGTAGATCATACATTTTTTTTTGAATTTGTTTTTTATGTGAAGAGCTCCCTTTATGAGAAGTGAATTGTAGGAAATTGGAAAGTACAGAGGTGATAATTAGTGAGTTGGAAGGGAGGTGGAGTTTGAGAAACGGTAAGGCAAAAGAGAAACTGAAAGATGATCTACCAGGTAAATCTTTGGTCAAAAGTAAATTTTAATAAACTCTAAGAAAATGTATGGTAGATCATAAATTTTTCACATTTAAGCGTCTGTGGTACAAAGTCTCATTATCAGGTGCCAAAGGAACATCACACCAAGTTATCCTTAAAATTTATACCTCTCTACTATGTCTAACTTGGTTTGATTTCCTTTTGCACATGCATATGAGATATTGACCATGACTAATAAAAAAAAAACAAAAATGTACCAGATAAAATTAATTTAGCTGTTAATAGAAAGAGGGTGGAAAGAGGGGATAAAATACAGGGCAGTTAGAAGAGAAGATGGAATGTGGTTATAGATGTTCAAAAAGTATGGAAGAATCAGAAATGTGGTTAGAGAGGTTGGGGGAGGAGCAACAGATATAAACAGAAAGAAATTGTAATTACCGTAGTACTCTTTACCGGGAATCAAGTTATTGTTTACGTAATTATATCATGAATTCATTGTAATTTTTATATTAGTTACTACTAAAAAAATCTATAAGCTCTTATTATCCGTGTTATATACAATACTTTTAAAGTAATTCTGAAATGAAATAAAATGGTTTTAATATAACAATATTCCGTTTAAATTAAAATATTTGGGGTAAAACTTACTTATTTTTTATTACTACAACAATTTTATTAAATGTATTTAAGAGATGGTTCTGATGATGGATGGAAATAGAGTAGGGTTGGCAGTGGGTGGTAGAACTGATTTACTGAAATAGGTGGAGAGGGGATTTAGAAGTGAATTGTAGGAAATTGGGAAGTACAGAAGTGATAAGTAGTGAGTTGGAAGGGAGGTGGAAAGAGTTTGAGAAAGGGTAAGGCAAAATAGGAACTGAAAGAAAATCTACCAGCTAAATTTTGCCCTAATATAAATTTGAATTACCAGTGAAAAGTATATGGTGGATAATAAACTTTTCACATTTAATCGTCTTTGTACAAAACCTCATTGTCAGGTGTCAAAAGAATACCACACCAAGTTATCACTAAAGTGTATAACTCTCTACTATACCTAACTTGGTTTGATTTCCTTTTGCACTAGCTTAAGAGGCATTAAACTATGACTAATAAAAAAATCAAAGACGTAGGTGGTAAACTTTAATTTTTTAATTTACATGTTAAAAGAAGGAGGATAGAAAGAGAGGATGAAATATAGGGCTGCTGGAAGAGAGGATGGGAAGTGCAGATGGACGGTAGAAAAATATGGGGAAATCGGTAATGTTGTTGAAAAGATATGGAATGGCCAAAATTTTATTCCAAATGTATTCTATAATAAACGTTTAGCATTAAATAATAGTGCCTTTATGTTAATGCTAAAAATTATTTCAAATAAATAGCAAATATTAAATATACCAGAAAAACAATAAAATTTAATGAATATCGAATAGTTGGCAGGAATAAAAAGGATCAAGTGATTTTTTTAATTGGGAATCAGTCAAGGTGTTCAATATAGCACAAGGTGATTAATGAAATGTTCACAACAGAAGATTTTAAAAATATTTTTAAATAAAACAAAATAAATTCTATCAAAGAAGATTAAGACCCACTTAAAGCAACTGTTGACAAGAAATTGACTAAAACAGTGACAGCAAACTGACAATACGTAACAGGCTTAGAGATTTAGCACTTTTTTCAAACAGGATGAAAACAAAGAGAACTATTGAACATACACCAATAAACAATAAACAAGTAAATGCAATAGTCGGCTTGGAAGAAGAGTGTCACAATACGAAAAAGTGGAATTTTATAGGAGAAGCATTTGAAGTTAGCCTATTTTAGTTTATCGCTGTCCCTAATTCATTGATTTAACATCAAGTTGGACATTTTCTTAGTCAATACTACTTAAATTTTTTTTTTTTTTTTTTTTTTAAAAGATAATCTTCATTTTTTGATCATTGAAATATGAAACATGTATTCAATTATAGCAGCTTTTCATAAAAAACTAAAATAAATTGTTATTGTGGTAAATATTGAGACTAAAAATCTGAAATTTTTTCTCGAAGAAATATACATGAATGGCAGCTTTCCGAGCAAAAAAGAGGACAATTGTTTTTATTTTTATATTGTGGCACTCTTCTTCTATCTATCTATCTATCTATCTATCTCTCTCTCTCTCTCTCTCTCTCTCTCTCTCTATATATATATATATATATATATATATATATATATATATATATATATATATATATATATATATATATATAGGAGAATTATATCAAAAGTTATGAAAATTATTTCATAAAAAACCTGAAAATTATTAGGGGGCACCAAAATAATAAAAATAGATAATATAATATAGATAAGTTAATTTTTAACAGAAAAGGCTTATTTTCAACCATTATTTAACATGGGAAACTAAATAATCTTAAGATGTAGAATCTATCAAACAATATTTTTTTATGAAAAGTGGATATATTAGCTTTAGATAGAATGTTCTTCATATATATTACACTACAAATATAATTATATATTTATAATGTAATTAATGAAACCAAGTACAGGAGTCGATTCAGGGAGTTATTACTTAAAGAAGTACACACTATATTAACTCCTAGCAAGTAATATCATCATATTAATATCACAAAGTATATCAAGTAATATCATAATCATCATTTAAAGTAATTGAATGAATATTATTCAAAACCTCACCTTGAGCATCAACTGCGATGAGCTGAGGAATCACGGATGGAACCCCATTGTTAATGGACAAATATACTAGCCCTGGTCTTCGAACTGGGCAGTGGATATACTGAGGCAACCTAGAATTCACTCTTATTCCATCAGAATGGTAAGTTGTTTCTTCATCTCCAGCTGACTACTGGAACAAGATTACCAATTCAAAAGAATTGCAAGTTAATGTTCTGTTTCATCGGTATTAAAGAACATTATTGAAAAAACAAAATTCAAGTCATCAAAAACAATCAATTATTTTATTCATTCCCCCTTTTAACTTCGAACTTCCTGTTTATTTTAAGTTGCATTCATTAGTTCCAGATATTAACAAATAAATAAATAAATATTTACAATCAAATTTATATGTTAACTCAGAAAGACATTCAGTTCAATATTTAATATAATAGTTTTGTTTAATATTTAATATAATTATTTCCAATTTTGAACAAAAATCTAAAATATAATGAATTTATAACAAAACAAATAATTGCTAGCGGATTAAACAAAACTTTGAAAAATCAAACTTATTGCTAAAATCAGAAAGAATCTTTTATGTAGAAACTTGAATGTAAATAATAATTAACAGTATTATTCATGATAATAATACACAATTCATCTTTATATACATGAATAAATAATATCAGATCATTGAAAACGAAAATTAGGTAAGATCTGCTGTTTAGAGAAAGGTTGCTTTAAAAACTAATATGGTGGATAGGACCAGAGAGTCAAATTAATCAAATTAGCTTCTTTTTTTTCAACCTATTAACTTCATGATTCTTATTAATTTCAATTTTTATGAAAAAAAGATATAGTTTGCATCATATTCTTCCCAATTTTGAACCGATTTATACAGTTTACAATGAATAATAATAATCTCAAGCTATCAAACAAAACTTATAAAACTTAAATTTATACATATGTATTTAAGACTGCAATCACAAAGAATCTTTATTATAGTAACTCAAACTTAAATAATATCATATTTTGTGATGGCAGAGTACTTTACAGACTTGAATATTAATTAAAACAAGTAATAACAAAACATATACGACTATAATATATTAGTCATTTAGAAATCCCATCATTAAAGGCTAACTGCTGCAGGGATCTTATTTATTAGCTGAGCTAAAATAATAAAAATGTTCATAAGAATTATCAATTCTTCCTTTCATACATGAAACATGTGAATAAATAATAATAGTTGCATACATATGGAAAAAGTGCGACCATTGATCTACCGTTATGAAGAAAGCTTCTTAATATCTTCGAAAAGATTCTAATATATAATGGCGGACACCGCCTCTGGGCCAATGAGATGTCAGCATTCCTGCACAAGGAAAGAAATATACGATAAAATTTGTATCTGTAAGTCATTTAGTAAGGATCAGAAAAAAAATTCAGTTCAATATTTAATATTATAGCTATAATTCTTATTAAGTTATATCTAATGATATAAGAACAATATATTCATTTTCTAAGAACGAGATTAAACTTTTAAATTAAGGTACTGTCGTTGCGGATATTCTGAGGGCCGTGATTTTTGAACTGATTTAAAAAAATGAATTAATCTCATAATTTTAATTTATTTCTAATTACTTTGAATAATTCTATATTTTAATGTACAGTTTAATATTTAATGTTACAGATTAAATTCGCATAATACTTAGGCGTTTTTAATTTTGAACCGTATTATTAAAAATAAATAATAGCAAAGCAAATATATTTTTGTATGCTATTATCTGATAGGATCACCACAATTTATAGTATATTTTCAATGTTGTCAAATAGCTTATTAAATGGTGGCAAATGTCGAGCGAAATTTTATTTTTAGGTTAAGTAAAAAATATTCTATTTTATTTTCTTTGACTAGTTGAATGAGATAATATTTAATGAAATGATTTTTATTTTGAAATGTAAAACAGTTGACTGTTATTGTCGGAGGGGAGGGTGAAAGAATGGGCGGTAAAATTAAGCTAGTCCCCTAGATGCCGATACCATTACCTATGTAACTCCCATCGATTCCCCCCCTCCCCTCCCCAAAATCCAAATCCACAAGGTCAGTCTTATCACAATCCTTCAACCTTTGTAAAAGCTTAAATATATATAATTTGATGCAAATCTAATTTGTTTTTCATATCCTATGAAACAGAAGAATTAGCTTCTATGTATACGTAAGGTCATCTTACATCGTAGATTTGATGCCAGCAGTAATTAATAAAAACGTGATATTATTTTAAAAACCTGTTGATAACATTTCGTAAGTGTTGAATGCACATTATCTAAGTTCATCGGTCTTCAATTATCGACTTTTACAAAGAATGTTGAGTTAACATTGTTTGTTTCATAAATTCTATCCTTCATAAAAATATGAAATATATAGTTAAAACATAAATGACATGAATTTGACATTGACATGACTTACAAATGAATATTTCAATGTTAAAAAAAAAAAAAAAAAAAAACATACTTCAGAGAAGTTTGGATTGAATCAAAATTTATTTTTGAATTTTAAAGTTTAATTAGGCTAATCAAACAATAAGCATATTTTAACATTAGTTATTTATAGATAGACTTGACTGTCTGTAATAAGAAGAAACATAAGCATATAAAGAACATAAAAAGAAATAAACAACTGTAATTTCTTGTCTTTATAAAGTCGGAGAGTTATTCAAGAGAGCGCTATCTGTACTTCATGTAACAAACCTTATGAATGTCAGCGTTGCCAAGAGATGGCAGCACCAATTAGTAACCTCAAGGAATTTTGTTGTACAGCTGATTAATTTTAGTTTGTTTGAGTTTAAATCTGTGATAAATATTGATTTTAGTTTATTTTAAATGAACAAATAATAAAACTACTTGTCGATGTTTTAATATTAAAAGATGGGTGGTAAAAAGACAGTAGAGTATGTATTTATGAAGTGTTTGTATTTTGTTGATTGTTTAATTTGTTATTACACAATGTAATTTCGTTTGGCATTCATGTATGATTCAGAAATTCTCGGAGATTTGAAAAAGACAGAAGGGACAAACTGAACATTGCCTTTATGGAACTATGTAAGCTCTTTCCAGATCATGATCCATCAGTTAATCTTAGCAAGGTGGAAATTTTAAGGAAAGCTGCTGAATACATCAAGTATTTACAAGGACAAAATGAGGAAATCATGAAACTCGGTGAAGACTTAGCACTCAGTATGTTTTCATTTTAATTATCGCATCATCTATAAAGATTTTTCGATGTTATACGAATTGTTTTAATTTCAGAAAATGAGAGTGAGAAGTTAAGAAAAAGAGTAGCTCATTTACTATTAAAAACAAAAGAACTGGTTGAAGCTTTGAGATGTGCAGGAGTACCGATCCCCAATTCAAAACGTAGAAAGAGGAAGCCAAAAACAGCCACACAAGGTGTATTACTTTCTAATCAGAACAAAACTTGTAAGTAAAACTTATTTTAGTATGTGCTTAAATAAGTTATTTTTTTGGAACGTTTTTTTGTGGTAATTTTTCATATTTCATCTGAATTCTTGGGTCAGTTGTCCAATAATATTCAACAAGAATTTAGAATTTTTTTAAGTAGATGAGAAAAGCCAATGTTTTAACAATCTTTCATTTCAAGTTCATACCAGTTGAAGCGAGTTGGCCCCGAAAGCCTATTAGGAATCGCATAAGGCAGGGTGGACGGGTAAGAGGAGAAAATTTATACATATATTGTAATGTTCTAAAAATTATTCTATTTTTGATGAGGATTGTGGTCCAAATATTCGGTTGTAACATTGACATAGGCTTCGATAGATCCGGACTGGTTATTAAATCGGAATGGACTATATTAGCGAGTAGAAAGACATTAGATTAAATACTATTTTAATACTTTTTGGTTCTATTTTAATAGTATGTAGACAATTATCTACAATGATGCTGATATTTTTTTTTTCTTCTCCTGCAATAGTAACCCTGGGAGAGAGGATTTTATTTACAAAATGTAAAGATTCCATGCGAAATAGTATAAGATATGTATGGAAAGTTCAATTTACATTTTTTAGTCATTGTAAAGCATTATACTAGTGTTATATGTCAGGAACTGTTATAACTTGGATCATATTGTAAGCTTAACAGTTAAGATGTTAAATTACGTTTGTGCTCTTTTTTTTTATATGATCCATAATTATAAGACATTATAAAACTATAACTTCCGCAGACCACCACCTTGTTATAGATCATCTGTCATTGGGTACAATGGCTGTTTGTGTGCTGTGCAAATAAATAAATCAATAAACACTTATCAATAGTGGTCGCCACACTAGCGCCATTTATGCTAACTAACTGCTTTGTATTCATTTGTTAAATTCATATTCATTGGAATTATTAAAATTATTAGTGCTTAAATTTGACATTATTTAAAATTATTAGTGCTGTCGATTTCCACTCTCTCAAGAGTTAAACAAAACAACAAAACAAAAACTGTAATTTGAATTATTACTGCTTTAATTAGATCATAGCTGTCATCTTCCGCTCACTACACTTGCTCAAAAGATATACAAATCCCGGACGGATCTTTTTCAATTGAGTTCGGGCCCTTTATATTATTTAAATGATTACTGCTTTAGTTTCAACTTCTCCAGACCACTGGAAGTTGACAGTACTAATAATTTTAAGTAATATCTTATCAAAGGAGTAATAATTCTAATCAATACAAATTTTACATTTCGATACGATTCTTTACATTTCAACAATTTTTCTGTAACTAACATATTTTTGGTCACAAATTTGGTATTACTATTTTTATTTATATTTATTTTACTATATTTATTTTAATTTACAATTCAAGACCTGATGCTTGAACATTGTCTAGCCAGATCACTTCCTTGCATTAGCGATTGATAAATTATTTGCTACTTACATAATTTTGTTTTTATTGAAAACTAGTTTCGAATGTTATACATTCATCTTCAGTTTTACAAATACATAAAAATTCAAAAATAAGCAATTTAAAATACACTTTGGTATTATTATACATATTAAATTTATTATATTTAATAATACCAAACTGCATTTTCGACTTCTGCTCGCTCAAAAGATATACAAACCTCCAACGGATCCTTTTCAGTTGAGGTTGGACCCTTTATATAATTTAAATGATTACTGCTTTAGTTTCAACTTCTCCAGACCACCGGAAGTTGACAGTACTAATAATTTTAAATAATATTTTATTAAAGGAGTACTAATTCTAATCAATACTAATTTTACATTTTAATACGATTCCTTACATTTGAACAATTCTTCTGTAACTAACATATTTTTGGTTACAAATTTGATATTATTTTATTTTATTTTTTTAATTTGAAATTCATGACGCGGTGCTTGAAAATGATCTAACCAGATCACTTCCTTGCATAACTGTTGGTCAAGTATGAGTAGTTCCTTTTGTATTGAACACTTAGACCCTTCATGGGTATAGTGGTATATATTTTTTTTTTTCTAGAGCGCTTTTTTACTGTAATACTTATCTTCACAGAGAATATGTTGATCATTTAAAAAATGGTCCTCCTGAGTTATGGGTATTGTGATCAGTGTTGCCAGGACAGCCCTATATTTTCCCCTTAAAACTTTCTAAATTTTCCCCTAAATCCACCAACTTTAATCCTAAACTTATCTAAATTTTCCTCTAAATCCACCAATTTAACATTAAATGTTTAATTATTATTTTTCTGTTAGTATAGCCAAAATTACCCCCAATTATAAGATAAGAATAAATTATTTGAAAATTAAAAAATACTCGAGAGGGTGAATAAAACCCTAAATCTAGGGGGGAAAAACCCAATCTGGTAACACTGATTGTGATCATGCTTCGAGCCTTTTGCACACTGTGCGTTACCATTTTCTTCACTGTTTGCAGAAGTCTAGGGAGAACGATACACATAACTCAGGAAGACCATTTTTCGACGTACCAAATTCCCTCATATCTATTCCCTGTGACAATAGATATGATATTATGTTCTACAATATTCTACGAGGTTACATTTTATTTAACTTGTTTAATCTTTAATCTTTGTCATGACCAGATCAGCGTCAATAGAAAAACATTCCTGAAAGTAGGTCAAATTTAACTACCTCAACTCCTCAATAATCCCATTAAATGATCAACTCGCTGCGTTTATTCCACTCTACAAAAAGCAAGTAGAATCTGCTTTCCATCTCGTGAAAACTGTATTAGAAATAAAATCAAGAAAATTTAAGTTGAGTGTGTACAATGCCTTGTTGAAACCTGTTGTGCTATATGGCTATGAGACTTGGTCTCTTGAAAGGCACCGAAGAAAGTAAGATCACAGAGATTTGAATGAAAAGTTCTTCAAATCTTAACTTGAGGAACCTCAGATTATAGCTTGAAAATAAGGATGAAAAAGAAAAATGAGTAATTAAATGAAGAACCTGATTGGTAGAAGTATGGTTGACTATAGAACTAATTGTAGAAGTTGGTTACGGGATGCGGTCAGTGAAGAAGAAACAAATAAAAACTTATTTAATTGGGCGTTTTGGCCTTAGTTTTAGGCCAACATCAGGGCTAAGAAAAACAAGATTACTACAGTAACAGGACCAGTAATAAAAAGTAATAAGAAAAGAGTAATATAAAAAGATAACTACTAGTATGAAGTTATAGGAGTATGAAAAATATATCAGGATAATTATTATATTATACTATTATATCAATAATGTTAACAATATAAATAATGAAAATTAAATTCAGGTAAAAAGAAAGAAAGAAAGGTTATGAATTATTTGTAAGACATAATAAAATCATTAAAATAAAATTAACAAAATAAAATAAAGCAGTAAGATGTAAAGTTATATAAGCTTAAAGATAAAGTAATATAATCATAAGTTAGTATCATATGTGGGGGGAAAAAAGTGATAAGTGTGAATCCACAAAGAAACTAATTAATCAATATCTTACAATATGAAGGGAAAAATGTAAAGATAAAGAAAGTGGGGAATGTAGCTTCAAGCTTTCCATTAGAACCTCTTCACACAGTCATGAAGTAAAGAAATAAGAACATTTTTAAAAAAAGTGAATTATTGCATTTTTAAATTTTGTCCAACAGTTTAAAATTATGTTTAATTTCCATATTATTCTGATAAAATACAATGTTGTTTTTTTTTTTTTAATAATATAGACTTTTTTTTTTAGCTGGCAATAATAAAGAAGAAGAAGCGAAAACATCCAAAGATGAAGCCACAGCTATAAAAAAAGTTAAGTGTGGATGTATGAAACTCGCTCCGGAAAAGAAGCCCTTAAAAGAATCTAATCCAGCAGTTACCGCTGTTCCCACAATAGTTACCTTAGGAAATGTGCAGACTGTCGCGTGTGTGTCTTCGGTTTCAGGCCCCCCGTGGACTAACCATACAAAACTTTTGACTGCTACTCCAACTCCTTTAATAAGTGCTTCAATTATGACAACTAGGGTTCAAAGTCTTCCCGTGGTTAGACATTTACTTCCTAATAACAATAACAATAACCTTAGCAATAATGCAGCTTCACTCGCTGCGATTCCTAGAGGAACTCAAATGTTGTCAAGCATTAGAGCTTCTGTAGATCCTAATAGCAAAAATTTGCGGAGTGGAATCCATAACCTTCCGATCGTACCATCCTCGATTCAAACGATTCCGATAATTGGTAACAACATTTTACCACCGAACATGGTGAAAGAAGTAAGACCAACTGTAATAAGTAAGAAAACTGTTAATATTGTTACTACAACAAGTTCCAGTTCGATTCCTACGCAGACTATTGTCAATAGTACACATATTATTACATTAACTCAAAGTAATATAATCAGTGCGCCGGTAATGGCTCCCGGGATTCAGACCGTACCAGTATTAGAAAAGAATATACTATCAAATTTAGGTCCTGGCACATTGATCCTAGCCGATGGTAGAATTGTGAATGTGCCTCCTATCGTACCTCAGATTCTTGTGAAACCTCAACCAACGGTAATTTTAATGCCGACTGCCAAGAAAAAAGATAAAATAATTATTCCTAAGAAACGAGATGTTACAAAAACGACGTTCGCTAACAAGGCTCCCATTCCTGCCATTCAGACCTTCAGATTGGAATCGTGTCCCAGGGTCCGACCTAAAAAGAAACCCAAAACTGCTTTAAAGAAAACGGAGAAAAGCAAGAATGCAGAAGACAATACTGACTCAGAGCAGGCTAAGAAAAAAAGGAAAATAGAGAATGTCATAATTCCTTCTGATCAAGAAAAAATTGACAAAACAGCTTCTATGAATGATGCTAATTCATCAAAAAAAGTAGAAAATACAAATATCGATGTTACAACCAGTGAGCAATTCTCTGAAGGTGTACCAATACATACTTCCAACACACTGACCGAAACAACCACATCACATGAGCAGGAAATGTCTAGTGAAATTGTTGATGTGCCAAAATTACCTGTAACTGTCGAGGAACCGACACTCCCGAGTACTTGCCATTCAATAGTAACGAATACTTTAGTATCAACCAGTACGATTTCTGATACAATTCTTAATACTCTTAGCGATTCTGATTTACCAGTTGCTTCATCTCCTATTAAAGACGCATTTGAAACTTCGCATGACAGTAACGTGCAATCATCATCCACCTCTGTAAATGAACAGGATAAAGATTCAACTGATAATTCTGATCTGACTGATAAAATCGAAGAAGAAAATAACATTTCTCCTGGATCGAATACGATCGGCACCACAGGATCCGAAACGGAACAAAGACCTTGTAATCCGGATGCATCTGCTAGTCTGTTGGTTTTACCTTCAGTAACTCTGGATGATAATAATACTGGAACTTTGGTTGTGGATAGTACAAATGACAAAACTTTAGAGTCTGGCACATCTGAGAATAGTATGGTTGTAGAATGTAATTCTGCAGGATCTTCAACGGAAACTGAAATAAGTCCTCTTAAAAATGATAGCGTAACCAATGACTTAAGAAACCAGACTTCAGTTTGTTCCACTGCCAGTTGTGAAGCTGGTAGCAGTTATACTTTGAACCTCACAGAAAGTCTTCCAGAAGTGAATTCGACTCCAGCACAAGTCTCTCTTTCTGTATCCAATAATGAGACGAATATTGAAAGTAAATCGACTTCATCCTCGTTTAGCCGTCAGCCACACCATGGGGGCTACTCAGCTGACGTTTCCAGCCAGGTCGGAAATCACTCTTTTCAACAGAAAGATAGCTTGAATTCGCATATCCCTGGACAAAGTGGTGAATCTCTTCCAGTTACTAGTTTGAACTCGCTTATCCCTGGACAAAGTAGTGAATCTCTTCCAGTTACTAGTTTGAATTCGCTTATCCATGGACAAAGTGGTGAATCTCTTCCAGTTACTAGTTTGAATTCGCAAATCTCTCGACAAAGTGGTGAATCTATTCCAGTTACTGAACCACCTAGATCTACTGCAAGCGATAATGGCATCTTTGCAGATAATTCCTTACTTACCGAGAGGATTCAACATTCAGAGCCAAACGTAGAATTGAATAATTCCCCTAATACTTCTACATCAAAGGTCCCTGCTTCTTCTTCCTCTTCAAATGATAAATTGTTCCCGAATCGAGAAATAATGCAGAGATTAGATTTTCCAGATCTTGGTAGTAATGCCCTTGTTGAAAACAGTTCGATGTTCCCATCGTTAAATGAGATCACGCATTCACTGTCTTTAAATATACAAGAGAAGGTTATATATTCTCAGGCCCTTTCTTTTCAGCAAGATAAAAGTCTCGGTCAATCTACTGGGGTCAGCAGCTTGACTATGCCGGGAAGTAAAAATAATCCCTTCTCAATGACTGGCAGTAGTTATAGTCAGCAACAGAATAATCATACCCAACTCGACCACTCACAATCAAATCGCAGTAAGCAAAAAGCTGCTGTGGGAGTCGATCCTTTTTGCACTAGTTCTCAAAGACCTGATTTGCCAGTTTATCCGCATAGCAATGTTCCTTTTTCTTATTCAAAGACAAATGAATCTTTTACAAATCAACCTACATACAGAATCCCAGAAACACTTCTCGGGAATAAGAATCAAAACCTTAACTACGGTGATAACGTTAACAAGTCTGTTAGTTTCAATTCCAACGAGAAATTATCGTGCAGCAGTACAACAGTTATTTCATCAATTAGTCAATCCACAAGCTCTAATGCCAATATTTATACAGGATATTGCTCAGCCAACTTTTATCCAAATACTACAGTGACATATTCACAAAATAGTTTTAATTTAAAATCAACGAACAAAACTTCTCTTCCTGATAGTCTTTCCAAGAAGATTATTCCTTACAGTACATTTAATGATCCTACATCATCGATGAATTTAGGTGATAAACAGCTTTGTGCTCGGAATATGTCATTTCATCACAATTCAGTTGCTAAACCTAATTGGGAGAAGTCTAATTGCAATAAAGATTTTTACAACAATCCAGTGAATAATTTGCCAGATAATAACAACATTAAAGACAAAAATCCTTCATTCCAATGCAATAAAGTCCCAGGTTTAGAGAAGCAGAACGAATTGCAAAATCAAAGCCAACTTATGTACCTCGGTTTTCAAAATGAATCTATAGCACCTCAAAGCAATGGCTTCTTTCAAAATTTTCCTTCGACTTCTGCTGCTCTTCAAGGTGGTTGTGGTTTTAATGAATTTCCATCTGGTGTAGGTGCTCATGCGAGTACTGTACCTTCTAAAACAACTAGTCACCAGGAAAATCTAATAAATGTCAACCCTTCTCATGTAGGAAGAAATACACAAGAAAAATTGTTTAGGGACAATCAACCTCTTATCAACAAAGGTAATTCATTAACTGGTATTGATAAAGACAAGACGAGAAATAGTTCCTTTTATCCAGTGTCTGCCCAACTGCCAGGTTATTCAAATTTATGTTCTGAAAACCAACCCAAGGTTCAAAATATTTCTTTCGAAAATAGTTCTATTAGCAAAGCTAAAGTAAATTCAGAAGGTAACTGTATATCCCATAATAATTTCATAGAACCGAAAATTTCATGTAATGAAACCAGTGGATCATTGACAAATACTAATAATGTTGTCCAGATTAACGCTAGTCATTCTAGGTATAACAATTCTATTACTTCAGGAGCCTCATTTGTCGACGGCAAAACTAGCGATCAAAATTGTAATGGTGCCGTTGATGAAAGGAGGAAAATAAACGATCCTGGAAAATTTTATTCAAAGGACAAAGAGGTTTCAAAAACGAACAGGCTCACCGAGGCTGTGCCACCGGTGTCGCATAATCCATCTGATTCTACTAAACCTTCCCAAACAAACACCAGTAGTCAATCGGCTTCCTCGAAAAATCTAAATATTCCTGGAGAAGCTGATAGAAATCCTGAAAATAACGGTTACAACAATTATCTCCCAAAGTCATCTGCCAATGGCAAAAATATTCAAAACAGCAATCCAGAAATCAACCCAATGAACCGTAGTAAAATGAACGATTCAATCGAAAATACTCAGAGCCACTTTAAAAATTATATTCAAAATACAAGCGGTGAGAAACAACTACAAGACAATCGCAAACTTTTGTCATCCTCTTCTCATAAATCAGTTTCAACCGAAATGAGCTCGGATGACTTTCAGGTCTTTAATTACAATGGAAATAATTATCAAAAACTTCCACATTCTCAAAATAATTCTTTTACATCAAATCCTTCAAGAATTTCTACTAACTCAATTAGAACTACTAGTTATAAACATTTCGATAGCACTCCTTTCGAATCAGTACCAAATCAGTTTGTTAGTCAAAATGGTGCCTCTGTAAATGCAAGAAATACAGGTGCTTGTTCGTCTCAAAATCATTCTTTACAGTTACTACCGTCAACGTCTACCTCAACTTCTGATCACATTCCTCCTCATTCCAGTAATAAAACTGCACCAGTATCAGTAATGCCTAATTCTTTGCCTCAGAAAGAAAATCAATCCTCTAAAATTTGTTCAAGCGATGGTACTTCTTTTAAAGGGGATATGAATGCAGACTTCTTAAAATCTAAAGATGCCGAGAGGAACACATTCATTCCTATAATAGACGACGTACGTTTGACGTCTGATTTCTCTTCTGATCTATTCAGTTCTCTTCAAGTTCCGACCGGAGGTCAACATTCTGAATCGATTTCTCCGACAGCAGCTTTCTTATTAGCGTTCCCGCTCGTATCTACTTCCCGCAACAACGAAAATCTACCTGATAGTGAAAATCAGGATAATCAAACATCGACACCAACTACTATTTTACAGATTGGTAACATAGAACCGCCGAATACTGAAATGTTCCATTCGATCGATTTTCAAAAAACAAATAAAACAAATGACCAGTTTGAATTAAATAATGATTACCTTCATGTAAACGAAATGCACGGAAAGCAGAATACAAATTATAATAAAACATGTGAGAAAAGAAAAGATTTATTCCCCGACTTCAGTAAAGATCAAAGAACTGTAGAATCTAAATCTAAAACAAAATCATCTGTTAACAATAGCTACGGTACCGGTACCCAATCGTATAATTATTCTCATTTTCCATGTAATGATTTTCAACAATACTGTGAAAAAGAAGGTTCCCAGTGGCAGCAAGACTTTTCTAATGTACCCAAAGATCAAAAGAAGCCTTACGAAAAAAAGAAAGATAAAGCTGTACAAAAAGGTTATTTCTATCAGAATTATCAGGAATATTATAACTACAAAGACAAGAAAAGGAAACAGCAAAACAGGATATCGGTTAACTGGATGACTACTCCAGAGAACCGAGAGCAGGCAGACTACCAACAAAAAGATCCTGAGATAACCAACAATTACCCCAGCCATTCATCGCAGCCTGCTTACAGTAGTATCCCCGTAGACTTTCCTACAGAATCTTTTTCGGATTTCTGTAGTTCGAAGAAATCGAACAATTATTCTTGGTCTCCGAGTAAAACGCTATTACCTGCCTTAGATAATCACTTAATGATACCTTCAACACTTCCTACTTTGGTCGGAGATCTTGCATTAGGTACGAGTACACCTTCTGAAAGCTATAAAACGTTCGAACCCCCAAAAGTTCAACCGGCACAAGGGCAGATCGCGAAGAAACCTCCAGAAAAAATGGATGAAATTAAAAAAAGAAACGAATTTCCTAATAAAAGCCAAGCAAATTTCTTTTCAGTGAGTCAGTTAGTCGATCCAAAAAGTAAAAAGCAGAAGACGGCTGACAGGAACTACAAACGGCAGGAAAAGACATCCAAACCTCGAGCTAATTTCAATTGCTCAAAACGTAAAGACGATCATTGCATGTACTACGAAGAAAGAAATAATTTTGCTCCGAATCAGAATCAGTGCACCGAAAAGAAATATAACTCTTACAAGGGCGGGAGCTATAGTGCTGAATCGTTAATCGGAGCTCAGCAGACTGATGTAGACTTCTCATCCAATTTCAATTATCAACAAAATTCAAATTATTTCCAGAGCGATTTTACTCCTCATATAGATTCCAATCAGCAATACGGCTATTTCCAACAGACTCATTTTTCGGGATTTTCTCATGAGGACTATCAAGACTTTGGATTCGGTACGAATCAGAGGACTTTAGATCAAAATAGGCAAAAATCAGGACGCAAAGATGACAATTATCAGAGTTCGAACCTAATTCAACCGCAAATATACCCCTCGTATTCTAAAAGCATTCATTACAATTTGCCTGCGTCTCAGCTCAATACCAACACTACGACTACCCTCACTAATTTCAACCTCAGTACGATTTTTCCTGAGATGAACGATCAGGTAAGAAGTATTATTTTTATGTTATCAATTTATTTCTTTATATTGTCATCACCACTTATAACTAACGAATGTGAAAATAGATCATTTTCAGAAGACCAATAAAGGACTTTACGCTTTGTTATCGTCCTCATTAT
This sequence comes from Rhaphigaster nebulosa, assembly GCA_948150685.1. Lineage (NCBI taxonomy): Eukaryota > Metazoa > Arthropoda > Insecta > Hemiptera > Pentatomidae > Rhaphigaster > Rhaphigaster nebulosa. The sequence continues at coordinate 128,368,836 of OX411311.1, read as the reverse complement.
GAATAATTTTTTTTTTATCAGGATAAATATGAACTATATATCTTCCTTATAATATTGTTAATCATTCTCATATCAGGACCTATGTATCATGCCTGTTACCGCATCCTCAGGGTCCAGCAACTTTCAATTGTACTTTATCATTCCAGAATCTATAAAACACATATATTTTCAATTTTGTTCCTTTTTAACAGGTAAAATTTACTTTTTATCCATATAAATTTATATTTTGTCAATTTTTCTTCAAATTAAAATTTAAATCTTAATAAGGAACAAATTAAAAGCATTCTGTAATTTATTCCTTATGAAGATTTAAATTTTAACTTGAAGAAAAATCGACAAAATATAAATTTATATGGATAAAAAAAAAACTGTTAAAAAAGAACATAATTTTAAATATATGTGTTTTATAAAGCCTGGAATGAGTACAATTGCCAGTTCTTGGACGCTGAGATGTATTAATAGCCACGAAACTTCGATCCTGATGTGAGAATGATTAATAAAGTGCCTTTTTACTTCTCCGAGGCCTTAGATTTGAATTTATTTGCAAATGTGCTTCTGGTGAATTAATAAAACTAAAGAATTCGAAAAATGTGATTTTTCTCATTCTTTACTTATACATGATGGTGACGATATATTTATAAAACATTTTAGAATAATAATTATTTTTCTTTTGTTCGGACCAAAGGTGATTTATTGAATTAATGCGAAGTGCATTGTTGATTTTTTGCCAGTTTCAGCAACACATGATTTTGAATTTTAGTTTATTATTGATATTTACAGTTTAACATACTCGGTGGGGACGTCTGTTTTCCCAAGGGAATGTTGTCCTCAGGTGAGACTCATGCCCCTCGGGTCTTCCATTCAGTTTTATCCAACCTTTTCTGGTGGGAATTGTTTCCCTATTCCAGATAGCGACAGATGGCTTCAGTAGACTTTTAACTTTCAAACAGTTCACTTTGTTCTTAAGTCGACCAATGCCTTCTTTTCTTATTCATTTATTAATTTCATATTTAATTTTTGAAAAATATGTGCCCACTGCAGGATATTTTCTCAAAAACATGTCCGCACCGAGAGTGTTAAGCAAAGTATAAACAAAAAATTGATATGGTGCACACATCATACAATTTTCACTTATCAACCTACTCTTTGGCAACTTCCCTTTCTCTATCTCTTGTACATGCCCCAACCGTTTGTGGCGGTACCTTTTAATAGTGACCACGATATCTTCGTTGTTGTAGAGCTCATATAACTCAACGTTTTTCCTTATTCGTCACTGATCATTTATTCTCTTGGGACCGTATATTTTTCATAAAGAATTCATTACCCAATGAAAAATGATGCTGACAAATCTGTACTGATACACGTATAGCTACATTTTTCTTGAGGATTTCATATACAGACTTTTCCTTTTGTTTATGCTCAGACCTAGTTGCATTGCTGTCCTTTCGAATTCTTCGATTGATCCTGCCAGAGCCGGTAAGGTAATGTGCGGGCACTGATAAGAACATCATCGGCCTATACAAGACTTTGGGTTATTATAAATTATAAATCGTCCTTCCAGGGTTGGTCCTTATTGATATTCTCCACAAATTCTTCTCCCCATGCAGTCAAGCTCTTACTTAGAGCAATTGAGAGGACTTTATAGACGGTTGGCAGCAGCGCTATTCCTCTATAGTTATCGTCATTTAATTTTTCTCCCTTTTTAAAAATAGGGTATAAAACTGTCGCGTTTCATTCTTCCGGAATAGTACTCTAATCTGATATATAAGATCATACAGCTGTTTTATTAGCTCTTCTCCTGCATTCATCTGTAACTCAGCTGGTATTTCGTCCACCCCCGTAGATTTATTATTCTTCAATGCCATTATTATTTCTTCCTTTTCTGGCGGTATTTCTTCTTCCTCACATATCTCTACTTCACTTCTTGGTACTTCCTCTTCATTATTTGGTTCTGTACCATCTGCATTTAATACTTCTGAAAAATATTCCGTCCCTTTATTTAAAATCTCTTTTCTTGATCCCAGTAAGTTTTCCTGTTCATCTTTACAATAGTCCAGGAGCAGTTTAAAACCAAACTTTGCATTTTTATTCCTTTGTAAAATTCCCTGGACTCTTTAGCTGCATACTGCTCTTGTATACCTTTTAATATGTTCATCTTCCATTCTCTTTTTCATTCGACATATCTCTTTGCCTCTTTTTATTTTTACCAAATAATTTTCCTTTTTTGCACTTGTCCTCTTCAAAAATTTGGACTTCGATTCATTCATTTCTACTATTACCTGAGTTCATTCTCCATTAAACCATTCGTTTCTTTGTTTTCTTTCCTTATATGCAAACACTTCCACTACAACCTCCTTTAAGATGGTTTTTATTTTTCGCCATCGCTCTTCGACAGTTGCTTCTTCTAGATTTTCTTCATTTAATCTTTCATTGACTTTTTCCTCAAAGAGTCTTCTTTTCATCCATCAGGCTGCCTGTCCTCAACACTCTCCTGGTTTCTCCTCTATTTTTCCACTCACTAGCCAATCCTCTGTCTATATCTAGCTCCTACCAAGAAATGATCAGTATTGCAGTCCGCCCCTCTAAAACTAAGGACATCTTGCTTATGGGATTTGTGCCTTTCATATATTAATGCATGATCAATTTAATTTTTTGTGTTCCTATTTAGCGAAATCCAGATTTTTTTGTGAATTTCTTTATGTAGGAAACACGTACTACTTACTGCAAAATCAATCAGTCTAACTCCATTTTTGCTCGATATTTCATATTTACTATATTTTCCAAAAGTAGGTAAAAAAAATACAGGGGTGGGCAACGTTTCCTCACCACGAGCCATATGGATCTTTTGTGAGATACCTCTTTAACTAGAGATCCCAAAGGAATTGTATGCTTCTTATAAAGCACATTAGATCCTTGGGATTGATTCTAGTAATGTCTTCAGGTTTTATTATTGCCTGTTATAAGTATTGTAGCCTTTGGAAGGCAAGAGCTTCGCATTCACAAAGAATATGCTCTGCTTTTTCTTCTTCCTCAAGACACAAACGGCATTTGGACTCTTCCACCATCTTCATCTTTTTGAGATGATATTTTAGCGGGCAATGGCCTATAAGGAGGCCCGTTATCGTTCTAAACTCATTCTTTGTCAAGTTTAGATAGAATTTTGCCTTTTCCTTTGATATATTGATGAAGATTTTGGATTGTTTCATACCGGGTTCAGAATTCCAGTATGTTTCCCAGGTATCAATTTCTCCCTTGATTAAGCTAGTAGATATGCTACAGTATGGCTCAGGGCCAAGTAGCATAGCTTCTGAGTCTTTTCGTGCTAGATCATCAACTGTCTCATTGCCTTCGATTCCTTTTAATTAATTTTCACATTAATATCTCCCATTACTATTTTTGCGCCATCTTTGGTAAGGATGTAAGGGAGATATAAGGAGATGGTAAGGGGAACAACTACATCAACTTTATTCTAAATATTATATACACTTGTTGCATAATGCTGATGGAAAAATGGAATTAGACTAAAAACTAAAAATTCCCGATGACTGACTGCTTTTCAAGCATATTCCTGATGCAAAAAATTCAAGCAGAATTCCCGATCTTCAAAGAATTCAAGGCTGCTGGACACCCTGCATTAACTACAAAAATCACTCAGTCTATGTATTTTTCGTCATTTCCCATCACCTTCTATAAATTTATATGTTAGATATTAATTTTTCTAAAATATTTAACTTTCCAATGATAGGTATATTACACATCTATATTTCTCTTCTTATTTCTGGAAATTTGTTATCAATCTGGGAAAATATTTATTTTTTTGTTAATTATCAAATTCTTTTATAGCTTATATTCATCCATTTTATTTATTACAACTAAGAATGAGAAACAATAATGAAAAGGTGCATTCTTCCAAGGTGTTATTAAATACGGAATAAACCTTAAGAGTTAAGAAATATTAGACATTGAAGTTTTATTCATTCATGCAGTAAAACTATAAGCATGTTTTTTTCCACGGAACACACGTAATATGGAAGAATACACATTTTCATTCTGATAAATGAATGACTAACACTTCAATTGGAACCTACTTTTGAAAGAAAAAAAAATTATGTTATATTTTTGACTTTGTCAATATCCCTACTGGTATTCGAAGTGTAGACAGAAGAACGTGTGGTAAGAAAATTAAAATTGTCGAACAAATGGAATAAAAAAAAAGAAAAAGATTTTGTATCTCAAATAAAATACCAAAAGGTTCCAAAAATGAGAAAAGTTTGGTGCATCTTCTGGTCTATATTTTTTATTTATTTATTTTATAATTAGGGAGGTCTAACACGTTAACTTTCATAAAAAAAATTGAGGGTGATTGTTCTTATATAAAATATAAATTGGGATAGTAGCAGGCTCATAGATCAAGAAAGATTATATAAATTTTAATTTATTAGTTGTTTATAATTCCTATTACATTGAATTGTAAATATAAGTATATTACATTAATAATGGAATAATACATCATGGGCATTTAAAGCATTTGATAATGTTCACAAATTAATAAGAAAGTATAAAAGTTATATGTACTAAATACAAATTATAAATGTTGAGATTAGTATCCTACTAACAAGATATGTCAGTTTACTCAGGCATCGTCCCATATTTGTTTCACAGATGATCCCCAGAAAAATTCTGTATTGGAACGTTTCGCCGAAACCGTGACTAGGTCTCCCGTTGCATCTGGACAACACCATCTGCTCCCGTCGCTTCGTTTCACTTAGGCGTCGCTGGTTGTTTAGGTGGCCGCCCTGTAATTTTAATAAGATATTAATAATCCTCTTAATGGCATTTAGTACGAAAAGAGAGAAAAAGACATGATGTGCAGCCTGAAGATATTCGTGTAATATTTAAATGAAAGCATGAATATGGTATATCTCATGAAAGGCCTTTATTGAGAATTAGAGATGTGATTATCGAAAAAAAAAAAATTGATATATATATATATCTTATAGATAGTTTTTGAATATATCAAAATAGTATTGAATAATTAATAGTTAACCGTGAAAATTATATGAAGGAATGAGATGGCCTCCCGGACTATCTCATTCCTTCATATCAAAATAGTTGTTTGATATATCGAGGAACATACGCACATCAATATTCTTTCAACATCCTATCTGTAGACCAATTTTTTTTTTTTTAAATATTGGTTTTCGATATTCAAATTGTAATATTGATATTACGACAAAATCGATATATCTAAATTTTTTCAAAATCCCAATTATACTGACAAGAATTTTCCATTTATATCCTAACTATTAAATAATGGCAAAAAATGATGTATAGTTTCATTTTTAAGAATAATTATCTATTTTTATATTCAATTCAGTTGCTATTTTATTATACATAATTGAATTTAACTAATGCGTAACCGACCGTTTAGTCAAAATACTCAACTCAGAGACTGGCACAAGATTTGGCAACTTTGTTTCCTTTCAGTGATAGTGCCTGTCCTTTCTAGAATATGGAAGGGATATCGGTCCAACAATCAAGTAATATGTAATATAAGTTAATTTAATATGATAAATTGATATAAATTGAGAGCATCAATTGAGCATACCAATTTTCTGACTTTTTTTTTTTATCCAATATTTTACTTTCCGGTTGAATAATTAGTTTTTATTAATAACTAGCTACGTCTCTCGGTTTCACCCGTGTTAAATATGGATTAACCCCTAAATTACAAAATAATCTTCAAAATAATAATCTATAATATGTTGTTCAGTCTCATTTGCTACAGTCATTTCATGGAACAGGTTCAAAACGACAATTAAGTTTCAGGTTTTCATACTTATTAAAAAGTTTATGTAGTCAAATTTCTTTCTCGGGCATGAAGTTGTCATGACAACGATACGTATGCAAGTTGCGACACTTTTCTCTGTTTATAATTCATTTATGATTACTGCTCCGTTCCTATGAGTCTGAGCATGGTGTTTTAAAGCCCAAAGCCTTCTTCAATAAACATTCTATCTAACGCAAAAAAAAAAATTGAAATCAGACTACTGGTAGTTCCTGAAATTAGCACGTTCAAACTAACAAACTCTTTAGTTTTATATATTAGTTAATAATGACAATTATTTATTGATATGGAGTTTATGTTAAAACTAAGTAAACAATTCTTTTATTGTTGCGAAAACTTAAAATTCAAATTATTCTCATTCATTGTAGCATTTTTACATCTCCAGTGAATACCACAATGTGGAGAATAAGACAACTCTGCCAGAACCATCTTAATTGATGGCCAACTTCTGTCGGGGGACTTATTATTTTTCTTATTTATTTTTTGTGTTATAATTATTCATTGCTTATGAGTATTTTTTCAGAGTAATCATGTAACTTGTCAGAGAAAAAAAAAAAGTCAAAACTATGTACATCACTGGTTCTCAAGCTATTCTGACTTGCGGCTGACACTGAAATTATTTTAAAAAAATTCACAGCACCGCTATTGTTATTGTTTATTTTTGTTTTGAGAAAAAAAAAATAAAACATCAAAGTAAATAAAATTGAAATATAAAATGCATAGAATTGTACAGTGGAACTTGTTTAATTCGAAGTTGAAGGGGCTACTGAAAAATTTTGAATTAAACAAGTTTTTTTTTTTTAATTTCTAACTTACAGAAATGTTTATTAATATCTATAAAAGATCCATTGTGAGCATTGGGTCTACTCCTATATACATATTGCTTTTTGGGAGAACAATATGTTTCATATGTATGTCCAATAATAAAACTCCTTGCATACAATTATCTAGGATATATGTATTTGTAGTTTTTTCAGGAGAATAACATAGATTTCACTAGACCATTTTTCTGCATTGTGTTAAGTAGAAAAAACGTTCGACTGTAATAAAAAGCCGATATTAATTTTTATAATTGAAGGGTCAAATTGATGAATTTGATAAGTAACATTTTTTGAGTTTTGATAAAACTGAATTCGATCACCTTTATCCACTATAAGACATATATGTATTGTCACTTGGCACCTTTATCAATTCAATTCTGAACGAATTGAGTTCATCTGAATGTAAGGAGGAAGTATTAAAAATATATCACTTTGTACCCTTATATATAGCAATAATTCAGTTTTTCCAAAAATGCCACATCACCTTTATCCACTTGACCGTTCAACTGTTTTAATTATTTATTTTATTTAATACTTTAATTTTCAATTTAAGATAACTATTTAAAAAATTCGCGGCACTCACTGATGTATACTTTTTTAATTAGAACTATTTCATTATCACAATTTAAAATGTCATCCGATAGTTTTGCCTAGCAGTTATTTAACGATATATTGAGCTTTACTAAGTATCTTAAAGCTAAATGAACTGGATTAACTCAAAACCACAGTTTAGGTTTCGAAGATACTGTATATCTCAAAATTTATTTTTATCTTTCAGAGAGTAGCAACTTCGGGACAAACAGCTCAGCAAATGAATCCTTCCTTCCCACCGAGTTCTCAGACTTATCGAAGTCACTTACAACAATGATCATACTGCCGTATGACAATCAATTCTTCGAACTAGTCATATTTCTTTAAGGCTGTGTACATTTTTAATTATAGTTAGTAACATACTAAAGCATATTAAAATGTTCATTTATCTCTAGAATATTGTTATTTGTTAGATAATTTAATTGTTTATAATGTATGATATCTGTAAAAATATGTTATATTTCTAACGTAAGTTTTTTTTTTTTTAATATTTACTTTTAATTAAAATATTTTCTTGTGATACAAAGAAATAGATTAAGTTAAACATTGATAAGATGTGATTATCTTATTTATTTATTACATTAACTAATGTTATAATGTATTACATAACCTTTTATGTACCTGAAAAATACATTTTAAAATATAGATTATTTTAGCTGTATAGTTTGTTTAATACTAAACAAATTATAATTTGTAAATAGTTAAATATTGTAAAATATGGCCTTTATATTTTTGTTGTTTTGTTTGTATAGCATTTTTATAAATAAGTTAAATCAAAGTAAAATAAATTTTTATATATATTGTATTTCTTTTTCTTTATATATATATATATATATATATATATATATATATATATATATATATATATATATATATATATATATATATATATATATATTTTGTTTTGGTTGCATTAAAAACTGATAACCTGATCCCAGATTTTTATTAAGTAAAAAATGTTAAAATATGCAATGGAATCACCCAAACATGCAATTAATTTTAAATGTAATATTACTTTAAAAGACAGAACAGTAAACTGAATACAATTCAAACTATTTCTTTTTCAAAAAATAATTAATAATTTGTTAAGTAAATTTTTTTTTCTGTATGAAACAATGATAGGTAATTATTAATTACTTATAAAACAAACAATATTTTTAACTTTTTTTTTTCTTTGCCCAAATACTTCGACATAAATAAAACTACTTTTTTTTCACCAAAACTATTGGTAAAACTATATTAACAAAATTAGTTGTAGTCATACTATATCACATTAAAAAAAAAATGAGTAGTAGCCATTACGCAATCCAGAACCAATTGCTATTTAACATCTACTGGGTAAATTTTCAAGACGAATAACAAGATGTCCAACAGAGTCGCTTTGTGAATTAAAGAATGTTACGATGGAAAATTTTCTATTGTGGACTCAAATGAGTCTTCAAAAGAATTGTATGCCTACTTAGAAAAAAGTCAAAACACAGGTGAGCGTGAAGAAAAAACAAAAATCCATGATGAAGGACCGAGTAAGGCGAAACTTTTGAGCAAAAAAAATTTATTTTTCGATTTCTATGAAAATTCTTATCTAGAGGTTTTTTGAAGTGCGAAAAACGAATATCAACTTTATTTCTCCCTAAAACAATATTTTACTCCACTTTGTTACATCACAAAAGTGGTCTGAACTCTCCCATCAAGTTGCGACACCGATTGTGATTTAATTTTGTTAGATTCTAGTTTGCACCTATTTATGATAAATGGGTAATTTTATGGATTTTAATTATAAATTTAATCATTTATAATAATAATGTATGCTAATAATTGTAATTAATTAACTTATTTTTTATAGAAAATTAATTTTTTTAAAATTCCATTGTGATAATTAATTGGTAATTTTATTTTTTTTTAATTATGAATATATTATATTGCCTTATCGGGCCTTCAATTTTTGTTCAAAATTATGATGACTTCAACACGCCTCCATCGATTCACACGAATCTTGAGAATAGTTTAGGGCTTTATAAAAATGTTACAAAACTGGCCTCCATAAACAAATTAGAACTAAAGATACAGAATAAAATGTTTGAGGAGTTTTATTTTTATTTTACATTACTTTTTCTTCCTTATAAAGGTATAAAATCTAAAAATTACTAATATAAGTTAGGGTCAGAAATTCAGCTTTTCAACGGTTGTAATAACGTTATCTGGATAAAATCTTGAAGAGTTATGATTGCATAAGTAAACGATGGACATCGATAGGAAAAAGTCCAAGAAATTCTATTTTTTGATTTTCATGAATATTCTTTTTTAGGATTTTAAAGGACCCTAAGAACGAATCTGACTTGCTTTTTCCTAAAATATTTTTTTTGGCCTGCTTTACTCGAAGATTCTTGGTTTTAAAATTTTTTTTTATATTTAAACTCATTTCATGCCACCAGCAATATTGTGTTTTTATTCTACACAAAAAACAAAAACAAATCGATTGGTATATGATTTGAAATCCATGAAGAGCAAAGGCAGAAAACAATAATATAAAAAATTGTTGAAATTAGATAAAATATATATATATTTTTTTTTTCGGCTCCTAAGGCGCATAGCCAAGAACCCTCAGGCACATGCCAAATATTTTTTGAACTAGTATCACAAAAACAAAGTTTCATTGAAATCAGTGATGTCACCTCCGTAGCCTCTCCTTGTCGGAAACTTATTAGGACAATGCCAAACAACCATGATAACCTTGCAAATAAATAATTGTTTTTTTAATTTTAAGTTTAAAATATATTCCCAACTTTTAATAATTCTGTTAATTTTTAAACAATTGACTAACTAAAAATTATTAACTATGGTTTATTGTTTCTAAATAGTAAATAATTACCAACCCCCTATCCCCCCCCAAAAAAAAATTAAATTTATTTAAAAAAAAAAAAAAAGGTTTTGGTATAATGATCCAAAACACTTTACATTTTTTCCTCTATCTTCATAAATGGCTGAGATATGGAATAATGCAACAGAATTGGCCACCTTTTAATAACAAAATTGTAGATAGTAATATCGAGTTATCAGGATCATCCTGGTGTGACCTGTTACTGTAGATAGTAATATCGAGTTATCAGGATCATCCTGATGTGACCTGTTACTCAGGTAACAAATCTCAAAAAAATCAGCTGAGTAATAGGTCTCAGAGAAAAGCCACGAATGATTTTTTTTTAATTTTTGGATTCTAGGAATTTTTAAATGTTAAACCTCAAATCTTGAGTGTTTTTTTTTTCTTGATCGATTACAAAGGTTCACTATTGAAAATAATAAACCAAAAAATATTATATTTCTCTTCAGTTATTTTAACTTTCCAATTCGGCGACTCAGTAACTAAAAGAAAAAAACAAATTCAACTTGTATTTATTTTTGGCCCAAAAAGTCATTTTGCTGAAATTGATTTTTATATACCAAAATAGGTAGTTCATCATTAAAAAAATAGTTTTAACAAAAATATACACTAAAATATATTTGAAGACAATGATAAAAGACAAATACATTTGTATAGTTGTTCATTTATATGTATGTATATAGTGTACATATATAAAATATGGTAAATATACACACAATATGATTTTATGCAAACTTAATAATAACTTCTATCAACACTCTTTATTCAATTAGAAAACAAAGATTAAAACCTAGTATAATTTTTATTGATCAACCCAACAGGTGACAGTATAAAATTTTCAAAATAAAGATTCCGTAGTGTTATTAAGGTGACTCCATGGAAATTCAAATTTTACAATCTCTTTGCTCAGCAATTACTTAAATAAATGTCAATCTAACTGAATTTTATGTCAACAAAAGTTTTAATACACACCGACATAGGTTCAATATCTATTATGAAAAGTAATACCGAATTGTAAAAGAAATATTACAGAGGGAAGATTTAATTATATATTAAGGTAGCAAAATCACTTTTTAGTTGAGTGAAAATATATTACAAAAATATTTTCACTATATTTATTAAGTATTTACATATTCAAAAATTTCACCAGCTGGTAATATATAACATTTGTATTAAAAAGTATCAATTCAGGAATAAAATTCTTGTTCATGTCAAAATAGGTTCACATGAGCAATTTAAGTATGTATAAGTGTTTAAAGTAATAAAAGAAGTTGTTTTTTTTTTTCAAAAAGGACACAGATATTAAATTATAAAAACATTCATAGAATATTGCAAAAGAATCTCTTGATTGATCAAAGTTTAAAATGCCAGCAGTAGGGATTGATTTAGGAACAACATATTCTTGTGTTGGAGTATGGCAACACGGAAAGGTAGAAATAATAGCTAACGATCAAGGTAACAGAACCACCCCTAGCTATGTGGCGTTCACAGACACAGAAAGGCTAATCGGGGATGCTGCGAAAAACCAAGTAGCCATGAACCCACAAAATACGGTATTCGATGCTAAAAGGTTGATCGGTCGTAAGTTTGAAGATCCCAAAATTCAAGAAGACATACGACATTGGCCATTTAAAGTGATAAATGACAATTCCAAACCAAAAATAAGAGTACAATACAAAGGAGAATCGAAGAAATTCGCACCAGAAGAAGTAAGCTCTATGGTTTTGACCAAAATGAAAGAAATCGCAGAAGCATACTTGGGTAATAAAGTTCGAGATGCAGTTATAACAGTTCCTGCATATTTTAACGATTCACAAAGGCAAGCTACAAAAGATGCAGGTGCCATCGCAGGTTTAAACGTTCTCAGAATTATAAACGAACCCACAGCTGCTGCTCTGGCATATGGCTTGGACAAAAACCTTAGGGGTGAGAAAAACGTTTTGATATTCGATTTAGGAGGAGGTACATTTGATGTTTCAGTTCTCACGATTGATGAAGGTTCACTGTTCGAAGTAAAATCAACAGCAGGAGACACCCATTTAGGCGGGGAAGACTTTGATAACAGATTGGTCAATCATCTCACAGAAGAATTTAAGAGAAAATATAAAAAAGACATGAAGTCCAACGCAAGAGCTTTGAGGAGGCTTCGAACTTCGGCCGAACGTGCGAAACGAACACTTTCATCTAGCACTGAGGCTAGCATAGAAATAGACGCACTGTTTGACGGAATAGATTTTTACACCAAAGTCACCAGAGCGAGATTTGAAGAGCTCAATGCAGATCTCTTCAGGTCTACACTGCAACCAGTCGAAAAAGCATTGAATGATGCTAAGCTGGACAAAAGTTCGATCAATGATGTCGTTCTGGTTGGTGGATCTACGAGAATTCCGAAAATTCAAAACCTCTTGCAGAATTTTTTTAATGGTAAATCACTTAATATGTCAATCAATCCTGATGAAGCAGTCGCATACGGAGCTGCGGTTCAAGCAGCAATTTTGAGCGGCGATCAAAGTTCACAAATCCAAGATGTTCTTTTAGTCGATGTAGCACCACTTTCATTAGGTATCGAAACTGCTGGGGGCGTGATGACTAAAATAGTTGAAAGAAACAGCAGAATACCGTGCAAGCAAACCCAAACATTCACAACATACTCAGACAACCAGCCGGCAGTTACGGTACAAGTCTTTGAGGGCGAGAGAGCTATGACAAAAGACAATAATCTTTTGGGAACTTTCGATTTAACTGGTATACCTCCAGCACCGAGAGGAGTTCCTCAAATTGAGGTGACATTTGACATGGATGCCAATGGTATACTTAATGTTACAGCAAAAGAAATAAGTACTGGCAAGTCGAAGAACATAGTTATAAGAAACGATAAAGGCAGGCTTTCGAAAGAAGAAATAGACAAAATGGTAAACGATGCAGAAAAGTATAAGGCTGAAGACGACAAGCAAAGGGAAAAAGTAGCAGCAAGGAATCAACTTGAAGGCTATCTATATGGAGTCAAACAGGCTGTCGACGAATGTGGCAATAAACTTAACGATTCAGAAAAGAGAAAACTACAAACCATTTGCGATAATGGTATAAAATGGCTTGACCAGAATTCATTTGCTGAAAAAGATGAATATGAGTATAAATTTAAAGAGGTTCAAAAAGAATGTGCACCGTTGATGACCAAACTACATGGTGGCGGAGGATTCGCAGGATGTGGGCAGCAGAGTGGTGCCAACTGCCAATCTGGCGGCCCTACGGTAGAAGAAGTAGATTAAAATATTCAAATGTCATTTTTGAAATACAAAAATAAAATAAAAAATTGATCAAAATTAACAAACGAGTTATTTTCATTTATGATTCTGAGTTATAGCTAAGTCTGCCTTAGTATCTGGTTTAAAGAGTAGCATCACAACTTACACACCATCGAGGCACAGGTTCCATTTCAGAGATTCTTGAGAATTTTTTTCCAAAAGGGTTAAGGCTTTTAAAGAATCTATTCAGTCTTGTGAAGTTAAATGAATAAGACTTTTTTTTATGGCTAATTATTTTAATTAGGGCTTGATAAATGATTTGCCACTTCTATAATTTTGTTTTTATTGGAAACTAGTTTCAAATGTTATACATTCATCTTCAGTTCAAACACACAAAATAATAGTTTTCATTACCAGCAACTCACCTTTCTTCCATTACTGGTTCAGCACGAGAACAAATCAATGTAACTTTTTCTGTTTAATATAATCAACTTAAATCTTGGTCAATAACAACATGTATTTGATTTCTTGTCTTAATTAAATTCATAATTTTTTTTTAATACTAATTTATATTACATTTAATTTAATATGTATAATAATACCAAACTGTATTTTAAATTGCTTATTTTCGAATTTTTGTGTGTTTTTAGAACTGAAGACGATTATATAACATTTGAAACTAGTCTTCAATAAAAACAAAATTATAGAAGTGGCAAATAATTTATCAAGCCCTAATTAGATTGATCCTTCTATACTATCATGCGTAGATCAAATGCTAATTATTTTGTTTAGTTATGGCTAGAAATTTATAATTATCACCTCAATTCAACTATAATTGTTTTTTCAATGCTAATACTAAAGGCAAAATTGTAATTAGGCAGAAAGAATTATAAAATGAAGTAAATAAATTAAGTTTTATTATGCAAAAATAACTCAAGTGTACATAATTCATCTAATGTTCAGAATACTTCTTTTTTTTTCTTTTATATACCAAAACAACAAAACATCAGATTTCTATAGTATTGAATATATTAATCATAATTTTAAATTGTTATAAATGAAATTATCATTGAGCGAACTACTATAAATTAATAAATAAATAATAATTAAAATAACATTCCAATTTATTAAAATAAATATGACTTTTTATTTTTATTTGCCTTATACTCTAAAACATCACCCTGTAAACTGGTATAATTACTTGCAAAGAAAGAAAAGCACACACAAATTCAAATTTAATTTAATTAATACAAATACATACTCGACAAAAATATTAAGTGTTATATAAGAAAATATAATTAAGAAGAAAAATCTATATTATGTATACGTAAAAAGAATAAGTCAGTTTCTTTGTTTTCAATACAAATTTATAGTTTCATTCCAAGTTTGATGAGATTTTAAAAACTTGACTTTCAAAACAAAAGGAAGTTCATCGTCAGAATGACATTTGAAAAGTAAGACCTGTCCCTTCCCCTCTTTCCACCCCTCAAAGCAGGATTTTTTTGATTTTAGGAAGAAATTTTGCACATATGGTGTTCAGAATAAGAGGGAAACGAGAATCATATTGTGGACCCTAGACTCAGCAACCAATTAATCCATTGGTCATTTCGAAATTTACAAATTCTATAACAGCGCAATTTTGACATAGTGTAGGGAAAAATAAAATAAATATTACATAAATAAAAATTTTTAGGAAATCAATCCCATCTACCAGAGTTCACTATTATTTACAATGCCATATTACTATCTTTAATAGCATAAACTAGGGTTTGACATCAATAATTATTTTTTTCTAAAAAAATCATGAAATAATCAGTATCTTTTATCAATAAATTTAAAAATCATTCAATGAGTTTTATTGATTCCATTAAAAATAATTATCACTCTCTGAGCGATACTTTTTTCAATTAAAAATTAGTCATATTTTCCTCTAATAAAATAGACTATTGCACTGTATCAAAGGTCAGCACAGAAGGACAGGAGTGCATTTTATATCAGTTTCATAACCCCAAGAACACGATTATGAAAGTTTTGGAAATGTCTGATATACATATATATATTCCCCCCCTCCCCGCTACATTTGGACACCTCTAGCCGCCCCCCCTTTGTGTTATATGAGGTGAAATTCGGTATGCAGAGTTTTTGTCGAGGCGGATCGACACCATAAAAGTATGGTTAAATTTTAGTCAAAATTTCGATATGTTTACCTGAAATTTCAGTGTTTTCAAAGTTTTTCCCACCTCGACAGCTCAACCAATTTAATTTATAGGGTTGAAAATGTCTATGTAAATTGAGTTGGTGTACGGGAAGTACCTTTTGGGGTCTCAGACTTTGTCTCCTGCCATCGCGATTTTTTCCAAATATTTACATCCTCTAATACCCCTTCAAATTGAGTCACAGGGGTGGTGAAAA
The DNA here is from genome assembly GCA_948150685.1 of Rhaphigaster nebulosa. NCBI lineage: Eukaryota > Metazoa > Arthropoda > Insecta > Hemiptera > Pentatomidae > Rhaphigaster > Rhaphigaster nebulosa. The sequence continues at coordinate 128,353,041 of OX411311.1, read as the reverse complement.
CCTGTTTCATTTCAAAGATAGTTAAATTAGCTATAAAACAAGAAAATTTTCATCAAAATCGGACTGGTACTAGCAAAGATATGGTTATTTCAATTGTTTTAATTGTATTTTTCTCGAATAAAATAAACTATTGCACTGTATCAAAGGTCAACAAAGGAGGGAAGTGCATTTTCTATCAGTTTCATAACTCCAAGAACACGATTGTGAAAGTTTTGGAAATGTCTGATATATATATATATATATATATATATATTTTAAATGTTTGTTGGTTTAGGTGAATATTTTAATATATAAAAATAAAGGCAGACTGTTGCTTTGACACTGTATATTTCGACTTGGCCCGGATTGGACTTAAAATATGACAGTATATGCATTTTAAATAATTTTAGTATGTATATGGTATTTATTAGAATATTTAATTCTGTGATATGTTATAAATTGAACTAGAAAAAAGCCTTTTACAGAGATTCCTGAGGATGGCTTGTAGGCCAAAAATTTGTATCTTAATAAATAAATTGGTGAAATAGCAACAGCCTGCTTTTATTTTTATATATTTTTTTTTCACCGCTACATTTGGGCTCCTCTAGTGGTTTTTTGGATCAAATGAGCAGAAATTCAGTATGTAAGGTTTTTGTCTAAGCGGGGAACAATACCATAAAAGTACAGTTGAATTTCAGTCAAAATTTTGGTATGTTCACCTGAAATTTTGACATTTTTTACGCACCTCCACAGCTTGACCAAATTAAATTAAAGGGTTGAAAATTTGTATGTAAACTGAGCTGGTTTCGTGAGTCTCGATTTGTTTCTCCCTCTCCCGTTATTTAGTGACGGAGCTCTGCTGCTCACATTTTTGTTTCTCTCCATTTGCATAAATGGAAATAATGGTATTTTAAATAGCACCAAATTAAAACAAAAATGCCATAGACCTCTTACTTATAACGAAAGTTATAATCACTTTTCAGTGATTTACGCTCTCAGCTGATGCCAGAGCATATGAAAAAAATACTGATTTAAAGCTAAGCCCTTCCAGTTCCAACTAATATGGATGAATATTAGAGTGCTTTATTACTTGATTGATGTTTTTATCAGAAACAATTTTTTTCTTTATAATAACTATCCTTGATAGTACCTATATTTTCTAGAGTGAAAAAAGGAAAATTTTAAAAATGGCCTAGGCCGATTTGTTTGATAAATTCTATGTGATGCGACAACAGGCAAAGAAAGTTATATATATATATATATGTATGTATGTATGTATGTATGTATGTATGTATGTATGTATGTATGTATGTATGTATGTATGTATGTATGTATGTATGTATGTATGTATATATATATATATGTATATATATATATATATATATGTATATATGTATATATATATATATATACAGACTTATATATTATTGAGATAGGATAAGATATTAAGAAATATAGCTTACAAATGATCATTATTATTGACCGAAAAGATTTTGCACCGAAATAATCATCAAGATAGCTGTTGATCACAAAATAAAAATCACTCTTGATAAAAATCATAAAATGATTTATAAAATTACGAGATAAAAATTTCGATTGGATTTAATTTTTATTTATTTATTTTTAATAATCGATTTCAAACCCTGATATAAACTACAATAATGTCATATAATAAAACCCATTTTTACAAATATAACACTTTTGGCTCTTCTTGCCTGAACATCAGGAGCAAGGCACAGTACACAACAGTGAAGTCAGAAGATGGGATTTGTGGTCCTGAAAAGTCATATGATAGCAAAGAATAAATAAATGATTTAACGGAGGAAGCCTAAATTCCTTTTATAGCTCTAAAAATAAATAAATAATCCTTATCCTCAAATTTCAGCCCTAAAGGAATTCCATAAATGCACACAAATTAGATAGTGATTTTTCTAAAAGCTCATAAACTTTCCAAATAAATGCATGTTTATAAGATTTTTTCACACATTGTAACAAAATTGGGAACTATATGACTTATTACTGTAACTGACAGATCGTGCTGTTATTGTGTACTAATTAAAAAAAAATTACAAAACTTCAATTACAAATTCATAGTTAATATTGATTTGTTGTTACAAATTAAAAGCATAATCAACACCACAAACTTTAGTAAATTATAAATAAGTCACTTTAATCCGAGTATCCAAAAAGAAATAATAAACAGCACACTTTATGTCATTAGATTAAAACAGAAATATTCTACAACCCGATTCGCTGAACTCTCCTAAGTGATAAACAATTTAGGATATTGTGGTAGATAAATAACCCATAAAATTTATATCCATTTTTAATTATTAGTAATTGCAACCAAGTTTCACTTTGCTATGAATGTTTGGTTAGCATACACCATACAAAGTAACCTCTTTTTATCTAGTAGCAAGGGATGTTTAGGGATTGTTTTAATCAAAAATTGTTATCTGTCTTATTCCTCAGACAAGAATCCTACTGTGGTATTTATATCTCTTGAGCGAGACGAAGTTAGCAGCTATAATATACAACTTGGAAAATTAAAATTTTAATTTATTTTAAATTTAAAACAAGCCTCTTAACCGTATACAGACCAAGAGTTGAAAAACTTTAAAAAAGTTTTCTTTTTTTTTAAATACTTATTAGGTAGTAAACTTGGGAGTACTATATTTATAAAAAATGATACATATATTTTTATGGGCATTTAAACTTTTGGTAACCATACGGATACCTTGACCTTCTTGCGATCAATGGAGAAGCAAGTATAACATCTTGATTTTCATTATATAAAATGAAGAAACACTTGAAAGAAAACTGGGGAAGTTGTAGTAATAATTTAAATGTGTGATAATTTAAATTACGGTAAGGACCCGGCCTCAACTGAAAAGGAACTTTTGGGGTTTGTTTATCTCTTTAGCGAACAGAAGTGGTCAGCAGTGATTTATTTAAAGTAGTAATAATTGAAATTACGGTAAGACCCCGACCTTAGCTGAAAAGGATCCATTGGGCAAACGTAATGAGCAGAAGTCAACAGCACTAATAATTTTAAATAATATATGATTCAAGCAGTAATAATTCCAATGAACACGAATGTTACAATTGAATGCAAAGCAGTTAGTTAGCACAAATGGCGCTAGAGTATGCTAGTCTAGCAACCTTCGGGTAAGATCAGGAGGAACAAGTGATAACACGCCCTCTTGTAAAGTTGTACCCTTATTTCTTTTCACAAATTGAAGGGAAGTCTGCCTGTAGTAGTTGGCATCACTGCCACCTGTTTTCAGATTGTTGTAATTTAAAAAAAAAAATTGTTAACGATGAGGTACCCAAATGGATACCATGGCTTGTATAGGATTAAAAGATTCTCCAACAATTATTATTTTAAAAAAAAATTGGACCTGTGGTGTAGGCTAGCAAAACATTCTAACAAGGAAGAAACCGTTCTGGTTACTAAATAACCATTATTGGTGTGTTACATGTCATAAGTCGGTATTCTAAATAAATACCAATTTTTCTTCCAAAAGGAAGATTAACAAATTAACAAGTACAGAAAATAACCATATATTAAATCTTTTCCAATATTTGTATTTTCTTTTATACACTCTTTATATTTTTATTTAAAGAGATGTTTACAGGAGCTCCCAGAGCCAACCAATTATATTTAATCAGAGCTAAAAGAAAATTGTAAGTGGATGCTTTAAGATCCATGCAAGTATAACTAAGACATAACACAGAAAATGGAAAATCGAACTATTATATTTCTTGACTAGACATATAGCATGCTTAAGGGTATTAAAAGTTAATTGCATTCAACAAAGCAAATGAGTAAGGCCAAGGTTAAAAGAATGTGGATTCATGCACCACACTCTTTCATAACATGAAAAAAATATATTAAATATTTAGAACATAACCAAGCTAAATTACCTCAAAAAAAAAACATTCATTCATATTGTAAACTATAAAACCATTTCTTATGCAAAATTAAATTTGTGATTTAACCAACAATCTTAAAAATATTTAATATTAAGTTTTATTTTAATTACAATAATATATACCCGTTTAAAACAAGTTGGTTGAGGTAACATTCAAGGAGTTGAGTTTTTAAAACACTGAATCATTGGACGGAGTTTTCGTAAAGTTTTAAATACATAAAAATATATTTTACAATATAAGGCCTTCATAATATACACATGCATCGTTAACCAATATACAACAGGCTGTTTTTCAATATTCGAGTGTTATATAATTACTTAATGCTGTATATAATACTACTTGAGAAATTCTTTTAAAAAACAAATATAAGTTATATTTAAAGTGACTTTGGCAAACAACATTTAGGTTGAGAACTAATAATATAATTCATTCAGAAAGTCTGAACTGCAGAAATAAAGGAAATCAATTTATTAGCTGGAACTGATCAAATATAATGTGCTACGAAAAACCCAACATTAACAGTTTAATTTTTAAAATGTCAGAAAAGCTTAAAAGCCAGTCTCCGATTAATTAGATGATATACTTCTACAGTTCAGCTCCAGAACGAATTCTCAGTAGCTACTATATCATCACATTAAGGTCACATAACACATAAAAATATCTGATTATCTTGTTACCACCCAGGAGTAGTGTTGGCTAATCGTCTCATTCTTCTTGTGTTTCTATCCTGATCCCTTATCTTCTTCTCCATCTCGGCATCAGTCAAGGTTTCCAGGAATGGGCACCACTGATCTGCTTCTGACTGCGGTCGGAAAGGTACTTCAACAGTTTGAAGAGGAGATTCACTAAAAGCGTAAGTTTTCTGATGCCAACTAAGCTGTCCTCGAATCGAATAAGCAATGGCTGTTACAAATTCTCCTCCTAATCCAAGTTCTGCACACAATTTCATCGCAAATTGTTCAGGGCTGTTCTCTTTTTCACTCATGTCCCATTCAATTTGATCGACTAGAGATGTATTGCCGACATGTATATTTAGTTTAATGATAACTCTTTGATCGGTCTGGTCTTCTAAAATATTGTCAGTGGGAAAACCTTCAATTTGCTGACGAATAGCTTGTGCTATAGCAGGGACAAAACTGAGAGGATTTAAATCGAGGTCATCACAAAGAATTTCCCCAAACTGCTCTGGAGTTATCAAACTTTCATTTTTATTCCAGGTAAAAGTATCACGAAGCTTCTGTCCTTCTATTTCCATGTCAAGACGTATTGGTACGAGTACTTCCATTTGTGAAGCATTTTCCATAATAGATGAGGGATCAGTATCATCAAAACAAAGAGGGAAGCTTCTTACTTTTTTGCTAACAACTCTATTTCTATTGATTGGTGTTGCCTGTGGCACAGCATCTAAATGTGAACTATTTGGAAGCGAAGGTACCCAAGGCATAGCTTTTTTGGGCTTAGAAGAACTTGTAATAGGAGTTTCAGAAGAATGAACTGAAACAGCTTTGTATTTTTCATCATTTCCCTCAATGATATCTTCTACTTCTGAAGCTCTCAGTAAAGATATACTGGAGGCCAAACAATGAGAGCTTAGACCAAGTTCTATAAGCCTTTTTCTCTCCTCATTTCCAAGGGTTCTTCTGTACATTCCAGGATACCGTTTATACAAGGATCCTCGAAACATCCGTAAATAATTACCGACTTCAGAACCAATGCAGTAATATTCTCCATTTTCTTCAACTTGGAAACTAATCGGCTTATCACCATATGTTCGGATAGACATTTTAGAAAAACTAACTATTTTACTATAGTGAACAAACAATAAACGCAATCTAGTAAACAACACCAAGCCGACTTGTAAAACCTTCCAGTCGCTGACGCTCACTAACGATCTCTAGTGCCATTCTTACTAACTGCGTTTTCGCGCTTTCTTTTAAATTAGAAATTAGGTTATAATAATAATAATAAATTAGGTTCAGTCCCATGTCCTAAATTCACTGCAAAAACGTATTTCACAGCTCTCAAATCAGGCTTAATGCCTGCCCCCTTTTTTGCGCTTTATTTATTAGTATTTTAAATAAGAGGAAGTATAACAATATAGTTAGAGTAAATCAGAGTTATCTAATAAGAGAAACTAAATGTCAAGTTTAAATTTTATTGTTTCTCATTGTTTTAATGTTGATGGTTTTTACAATTTGCAACATTTTACTATACATCAATCTGAATGTTTTAAGAAAAGTTCGAGTTAGTACCCACCTCTTTAAGGAATTTACCTGCACTTTATTTCTTATATTGTTATAAATCATATTTTTTAAAAAAAAGTTACTTTTTATTTTAATATTTAACATTTTCCACTTTATCAGATAATAAGTTAACAATTAAGATAAACAATGTAAGTTTAAAATAATTTTAGGTAGTTTTAAATAAATAATTATGAAAATTTAGAAAACCCTATATCGAGCATCTGAAACAAAGAGATTAAATCTGGACTGTTCTGAAAACATAACAGAAACCCATTTAACCGCAGTCGAGGGAGCATGATTTTGGGCGATTAGAGATGAGCTGCTCGGTATGCTGTGGTTAGTAGAGGAACAGTGGCAGGCACCCTGGAGGCAGGTTCATGTCAAGGGTTCGTCTGCCTACTTTTTGTACACTTACATCCACACCCTGTGCAGCACGCAACTGGTCAGATGTCTCTTGTAGAGTCTGAATCACAATTAAGCAGTCGTCGGCTTGGCCTGTCACTCTTGGTCACCCTGTCCCCAGCCTCTTGGAGTAGCTGTCTGTTTCCTGGTATCTCTGGGCTGCTCTCCGAACCGTTATTTCCCATAGCGCGAGGATCTTGGCGGTGTATCTCTGGTTTTTCCAGTCCTCGATTTATGAGATGATTTGAGCGACTACTGTGGCATCCAATACCATTTTGAAACAGTATAAATAACAAGAAGAAGAAAATAATGAATACATTTAAAAAAACTGCAGAGGGGTATGTACAGCACAACTCTAATGGACTGAAGGCTGACTGAATGAAGTTTATTATTTGCAATCTTTGGACATTAGTCATTAATTCTTGATGGATTATTACAAAGGGTGATTGTAATTTAAATCCTATTAACCTGGCTTATATATAAGCTGGTTGGAACCCAACAATATTTTTTTAATCTGTATTTTTTAAGTGGAATTCGAAGTGCTCCGGTTTTTTTGGACTCCAGTGTAGTATAACAGATTTATGTAACATTTAATAGGTATATTTAATTAAAATAATCTAAAAAAGTATAATTAAATAATAATTTATTCTTATCTTACCCTAGGGGGTAATATAAGTTAAACTAATAAAAAAATAATAATTAAATATTTAGCGTGAAAGTTGGTGGATTTAGAGGAAATTTAGATAAGTTTAGGGTTAAAGTTGATGAATTTAGGAGAAAAATTATAGGAAAATACAGGACTGACCTGGCAACACTGAACTGAGTTAACCTTGGCAACACTGATGTTAGTATCGCGCCTTCTGTCATGCTGTTATCATTCTTTGAAGTTTCGTTATATTTATTTTATTCATTTTTAAATGAAAAATGCTCACTGTCGACAGGGATTTTTCTTGTAAAATATGCCGAAATACTTTTTCAAGCCAGGCTTCTCTCAAATTGCATATTCGTAGAAATCATGGTGGGTATAAGTTTAGTTGTTATTATTGTAAGCATGAAACGAAATTCAAAAATTGTTTGACTCGACACATTTGGAGGCAACACCTGAAAAAAGACAATTCCAAAATTGTTTGTATTAAATGTACATTGTGCATTTTTGAGTGTGTTTCAAGAAAAGAAATGATATCACATTATGTTACTAAACATGATGTGACTATCCAGGAACAAACTTTGGAATTCGGAGATCACGACAAGTTTATGAAGTGGAAAGAAGACATTGAGCAGGATGATGTTTGCCAATTTATTGCCTGCTGCGGGCCCAGAAAAAGACAAGCTGTACGCATTCGATATTACAGATGTTTCCGGGATGGCAACTTCAAAGAGAAGGGTAAAGGACTGCGACATATGAAAATTAAAGGCTCAATTAAGATGAATGGTGTCTGTCCAGCTTCGATCAAAACAGAAGAAGACATTACATCGGGTGTGGTTCGTGTATCATTCATTCCTACCCACGTCGGTCACTTAAAGGAATTGGATCGGTTGAAGCTGTCAAAAAATGAGAAAGCTGAGATCGCTAGTAAATTAGCCGAGGGAATATCATATGAATCCATTTTGGATAGTGTGCATGAATCCGTGAAAAATGGCAAAATTCGAAGACTACATCTTACTACTCGGAAAGACTTATATAATATCCAAAACAGTTTTTGCTTTCAGAGGACCGAAAAAGATGAGAATGACTGCACAAGCGCCGAGCCTTGGATTAACTTGATGGAGAAAGAATCCAATGTAGTGCGGTTTTACAAACCCCAAGGCACCCTCTTGTCAGAAGTTTCTGAACTTGTTGAGGATGACATGGTCCTAATTATTGCAACAACTGCTCAAATCGAAATGCTCAAAACATATGGGACAAATCTAGTTTGCTTTGATGGAACTCATGGTTCGAATGCATATGATTTTGAGCTAACAACTATCCTTATTTTAAATGGCATGCGACAGGTATTCCCTTGTGCTTATATGTTCAGCAATCGCAGTGACTCTGTAACCATGACTTTATTCTCCAAAGTTTTGAAATCTCTCTTGGATGCACCCATCCAAGTGAATATTCTCATGTCGAACATGAGTGAAATATATATGAAAGGTTGGTCTAATGTCATGCCACGACCAAAACATTTTCTTTTTTGTTCATGGCATGTGGAACATGATTGGATAAAAAATCTCACTAAAATAAGAGATCTTGACAAAAGATCTGAAGTTCACAAGTCTCTAAAAATTATAATGTTTGAAAAATGTGAAGCTGCATTTTTGCGAATATTTGAAAATTTTGTAAAAGACCTTGAAAATAATGTTCTAACCAGTGATTTTGGTTTTTATTTCAAGAACACTTATTGCAATAATATTGAATCTTGGGCATATTGCTATAGAAAAAACATGGATATCAGTAACAATATGTTTCTTGAAAACATGCATAAAGCATTGAAATATCTTTATTTAGGTGGGAATAAGATCAAACGGTTGCATCAAACAGTATCTGCTCTATTACGCTTGACTAGAGACAAGTCGTTAGATCAATTGATATGCAAGGAACGAGGGAAATTAACATCTCAGATTGCTGCTGTTCAAGTTCGACACCGATGCTCTATCAAGATGGCCTTTTCTGTTGTTTCTTTTGGAGGGGGATGGTTGGTGACTTCTCAGTCTGGTGAAGAAACATATTTAGTCCATAAAACAGACATAGAACAGTGTAATTGTGAAGTGAAGTGTGTCGAATGCGGGATTTGCTTACATAGTTTCAATTGTGATTGCATAGATTCTTTAATCAAATCAAACATATGTAAACATATTCATTCTGTTTCACTCTACATGGCCAGGCAGAAAGAGTCATTTGTTGAAAGCAGTGACTCAGAAAATGACAATAGTGAACTAATTGTGTGTGAACATAATAAAAATATTCATGATGAAGTCATTGTGGAAGAGCTCTCTAAAAAAAATCCGTCCTCAGAAAATGAGTTAGAAGGGAAAAAGATGAAAATTTGGAATAAAATCGAAAATCTCTTAGAAAATGTACAAAATGATGAACATGTCAAAATATTTTGGAATGCTCTTCTGCCATTGGACCAAAAATTCAAGCGCAATCCTCCCTTGTAGCTAAATAATTAAAGCCCTCTCGTGGATCTGCAAAGAATGTCAGAACCTATCCCCCAAAAATTGTTTTTTTCCATTAAAGCCAAAAGAAAGAATCCCAAAGGAAGTATGGAGACACCCTTTGCTGAAGAAAGATTGGCTCTTCTTATAAGTTTGTTACGAAACAAAATCAATTCTGGTTCTATTCCTTGAAAAATATTGTCAGTAGCTATATAGATTCATTCTAAGGATTCTATATGAAGGTGGTTAAGCATAAAAATATTTTTTAACTATATAATTTTCTTTTTATTTTAAATATATAAAAGGATCCTGTTATAGATCATTCTCAGAAAAATTTGGGGTCTTATACACAAAGTGGATGCTTTTATATTTAATGATTAAACATGAAACTAACGTGGACAATTAGGAAGGAGGGTAATTGTGTATGATAATAATTTTCAGTGAGGAGGTAGATCTATGCGTGCCTTTTTTTTAATTAGTTTTTTTAATCTCTGATTAAACATATGTCAGTTATGTAATACACAACTGCTGATTTGGTTCAGGTTTATTTTTTCCCTGTGATGGGTTTGATCGATTTAGTTCGTGAAATGTCAAATAAAGCTAGTGCTGTGAAATTTTTAAAAGAAACAGGAATATTCCATAAACAAAGAGTGTGTTCTTTAAATCATGAAATAGCTTTATCTTTAAATGACAAAGAGTATAAGTGGCATTTTAATAAATCAACTTGTAGAACTTGTCTTGAATCATTAATAAAGCTAGCACTCCAATATTGTCTCTGCTGTGAAAAAATAATTAAATGTTAAAATAATTATAAAAAATAAAACGTCTGTTTAAGACCAAAAATTTGAAAGAAGGAATAAAACTGTTCAGGATCTTCTTTATTCAACTCTTATACCTTATGGTGTCGGGGCAGCCTGTATCTTATACCTTATGGTGTCGGGGCAGCCTGTATATTATACCTTATGGTGTCGGGGCAGCCTGTATCTTATACCTTATGGTGTCGGGGCAGCCTGTATCTTATTTCCTAAATACCTCTCCATCTGTACCCATCTTCTTAAACTCACTCGTGGTCGCTTTCTCTCTGTGTTAGCTTTCCATGCACTTTTTTGTAATCTATTGGTCAGCATTCTTTGTACATGGCTGAATCAGAACAATTCTCCTGTTTATGTAGTCATCTTTGTCTTCATCTCCGCTTCCCTTTTCCCCAATTATGAAATTGTGGAGTTGGTTGCTTTCTTTCAGAATCCAATCTGCCATCACAACTAATATTGATTCCTAAGTAATGGTATATTTCGATCTGTTCCAAATATAAGTCTCCACAAATCACAGTTTCTTGTTCCCTAGAACAACTTTTAGACATAACCATATACTTATATTTGTTCGGGTTAATAGTTATCGGCAAATACTAAATTCTGGATTTGTATGGGATGCATTTTCCAATCCCCTACTTTAAATTTGTGGCTCCTTAGTTTAACTTGCTATATTATTCTATCCATACATATTACAAATAATAATGTAGTAAAGTTGTTCCCTTGCTGTACTCCTCTTGCCATTTCAAATATATCTGATTTATTCCCATTGAATCTATCTATAAGGATTAGCTGGATCAAGTTAATGGGAACTCCTTTGTCTTCTAGTGCCTGTTTGAGTTCCATCCAGGGTTCATTATCAAAGGCCACAGAGAGATATAGGTGGGGGAGGTGAATTGTTTTGTCCCTTTCAATGAACTTATCGATTATGCATCAAACTGTGAAAATATTGTCTTGGTTATTGATAAATAATTTGCCACTTCTATAAATTTGTTTTATTGAAAACTAGTTTCAAATGTTATACATTCATCTTCAGTTTAAGGTTTAAGTAGATTATATCATACAGAACAGCCTACATTGGTTAGTTCTGTATGATATAATATACTTAAACCTTGAACTAAAGAGGAATGTATAACATTTGAAACTAGTTTTCAATAAAAAAAACAAAAAAGAAGTGTCAAATAATTTATCAGTCCCTAATTAGATTGATCCTTCCATACCGCCATGCGTACGTCAACTGATATTGTCTTGGGTTTGTCGTCCAGATCTGAATGCTGCTTGTTCTTCCTGAAGCTCATGTTCTGCTATTCTTCTTAATCTTCTTTCTTGTATTCTGGATCACAACTTCAAGGTTGCAGATGACAGTCATATGAGCCGATAATTTTCACACTCTACTGTGGAACCTTTCTTGTTGATTTGTCATCATTATTCATGGCGCAACAACTCTTGAAGAGTCAAGGCCTCCTGTAGTTTGGTCCGCCAGTCTTCTCTACTGGTTGCTGCCGCCCTCCAGTTGTGGATCCCCAAGATGGATCTTGCATCTATCGCCACTCCCAAGGTCACAAAGTGCGATGGCTTGTGTACACCAAGTTGTGGGCCTGCATGCATATATTTTGTTTTTTCTTCATTCACTTCCAGACCGACTTCACTTCCTTCAGTAATCAGCTGTCCAGTACTATCCCCGATACTTCTGATCTGCTTTCCGTCTTTTCCACGTAAACCATTCACGGTAATCCAAAATTTCCTTTTTTCCTCCATATAGCTTGTTTGGAGTTCTTCACCTAATTCAGAACAGATTTTCTTAGCTATTTCACTGATCGTTTTGCCTCTATTGGTTTTTTCTTTGTGAATGGCCATATCACCTGAGTTATTAATCTGCAATTATTTCTTTCATGCTTGTCTCTTTTCTTTGACCTTGGCTTGCACTTCTTCGTTCCATTATACTGTTCTTTTGAATGCAGTATTGATCCTTTTCTTTTCAAGCACTTTTTATCTTAAGTCAATTGACAAAGAGTCAAATGGATCCCCAACAGAGTTCACTCCCTGTCACTTTCATATTCTTTTTTATCTTGTCTTCTTAGCTGTTCTGTGGCAATCCTCTCACACGTCTTAATTCTTTATGGTTCTTGGAATCTCGATTCTAGAGTCTAAAACTAGAACTAGATGGTGGTCAGTGTTGGCTTCTGCCCCAGATATAACCTTTACATCCATGACCTCACCAAAAAAAGGCTTGCTGTAGTGAAATAATCAATAATGCTTTCTTGGTTTCTTTCTTCAGCCTTTAGTAATTTTCTGGTTTCTTTAAAGTAGAAAAAAATAATTCCAATATAAAGCTTGTTAAAACAGAAGTTAACCATTCTCTCCCCGCTGTCATTGAGCACTGGGTCGCTTCCTGTTCTCACATTCTAGTCTCCTTGCACAATCACAAATTGATTCCGATTTCTTGTTTCATCGGATATGTTCCGGATCAAGATAATTGAATAAAAACAAGCAAACTAAAAGAAGCTGTGGCACTTTTAAAGTGGCAATAGCTCCTATTAAACTTAAGTCCCACTGAAATGTTTTATTTACTCTTCCTAATTTGCTTGAGAATGGTCTGAGGATTGAAACATTGCTCTTTTATATTTATAATAAAATAAAATTTTATTGTGAACTAGGCATTTATCTTAAGCTATCTTCATGCATATCTCACCAGATGTGAAAGCACAACAGTATGAAACTAAAACGTATATACTGATGTCATATTTCATAGTGCATTTTTTTTTCTCATGTTTTATATGCTTAAACAACTTTTTATCTAAATCCTTTGAAATATCTGATATAAAGTATAACTATGTATTTTTGTTCTTGTTTTTTATGCTTTAATTTTTTTTTATCTAGTCAAAAATGTGATTTACATATTATTTTGAATATTTTCATATTTATGTGTAAATTTTGTATATATTTTTTGTATTAAGAGAGTGAAATGTGAAGATTGAAGTTTGTTATTATCCATGTGTAATAATTTAAAGATATTTTTGTATTAATAGGCATGCCTGATTTCAATTGCAACATAATTACTGTATCTGTCTATTTTTTAAAAATTGAAATTAAGGTAGAAAAAAATGTAAATTTATTTCTGTTTCAATAAATTTTTTATTTTATCCTGGCTTTTTTGAATTTTCATAATTATTTAATTAAAACTACCTATAATTACTTATTTAAAACTACCTATAATTATTGGAGGGAGTTTTTGTTGACCGTAGATGTATATCTTAAGGGAGAAGTTGGTCGGGGAGTGGTGCGGTCACTTGTATTGTGTAATTTAGTGTTATCTTTTTCTTTTTATGCTTCATACTTTTTTATCTTACTTGTAATTTCTGTTTTTATCATTTTTTACTGTTACTGATACTGCCTCTGTTGTTTTTCATTGTTGTTATTTTGTTTTTCTTTTAGCCCTGAAGATGGCCTAAAACTTAGGCCGAAATGTCGGCACTAAATATATAAGTTTACTTATGAAAGTGTAACTCTTTTACCATCCCCCCCTCCTCCCCTCCCCCAACTTCTCCCTTAAAATACCTATAATTATTTTAAATTCACAATATTTATCTTGTATGTTAACTTATTATCTGGAATATGTTAAGTATTAAAATTAAAAGTAACTTTTTTCTTTTAAAAAAAATATGGTTTATAATTATATAAAAAATAATGTGTTGGTAAGTTCCTAAAAGAGGTAAGTACTTACTCCAACTTTTCTATGTTTCAAGAATAAAATGAAATAGTTACTACTATTTTATTTTATTCTCCTTGATTTACCATAAGGTCAACCATCAATACACAAAAATTCAAATTGGTGCATAATAAAAATGTTGCAAGTTGTAAAAACCATCAACAAGAAAACAATGAGATGCAAAATAAAATTGAAACGGCATTTAGTTTCTTTCATTGGATAACTCTCCTTCATTCTGTCTATATTTTTCTATTTCACTTATTTGAAATTCAAATAAAGCGCGAAAATGGGGCTGGTAGTAAGCATGAGTGACACAAGAGATCGCTAATGAGACGATCTCCAGTCACTTCTTGCTTGTGCTTCCTTAATCTTAGCTATCCGGTGCTGCCCTCTATAAAGCTAATTGATAACAAGTTCATTGTTTCCTTCTCGTAAGGGTATGTTTTTATGTAAGACCCAAAGTGGATTTGATGTTGGCGGCTAAGCCCTCTGATCCCAGATGGGCTTATGAGCCTTATATTTTATTTCGTTATGTTTATTTAAGTTAGTTATTTTAATGCAATTAATGACTGACCTCATTCCTTATGAATTTGGGTATATTTAACAGAGTCAACCTGAAGGTAAATTTATATTTGTATGTAATCAATTTTTGGTTTATATTTTTAATATAACTGTACTTTGTATATGAGGAGTGTGACGGAGGTGGAATGTACTCTGAATGGGCTTCTCTGACAAATATTGTCAGAAACGAGTCAAGTGATAGAGAGAGTGTTCTGTCCAAATTCCCCACAGAAACGGGTAAAGAAGTTGCTTTATCTGTTGTCAAGCAGCTGATATCGAATATTGGTATTACTCAAGCGCCAGGGCCTAGTCCACTTGCAACAGATAGAGATGTTTTGTGGTGCATGGAGGTAATTCTGTAATGATAATTCTCATTGATGTAAAATAGTGATAATTTTTTAGATTTAATGTTCGTACTTTTGCCAGGTTATATGCTATGGTCTTAGCCTCCCTTTGGTCGAACATGATGTCATACGAGATTGTGTTCACATTTATTGTGATTGGCTCAGTGTCTTACATCCGACGCCAAATGTTAGCGTGCCAAAACCACTTTTGGACGATCCGAATCTTTATTCACGGAAGATGATTGCTCATCTTCATAATCTTTTCATACCAAGAAAAGGAGAAGGTATATTATTTAAATAACATGTTCTACTTTTTCATATTAACTTTTATCTATTAATTCTTTCTTAATAATAATTTTTTCATTTTCATCTAATTCTCTCTATTTCAAGTCTGGCCTTTCCTGTATTCGGACTTGGGTTTGTAAAACTGCACTATTTGTAAAAAATGCAATTACATTAGTTATTATATTTAGATTTGGCTTAGAATTGAATTTCATTCTTTTATAGGAGCTGATACCATACGCAGGCAAGCTGTTCTGTGCCATCGTGTGTTAAGAACATTACAGCTTGTCTCTCAGACCTCTACTATTATGACGCATGAAACATGGGAAGCTCTTCTAATTTTTATGCTTGCTATTAATGAAACACTATTAGCAACACCGACCATCAAAGGTATGCACTGAAAAATTGTTTATACCTCCCTTACAACATATACTGTTCTCAGTAATATTTAGATTTATTCGGAATTTCAGATGATGTAGGAGACCAGTTATGTGAACGAGTGCTAAGTGTACTTTTTGAAGTTTGGCTTCTTGCCTGTGCGAAGTGTTTCCCATCTCCTCCGTTATGGAGAACTTTGCGTGAAATGGCTGTATCTTGGAGACATCGAACAGCTCTTATTGTACAGTGGTCACGCCTTAATCTAGCTTTGACACATAGAATAATAGCTTTTATGTGTCCTCCTGACTTTCCAAAACATCAGACAGGTTAGGCCTTATAAACTTAGTATTTTGAATTCTCATCTGTGATATAAATCTTAACTTGCGGTATATATAAATGAAAAAAAAAAATCTGATGATTAAGTACTTTCTGTATTAATAATAGTGATCTGAAACAAAATTGATATTTAATTCAAACAGATTTATTTAATTTTGACTTTTCAGGTGAATTAGAGTATCAAGTACCTAGTGAACTGAGTAACGATGCAGTCGCACAAGCTTGGTTTCGGTTTTTACATACGCTCGGATCTCCAGTAGATCTCACTCGGCCGCAAGTAATTTCCCAAACTCCGAAATTTCTTCAGTACGCAATGGTTTCTGATGCAGATCCATCTTCTCATCCTTGTCTTAATGCACTTCCTATAAATTTCTTGATTGCAATCAAGGGTGTATCGATGTTGGTTGATGCATTCCTGGGTAAGATACTTTTTTTTTTTGTCTATAACTTTTAAGTTTCTTTATGGTTTCCTAAATAAGTATTTTTAAATTGGTCCAGAACGTCTATTATAGTTTCTTAATGTTTATTCAGTATCTAGCTAGTCGTAAATAGTTAAAAGATATCTCTTTTTAGGTAATGGTTCTGCAGAGCTACTGGTGGGCATGACCTCTTGACAGTTCGGCTAATTATTTTGGGAAGGTCTCTGCATCGAATTCCGAGTGTGTTAAGGCAGTCATTGACGATCATTTTCTTTGTTATTATATATTTAATTTTTACCTGTCTTTTGAAAGATCATTGATTCCACTCTTTATTAATCTTTTGGCGGGGATAACAGCCTGGTCGAATTTTAGCTGTTATTATTTACTTGTTTATAGTTTATTTGCTTCTTGTATTTTTGATTTATTAATTATTTTATAAGCTGTTTTATTGAAATAAGCGGTTATGGCTTATGATTCGTGTTTTACAGTTTTTTTGTTTTCTATTACTCACCCTGGTTATATTTATAGTAGGTTATTTTTATTTTGTTTTCATTCTTTTAAATTTATTCCTCTTAATTTTTCGTTATTAAACTTTAATAATTTAACTTATTAAAATAGGTAAAGAGCCTGCAATTATATATTTCTCTAAACTAGAATCCATAAATGAAGATCTTATTTTAGAATAAATAAATGCCTTATCATAAATTATATAAGTTCTAAAACCAGGTATACATCATTTACAACCCATAAATTCAGTAAAATGATT
The DNA here is from genome assembly GCA_948150685.1 of Rhaphigaster nebulosa. Lineage (NCBI taxonomy): Eukaryota > Metazoa > Arthropoda > Insecta > Hemiptera > Pentatomidae > Rhaphigaster > Rhaphigaster nebulosa. The sequence goes on along the minus strand of OX411311.1, from coordinate 128,335,739 downwards.
AATAAGAAACACCAAAAATATTATCATATATTGTTAATATAGATAAACTCTATTGTAATATAATTAGAGATTGATAAATTATTTGCCACTTCAATAATTTTGTTTTATTGAAAATTAGTTTCGAATGTTTTACCTTATATTTTGAATTGCTTATTTTTCTATTTTTGTGTGTTTTTAAAACTGAAGATGAATGTATAACATTCGAAACTAGTTTTCAATAAAAACAAATTTATAGAAGTGGCAAATAATTTATCAATCTCTAATTAGATTGATCCTTCTATACCATCATGCGGATGTAAACTGATTATAATATAAGGTTGGAGTGATTGGATTTCGGATTTCGATATCTAAAGACTAACCTTACTTCGGTGAGACTTGTCATTCGATGTACAGACTGTCCCAAAAACATTATCCGACCTGTCAAGAAGCTACGTCCACCAGTAGCTCTACGGAACTAAACCATTTTCTTTATTTAAATTCAAACCTATGAAAAACAATTTTGACTAATTTGGATTAATATATATTTCTCTTGTTTATTACTACTTGAATACATTAACAATAAATTATCTTTCACTTGTTCTTGAAACTTATAGGTAATAATGTCTTGTATGAGTAGGTATTATGAGCGAGCCTTTAGTACTGCCGAACGCTGAAGAAGAAATTAAAAAAGAAACTCCCACACCTCCTCCGCATCGGAGACCAGCAAAAAGTTTTAGTGTTTCATCAGTTGCGCAAAAAGGTAATTTTCTTCTCAACATTTATTATAACATTTAATTTTTTGTATCTGAATAAAGCATTGTAGTGATATTCTAAAATGTCTTATTTATGAAATAATTTTAGCATAAATATATGATTAAATATTTGTGCACTATGAATATATTGATAGAATGAAAACCAGTCTATACCTAGAACATACCAACATCCCTGTGTGCTCACACACCTTTTATTTTATTTTTTTAGCCGCTGGTTCTTCGAAAAGTGCCCTTATTGGCCTCAGTGGAAGGGCGATGAGTACTTCATCAAGCTCCTCAACTTCAAGTTATACTCCGATGAGTAAGTTTAACCTCATTTATGTCAATTATTATTTCTTTGTTTATCAATCCGTTGAACTTAAATTCTGTACTATTACCTTTGAAAAAAGTTTGGTTTGATTCGAAAATCATGCTTCATATTTTTACTATAGCTGGCCCACTGTTAGATGGCAGCGGGGAAATGAGATCAGTCCGTGAGTGGGGAAGTAACTCTCTTTCCCCACCACACATTTAATTGACATTATTGTAAATCACACGTTTGTTATCATTTCACCGTAAATAAGTTAATTTTGTTGAAAACAATTTGAATGAAGACAAGAATTAATAAAGAAATGGGGGTCTTTTCCGTTTTGAGTACCGCAGTTACTAACCGGTGATTTATGTGATCACTAGTATAACATATGATGCTAAAGTTTAGGTTATTAATAATGTATTCAATGACCAACAAAAATAAACATTTATTTTTATTGTTAAACCATAAAATAAATATACAATATAAAAAGCTTTAGATATTAGTATAACATGATCTTCTTCTACACCTCCAAAGTACAGACGAAACTCTCTTGATGGAGAAGATCATATAGTGTCCAGTTGGACACAGTGTTCTATGAGGAATGATACCCTGATCCATACAATAACGAACAAAAGTATACTCGGTATTAAAATCAGAGAAATTCATTTTACCCGAATTTAGAACTTTGGAATGTAAACAAAACAGGTAACGAGGTTAATTTATGATAACAACAGATGATTAAAATTAAGCATACAAAATAATAGACATCACAGAAATCTCTGGCTAGTAACTGCGGTACTCGAAACGGAAAAGACCCGAAATAGGAATTCATAAATTTATTTTCGAAACAAAAATTATATAAATTTCAAGAGGAACATGTTCTACAAACATACTATGGTCAGGTTCCCAGTATTCGTCTTCAATATCCTTTACGTGTTTACACATACTTTCCCACTCTTCTTTATTCCTCAAAAGAGAAAGCCAATGTCAAGTTCAAAGCCAGATTTTCACAACAAAACAAAATCAGTAAGCCGTTAAAACAATACAAGGTCAATATTCTGAAAGAGTAAAGTAATCACAATACTGGGACAATAAAAAAAATACAGCACAAGCTCGTAAGCAACAATAAGTAAGTAACATAACAACACGGTGAACTTGCCATTTGAAAGTGCTACGTTTTAAAAGTTTTGGATGGGGACATTAGTTCAAACTTTATGCCGCATGAGTTCGCCCTCGGTATGCCATCTAATTGTGGGCAAGCTATAGTCTTACATTTCATATTTTTCATTGTGAATTTCGTATTTATTACTGCAATCAGTTCTCAACTTACGACCATCTTGACTTTCAACAAAAAATTTGAAAAAATGCAATTTTTTTTTCATCAATTGCACACTCCAAGAAGCTGGAATTTATTTCTTCTGATATCCGATCATGCTGTAAATTTCCGGTCAGTTACTCATTGCATGCATTTGAGGTTGGTTGTCATTTAGTCGCAGCTTAAATTTGAATTTTTACTTTGTTATTGTGTAAGTAATTTGTGTTTTTTAACTCCCAAAATTGGCTAGTAAAAACAATAAAAATAAGAGAAAGATAACAACAAAAAATAAAATAATAAAACAGCTAGAGAGCAGGAAGACAGTGCCAGACTTGTCATAGAAGTTTAAAATGTCCTATTTGGCTGTTTCAACTATAGTAATGGGCAATGAACAAATTATTGAAGAAATAAAAAAAATTATTTCAGTTAAATCAATGATCATCATGAAAAACGAAATAACCCTAGGCATCACATGAAAAAATGTTATAAGACTTGGATTGGGATTTATTAGAGAAGAATGTTCCACTAACATTCATGACTATCCAAACTATAGCGCAGTCTTTTCAAAGATTTGATGAAGGAGGGTGACAATTGAAATTAATAATGAAAAAACAACAAAGAACTGCAAATAAAAACAGACCTGGATATGTTTTTAAAAAAGCAAACACCAACACTCCAGTTAATTAAGATCTTGAGAGTCGGCAATTGATATTAGTAACAAAGAAGATGAAAATATCCTAAAATAAATCTAATTCCCTATACATTTAACAAATAAAATATTTTTACTTAAATAATTTGGTGTTAAATGCTATGGCTGACACGACTGTGGTGGATGAACGCAACCCTGTAGTAACTCGTGAACTGACTCTATTATAATTTCTATCACCTGGATGCAATATTTTATTAATATTCATTTTGATTTGAAATTAAAAGCATCTCTTGAGCTATGCCCAGACTGTTCGACTTTCGATTTAATATGACGAAGAGAGAAGGGAACGTTGCATACAATGTCTAATAGAAAGTCGAACAGTGTGGACATACCTTTAAATGGATACAGTATCAAAACTTCGAAGAAAAGTACATTTCGTAGCGCTAATCTAGAAACACCTTATAAAGTTAAACATTTTTCATGGTTAGTTTTATTTTTGGCCAGCCCTTTTTAAAACTTATCAGATTATTTTTATTCCCAAATTAACTTTGTCGCACATGACAAATGATATTAATACAAATTAATATAAACAACAAATCCCATATATTATGTGGAATCCTCCTTCAAATGAGAAAATCTTGAAGATATTGTAGAGAAATTATATTATACTGATTATTATTACAACTAGATAGGAGAAAAATTAGCGAAGTTATTTGTAATCGTCAAAAATAGTTGAGCGAAAAGTTTATTATCAAAGGAAATTTCAATTCCAGAGCTGGCTGGCCAAGTTGATTTATCTTGTTCAATACTTCATGTGCCAATATTTTGAAAATTGTAAATATGTGTTCATTATTATTTGTCTGATTAGAGATAGACTCAATTTGTGTAAGGGTTCTTCTCTGAGAGCAAATACATTAGAATTTTATGTTATTTATTAAAATAACATAAAATTCAGAGCTGGTTATGAAATTAAAGTTACTAAGTTCTCAAGAGACCTTGAAATCATGAAGAAAACAAAAGAAAAATATTAATTTAGATTTATCCCAAAACAGATCTTTCTGCTGGTATCCGACACAAAGCTTATCCTAAGTCAATTAATAAAAAATATGAAGTTTTCAACTTTAGCTAAGATCTTTGCACAGGCGCTTTTACATAATGCTGGTCAAATAATCCCAAATATGATTAATAAATTTAATTAAATAATACATTTTTCTTAATAAAATTTCATTCATATATCCCTCTTACAGCATCCGTAAGTGGGTCGTGGGAAGTTTCGACTGTCTCTCAACCTCTTGCTCCTGGAAGACCGAGATGTAACAGCCTCCTTCATCTCTTTGGCGAGTGGCTTTTCGAAGCGGCTCAAGCAGGAACTGGCCTTTATGCTAACCCTAACTTGTCACGTAAGCTACTGAAGCATTTATGCATAAGTAGATTATTCTTCATAATACCTTCAAAGTAACTTAAAATTATTTCAAAACTAATTTAGTGTTTTATTTCCTTCTTTTTGAAATGAACATTTTGTCATTTTTGCCAAAATTTCATCCAAGATTTTCTGTGAATTGCCTTGATAATTTGTTTTCGCAATGGTCAGATTGTGAAAAAATTCCATAAGTCCAGTCAAAGTTTATCATATTCAAAACTTGACTGGACTTAACTCGAATGGTAATAAGTTCTACTTCTATTATTACTGCTATTATTGAAAATTAAGATCGAGTTTCTTTTAAGAATAAATAAGGAGAAGCAAATTTAGATTCGTAAGGAGTATTTTGTGTTTTTATTCATACTCATATTTATATACCTTTTTTGCCGCTGTGAAACCTCCTGTTTGACCAAAAATCAGTTGCGTGATTTTAATTTTATTAGAAACAAGATTTTATCTCTTACATGCTGGTGAAAAGCACTCATGTGTTAACAAATCATAAAATGATTTAAATTGATCAAAAAGAATTCTCCTGTTGTTAGTGTTTATCGCACATAACAGTTATCGCCAAAAATCAATCATGCGACTCTTCCTAGACAGTCTTTGCATAAATGGTTTTAGTTATTTACATACCATGTTGGAATAAATAAATTTTTTGTTTGTCCTGTAAAATCATGTTTTTGACATGAATAGCGGCCACGCCGATATGCAAACTGATATGTACTTATTAATAAAAATAATAAGTAATTTTGCAAATACGTTCTTTTTTACGTTGTTGTTCTTTTTAGGTTGTTACAAAAGTCTTTGTGCATAGAATAAGTTTTATTTAAATTTCAGTATAAAATCTACAGATTAAAATTATTCTTCAAAATATAGGCCATCATTGCCAATTAATTTAACCCACCTTTCTACCAAAAGTTGAAGTTGAATTTCCTTGGCTTTCAAGGCGGAAAACTCCTCACATCCCGATTTGACATTCCTGTTGTTTTTGGAGTGCCAGCCTTTCGAAAAATGTGCCATTGACCGTAAAAGACCTTAGTTAAACAGTGCAATGTCAGGGCTGTAAGGAGGGTGCGGTAAGATGCTAACACCCTCCATTTCTGAGAATCTTTTTTTGATTAAGAGTGAACAATGGACGGGAGCATTGTCTTGCTGAAACATCACTTTAATACGATTGACCAAAGCGGGGAACTCCTCTTTTAAAACTCTATATGCTCTTTCGAGTTGTTCCCAGTAAAGCTAAACGTTAGTAGCCCTGCCATCTGGAACCAGATCAAAGTGCAAAATATCCTCATAATTTCACCGAACACAAAGCATTACCTTGAAGGCTGTTGTTCACAAAATTGAACCGCCTGAACCAAAACGCTACTATGTTACGATGCATCACATTTTCCCCTTCCACCGCACAGATACACACTTAATCCTTTTTTCCTGTATTGCCTCAGAAGGCCACGAATGACAATTTTTTCTTCCAGCATTATGAGTGAAATTTATAAAATGGATTGAAAGGTAGAGACTGTTGGTATACATAATTAAATAAAGGATTAGTCAAAGTAAACAACGATATATGCATTGTTTACATCAGTGTTGAATAAGGATTCAAATGGAGACTTGTTTGTCAGCAATGAATTAATGCACAAAGACTTTTGTAACAACCTAGTACTTTATGTACTTTTGTATATATATTTTTTAAATAATGTAGTTACCTTATGGGTTCTTCCTTCTTTCTATTTTTATTTTATATATATTATATTTATTTATATATATATATATATATATATATATATATATATATATATATATATATATATTATTTTAATATATATATATATTATTTTATATTAAATTAAAAAAAACATAATATTTATTTAATCCACTTCGTTTCTGTAAAAAATAACATGGGAAACAGACTGCAGCAAACCAATGACTGCTCAAGTGAAATTAAATATAATGACCATATAGATAATATATATAACCCTTATTTTTAATGTTATTAAGGTTATTAACCCTCTAAAATACAAAATAAACTAATAAATGTTATTAGGATTGATAAATTATTTGCCACTTCTATAAATTTGTTTTATTGAAAACTAGATTCGAATTTTATACATTCATCTTCAGTTCTAAAAACACACAAAATATTCGAAAATAAGCAATTCAAAATTTAGTTTGGTATTATTATACATATTAAATTATATAAATCAGTATTATAAAACATTTATGAATTATGAATTTAATTAAGACAAGAAATCAAATACATGTTGGTACTCACCAAGGTTTAAATGGTTTATATCTAACAGAAAAGTTTGTACTGATTTCTTCTCACAGTGAACTAACAATGAAATAAAGGAAAGTTGGGATGTTTATAGGTAAACAGTTTAAGGATCGGGGTTTTTCCAGTAATGCCGGTGAGTAATTGATTTTTCTTTTATAGATGGGAATAAATTTAAGACTTTTCTGTTTGATATAATCTACTTAAACCTTGGTGAGTAACAACATGTATTTGATTTCTTGTCTTAATTAAATTCATTATTCATAAATGTTTTATAATGCTGATTTATATTACATCTAATTTAATATGTATAACAATACCAAACCTATATTTTGAATTTTTTGTGTGTTTTTAGAAGTGAAGATGGATGTATAACATTTGAAACTAGTTTTCAATAAAACAAATTTATAGAAGCGGCAAATAATTCATCAATCCCTAATTAGATTGATCCTTCTATACCATCATCTCGTTATGGTATTGATAGTGCTTTATTGGCAATTAAGAATTTTTTGATGTGTTTAAGATTATTAATTTTAAAATAATATTGAATTAAGCTGTATTTTTGTGATGTTTAGCTATCCCTTGGTCTGTACATTTGTGTAAGTTGTTTTTCGTCATATTTTTTATGTATAAGTATTTTTATTTGCTAAATAAATATAAAATATACTTAGATTAAATGAATATTTAGCATTAATTTAATTTAGTTTATTTAAATATTTTTTCAAACAATTTTTTATTTATTATTTTAATAAGAACTTTGGTTTGTGTTTGCTATAAGCATACATGCTTCTTCAACCACTTGTTTCTCTTCATTATTGTATTTTAATTCAACTTGTTTTTTCTATATTTTATACTGTATTATATATAAATACTTTATTCATAGTATTAACAAAAAAAAAAATTCTCAAAAATTATTACTTTTAATATGTTTTAGAATTGATATTTAAAGTTTTGCTTATTTTCAGGGGAAGGAGTCGGTCGTAGGAGTGGATCAGTCGGTAGCAATCCGCCTGAACCTCCCGAAGACCATAGTAAATATCAAGCTGGAAGAGCAATGGCTTTAGCGACTCTTTGCAGAATATTTTGTTCAAAGAAAACTGGAGAAGAAATACTTCCCGTCTATTATGCGAGATTTTATCTTGTCTTGCTGCATGGCCTCAAGATGAACGAGGTATTTGAATCATCCAAATAAAATTGATACAGTGCTATTTTGATGCTTTGCATCATGTTAATTGATTAATCCTGTTTAAACTATAAAAGAAAGTGTATTTATTATTTTAAAAAAAAAAGGAGAAATTATGGCTTTCCAATAACATTCATTATTAAGTTTATTAGATAATAATGCCGACGTTTCGGAGATATACTCCCATCTTCAGAGCACATTTCTGTTGAGAAATATTTAAACAATAAACTATAGTGATACTTCGTTATAATATAATTTGTATATTATAAAAAAAAAATATATAAAACAATAATATCTAAATTCAATATATTTATTTAATTAATTACCTTGTTTGCTTCAATAGTTTTAGGAGTATCAATAAATATTTATTGGGTAGATCCATAAGTTCGTTCGGTTTTTGAAGGGTGAAATAAAACAAGTTTTTTTTTTCATACAAAGAATACATTTTATTCAATAATGTATTCACCGTTTTTATTAATGACCTCTTGGCATCTTTCTAACAATTTCATTATTCCGCTCTCATAAAACATCTGGGGCTTAGAAGCGAAAAACTGATCGAGATTCGTTTTCACATCTCTCTCAGCAGCGAACGATTTCCCTTTGAGGAAGTTTCGGAGGGACCGGAATAAGTGTTCGTTGGATGGCACAAAGTCCAGAGAATATGGTGGGTGTGGTAAAACATCCCAGCCAAGTTGCACTAACTTTTGTTATGTGATTATTGCAGAGTGTGGTCTGGCATTGTCATGGTGGAATACAACATCTTTGCGATTGACTAGTTCTGAGCGTTTCTGTCCCAATGCTTGGTCCAATTTCGTTAGCTGTGTGCAGTAGATCTTCGAAACAATCGTTTTTCCTTGTGTAAGCTACTCCTAAAACAGCATGCCGCGATAATCCCACCATATGGAGAGCAAAATCTTTTTCGGTTGTAGACGGCCTTTGGGGTGACATCAGGCGGCTCGCCAGCAGTTGTCCACGATCTTCTGCGCACTACAATGTCATAGATGATCCACTGTTGTCACTATTCTTTTGAGAAATGGGTCCCTTTCATGATGGTTTATAAGAGAGTTGCAGTATGGTATTCGGTTGGCCAGGTTTGCCTCAGTCAGTTTTTGTGGTACCCAAACATCGAGGCGGGACATATAACCAAACTATTTTAAATGCCTATGAACAGTTCCAAAACCTATTTGCAGTGTCTCCGTAATTTCTCGTACCTGTGGCGATCGGTCTTGTTTAATTAGAGCCTTGATATCACTCGAATCAACCTCGGTGGACCAACCGCTGCTGGGTGCATCTTCGAGACTCGTGTCTCCAGAACGTAAGTAAATATACTGCACTATATAAAGTAATATGTTGTCATATTTAGTTGGAATAGTTTGTTGTTTAAAATTCAGAAATATGCCCTGATGATGGGAGCACATTCCTGAAACGTCGCCATTATAATGATATAATCTTAATAAAAAATGATATTGGTAAGGCATAATTGCTGATCATTTTAATTTATCACTGACTTCCTAATAAATATGGATAGAAGAAAATGAATTATTTTACTTGTAATTCCAGTTTGGAATTTTCCACTTTTGGCTTCTCTAAAAAAATTAAAAAGGCTTGTGTGAATTTGATTTGTTATTACATTTTCTTTTATATTTCTTGAAGCCTTAAGACTCGTTAATTTATATATAGTAAATAAATGTTGTCTATTGGTATTGCAGAGAAGAGAAGTGGAGGAACCTCTGGCCAGTATATTGCTCAACTGCTCTGACTTACTGAGGCTGGATTTAGATGGCATCCAGATCATGGTTCCACATATTTTGGAAGCATTGGAAAGAGTACTACCAGACCAAGACCTTGTTCTTAAGTAATATTTTCACCAATTTAGTTTATTTTGTTGTTCAACTTTTAGTTGTACTTGCATATCTACTTAAGCACATTGGTGGGTTGTTAGTGGCACCCATGCATGTTGAACCATGGTGTAGTAGTCGGGTGCCTTCCATTATACATTACGGCTCCTTGCAAGTACATTCCGTCCCATTCATCTGTACATGTCACAATACAGAAAGCTCCTTGCATCTGTGCAGGTAAACACACAAAGTAAATTAATGTATTGAGTTAGGAAGATAATTCAAATTAATTTGAATATTGAACACCAAGTTTCAATATTCATGGGCGTCAACTTCACTAACAACCCATCAATTGTAAGATATAAAAGTTAATTCTGTAATCGGGATTTTTATTTTTTATTAAATTAAGTTTTTTTATAATTTTATTTTAATTAGATTCTGGATATTTTGTTTGTTTATTTGATTTTAAATCTTTTTGCCGAATAGATCCAGTTCAGTGTCGATGACCGAACTCAGAAGAGCATCCATCCACCTCCTTCTGTCTATGCTCGCATTGCCCCTTCATTTCTCGGTAAATATAGGAACTTTTACTTAATATATTACTTTTAAATTTATTTTTATGGTATTATTCATTGTTTTTTCATTTTGTTATGATTGAAGAATCTCGTAATCAAAGAGCTTATCAGTAGCGGAACGGATCGTCCGCAAATTACATTTGGGCAGCTGAAGCCAAGGATTATGAATCTACTTATAAACGCTCTTCAAGTTGAAACGGATCCTCATAACACTCATTTACTTTTAGGTAAATTACACATTTCTTCACTTTTTTTTTATTATACTTCTTTTTTTTTTTTTTTCTTATATTGGTCATCTCAAAATGAATAGGTCCAGAAGTGAAACAGGATATTTCCAAAATAAATTATTGATAATAGTTCCGCAGGGCTACTGATGGGCATGGCCTCTTGACAGGTCGGGTAATGTTTTTGATATAGTCTGTACATAGAATGCCGAGTCTCTTAAGTGGTTATTGATGATCACTTTCTTTGTTATTATATGTATCCAATTTTTACTTTCTTTTTTTTTTTTAAATCATCGGTTAATCTTTGGGGGCAGAGATATCAGTCTGAATGAATTTCAGCTGGTTATTAATCACTTGTTTATACTTTATTTGCTTCTTACATTTTTGATTTATAATTTTATAAGCAATTTTATTCAAAATAGGGGGTTATGGTTTAATTTGTGTTGTTATAGAATTTATTTGTTTTCTTTAACTCAGCTTGGTTATATTTATAGTATGCTATCTTTTATTTTTTCATTCTTTTAGTATTCGTAAATATATTTTAATTACCATTTTCCTCTGCATTACTCTTAATTTTTTAGCATTAAATTTTAATAATTTATTAAAATAGGTAAAGGGCCTGAAATTATATATATCCCTCAACTAGAATCCATAAATGGAAATTTCATTTTAGAATAAATAAATGTCTTTTTGTTTATTATATAAGTTCCAAAACCAGATATGAATAATTTACAACCTATAAATTCAGTTAAAGAATTATAAGAAACAACAAAAATGTTATCATAAATTGTTAATATTGATGAACTATATTAAATAGTAATACACGATTGGAGTGATTGGATTTTGGATTTAGATATTGAAGACTAACCTTACTTGGGGCAGGCAGACTCGACAATCCAATTACAGATCATCATGAAAACATTCGCCAACCTGTCAAGAGGCCACGCCCACCAGTAGCTCTGCGGAATTATTTATTTTTAATTATTTATTAAAAAATTAATTTTTTATTAACTTTTCATATGTAAATATTTAGTAAAAGAACAGCCCTGTTTTCGATTGGTAACAGGATGATTTAAGATGTTGTTGATAGCCTCCAATCCAAGCCCTCAAACAACACATTCTGGATGAGATTAATGCAATGCCTGTCAATATGCTCCAAGAGGTCATGCAAGATTACAAGACATCTCCAAGAATGCATAAATTTCAATCGAGGTTTTTTGGAAAACTTAGTGTTTAAAAAATATTTATTATTATTATTTTTTTTTTTTTTTATTGTATGCCAAATTGCTATTCTTGTACTTTATATTTATGCATGAAAAATTGATTCTTTAATTAATAATTAATTAATTAATTAATTTTGAAATCATTCCGTATCACTGCTATATGATGCACTTTACAATTCCATTATTGCCTTAAATAAGATACATACTTTTCATTTCAAGGATATAAACTGTAGCTCGATAGATTTTGGATCGCTGCTGGCTAGAAGGGAGGGGGAAACCAGCTTTGACATATCTACAAGACAACCATTCTCCCCTCCCCTCGTGTTAGCTCAGAGAACTTTGTTATTGTTCCCTTTCACAACTCTCTGCGCTTTCAAACATCTGTCTTACTTGGGATGGCATGTAATTCACCTTGCTAACGATTTTATCGAAAATAACGACATAATTAAAAAGAAATTAAAATTCAAGAAATTCATTTTATTTTTGTATTCATCTGTATTTTGGAATGTATCTATATATGTATATATCCTTTTGAAATGCATTCGAAATTTCACAAAGCACGATAGTATATTAAAATGTCCCTTGTTATAATATTACACAATTGTATTGTAATAAATGTTGTTTCTTTATTATTTATACTTGTGGACGGATAAACCAGGTGGCTCACGTCAGAATATATATTTCGGAAGCTAACAATATTCATTGGGAACGAAAATTGTTTTAAGATCGTTAATATTATTTCTTTATTTTTATCACTGACATTCGGCAGTTATTGCATATTTCAAGTTTATTGATAATCATCAGTTGTAGATATTTCAAAACAAAAACTACAAAATAAACTTCTTTTTTTTTAACTTAACTTGAAATTTAACTATTAAAAAGAATTATAATAGAACACTGAGATCAACAAAACAGAGAACCGACAATTCCGGATGCAAGCAATTGGCTAAAGCTGGCTACTCACTTCCCCACTATTCTCTGTCCAGCCGCCTTCCCAAATCTTTCTGACTATAGTATAAGGTGTAAAAGCAAAAGTTTCAATCTTTTTTCTTTATTGATCATCTGAATTAATGTAGGCGGACTGTTGGTAATGGTACAAGATACCGCAGCTGTCGAAAAGATTCAGAGCGAGGAGGTATTCCAATACCCGATGGCAGCATCATCTCAAGCTGGAGGTTCGTCAATATTTAATAATTAATTATTCTTAAACAATCAGTTAGTTTTTTTTTTTAGGAATATTTAATAATTTTTCTTACCTTTCTCTAATAAGCACTCTATTTCTTAATAATGTGAGTAAAATTAAAATTAATTCATAAATTATATATATATTTTTTTAAATTATTATGTTGAATAGATACAGCAAATAGTTTATTTATAAGAGCGACATATCTCGTTTGCCATCGGCTAATTTCGTCCTGGAAGAGTGACCTGAGTATTTCGTTAGCTGCATTGGAGCTTCTATGCGGCCTCGCTAACACTGGAATGAAAGGAATAGGTAATATAATTACATTTCTAATTGTGTATATAATATATAATATGGTTTTGTGGACAGTGTAATCTTCTAGGCGGTCTCGCTAACACTGGAATAAAAGAAATATGTAATATAGTTGAATCGGTGACAATGAAAACATTGCATGTCCAAATTCAGTTTTTCAAGATATTTGCAATCAGAGGTTTGGTTATGCGCTGATTATAGCATAAGGGTGTTGCTAGCTTAATGTTCTTCTGCTCAATGAGTAGTTCTACTTGTATAAACCTGTAAAAAATGTTTGTTTTTTCCAAAATGCCCCATATTGGATTTGTACTGTTATAATTCTCACCGATTCAATTGCATTTATAGAACTATGCATTATATGAGATGGTTTTGTCTGTGGTTTAGTGGGTAATGATCATTGTCTTGGAAATATTGGAGTTATGGGTATGATCCATGGAATCCCAGAAGAGTTAGATTAAGGAACAAGGTCTATGAGTAGCTATTTAAATAAGCTGTTCCTATAAACTGAAATTAAGGTTGCGAGAAACTATACTCACCAAATTCTCCACCTGTCGCAGGTGTGTGGCAGAAAAGTAATGAGTGTGATATTTTCTTTTTGTTATATTCATATACTAGCAGCGGCCCTTCAGTTTCGCTTGCGTTAAATTTGGATTGACCCTAGAATACAAAATTACCTTTTAATAAATAATCATTTATAATATGTTTGTTATTATCATTTGTTGCAGTCATTTTCAAGGAACTGGGCCAAAACGACAAATTTTTATAAACGGCAATAAAGTTTCAATTAAATTAGTTTCATGTTTTCAATTTTTTATTTTAGTATAGAAGTATAGGTGTACGCAAATTGGGCACTTTTTCTCTTAGCAATTTATTTATGGCTACTGCTCTATTCCTATGGGCTTTAGTGTGATATTTTAAAGCCTAAAGCCTTTCTTAATGCACGGTCTACCTTATGCAAAAAGAATTTTTTTAAATTGTACTGGTAGTTCCTGAAATTAGCACATTCAAAAATACAAACTCTTCTGCTTTATATAAAAATATATATTCATGTTATCACTTTCAAATTGTTCCATTTTTCTTGGAACACTAGCTACACATTGATGGATACGTTTCCATTAACAATGGCTTTATAATATAAACTAACGTCTATGTACGCTTGACCACTGATATTCAAATCCGGCAACCAAAGAAAGTCTATTATATAAATTAAATGGAATTGCAAATTATATATGCTTTTTATAGCAAGGGAAAACTAATTTGTACTATTTAATAGTAAGTATTTAATAACTTATTCGTAGTATGTTAATAAATTCAAAGATAGTCTATTGACTTCATTGTTGGCTTCTTATTTTAAACGAACCCTGTTCAAATCCTATCTTGATGTAATAAAGTTTTTCTTGGGAGAAAATTAGTGGGGTTTGTCTGAATATGGTTTGGCAAACACTTACTGGGTCCTTAATATGGACGTAGATAAGTATCTCCAGAGGTGTCCTGGATCTCATAGAAAATATTTGAAAAGGAAATACTAAAAAGCTCCAAAAAATAAAATAAATATAAACTTATGCTTGTGAATATGTGTAACAACCATTATTTGTTGGCGGCACCTGGTCCCTTCTCCGCCCCTCCAAAACATTTGTTTAGATACAGCTATGGTCCTCAAGTTGGCATTAGTAAGAGGATAATTTAGGCAGTTTTTTTTAAAATTATAATTAGTTTAATATTTGCTCAAAAAAATACCACAAAATGATCAAGGAAAAATTTAGGAATTTCATTGGTCAAGCTTATTTAATCCTAGCGGCTGACTCACAGCAGAAACTACAGCAAGCTGTGCTTGAATGGCAAGAGGAATTAGGAAGAAAAGGCCTTTCCATTAATACAAATGAAAGTAAAGTTATAAATTTGGGAAGGGAGCCTCAGGCGATCAATATAATGTGTAATGGCCAGTCGCTTGAACAAACTGATGACTATACATACCTGGGTGTTATATTAGGCAGAAATGGGAAAGTCGATGATGAGGTCAGCAACAGGATCAGGAAAGCTAGCAATATTTACTTCCAAATATGCAACTCCATCGTAGTTAAGAGGGAAGTTGGAATAGACGTTAAATTAAGGATATATAAAGCAGTGTACCTTCCAACTTTGCTCTATGGTAGTGAAAGCGGGGTAGCACTAGACAGACATAAAAATAGAATAACAACTGCTGAAATGCGGTGGCAGGAAAAACAAGACGAGACTGCATACGA
This sequence comes from Rhaphigaster nebulosa, assembly GCA_948150685.1. Taxonomy (NCBI): domain Eukaryota; kingdom Metazoa; phylum Arthropoda; class Insecta; order Hemiptera; family Pentatomidae; genus Rhaphigaster; species Rhaphigaster nebulosa. The sequence goes on along the minus strand of OX411311.1, from coordinate 128,320,258 downwards.
AATGACAGAATTAGAGAAGAGTTAGATGTCGAGCCACTGGGACAAATACTCGAGAAAAGACAATTTAAGTGGTTTGGTAATGTCTGCAGAATGGGAGAATATAGAGAACCCAGAAGCTTCTATGAAGCCCGAACAACAGGTAAAAGGCCAAAGGGTAGTCCTCGACTGTCTTACGAAGACCACATATCCAGGCTAGGACGATCGCGAGGGAAGTCGATAGGAGAGATGAAGGCGCTCGCGAGAGACCGAGATGCCTGGTTGCGATGGCTGGATACACCTCCACGCTGAGAGGCATAAGGAGGAAGGAAAAGAAGAATAAGAAGAAGCTTATTTAATACCACACCTTTTATCTCTCCAGAAAAAAAGAGTAGTAAAAGTTCTTTTATGTTTTAAAAAAAAAAAAAAATGAACCAAAATACAAAATATTTGACATTACAAGGGAGTTATATTTTTAAATATTATTTGTTTTTAGATTAATTAGACTACTATTTGAAAAATTATTGCAATTAATGTTCTTAAAATTGATATATTGTGTTAGTAGTTGGTATATAGAGGTGTTTAAGGGTCATTTATTTGTGATTCCTCACAATCCTAAATCCTTATAAGAAAATTATGGATTACGGGGATAGAATCCATGTCTGCATGGTTCATGGATAGAAACACTAAACAGTAAACCATTTTAACAGTTAATTGTTAATCTACGTATTAAGATATTTAAGAAAAGATTTTTTTAAATTATTATTTTAGAAAGAGTTGAATGGGAGAGGGGAATGAAGTGGGTCTGCGACTACATCGTCTACCAGGCATGGCGCCCTCCGCAGTCCCACTCCAAGGACCTGCACTCCTCGATAGTTGCGGCCTATACGACAGTCAGTGCTTGGATTTTGTCACAGCCGACGCTTCTTCAAAATAGGAACTGCCTTTACAATGTTTTAGAAGTTATCGAGCTCGGAATATCTGGTACAAAGTCTCAGGTTTGTTTTTAATTATTTCATTTAAATGATAGTTTGTTTATCACATAATGCAACCTAGTGGCGGTTCCTAGATAGTGAACAACGGGAGCTTAGACAAACAATTTTCATAGTTACTAACTAAAAAATACGACATAAAATACCCGCCATTAGTAGAAACACCTTCAGTTTTGTAATTTTAGGTTAAGTCAGTGTAAAGCAGGTAGTTTCCAAATAACTAGAAGGCATTAAAAGAGCTAATTGTATACAGCGTCATTTTTGGGGGGAAATAAAAAGTAATTTATTTCTTTTAACTTGTTTATTTACACAATGAAAATAGATATAGATAGATAGATAGATAGAAAATAGATAGATGAATTGGTAAAGTAATTAACTTTGTACACTAAATCAGCTGTTGTTACAAGTCCTTGCACCCAAGTGGCGAGCTGTTTGTTTCACACATTGTGGTCATAGGAGACCATACCCTTTTTACTGCGAAATCCATTCCCTTCTCTAGCTCTCAGCCTGATCTAGGGGAACACTGCTCAAGAGTTGCGTTTGTCAGAATGAAGGCATTCAGTTTTCGTTGATTTTCTCAATCTTACATGAATATTTTTTTTTTTTTTAACTACTATAAAGTAACTGTATTTTGCTTTTATAAAGCTTCGTACTAATGGAATAACTGCCTCTGATGCAACCATTATATATACTTTAATATTATTATAACAAATATTTTATAACTATAGTTTATTTTATTTTTTTCATAATCAGGGTAAGAGAAGGGATGAGCCTATTAAGATGAAGGATGAAAAAGAACTGAAACCTGTTTCGATGAGGGTGAGAGATGCAGCAGAAGCCCTTCTTACAATCGTCCTTGAGCATGTAATAAATTTGTATTCATAATTTTTTTTTTTGAAAATATGCTGCAACAATTATTTATACCATTTGTAACTGGTGTTTAATTTGATAGCATTATGTTTTGTATATTATTTTTGGTTTATACGTTTTACTTCCTTGTACGAAGTAAAGGAAGTATTGTATTCGCGAAAATTTTCGGTTTTCTGATTTCAATGGAAATATCCATTTTGACCATCACTGAATCCATTTTGACTAGTTTGGTCGTGGCATCTGTACGTATGTATGTTCATACATATGTGCGTATCTCGCATAACTCAAAAACGGTTAACCATAGAAAGTTAAAATTTTGTATTTAGGATTGCTGTAAAATCTAGTTGTGAACCTCCCTTTTTGGTCACTACATGATTATCGGAAGTGGCACTTTACTTGAAGGTCATTACTGATTTTCATCAAAAAATAATATTAAAATATAATACAAAACTTCTCAAATTAGGTATATAAGACTTGCATATTAATACATTTAAGATTTACATACTAATATAAATAACGTATTAAATTTTCCTTAACATTGACAGACCGGAAGTGGTACTTTACTTGAAGGTCATATTAGACTTTCATCGAAAATTATATTTAAATATAATTTAAAATACCTCAAATTTGGTAAATAGGACTTTTATATCAATATAATGTATTTACTCGATTTTGGTTAAAATTGGTGAGCCGAAAAGGGTACTCTACTTGAAGTTACATTGAAATTATATAAAAAATTATATTAAAATTAAATACCAAAATCATATGGTTCGGTAATAAAGGTTGCAAACGCGATTTTTTTTTCACTCCAATTTAACTCCAAATTGAGTAAAATACTGGTTTTCCTCCCCATTTGTGAGATGAACAAGTCTGCGACGCCGAGTGTCGTTTTTGAGTCCTGCAATCTTTGGAAACTAGTAACCAAATTCAGAATCACTTTTTGTACCACCGATTTATAGTTAAATAGGCGTAAAAGAAAGCCATGTATTGTCCACATCAGATATTTTTCTTTCCAAAACTCTTTGAAAAAAATCAGTAAAAATGATGTACATTTATTAAAATGGCAGACCGAGGACGAACTTACGCGACACTAAGTTGAAACTAACATCCCCTTCCAGTACCTTTAAAATAGAGGCTGGGTGGATCCTGGGAGGCTTTCCCTATTTAAATGTACCTCAGTTCCACTGATTTTATAGCTTATTAATATAATTTTGACACAAAAACAAAATGAGTAAAGTACCTATTAATTTAAATTATTTATATTAATTAAATTAGATACATATATATATATATATATATATATATATATATATATATATATACACGCACACATTATTTAAATTTTCTATTTTATAGGCTGGCTACTTTCCTACACCATGCGGGCCTGAGTCTGTTTCTAGTCTTGTCGACGAATCAGTCCTCTTAAAGTACAGTCACGCCAATGCCACATCTTTCAAGTATTTCATTCTTTATAACAACATACTTCTGTGTCTTCTCGACGATCCGTTAGGAAATAATGAAGGTAGTGTTTGCTTGTGTTTAGTTTGATTTTTTTTTTTTTTTTTTTTTTTTTTTTATATGAGAATCTATGTGGTTTTTAATAATAACTTTGAACATAAAAGAAAAGTATAGATTTATCAATTTTAATATTTAAGGGCAGTCAAGTTTTGTAGATGTTGCGGGTTTGAGCATGCATTTGCATATATTTAGCATGCATTTGCATATATTTATTTATTTTAATTATGAAAAATCTGGGTTTGTATCTGAGCCGTTAGATCATGTTTTGTTAGCCATCAATCATTTTCGCTAGTGATAAAAGTGAGAAGATTAGTTACAGCTTAGTTTATCAATTTTTTTTTTTTTTTTTTAATTTCTCTTTCCTCTCTAGTAATCCTGTGATTGGAAAATTTATTTGATTAGTTTTATTTACCTATGCTCTTCAATATAATTCAGGCCAATTATAATTATTTTTATTTTGAAGTTTTGTTATGCCTTTAGTTGTAAAACTTTAATTATTGTAGAACAATATAAATGCTTGTTTTTGTTAATTATTTTTAACAATGAACCTTTGTAATTGACCAAGAAAAAAAAAAATTAACCCCCTTAAAAATTTGATGTTTTACATTTCAAAATATGTATAATACCAAAATTAAATAAATAAAAAAAAAAAATACGTCTGTCAGCAGCCAGCGGTTTTTCTCCAGAGGCTGCTGAGCTGATTATTTTCATATTTGGCACCAAAGTCACAGATAACTCCAGGATGATCCTCATAACTTCACATTATCATCTGCCATTTCCTTTCAACATGGCGGCCAGTTAGAGGTGTGATCCTTTCATATCTACTGCCATTTATGAAGATAAAGGAAAAATAAAGTGTTTTGAAAAAAAAAAATTATATATATATATATATATATATATATATATATATATATAATGATTCTGAAAAATTTTTAATGATGTTATTAATAATAAACTAGTATACCCAAGCGAGAACTCTCGCATTAGATCCTAATACATTAGAAGTATAAGCGATATTCGGGAAAGATATTTATTCGTGTAAACAATATAATATTACCAACAAAGTTTATTTAACATTCAGATTTCGTGTATCTACATAGTTTGTACTGACTATGTTGAAGTTACAGCTCATACTTAATAAATAATTAGCTTACCCCATTGGAAAACATCTCTTCAATTTAACAGTTAGTCAGCTATACCATTTTCTATTTGTATTATTCATATTTAACAGTGCCCTTTAGGGTTGGACATGGGAAACAATATATTAAACTCATTAAAAGTTTTTGTAAACAGACTCAAATTGATATAAAGTTGCCATGACAACGGCAGTACGCAAGATAGCATGAGGCCCGCAAGATAGCATGAGGCCCATGCGGACCTATATCATGCATTATCTCGAAAACGACTTATCCCGTCTCGATCCGCCGACTTTTAGTCGTCAAAACTTTGAAACCTTCCAGTTTTTTCATCACTTTTATTCAAGCCCTTTTAAGAATTTAAGAAACCAAATCAGGATTCGTCACTTCTCCATGAAATTTCTTTTCTTTTGATACCTCATTCGTCAAAATCCATCGCTCCTGAGAGCCGGAAAAGGGATCTATACTACAGTAATAATATATAGTAGTGATTTAACAAATAATTAATAATAAACTATTGTGTAATAATTTGCATAATCTTTTAGATAGCTTAAGCCCTTTGTTTTTGTCCACTTGTCAAAAAGTGTTTAATCGTCATTGCCACTGTTAAATAAGTTTTTTGTGAGGTTTTGGGCAGTAGTTCTGTAGGACACAATTATCAGCAGTATAAAATGGATACTTTTAAAATTATTCTAAGGAGGCTAAATGTATTCTATTAAAATAAAAACAAAAGTAATTAATAAATTACCATATAGATAATTCCATACTTGTTAGATAAATAATAATAATATAGCTTTATTGACATCATTTTCATGACAAAAACCTCTCCCGGAGGAGGTACAATGGTGTTCAGCTCTATAATATAATTTTTCAAGTATAAATAAGTATAAAATAAAATAAAACAATAAAAATAAAATAAAACCCTCAGCACTTATTAAAATATACAAACACAACAGAGAAAATATAATTGTAATATACCCATTAAAGATAAAACTTCAAAATTCATTAATAAAGTAATAAAATAGTTCTTTCAAAATTCAGATAAAACAATCTTTATAGTTTCTTAACAATTTTGAACCAGAACTCTTGTCCCTGGCCACTTTCATCCAGTTTGTTCCCACTCCTCGGCTAATTTCGTCTCTCCACCTCATGTATGGTCTTCCTCTCCTTCTCACTTGGTCTATCGGATTCCATTCGGTAATGCTTTTTGACCACCTGTCGTCCTTCAGTCTAGCCAGATGCCCAGCCTACCTTCATTTCAGTTTTTGGGCTTTCTTGCTTAAGCTTTTAACTTTTGCCTGAGAAAAAATCTTTGTTGTCTTTATCTTTTCTCTCCTTTTGATTCCTACCATATTCCTCAAAAGTTTCATTTGCATTGTATCTAATTTCTCCTGTTCCTTCTTGGTTAGTGCCCAAGTTTGAGTGCCATATAGGATTGTGGGGTAAATATAAGACTGAAGCACCTTAGCTTTTAGGTCGATTGTGAAATTATCCTTGAAGATTTTTTTTAAGGACCAGTATTTGTTCCATATTATTTTTAGTCTTGTATCCGATTCTTTACTGATTTTTTTTCCTAAAGAAATTTCCTGTCCAAGATAAATGAATTTTTTTGAATATTCTGTAATTTTTCCCCAATTTTTACTACCTGGTCATCTGTATTTGTAATTATTTTTGATTTTTGGTAATTTATTTTTAGGCCATATTTGTTATTTTTGCTTTGCTTGTTACTTGCTAGATATATATGAATTTAAATATTTATGCTATTAAATGTGGAATATCAAATGTTTGCTTCACTCCAATTAAAAATGTTTTCCCTTCCTAATACTTAAAAAGCGTGAGCAGGAGAGCTTTGTCACTAAGTTCATAATTTCACTGAAATATAAAATTGAAAATATCAAAATGACGGGGGTGGGAGAAAAAGGTTGAAACCCCCAAAAGGCAGTTCTCTAACACCAACTCAATTCATTCAGTTCTCTAACACCAACTAAATTCATTTAGAAATTTTGAACCCTCTAACTCTATTTGGAGGAGCTGTAGTGATGCGCAAAACCTTAAAATCATGAAGGACATGCTGAAATTCTGCTCCCACCTCCCCTGTTCTTTGGTATTATTCTGCTTAGAAAGCAACCATTTCATATTATTTATTTATCGGCTCGACAGGCGCATAAAGCCCTTGGCCCTCTCAACTTCCTTTACCCAGTCATCTCAGTCTGGTTCTCGTCTGCATGAAATTCTTGTCTTCCTCAGATCCTCTGCCAAAAGCCCTTCCACCTTCTCTTTGGCCTTCTACGAGATCTGACTCCATCTGGAGTTCCATTGTACAATGCTTTGGCTGCTTGCCCATCATCCGTCCTAAATGCATGCGCTTGCCATTTAATGCGTTGAAGTCGCCCGAAATGGGAAACTCAGTGATCATCGTATTTGTCGTAGATCTCTGTGTTTCTAGACGATATGCTCCCTCATCTCTTACTGGGTCCATAATATGTCTCAGCACTGTCCTCTCAAATCTATCGATTTTTTCATAGAGTCCAGATAGTACAGGCATAGGTTAGAATGTGTTGGATGATATATTTATACAAATTTATGTTTGTACAAGTTAGCTGCTTACTTCTGAGGAAACTTCTTAAAGCCCAATATACTTTTTTAGCTCCAATTATTTTTCTTTGTATCTCTTACTGTTCATATATACTATCATTGACAATTGAACCCAGATACTTGAAACTGGAGACACATTGAAATGTGAGCTTTCCCAATACATACTGTTTTGGTGGGTTTCGAAGTCTTTTCTTCCTTAGCACCATTATTTTTGTTTTTTCTTCATTTATCGAAAGTCCTATTGTTTCTGCTTCTCCCGCCAACCTTTCGTAAGCCACTTTTATAGCCTTATGAGATATTCCAACTATAACCACGTCATCAATTTACCCAAGCAGCTGTGTCATTTTATTGAAAATAGCACCTGACTGATTAAGATTGGCTCTTTCCACCATAACTTAGAGGGCTACATTGAATAGAAGTGGAGAGAAAGCAACCATGCATACCGAATTTGATCCAAAGAGTCAACCTTGTTCTAGAGGCTATGAAACGGGTTTAAAATGCACCCTATTCCCTTCCGATGATCTTCGATACAATACAAAAGTCCATTATTTTCGGAGAAAACAAAAAAATTACAAATAGAAATCGTTCGTATATGGTCACATATACCTTCTGATAAAAATATCTTAAGTATTGGGTCAAAATGACTTGATATTCTTTTCATTATACTTTAAAAGCATTAATTCAAATGCTAATATGTAAGGTTTTTTATTTCAGATACTATGTAAATACTTTATGGTGGAAAATAATTGAAAAAATTAACCATATTTTTCAAAACAGGGAGAATAAATTGATGCTAAGTACCAGTACCACTGAATATTTGATTAATACATTCCGGTCCATCTGTAATTGTATTCTTGTTTAATCTATAACTTGCATTACCTAATTTTTTAAATTATCCTCCTCTTCAGTATAATCTTCGCTCATAGTAATTCTTTTAGTTAATTATTGTACTTATTTGTATCCTTTTTCCGTCCCTTGTTTGTCTTAATAAGTATCCCCGTCCTTAATCCTCATTCCTGCTATGACCAGTAAATGTCTTGTGTGTTGTTACTCTTTCCCCTTCTTATTTATCTGTTCCAGAAGGATCCACGAAGATGGGTCGTACTCAGAGTTCAAAACACCAAAGCTGTAAAGACGGTAAGGACGAATTAATTCCAAAATATGTTCTAACTGCCAGATACTAACCCTAAAATAAATAATAACTGCTATATTAAAAGAAATATTCTTTCTGAATACTAGAAGGTTCCGAATTTATATTCGTATCATCTTTGGTACTATTTGATATAAAATATTAAATTAATAAAAATAAAGAAATTTAAAATATTTTCACAAGCATGTATTATAACATTTTTTTTGCACTTTTGTTCATTAATCTGCACCTATCAATTATTAGATAAACAGTTAGCAGATGAGATTGCATGATAATTATTTGTGAAAGAGAGGGGGAAAAAAACTTTTGATTGGCATGAGGAAAAACTGTCCAACGATTCTAATTAATAATATATTTTCGTGTCGAGTCTAATCCTAATTAATAATTTATGTTAAAAGTTAATAAAAATGAGTGACATGGTTTACTCAGAATGGAGCAGGTATGTCAAATTGATTAATAAATTTTGGATTCTGGAAGATCCATTCAAAATATCTGAATTATTTTCTCTGAATTATTATCACTGCTTAATGACTGTTCATTTTCCTTCTTGTCAAAGGTTGTCTTTTATTTTTTTTAGCCTACAGCCATTCTCTTTTAAATGATTTCAATTGAAATGGGTCTTTTCCATTTCGAGTAGCGCAGTTACTAACCAGTGATTTATGTGATCACTAATTTAACATATGATGCTAAAGTTTAGGTTATTAATAATGCAGCGACCAACAAAAATAAACATTTATTTACATTGTTAAGCCATAAAATAAATATGCAATATAAAAAGATTTATAGATACAAATCTTCAGGTTTCATTTGTAACTCCTTTTCGCACCACTTAATTATAGAATACTCGTTTGCCCAGGAATATATAGACCATAGTGACGTCTTAAATAGTAACTTATAGCCTTGAAACCACGTTCCAGTTTATACAGGTATAGTAGTAGTATAATATGTTCTTCTTCTATACCTCCAAATTAAAGACGAAATTCTGTTGATGGAGAAGCTCCATATCTTGAACATTTGGGCACAGTTTTCTATGAGGTTATGATCCATATAATAACGAACACAACTATCCTCGGTATTAAAATAACAAGTGTAGAGAAATTTATTTTATCTGAATTTAGAACTTTGTAGTGTAAACAAAGTAGGTTCCGAGGTTAGTTGATAAAAACAACAGATGTTTAAAAGCATGCAAAATAATAGACATTATCACAGAAATCACAGATTAGTAACTGCGGTACTCGAAACGGAAAAGACCCTTGAAATTTTTGTATTTATTTCATTTTTATGTTTTTATTATTTTTTTCATCACCTCTACTCTTCAAAGAATATTTGCTGTTATACTTTTTAAAGTTATTCGATGAAGATGATTCTGTATAAATCATGTTACAATTGATTCATTATTAACAATAACAACATAATTCTATGATTTCAGAGCCGCAACCAGTAGTTAATGTTATACTTAGGGGAGGATTTGGACGACATACGTGGGCTTTTCAACTAAGACAACTTCCCAGGCATCGGTGAGAACTTACTATCCTATGTATTTAAATTAGAAAATAATTGAATTAAATTTAGTTTTTAGATATATCTAACTTTTTAGTATGAAAATTGTTTATCATGATAAAAATAATGAAGCATTTTTTGAAAAGACTTTTATTTACATAAATAAAATTCACTATCATTCACTATTCTAATAAAGCGCATCTGGTGAATCTGATGACGATTTGTTTCTCTACGGTTCTAGTTTGATATGGAAATGGATATAAAAGAGATAAAAAAGTGATAAAGATCATTTTTCTTTACCCTTTACCATTACTTGATAATATTATTTATGGTACTAGTTCACAAATGTCTCTCCAATATGGCAGGTGGGTAGAAGATCTTACAGTCTCACTGTTAATGGAATGCCGAGTGTGTTCAAAAGTAGACCTTCCTTAGAAATAAAATAATAACTACAGCAAGCTCTGGTGGAATGGGAGGAGAAGTTGATCAGTCTATTAATGCCTCAAAGATTAAAGTGCTGATTATGGTGAGAGAAGAATAGGAAGATTTCCAACTGATCTGCAACAGGGAGGTGCTTGAGATAACTTAGGGACAGTAATCAGTAGCTCTGGCAGGATAGATCCTGAGATCTCAAACAGAATATCTAAGACAAATCAGGTGTACTAACAGTATCATCGGCCACCGGGAAGTGGATAACAAGACTAAGATGCACATCCATAAGGCTGTCTACCTGCCCATTCTCATCTACAGCGGAGAAAGCTGGACCGGACATTCCAGTCACATAACAGCAGCAGAAATGAGTTTCCTATGTAGATCTGTTGGGAAAACTAAGAGGGAAGAAAACTAAGAGTATAAGAGAGCAGCTGAAAGTATTCGAGCTAAAAACCACTTTGTAGAGCCAATAGCTCAAATGGTTTGGTCATTTCTGCCGCATGAACAAGGACATGGATCCTATAAAGGTATTAGAGGCTCGGCCCCCTGGGATGTAGAAGAGGTAAATCCCTCAGGGACCGAGAGGAATACCTGTGCTGGGTGAATGCTCCTTGACGCTAGAAGTGGTATAAGAGGGAGATAAAAAAGAACAGAAGAATAAATAACTGTATGCATTGCCAAAGGGGAATGGCTATTAATTCTAGCAGGACATTTCTTTTTTCAAATATATTTTTCTTTTTTTTTCTAATCTCCCCAAAATTCAAGAAACACTAAACTAACATATAAGCAATTTATAAAACTATTAAAATACTTTCTTAAATTATGCCTCAATATTACAGGATTATTTATATAAGTATTTTTATATAATAAAAAGACATCTTTCTGTACAATATTTATTTCGCAACCGGTTTTGGTCTCGAGATCTTTACCAGGCTAATATGTACCTTAAACTTGCGACGGCCCTCCTCCATTGTTTGTCCTCAATTGGCAAACATCTGAGGAGGAAGTTTAACGTACATATTAGCCTTATGAAGGTCTAGAGAACGAAACGGGTTGTGAAATAAATAAATATAGCACAGGAAGACATCTTTTTATTCTTGTTCTTATATTAAAATACAATTTCTAACATAAAAATTTTCGAACACTCTCGGCATTCCATCTATAGTTAGGCTGTAAGATCTTCTGCCCACCCGCCATCTTGGAGTGACACATGTGAACTTTATTTCAAGTTTATATTCTGTTGTCTTCTATAACTTTTGTATTTTTATGTTTACTATTTTAATTTGTTTTTCATATTTCTCCGTCCAATCCCATAATATTTATTCTTATATCTCGTTTTTCTTAGCTCTGATGAAATCCTATAACTTAGGCTGAAACGTCGCCTCAAATTAAATAGTATATTTCATTACCATGTTTTAATTCTGACCGTACAACCAACCGTAATTTCCTGGAGCATTAATTATTATTTTTATTTTTTTAACTTTAGAAGATACTAATGTCAATCTATGGTTTAGTTATGATTTGATTAATTTTAGTTCGACAACGAGAGGAAGGTATCAAGACGGCCCTGGTAGGCCAGTATGTATCAATCCTCCGCCTCCGCCTTCGCACGGTCCTAGGGCATATTTTCCTGACTTCAGGGGAAGAATACCACAATGCATGGCGTAAGTTGAACATCAATTTAATTATAATTTTTTTAAATCCTGAAGTGTATTTAATATGGTATATCTATATACTTATTATCCTGCACAGAGAAAGAAGCATTCCGGAGCTTGATGGAGATTGTGACGCTATGTCCCGGCTAGTGTTGGAAAGAGGGGAAGCAGAAGCTGCGACTAATGTGCCCAACGATCCACCAGAAGAGTGCGTACCTCCGAAGCTTTGCGACGAGTTTCAGACTACGAGGCTCTTTTTGTCTCATTTCGGTTTCCTCACTAAACTCGTAAGCTGTTTTCTGTTGTGTGTTTGTTGGTTTGAACTAGACATGGCTATTTTTCTGAGATAGCCAAGTAAATCAATTTAAAAATCTGTACCCCTACAATCCTTGAAGGTGTTGGATCCAGAACCTACTTGGTAAGGACATACCGTTTCATGACCAACGGTTATACCAGGATTTTTGTTCAACTGCCAGGTTTATCCCCAACCCAATGAAGGGCCTGGTACCCACTTTATAGAGGCTGAGTGTGTCCCAGAAGAGTCTTCTGACCCCAGAGTCAATATAACAACAGCTAACATAACTGGAAAATAAATTATCTGCCATTTCTGGGCTTAAACAAGGTGTCCAGTGCCTTGCCCAATCTTTTAAAATTTTAAGGCCAATTTAATTTTACTTAAATTAAATGTTTAGTTTTTAAGGAGTAGAAAGTTGTAAATACAGTAAACCCTCATTACTATGAACTCTGATACAACAAACTCCTCATTAAAGTGAACCAAAATTGAATCCCTTAGAAAAAGGCAATGATTTTCTCATAGTACCTTCGTTGTAACGAAATAATTTCGCTAATACGAACTACCTTTGGACCCCTAGTCAGAAATAACTTGGTTACAAGGAACTTGAAAGGCTTAATATAATTATCAGAGGTGGACGTCTCTCAATCCTTTATGCTTTTTTACATTGCAATTTTATCAATTCTCTTATACTCAATGAATAATTAATTATTTATTCCTCTTTTATTTATACTATTAACTGTCTGGATAATAGTTTAACAACAATGGTTTGTTACTTACATAGACACTCAGAATATTTTTTTTCTTCCTCCCCTTCTAGCCGCAATTCTGGAAATCCTTTTTTCCACAAAAGTCATTTAGCTTTTCTCCCTATTCGTAATGTTTACTTATGAGAAACTCTCAGTTCAGTTTTGTGTTATAGAAGTTAAAGAATGGTTCTGTTTCTTCATTTTTATTTTCTTATTTGTTTAAAAATATCAAAAAACGAAACACGATATCCCATTTATATTAAATCTTACTAGATATGGAATCGGAAATATTGAAAAAAAAAAACAGATAGCAGGGAAGCATAGAACTCCAAAGTCAACGTTATTGATCATTATAAAAAATTGGAGTTTAACTGATACATATGCGGTTCAAACCCATCTTCTACAAAAAGCTTCTGACTTGCGGTACTCCTGTACTTCTTCTGAAACAAGATCTTCCCCGAATTTCTATTGCTTTGCAGTGGAAATTTTTTTTTCTTATTTAATTATTACTTATTCTTATGACATAAACTCTAAGGACTCTTTTTGATAACCATCACATTTTATATTTTCTTAAATGGGAATTTTTCGTTCGATATATATATAGAAATTGTATTCAATATACAGAATTTTTTTTTCTGATAAAAATTCAAGGTTCCTAAAAAAAGTTCGATATATAGAGATTTTCGATATATGGAAGTTCGATATACAGAGGTTCGACTATATTATAAAATACGTGTTCCAGAATTATTTATTTGGCATTGTGGGTAGTTGAAGTTGCTAATTCCGTTCTTCTGATTGTTAATATAATTTTCATTATATTTGGAGATAATGTTTCTTATTAATACCTCAAATTTTATTATGAGTTTAGAATAATTTTAAATCACTACCTGTCGATATAAAATGGAATGATGGAGTGGATCGTCAGTAAGGGCCTTGAAATCTTCTTCACTTCAAGCATTTCTGTCGCTCCACTTCACTGTTCAATTTGGAGTGATTGTCAGTGGCCACCTTTATACTTCGCAGTTTCATCAGTCAGGGGTAGGATAGTTCAGTGTGTAAGGCGATGGATTCCTATCTCCTTAATGGCTCGGGTTCGAGTCCGGCTGTGGCAGATAATTTATTTTATTTTAAATCAACTTTGTATCTACTTCGGCCATGTCTGGTTTAAACTATGCTTCTGTAACATAATTCAATGCTGGACTTTGTCATTCATTGCTAATAGTTATTTATGCATTTTTTTTTTATTTTATTTTTTTTTTTTTTATAGGAAAATGGGAAGACTTCAATAATTGCGTTAGACTCTAAAAAAGAAGGTTTCATAAAAGATCTTGATGTCTTGGACAAAATGGAACCAAGAACGAGTGATACATGCCACATTTTTTATGTCAAATCAGGGCAGTCTCATTACCAGGACATTCTGGCTAATGTTGTTAGTTTTATTTATTATTTTATTTAGTTTGTGTTTTATGCTTTTATATAACTTTGTTATGGTGTGATCAATTTCACAGGATTTTAACAATTATTTGCTAGGAATTTGATAAATTGCATTATTTCTAATACTATAAACATATACATGGGAGAAGCTTGATTGAGGTGTTAAATCTTCTCCCACGAAGGCCCCACAAAACTTTGAGAAAAGATAGAAGTCGCTAGGGGCCAAGTCTGGATGGGAGGTTTCTGGGGATCTTGAGTTCTTCACAGCGGCCTTAGAAATCAATGCTATGTGTACAGAGGCACTGTCATGAAGAAGCTGAACACCTCTGCTCAACTTACCCAGCCTTTTCTCTTTGTATTTGGTATATTATATCTATGGTATCTTGTAAGCGGTGAAGTAGGGCTGCATAATACTCAGCATTCACTGTGATGTTCCTTTCCTTAAAATCAATCAGCAGTATTCCTCTACAATCCAAAAAGATGGTGGCCATTAATAATAATAAATAAATAATACTGAAAATAATGAAGATAAGAAAAGAATATTAGGGATATGGAAATGGATTATAAAAATTCAGGGTTTTTTTTTTAATAAATGGAATGTTTGGAAATATGCTAAGGATAATTAGGTATTGTTAAATTATTTGCCATTTCTATAATTTTGTTTTATTGAAAAGTAATTTCGAATGTTATACATTCATCTTCAGTTCTAAAAATACACTAAAATTCACACAAAATTTCGGTATTATTATAATATAATATCAAACTGTATTTTAAATTGCTTATTTTTGAATTTTTGTGTGTTTTTAGAACTGAAGATGAATGTATAACATTCGAAACTAGTTTTCAATAAAACAAAATTATAGAAGTGGCAAATAATTTATCAATCCCTAATTAGATTGATCCTTCTATACCATCATGCGGACGTCAACTGCTAAGGATAAGTTTTGTTTGTTAGTCTTTTGATTTATATATCACAAGGAAGTGATTCTGATTGATTATAAACACATTCTGTGATGAGTCGTTTGTTGTGATTGGGGAGAGTGGTGGGAATTGAAGTTTTGTCGAAATCAAATGAGCGCTTTAATGACAAGAAATGTTTGGAGAGTTTAGAGCCAGTAGAGTTATGTGAGGAAATGAAATATTTATGTTGGGTGATGCGAGGATTTTGGTATTTGTGAGTTTCTTCATCGACTATACCCCCAACCAAGCTTCTCCTACATATACTTCCTCGGTCAACCATACATCCACAATTCTTTTTAGAATTCGTTGATGCTTCACATAGTTACTCTAACATTATGAAGACAAAATTTAAATATCCCTTTGAAAAGTATTTTTCTATGATAAGTATCTTAATTGTGTTTGGTTTCAAAACAGGTTAAGTCTAATTTCAAAAATTTTATCAATGTTCAAAAATCATAAAAAAAATTTATAAGTTCTATTTACTGAGAAAATTTAATGACTTTTTCATTATGTGTTTAAACAACTTTTAACAAATGTTATCCATAATTTTGAGTGATTGATGATCAATTGAGCAGAAAATTCAGTATGTTTAGTTATTTACAAGGCAGAACAATTGAAGTGGAGGTAAATTTCAATCAAAATTTTGGCTTGCCCAAATGTATTAAAGGCTTTCTGCACCTTGTAATTTAACATGCTCTTCCACTTAGCTCTTCAATTGCAAAAAAATATTGCTTCTTGAGTTATAATTTATATTTTGGTTTCAGTTATTATTTCAATGTAATTTAATTGTATGTATACCATTTAAGTATATAGTTCTTTATATATATATATATATATATATATATATATATATATATATATATTATATATATATATTTACTTTTAGGAAGATCCAACTAAAGTCTCATCCCATTTTCCTCAAGTACTGAATTCTCTCGGTTGGCCTTTACATTCTTCTTCTCTTGCCGCTAAAGGTAATTATAGCAAGATTTTTTTATTCTTTTTAACTCTATATCTACAGATCAATTTTGTATTCTAAAAACATAAATATAATGATTTAAAAAATGGGAATTCTTTTTGTTAAATATAATAATCGACATTTGTAATATCGTTCATTTGGAAGAAGAGTACCTCAATACGAAAAAGTGGATTTTACAGTAGAAGCGTTTATTTAAAGTTTGCTTATTGAGGTATATCGCTGTCCCTCAACTCATTGATAAAACATCAACAGCTTACCTTTTTTTTATTAAAAATTAAGTTAATCTTCATTTTTTGATAATTTAATCATGAATCAAATTGTGGCAGTTTTTTCTTTACAAGCCTCCTATAGAGTTTATGTATGATAAAAGCACATTAAAAAAAAAAAAAGATTTATTAAACAATAAATTGAATTAAAAAAATCAACTCCAAATATTTTATTGAATGTGTTAAAGTTAAAAATAATATTTTAAACATAAATAATGATGTTTTCAGTTATTCACACAGAAGCAAAATATTTCTATTTTTTTGGCCACTGACATAAGAATAATATTATTACAAATATTTAAAATAATTAATTATTATCTTTATCAAGACGGTCTTTATAAAATTATTCTCTAATCACAGTTTGAAGGAAGTTATTATGCTTGACTAATAAGCTTATAATAGTTAAAATAACAATAATTTTTTACTGCGGTAAATGTGAAAACTAAAAATCTGACATTAATTCTTAACAAAATATATGCCACTAGAAATTTTTTAAAACAAAAAAAAGGAAACACAAAATTTTTCATATTGTTCCACTCTTCTTTCAAATGAATGATATGTATTGCATGAAATATTATTTTGGGGGATGCGACTTTAACAAATATGAGAGTACTATAAAAACTAATTAGGATTAGAAGTTTAATGTGAATAAGAGAAGCGTTGACTGGTTAATTATTTAATGCTATTTGAGAGACTTATGGATTTGTTTTAGAATCTTCAAATAATATCATAACAGTAATTTATGCCTTTTTTTCTTTCCCTTATCTATATATGAAATATATAGTATGGGGAAGTATTGCAATCGTGAAATTTTTAGAATTCGAGTTTTCAACGGAAATACATGAAGGTCCCCTGAGTCCAAATAACCAAGTCTCGCAAAATAGTCTGTGTGTATGTGAACAACCTAGTTCAGAAATGAAAAGTCGTACGATACTGAAATTGGGTATTTAAGGAATGAATATGCATGTGATGTTATAGCAACTTATTTGTCAAAATCGACTAACTAGAAGTGCCACTTTATATAATCGATTTTTCACTTTTTACAATTTTCTCGAAAATGGCTCTAACGATTTTAATGAAATTGGCTAGATTATTTTTCATAAAGGCCTTTAACTTTTTATATATGTAGCAAGTCACTGTGGAAACGCAGAGAAAAAAATTATGATGAAAAGAATATTTTAGTTGTGTTTAACTCGAAAAGTATGCATTTTATGGTCAATTATGTATGCTATCAAATGAAAGTTAATTAAATTATCTAAAAAATAAAAAAGGAATAATTGAAATCGGACAAGTATTAGCAAAAATACAGCGCATTGGACTAACCGGAAGTGTCAATTATATCATCGATTTTATTTTTGTTTAGTATTTGCTCTTTATAATTTATAAAATAATTTATGTTTAATTAATTAATAATGTTTTATGTTATGTTTTAATAATTATTCCATGAAATATTGACATTTAATGTGATGAACTTTATACGAATGCACAGCTAACCCTAAGCTCTTGCTCTCTTCCTTTCCAGATGACAAGTTGAAAGCTGCCCAGAATGAAAAGAACCCTTTCCCGACGTTATATTGGGCGGACCCGATGTCCCAACTTACGTTTATTATTCCTACCAGGCAACCGGTTCCAGTAACCAGGCACCAGCATTCGGGTATTGCTCCATTTCATATTATTCATTCTTTGTTAATATATAAGAAATTTAAAGTGAGTGATATGAGTTATCACTGTCAAGCTGTCAATAAGTTAAGATTTAAATTTGTCCCTTTTTCCGCCACAGGCTCAATTATTTTAAGATATGAAAATCAGTATAGTGTAAGATTTTGAGGATTTGTAATTCGCAATAAAGCGCCCAATGCCTGTTATATCACATACCAGCTGTAGCAGTATCAATACGCTTCTGGATACCTCCCACTCTTGACCATCTTCAGAGCAGTTGTACTGGTTCAGAGTCTCTCAGGCGAGATTGGACATTTACTAAACCTCTTCCAGTCCCCAAAATACCAAAAAGGGAAGATACAATTAGCTTGATGATTATGATTTTGGCTTCTCGGCCTTATTTCAGTTCAATGATTAAAAATTCGCCAACATTGCCGTTAATTAAACTTCTTCAGTGAATAATGAACCCTAGATAAAGTGAAAGAGGGGCAATCTTTAAGTGATAAATCAAGACAAAGTGTAAGAGAAAATAGATTCATAAATGGCTCAGTACAGGAGTCACCAACAGTGCACAGGGTCACGCCCAGTCATCCCCTGACATCACATTTACCTAACATAACCTGAACCAGCGATCACTAACTGTTTTACATGACCGATCTACGAGTTGGTAATTGTAAATAAATCAATAGGATATTGTATATTTATATTTATATTTTTTAAATGTGTGATAATTAATTGAAAATACTAATTTATTTATAGCATAGCATTTTATGTCTTTATTTCAATGCTCATCACTGTTTTGCGTGGTCTGCTATAGATTGACGGATTTCCCGAATAATATTGTACATAGGAATAAGTTTTGTTGATATAATTAAGAAAGAAGTCGGTCGGGGGGTGCAGTCTATGACAAGCTCATGAATAAGTATAACTCATTTATTCAAACAAATTTCCAGTTAATTATTTTATATTTAACTGATTTATACAATAACTAATTTATATTTATTTATAATAAATAAATTTATAATAATTTTTTTTATTTAAATTTGATAAATTTATAATAAATATTATTAATTCTTAATAACTAATTTATAATTGCTTTATATAATTAACTAATTTATATTTAACTATAATTTATAATTTTATATTTAATTAATTGTTTTATAAATTGAAAAATGAGTGAACAATGTTACCAACCCACTGATTTGACAGAAACTATCCCTAAATTTAATTACCATTTGATTAAAAGGCATAACTATTGATTTATAAAATAAGTAAAACGTATTAGTTTAAGGCCAAAATAAAATAAAAATTAATATCTCGTTCAAAAAATAAGTTATATTTATTAGTGTGTTTCTCATTGACCTCACACCCTGACCAACTTCTTCCTTAATATTTTGTATATATATATTTTTTTAAAATATCTAATAATTAACTGGAAATTGGTTTGAATAAGCGAATTGTTTTAAAATGATAATTCCTTTATATCATAGTATTTTATGTTTTTCTGTTAATCATTGTTGTTTTGTTTATTCCCTTTTTAAGCAGTTACAAAGATTTCATGAGAAAATGTATCAAATCTCTAATCGGCTGCCATTTTGAAACGAAAAGTCGAATGCTAATGTCGAGATCTGAGGATCTGTGGCTTTGTTGCCAAATCTTTAAGAAATTCAGTCCATTAGTCTTGGAGAAAAGCTGTGGACAGTGAATGGATGGATTTTTTTATTAAATAGTTGGATTATACATATATTGAAATGTAAAACCTCAAATTTTGAGAGGAGAGGGTTAAACAAATAAATATCTAGGTCGATTACAGAAAAAAAGATCTATTATTGAAAATAATAAACTTAAAATAAAAATCTTAATCGGATTAAAATTAGCGAAGATACAGCAAACAGTTTTTATTTTGATCTATCGCCCAAAGCAGAAAGGAAAGTTGTGAGAGTGGACACACCAGACTTTTTTTTTTTTAACTTAGTAAAATTTATTAACAAAATTGTTTTGCGGATTTACAGCAGTCCTTTTTTTAATCTATGAATGATTAATTTTTTTTTTAACGTTTTAATATTCCAATATTTTTAAAATGAACATCCTGATGAAAGGTGTAAATCGTATATTTTTAAATTTTATTTAAATTTCACAGGCCATGAAGAAAAAGGGAAAAGACAATTAACAACTTATCCAGTGTTTGTCGTTTGGTTGGAGAGCTTAGAAGACCATTTGAATTTCCCTTTAGGCAAGTTGCATTATCTATTACATTTTATATAATTTATATAATTAATTTTATATAATTATTAAATTGGTTTATATGTTTATTATAGATGAGATGATGCCGCATACTGGCCACGGCCAAGAAAGTCTTTCGATACAGCATTGCACTATTCTATTTATTCACGCTCTACAGAGTGGACTTTTTAGGGTGAAACTGAGACCTTCTACGACAAGGTAAATTAAACATCAAATTTTGTGTACGGATAGTTGACCGTATGGTAATATCAGGAAGGAAATGGTCCGAGTAACGATCGAGAATAAAATAAATTATCAGTTGACATCAGCATGATGATGTAGAAGGATCGATCTAATTAGGGATTGGTAAATTATTTGCCACTTCTATAAATTAATTTAATTAAGACAAGAAATCAAATACATGTTGATACTCACCAAGGTTTAAATGTAGTATATCAAACAGAAAAGTTTGTACTGGTTTCTTCTCGCATTGAACTAACAATGAACGAGGTAGGTAGGTAGCATGTTTATAGGTAAACGGTTTAAGGGTCAGGGTTTTTGCAGTAATGCCGGTGAGTAATTGTTCAAACTATATTTTGAATTGCTTATTTTTGAATTTTTTGTGTGTTTTTAGAACTGAGGATGAATGTATAACATTCGAAACTAGTTTTAAATAAAACAAATTTATAAAAGTGGCAAATAATTTATCAATCCCTAATTAAAATAAATTAGTTGTGAATATTTATTTAATGCCGTTTCGACCCACATTGTAAGTCTTAATCAAGGCTCTAGAGGCTATTAAGGATAGGATATACCTGATGAAGACCTACAATGCTCGTCGAAAGGTCGGCATTAAATAAATAATTACAACTATTTTATTTTATTCTTGACCACCACCCGGACAATCTCCTTCATAAACATCAAATTGTTTTTTCTTGAAAAAAAAAAATTAATTACTTAGTTTCTTTTTTATTTTTTTTTTAAATTACTTCAAATTTCAGGCCATGCGTTGCCACACCACTCGTTGATGGTATAGTTGTGAGTCGATTGAAGGTTGGAGATCTCGTCAGGCAGACTGTACTTAACATATGTCGTAGAAAACGCCTAGACAATGAAAGGTAAACTTTTCAGAATATTGAGCTGAAATGCTCCTTTTTGTGGCAAAGTTATAGTTATAAAATCAAACCTGGGTAAGTAGATTTTCTAGAGGTTATAAAAATAATAATAAAACATATGCTAGGATTTTTATTATATTAAAGTCCCTTCGATCCGGAAATTTTTATTGAAATAATTATAGTTTTCTGAATAACGTTTCTGTAACATCCAGTGAGTTATTGGTTAGCTAAAATCGTAATTAAAATGAGTTTATTATGTATGAAATAGTAGACTGTAGTAACTTAAGAGATGTTCGCGATGGCGATCAAAATTAGTTTTTTGAAAACTTCGCAGTCGTAAAGCACAATATACAACAACAGGAAACAACTTAAGGAAGAACCTTGTGTGTGTAGCATAAATTGGGAGGTTACGTTCAACGAGGAGAATGCCTCCTCTCTCTACATAACTTCAGACAGCCACATTTACTGATTTACCATCTTGAATTTTTTTTTACATTTTGATTTGTTTTACATTCTTTGAATTATGCGCACTAATTCGTAAGTTGATTGTTATTTAAATAACAAAAGGTTAGAGTTAGGCACATGTGCAGAAGCTTAACTTACGTTTTTTCCTTAAGTTATTTTCCTATACCTAATATTTTTTGTGAATTGAAATTTTTGACATCACCGGATTCCTTATGGTTGATTTCTTAAGGCGGCCACTGACGATCACTCCAAATGGAACAATGAAGTGGAGCGACTGGAGTGTTTGGAGTGAAGAGGATTTCAAGGTCCCGACTGAAGATCACTTCACTCCATTGCTCCATTTTTTACCGACTGGTAGATATTTATGCTCGCATAAACATGCATCAATGGGGCTATAAATAAAAACATTAAATAATTTAATTTTGATCCCCTCTCCAAAAAATATTAAAAATAGTTGATATTTTATGCATATTAGAAATTATATATCCACTAAAAATGTTTATTTACTTATAATTAACATTTATAAGTATTTTCTAACATAATTATTTGTCAAAAAATAAACTAAATTATGTTATTCATATCAATATTTAAAAAAAAAAATATTTTATACAATCAATATCATCAATTTTAACAACAGTGTTTAAATTTAGATTTAGTGACAATCAATTTTTATTATTATTAATATAGCACAGCCTAAAAACTGTGCAGTTCATTGTTCTACTTCATCGTTTTTCCGCACTCCCTATCAGTTGGAGCGATTGGATTTTGTTATAACGCGGTGGATTTTAAGTGATTGGATTGGAGTGATCGTCATTGACCCCCTTTAGGTTGTTAAAAGGAATCTGTATGAAATTTGTTTTTTAAAAAGAATGATGTTGGTATTAAGTTTTGCTATGTGGCTGCTGGTTAAAGCTAAAACATTGTAACAAACAAACATTAGTTATCAGTTGATGTACGCATGACAGTAACGATGGATCAATCTAATTAGGGATTGATAAATTATTTGCCACTTCTATAATTTGGTTTATATTGAAAACTAGTTTCGAATGTTATACATTCATCTTCAGTTCTAAAAACACATAAATTCAAAAGTAATCAATTTTAAATACAGTTTGGTATTATTATACATATTAAATTAAATGTAATATAAATTATTATTATAAAACATTTATGAATTATGAATTTAATTAAGACAATGGATCAAATACATGTTGATATTCACATGTATACAAAAAGAAAAGGTTACATTGGTACCTTTAAACCAAGTAATCTTTTACCAATGTGACCTTTTCTGTTTGATATAATCTACTAAAACCATGGTGAGTACAACATGTATTTGATCCATTGTCTTAATTAAATTCATAATTCATAAATGTTTTATAATACTAATTTATATTATATTTAATTTAATATGTATGATATAATGATACCAAACTGTATTTTAAATTGCTTATTTTTGAATGCTTGTGTGTTTTTAGAACTGAAGATGAATGTATAACATTCGAAACTAGTTTTGAATAAAAAGTAAATTATAGAAGTGGCAAATAATTTATCAATCCCTAATTGAAAATAACTGCCTCATTTATATTTAATTAATTTATCTGAGCCTTAGCTTTCATAAACAACTATATCTATTCATTTCCTGTTCAAAATTTTCACAGTCTGCAATTGGCTAAAGGACTCCAAAAATTATTGATTATTAAATATTAAGAACATATAAAAATATTAAGAACAATTATTGAATATTAAATATTAAGAAGAAATATAACTAAAGACCCGTTTACACAGTGACAGTTGCAGCTATGACAAAAACTGTCGTAGCTACTGTCACACAATCGAGTTAGTTGATAGTTCCAAACATGGCAGTGACAGTTACTGTCAGCTAGGTTCAGCACAGACCTTAAACTGAACAGCTGTTTTCAGTCAGCTGTTGTACTATCGCCATTTTTCCAACTAATACAAGGTTTACTGTCAGTGTGTAGAGAATGATATTGCTGCACTATCTCATTGTTGTGACAATACTACCATGACAGAAAACTATCACCGTGTAAACAAGCTTTAAATATTATACAACAACTAATTACAGTCGAAGCTCTATATATCGAACATGAAGGCACTTATCGAAAAAAAATTAGATATATGGAAATTTCGAAATATAGAAAGATTGCAATTTTGCACCCTTTTCAGGCTAAAAAACTTTATAGCTATTCTTTAGGGTTAAAGAAGTAACAAAGGTAATTTTTTGGTGTTAATGAAGTAACCAAGACAATATTTTAGGGTTTAAGAAAAACAAAACTGAACGATCAATAGCACTTATTTGCAAAACTGTACAAATTACATCTGTGATTGAAGATCATCATTTTACAAATGAACATTTATAATTTAATAAGGACATGTATTAAAAATATGCAGACATACATAAAAATTAATTTATTGTTGTTTTCGTGCAAAGTAGTTTCTATTGTCTATTTCTGAAAAATTCATTACTGAAGTCATGTTTAGGAGCAATGTTCACTACAAGAAAGGCAAAGTTAAACTGAATTTAAAATAATAATTTCACTTTCTTATGTTTGGAAAGAGATTCAAAGAATTTAGATACTCCTGTACTTCTTCTGAAACAAGATCTTCCCTGAATTTCCATTGCTTTGCAAACCAGTGGAACATTTTTCTTTTGTTATTTAATTATTACTCATTCTCATGTACGTAAACTTTTTTGATGACAATCACATTTTATATATTTTTAAATGGGAATTTTTTTGTTCGATATATACAAATTTTATTCGATATACACAATATTTTTTTCTTATAAAAATTCAAGGTTCCTAAAAAAAGTTCGATATATAGAGATTTTCGTTATACAGAGGTTCAACTGTATTAATAAATTCCAAGGTATTTTTGAAGTACAATATTTATGGCCTACTTTGTTTACAAACGTGTGTTCAATAATTCATAATCTAATTTCTAACAATAAATTGGAATAATTATTTAATATCAAAATAAAAAGGATAAATTGAAAAATTGAAGAAATAAAAATCCAACCGAAACATTTATTCAATATTGTGTAAATAGTCAACAAAACATTCTGCTTATTTCAATATTTTATATTTGATTAAACCATGCAATATTAAAGCTGAGAATCAACTCACCCTTTCTATTTTTATGCTCAGTTTTCTGTTATCCTAGTTATTATCATAGTTTTCTACCTTTTCTATTAATTAATTACTCATTAATCATGTTTTGTATAATTAATCATTAATCATGTTTTGTACAGCTATCAGCCACCTCATACGAGAAGGAGATTGAAAATACAAGAAATCGCTTCGAAGTACGAATCCGTTGAAACGAGGGCACAACTCCTCACTAACCTCTTTCTTTAAGCCTTATTTTTATAATAATTATTATTTTAACCTTTGTTAAATTGAATCATTCTTAGAAAGTTATCATTGCGACTGATGGTGTACTTCTAAGAATACAGAGAGGGCAAATGTACTTAAATGAGTGTAAATCAAATCGACTGAACTCTTTCAACGTTCACGTCTAACATCTCAATGGCAGATCATTTATCTGCTCTCATTATTTATTTTCATAACAATGCCAAAATCTTACATTCCTCATTAGCTTTTTATATTTTATAAAAAAGTTTGTGATATTCATAGTATTAGTAGGTTAATTTTAGCAAACCGAGAAGCGTTTACGTTTCTTACCACTTGTGAGTATTTACTTGTATATAGAACAAGCAATTATTTAATTTTATTTATTTAAATTAGGTATGAACATAGAGAATATAAATAAAATTATATTAAATAAATAAAGAAAATTATATTAAATAACTATCTGTTAAAAAAAAAAAAAAAAAAATTATTTTATTTTACACAAACCATTTTTAACCGCATGTGTACAATCTGTTTTAAAAATATATTATTAAATCTGATGCATAATTTAAATAACTAATTCATTTTTGTAATTTTCATATTCTGCACCTATTGGTCTCTATTAACATGTTTCTATTACAAAATTAATGTAACTACATATTTTGAAATATGTTTAAAACTGAATATGGAAGCTATTGTACTGGATAACTAATATCAAAAGTTGGCAGCTTTAAGTGTTGTACAGTTTAATGAAGTCAATGGTGCTCATTTTTAATTATTGTAACATATTCGTTTATCTAAAAATGAAAAGAATCAGTAATTCAAATATTTTGGAGTTATATTTTATTAAACACAAAATATTTTTAGTAATAAATAATTTATATTATATAAGTTGTTTTTATTGCAGATAGTTTCCCTTGTTTATATTTGTAATTTTATTTATTTAAAAAAAATGTTATGGTGTTTTGTACTAAAACAAAATTTCTAGTACTACATGGGATGGGGTTCCTGCTATCAACCTTATTATAATAAAGTACTGGCATATTATTATTATTATTTTATGGAGCTACGTCCCAAGTTGAAACTTGGCCTGCTCCAGCATCGACAGCCAGTTTTCCCGATCAAGTGCTGATGCCATCTAATTTTGGGCACCAAGTAGAATTCAGGCATCAGTAGCCACTGAGTCTGCCCATCTAAGCTTTGGACGACCAACTCTCCTGGTTCCAAATATTTGCTCACTGAATACCTTCTGTGGGATTTCTTCTGGGTTCATCCTATGACGTGAGCCCATCGTAGTTTTCTTCTTCTTCTTTAGCTTCCCTCTTTAGTGCCTTTCAGCATAGAGGAGCATTCAGCCAGGAATTCCATTCTTCCCTATTTCTAGCTAGGTTCCTCGCCTGTCGGAGGTCCTTCCTTCGTAGTCTAGCGAGTTTAATGGCCTGCTCTATATCTATATCTTTATACATATCTTGAGCTTGTTATTGGTCCTTCTTCGCCAGGCATGATTTATACATATTGGTCCAAATATTCTTCAGGGAATTTTTCTCTCGAACCTCAGGAATGGCAATTCCATTGCTTTAGTTATTGTCCACATTTCTGAGCTATAGGTATGGACTGGATGAATCAGCGTCTTATAGATTCTAATCTTTGCTGCCCTGAACGGAGATATTTCTGACAGGCGAAATAGCACCTGTTTGCTGAGAAGATACGGCTATTTATTTCTTCATTGATACTATTTTGAGAGTTGACTCCTAGGTACACCAATTCTCGTCCCCTCTCAAATATATGAAGACCTATTTCTACTATTCTTTACTGCTTACGTTGTAGGGTGGATGTATGCATGTGCTTCATCTTCACGTTGCTCATCCTTAATCCCATTCTTGCAGCCGAGACCTCTAGGGTTTCGAATGCTGAAGCTACATCTCTCCATGTTCTACCCATAAGGTCTGAATCGTCGGCATATCCAAGAAGTTGAACAAATCTATTCAACAAGGTTCCCCCAACCTTTATTCATGCATTCTTTCAAGCCTTTTCTAATGCTATATTAAATACAAGGCAAGGCAGGCCATCATCCTGCCTGACACCAGTCTTTGTTGTGAACTCTCTAGATAAGTCCCCATCAACTCTTACATAACAGATATTGTTATCCATAGTCATTCTTACTAGTCACACAAGTTTAGGGGGAACGTTCATCTCTAACATGGCAATAAACACCTTCTGATGATTTATGGAATCATATGCTTGTTGGAAGTCTACGAAAATATGGTGAGCTAGGATCTGGTATTCCACGGTTTTCTCCCGTAGCAAGAGGGCAAAAATTTGGTCGACGGTTGACCTTCGTCTTCGGAACCCAACCTGGTATCTTCCGATTTCCTTTTTGGCAAGAGGTTGTAATCTTCCATGTAAGATCGTCGACTGGATCTTATATACACATGGATGTAGAGATTTGCCTCGGTTGTTGCCGTAGTCCAGTGCATCACTTTTATATATTGGACAAATAATGGTTTTCTTCCATTCTGCCAGCAATATTTTTTACTTTCATATACGTAGTAAGGTCCATAAGTTTCCGGCCTGCCATCGTTCCCCTACTTCAAGCAGGCTGAGACATCCTCAGTCCTGTCAGTCCATATCTAACCTTGAAGGAATCTGTGTGTTTTAGCAATGTTCAAGATTGAATACTGTGCGGTTATTAAATTCTTATGTAAAGAGGGCTTTACTCCTGCGCCAAATGAAAGAACACTTTGAAGTCAGTCTCCTGGTTCGGTTTGAGGGAATTTTCATTGAACCAGTGAACTAGGCTGATCCGTCACCATCTCGTTTTAACGGGACCTACCTGGCGAAGGTGAGAATAGAGTTAGTAAAGAAATCACTGCTTGTGGTCATGTATTGTGCATCATCCCTCTATGGATCTAAAGGATAGGTACCACTCCTTATAAAATCTGTACCGCTACATGGACAAGGTATGGTACCATCCGGTGACGCACAAGAGCCTTTCTCTGGATCGTCACCAACGGTTAGGGACCTTGAAAATCTCCTCATTATGGAAAGTGCGAATATTGCGCTAATTTTGGTTCAATCATTACAGGAACTAAATTAATTATGAAACCAAAAACTCAAAACAAAAAAAAAAGAGACAAAAATTACTGTGAAGATATTATTAGAAGATTTAAAAACGAAGCTAAAAAAAAATTAACCCTCAAGAGAAGTAGAATCTAAATATGGAAAAAAAAAAAATCGTCAGTCTGCCGTACGCCGATTTTAACCGAGACTCCTGGACCGATTTTCTTGAGATTTAGCATCAAAGTCACAGGTCACTCCAGGATGATCTTCGGAACTCGATATTCGTAATGGCGGCCGATTAGAGATTTTGTACGTCGATAACCCCGCCATTTATGAAGATATAGGGGGAATGCGAAGATCTTAAAATATAAATAAATAAATAGGAGAATCTTGGTTGGGGTGTGGCCAGTAAATAAACGCACAAATAAGAAAAAACTTATTAAAATGTGTGCCAACATTTCTGCCTAAGTTGTAGGCCATCATCAGGGCTAAGAAAAAAAATGTTACATCTATTGTTATCTTGTTTTTTTCTTAGCCCTGATGATGGGCTGAAACGTCGGCACACATTATAATAATTTTTTTCTTATTTGTGTGTTTATTTATTGACCTCACCTCCAACCAAGATACTCCTACATATGTTTTCCAAGGTCAACCATACTATCACAATTATAAATAAATTAATTATATAAATGCTTTTTCTTTATTATTTTTAATAATGAGCCTTTGTAATCGACCAAGAAAAAAAAAGTTATCCCCTTAAAATTTTTATTTTAATCCCTTCCCTTCTTGTTTAGTTTTTTGTTAACTCGAACTCTTTACATCTCTGCTCGTTTGAAAGATAATCTAGTTGCCTGGAATCTAAACCAAAGCGTTTAGATATTTTTGAAATATAATTACATATTTGGAAATAATAAAGCATTGTGTAATGATTTGCAATGTTTTTTTCTTGATGATGCCCGAATTGGCGAAACGTTGGCAGATTAGTTATTTACTGGTATTCGAGAGACGTTTTGAGGATTTTTTTTGAAAACCTATAATATACTAAATTAATTAATAATTTTAATTCTTTAACAAAGCTGGATTACATTGTATCTTGATTCCTTCCCTGGGAACTCTATCTACCAAAGAAGAATAAAAAATAAGCTCAAGATCTGAAATATGATACCGAAATTTTTTCAAGTGTCCAATTATCTGAATGAGAGAAGACTAATTTATTATGGCGATAAAAAGATAATCTGAATAGTTTTGTAAATAGTACGAGCATGGTACCAGTATTAGTACAGAATGACGTAGATAGCATTATTTACAGGTGAGTGAGAGATATAGATAAGTATGGCCGCAAATAAAAAGACCATTACTTCAAATTACTGATTGCTGATATCGGAATTGTCGACACATTTTGCATTATCATTGATGTATTCCACTTGTACAACATAAATTGCATTTCGGTACAACTTTAGACTAGGGGCGCGTTATCACTTGTTCATTCGAAGGTCGCCGGGCTAGCACACTCTAGCGTCATTTCTGCTAACTGCTTTCCATTCAATTGTAACATTCATATTCATTGGAATTATTAAAATTGTTCCTGCTTTAATTCGATATTATTTAAAATTACTAGTGCTGTCGACTTCTGCTTATTACGTTCGCCCAAGAACTAAACAAAACATCAACGGATCCTTTTCAGTTGAGGTCGGGGCCTTACCGTAACTTCAATTATTACTGCTTTAATTAGATCACAGCTGTCGAATTCCGCTCGCTCAAGAGATAAACAATCCCCAAAAGTTCCTTTTCAGTTGAGTTCGGGTCCTTATCGTAATTTAAAATATCACTCCTTTAAATTATTACAAAAATTTACCCAGATCACCGGAAGTCGACAGCACTAACAATTTTAAATAATATGTAATTAATACAGTAATAATTTCAATGTATACAAATGTTAAATATGGATACAAAGCAGTTGGTTAGCACAAATGGCGCTAGAGTGTGCTAGTCCGGCGACCGGGTGATCTCGGAAGGAACAAGTGATAACGCGCCCCTAATGTAAAATTGTACCTGCATGTTCATTGGTAATGCATTTAAGTTATATTTTTACCGAAAATGTAATACTTTTGCACAGTATCGGAAGGATGAGGTATATTTTATATCCTTCCTTGTTTCTAAAGTCCTTGTGCATTAGTATAGCTTTATTACATATTTTAAGCATTGTTGAATAGTACTCTTCAAATTAAAGTCCATTGTTTTAAACTATTTTTCCCATCTTTCTGCCAGTAATTGGATTTGATGCCGGTACCACTCGTTTGGTTTGGGGGCAAATAACTCTTCACACCCAATTAATTACCAATAACCCGACTTTTTAAAAAATGAGCCATTGGTCTAAACAAACCATAATCTGATGGTGCAATATCTGGGCTATACGCTGGATGAGGCAAAACGTTTACTCCTTGCAGTTCTGACAATTTTTACTTGGTCAAACGAAAACGATGTGCAGGGGCATTGTCGTGTTGCAAAATGGCTTGTTTCCTGTTGATCAAAGCGGGGTACTTTGCACTCAAAACTGCAAAAACCCTGTCTAGCTGTTCACAGTGAAGGTTCGAGTCCCTACTATGACCGATAAATCACGAGAGGTTGTTTTCAAGGCAGAAAAAAGCACCAGTCTTAATTTCGGCATGTTTACCTGTTTTTTTGCGTTTCTTTAGGTATTTCGCTCCTCAACAGCTTTTCCAAATTGAGTTAGAGGGTTGAAAATTTGTATGTAGATTGAGTTGGCGTTTGAGAAGTGCCTTTTGGGGGTCTCATTTTTTTTTCTCCCACCACCGCCATTTTGCTATTTTCAATTTTGTATTTTAGTGAAAATACGACCTTAGTGACAGAGCTCTGCTACGAGTACTCGCGCTTTTATATATGTATATATATATATATATATATATATATATATATATATATATATATATATATATATATATATGTATATCCTATTACAGAAGGATCATTCATTGAATATTTGTCAGCTTTCTTCAAGTGTCACCATAGAAGAAACGTTTTCTTATTTATTTAAGGCATAAAGGTTCTAGACATTTGTACAAGGCGATTTGACAGGGAACCATAATATGTCCCATTCTGTACTGCTAATAATTCTGTGATGCAGGTTTGCTATATATGGCAGCTATTTTCACAAAAGTCAGAGAAACCTTGTAAAAGAGATAAATGTAGTCAGAAATGATAAATAAAAAAAATTACGGTTAGGATATTATTGGAAGATTTCAAAACAAGGGCTTAGGTCTCTCAAACACCAGTACATAACTAACCAGTCAACGTTCCGCCAATTCAGAAATTAAGACGCTAAACGTTAGGACCATATAAATTCAGACCAGAGACAGCACATCTCATTACAACAGCATAGAGATAGTATTATTTAGTAAACGTTTAACCGAGGAGATAATGGTTGGGGGTGCGGTCAGAAATAAATCGCACAATAATGAAATATACTGCCGACGTTTCGGTCTAAGTTCCAGGGCTGCTAACAGGCTTCTCGTTGTGTTGGTAACTAGTGAAGAATCAATTCTGATGAAAGCGTATAACTTAGGCCGAAACGATGCGTCAGTACATATTAAAAATTTTATTTCATTACTGTATGGTTTCTATTTCTGACCGAACCTCCAATTAACTTATCCTTGATTTACTGAGCACTATCTCCATTCTTTTAAGTACGCGTTAAACTGTTTTGGAGAGAAGTGCATAAATTCTGTTGATGTGAGAGGTGCTATCTCTTGTTGAATAGTAATTGATAGACTTGAGGCTTTGTATTGCAATTTTCCAATATCTTAACAGTTTTATGTCTCTTTTTTTGTGTTTTTGCTCTCATTATATAATAAAATTTTACATTCAGTAATCCTTTTATATTCCAATAATTATCTTCTTCTTCTTCATTTTTCCAGTTATTAATTTGTTCGTATTCCAATTTGTTTATGGTTTATAAGTACGGCAATACACACCGCTTGACAAAAAATACTACCTTATGCGGTTTGGTAACCAAGATCTGTTTGCAAATGTAGGATATGATGGCCATTACTTCTGGATGATCTGCGATGTAATTTCTCGATTTCATTATCAGCCGATTCATGTCCATTTCGATCTTTCTTTTTATTACAGGTGTCCTGAGGTATCTCGACAACAAAGGTCTCAAGAGGTAAGGGTCTTTGGGATGGTAACCCGGCGTGATGACAGCTTTTGGATCTATAACGGCGTATTGGTCATCTCCACACCAGGCCACCAAAGCCAATTGGCCGTTCCTCGTGAGATAAGCGTTGCTCTCTTGCATTTCTTTAGTAGGAAGGATGATCCTTTTCCTGATCCTTTTTAACTCTGTTTTCCTGTTGTTAACCGTGCACCATTCGAAAGGATAACACTTGAACTGCGTCTCGCATACTTCTCTGTTCGTTATGACACTCTTGACGAACTTGTAACCTGTGAAGTCCTTCTTAGCAATCTGTCGCATCAGTATTATATTCGCCGATTCTGTTGTCACATTCAAAAAGTCTTCGAAGCTGAACTCAGTCTGGTTCTTGACGTAGTGGATCGTGTCGTACTTGTACTCTTCAGACAAGAGGAAGTTCTGACCCTCCGGTCGCATGTATAAGCTATGCACTCTTCTTTTATGGCGCATTATGTCGATCTCTATTTCGTATCTTACTTCATTTGTCGAATTGAAGTTTTTTCTTACATACCCGTAATTGTAGATTTCGTACATCTTAGTTCTTCTAGAAAAGAAATAATGTAACATGACAAAGAAATCGCCAGTAGCTATATGCTCTACAACTAGCTTCATGCTCCCTACTTTCTTCAGCGAAGTCCGATTGATCATGAAAAGTAATTCGTCGAAGTGGAAATCTTTTCCTTTATCATCTTCGATATACAGGTCTTTTAGTTCCGGGACTAAGTTATTCCCGTCATAGACGATAACTTGACTCAAAGAGGAGATGCGAGATAAACTGAGATGTGTGTCTCCCGAAAGAGACGTACCACCATTCTCTGAACTGAAATCCTCAAATTCTTCAAATTCAAATTTCTTGGAAAAAGATTCTTCTTCTACAAGTTCATTTTCTACTTCCTCCTCAATCGGAGGTAAATTGTATACTTGTTTACAGGATGTACAACTACCTTCAGACATTCTAGGTGATAAATTCAAATAATTTTAACACGTGCTAAAATTATAAATGTTTGTTGTGAAAACTTTCGAACACTTCACAGCTGATTAATAGTTGTAACAATGAATAAAAATGTCTGATGCGGACAACACATGACCTCCTTGTACGCCTATTAAACTATAAATCGGTGGCTCAAAAAGTGATCCTGAATTTGGTTACTTAGATTCCGAAGCAGTATCTCAAAAACGACATTCGGCGAACCGACGTCTATTGGCGTCGTTAGTTTGTTTGAAGCTTTTATTTTGTTTGATTTGACCTTCCGCCAATTCAATATTAATAAACCGGAAGTGCTACTTTACTTGAAACTCTAAACTGCTTCTTACCTCTCGCAACATGATAAGGGAGCTATAAGAATCATGCTAAAAATCACCTATGGAGATCTTTTCTGTAGTTTTCGTACTTATTATTTTTGATCTATTTTTCTGTATTCTGTAGTAAGTGTTAATTTAATTATCATTGATGCGGTATACGCAAAATTTAATTTTCTAAAACTATTATTGGAAGTATTTTATTATATTTTTATTGACATAAAACTCTCATTTACCAAATTTGAAGTTTAAGCCTATTATGAACAATTAAAGTACCACTTCCGGTTTGTAAATTTCAACCAAAATATATTATGGTATTTATAATAATATCTTATATTCTAAATTTGAAAATTTTTGTATTATATTTTAATATAATTTTTTATGGAAATCAATTATAACCTTCAAGTAAAGTACCACTTCCGGTAATCATGCAGTGATCAAAAAAGGAGGTTCACAACTAGATTTTACAACAATACTAAATACAAAATTTCAATTTTCTACGGCTAACCGTTTTTGAGTTATGCGAGATACGAACGTACGTACAGATGTTGTCAAAATGGATTCACGGAAGATCAAAATGTATGTTCAAAATATGTTCAAATCTGAAAATTCTCGCGATTACAATACTTCCTTTATTGCGTACAAGGAAGTAAAAAAAAAAATGCTGAAAATTGAATTATAGCTCTGCAGCTTCAAAAAAAAAAAAAATAAATAAATATTAATAATTATTAGAAAAACTTAAAGGACGCGAGATGTAAACAATTTGCTTATTTTAGCTCTTTTCGGCTCACGTATTTTAACCAAAATCTAGTAAATACATTTATATCAATATAAAAATCCTATTTACCAATTTTGAGATGTTTTACATTAGATTTTAATATAATTTTTTATGAAAATCTAATATGACCTTCAAGTAAAGTACCGCTTCCGGTTTTCTAATTTAGATCAAAATCTAGTATGTTATTTAAATCAATATATAAATTATAAATACTAAATTTGAGAAGTTTTGCATAGTATTTTAATATAATTTTTTATGGAAATCACTGACTACTGAGATTTCAATGGAAATATCCATTTTGACTAGTTTCTTGGTGACGTATGTCCTTTGTATGTATCTCGCATAATTCAAAAACAGTTAGCCGTAGAAAGTTAAAATTTTGTATTTAGAATTGTTGTAAAATCTACTTGTGAACCTCCCTATTTGGTCACTGCGTGATTACCGGAAGTGGTACTTTACTTGAAGGTCATTATTGATTTTCATCAAAACTTATATTAAAATATTATGCGAAACTTCTCAATTTTGTTATAGAATACTTTTGTATTAATATATATAATATATTAAAGTTTGGTTAAAATTGGCATAGACAATTCTAATGTTGTCGAGGAACAAGAAGAAATCTCTTGGAAACTTGTTACCAACTGAAAGTAAAAGACATCGGAATGAGCCTTCTAGAAACAAGAGCTGGTGTGTATGTGTTAATAGATAGATGTTCTCATTTTTGAGATACCTGCTGTCTTCGGAAACTAGCAACCAAATTTAGTGGCACTTTTTGAGCCACCGATTTATAGTTTAATAGGCATATAAGGAAGTCATGCGGGGTCCACATCAGATATTTGACTGCATTGCCAAAGACGCTCCTGGAAATTTTCGATAATCTTTCCATCCATCCTTATTGCAAGTGGAATAACTGACAAATTTTTGGAGGGCACTGAGTATGTACTTTTTGAACATGGGGTATAACGGTAGCTGTGAACTCTGACCATTACGCGCACTAGTTGGAGACTATCCTACGCTCTGAGTAGGATGAAACCGGAGGGGTGACAGACATAGTCACTCTGTAAAAATCTGAAGGACAAGATTTTTAAACATTGACCTCATTCCCTGGATCATTTAAAGAAGAGGATCAGACAAGGAGAAAACAATACCATTTTACCAGGAATGCCTGAAAGGGTGATAGAAAATTTCCAGGAATGTCTTCGACAATACTTATTCAAAACGGCTGATGTTTGGAAGATATAATTTTTAAAACCCACTGAAATAAAACTATTTTCAATGCACTTTTTGAAAATAAATAATTTTTTTCCAGAGATATTGTTTTTTTGTTTTTTTTACAACCCTTCACAATATCTCATTTATTTCTGTCCTACACTGAAGGATATAAAGTTACTATAAAGTTCATAAAATATTTTATTTAATCACATAACATTATGGTTAGTAGCGCATATAGTGTCTTTTTAACATAGAACTGTCTAAACTAACAATAAAACAATTTCAGATAAAAAAAAAAAAAAATCTTTAAAAACGAAAGGAAGCATTCCTTAAGCTAATTGCTTATGAACCACATCGCTGTATTCATCCCAGGCCGCTAGGTAGAAATTTCCCGCAAGAGGTTCTCCAAGTTTATACTTGCTGGCAAATTTAGCAATAGAAAAGTTAGCTCTGTTTTTGGGAGAACTGAAACAAATATAGAAAATATATAAAAATAATTCTTTTCTTATTATATAATATAAATAAAACAAGTAATTGAAAAATAGAGAAACGTACTTGTTGGGCAGTCTTGGTTCATCGAATTCCAATTTTCCTGGCTGTTTATACAAAACGAATACATAGCGATGTAATCCTGAAAAATTAGTAAATTCAAATTAAATATAACTTGTATAAAACATAAAGACATATTTATTTAAACATAAATTGCCATCGGCCATTTTATTTCAAAATGGCGGCATATTAAAGGTTTCCATATATCCATATCATGGTCACTTATGAAGATAGAGAAAAATATAAAGTTTTTTGGAATCAGTATAACAAAATGTTTAAAACGACGATTATAATAATAAAAAATATTCAAATAAACTTTTAATTTTTTTTTGCTATATAATTATTTGGAAATAATGAGCCATGGTGTAATAATTTGCAGAGTTTTTTTTTTAATAGACCTTAAAAACAATAATGATCAATAAAAATAGAGTGTTAAAAAATGTAAATCTTCAACATGTAGGTGTGATATACCCAGGGTGGAAAAGTTTATCAAAATAAATAGATGGAACATTATGGGCTAAATGGAATTAGTAGAAGTCAACCAAATACAACTAAATAAATAACCAGTCAATATTTTCTAATTTTGTATCAACATGGCAGATCGCATAAATGCAGACCAGAGATAGTATATCTCACATCAATAGCCTAAAAGAAGACTAAACAAATAAAGATAGCGGATTAATCCAAGAATGTTCAGTTGGTTAGTCGTTAGATTATTGATGTGAGTTGAGCATTCGCTGATCTATATTGATTTTATCATTTCTTTTTCTGTCCTGATGATATCTGAACTGGCAAAACGTTGACTAATCAGTTATTTACTGGGATTTGAGAGACTTTGTTTTTTGGAATCTTCCGATAATATCGTAATGATAATTTCAAATATAATATAACCTTTAAATATAATACTGTGGAAGGTCTCCAAATAACTATTTATATTTCTTATAATCCTTTACCTAAGGGCAGGCATGATGTTTAGACAGTTTCACCACCCACAGGGCATCTTCAAATGGTACGCTAAAATAAGAAACATACAAAAACCAAATTGTTTTTATTATTTTGTCATTTAGATAACAACATTAAAACGCTTTACATCATAATTTATTACTAAAATCATCACAGCACAATAAAAAATCATTTAATAATAAAACTAATGTGTAATAAATAAAAAGGGATTTTTCTTCCAAAAAATTTTTCTTTTAATAATAATAAGGAACTAGAATTCACTGTATTAAATCTATTCAATTTTTAAATATTTAAATTTAGGGAAAACAATTCTCAAATAATTTAAAAATACAATAACCACACGATGTTAATAACACCATAATATATCTTACAATTAACATTAGCCCTAAAATAAACATGGCCATCATTGTAATAGTTGTACATTATGTATATTTCTAAGTTACTCAATGTAATCAGTATTGACGTCATAATTATTAAATATTGACATACTATTTTTAGTAACTTATTATTATTGAAATTATCTCAATTTTGGTTTTTGTATGTTTCTTTTTTTAGCATACCATTCGAAGATGCTCAGTGAATGGTGAAAATGTCTAAATATCTTTATTACCATTATATAATGGATTATATGAAATATAATTAATTATTTGGAGACCTTTCATGGCTTTTATATTTGAATTTGAATAGGCAGAGTCCTTCCCCCTCTGCCTCAAAAATTTTGTACCTTTTTCTTTGGTTAAATTATCGCTCTTTTTAAAAAACGCTACCAAAAAATAGTTTACCTGTTCCTTTGGGTGGTGCTGATCCAATGTACGCACTCAAAACTTCTCCCTTCTTAACATCTGAACCTGGAATGTTGACGACCAGCCAATGGTGCCATTCCCTTGCCTTTGGAGTCGCTCTGCTTGGCGCATCAGGATCTTGAAATTAAGAAATATATATTTTAGTTGCAGCCACATCAATATGCCAATAATATACCGTTGAGTCGTGTAATCTGATACTCATGGGACCGGGATATGTCTTATAATATAACTAACTCAATATGAATATCTTTATTAAGGTAGATGTATGCATACCTATGTGTATATATTATATTCAAAACATTTAAAAAAAATTAAATTATAAATTTTCAGGAAAAATTACTCTTATTCACTTCCACAACTTTATTGATTATTTCTCACAACGTTTCAGACTCATATTGCATAATGCAGACTCATAGCACATTCAGCACTAAATTGTTTAATTGGATAAACGTATTATATACTTAAACAATGTTCTGCCAAACTATAAAAAGAGTTGATATGATAGAGCTATTTATAATATAATATAGTAGTTTTTTTTTTTTAAATTGTTATGCAGCCAGTCGCAAAATGTACGTTATCTCTTCAGTGAATTGAAAAACATTGAATAAAGGAGCTTTACTGATAAACACTTTATTCAGACTTTCAACATTGCCATAAATATGAAGAAAATACATAACTGGTTACTTTGGAAACACATACGTAGAAATGTTTTGAAAAAATTATAACTGTCCCACTGCGGCAGCACTAATGACAAATTCAGCCCCAGATTTTAGATCAGATAAATCTATTATATACTAAAACAATGTTCTGCCAAACTATATAAAGAGTTAATAAGTTTTTTCTTATTTTAAATCCTTGTGCAACCAGTTGCAAAATGTCGATTGTTCAAACTAAAGGATTCAATAGGACAAATTAATGTAGAAATTGCTTGTATCCAAACCAGATTAGTTAGTGACATTGAACCCAAGAGATTAGCCTCGATTGTTTATACTGAAATCTCATCAGTGAATTGAAAATACATTGAAAAGCACTTTATTGCATATTAAATTTCTTGATAACAATGAACTTTATTTGTAATGCTCTCAAACCCTTGTTTTATTTATTTTCCCTCCTCCCAAACATGAACCATTGATAGCCCCTTTAATTCACCAGAAAATTTTATTATACCAATAATTATATTTTGTAATGAAGCAAAATATATGCAAGAAAATAATAAAACAAGAGAAATATCAGAAGAAAAAAAAAAAGGGAGAAAGAAGGTCAAATATGAGTATAAATCAAATATACAACTACAACAATCCATAATCAACTAAAAATATAAACTATTGGACTGAAGTAAAATATGAAATCATATAATGGATAAAATAATATTGTTAAAATTATCTTTAATAAGTCTTCATTATTTTCAAGAGCAAAACAAACTTGTTATAATCTGTATCTATATAATGCAAATAAGCACCTATATGATCATCAGTGTATCACAAAAACGACACCTATGAAGCTGAAATTTTTCATTATGGTCTAGATGTGCAATAAGGCTGGGTTTGTAAAAATTCATACTCTAAGTGGTAGAAAAAATAATTATTTCTAAAGCCTAAAAAAAAATAAAAATTAGTTTTTCAAATAACTCAAAAACTATAAATCTCCTGGAAAACTATAGGTACCCATTTGAAAGATAATTAAATTCTCTACAAAAAAAAAAAAAAATGAAATCACCTAAACCTGGCCAGTATTAGCTAAAATACTAGATATATACAAACAATATATGAAGCCATATTGGTCATTGTATCAATGCTTTCAGCACAAGTTCCCATGGAAACCCGTTCAATTTTTATTTCAGTTTCCATACGCATGATAGTATAGAAAGATCAATAAATTATGTGCCACTTCTATAATTTTGTTTTTATTGAAAACTAATTTCAAATGTTATACATTCACCTTCAGTTCTAAAAACACACAAAAATTCAAAAATATTAAATTTAAAATACAGTTTGGTATTATTATACATATTAAATTAAATGCAATAGAAATATATAAATTAATATTACATTTAATTTAATATGTATAATATTACCAAACTGTATTTTAAATGGTTTATTTTTGAATTTTTGTGTGTTTTTAGAACTGAATATGAATGTATAACATCT
Organism: Rhaphigaster nebulosa; assembly: GCA_948150685.1. Taxonomy (NCBI): domain Eukaryota; kingdom Metazoa; phylum Arthropoda; class Insecta; order Hemiptera; family Pentatomidae; genus Rhaphigaster; species Rhaphigaster nebulosa. The sequence goes on along the minus strand of OX411311.1, from coordinate 128,279,897 downwards.
GAAACTAGTCTTCAATAAAAACAAAATTATAGAAGTGGCAAATAATGTATCAATCCCCAATTTTTATTTGTTTTTAAAAATAATTCTATACATTTCACATAGACGCACAGATGCTTATTTAAAAGGAAGATAATTAAATAATCAATATAATAGAAATATACCACTCACTTACTGATTTAATATTTACTATAATAATACTTATATAAAAAAAAACATCATTTGATGTTCAGCACATTATTAAAAACGAATTAACCTGTTACCATTAACCAGTAAAATTATTATATTAATTTATGAATTCAGGGAATTATCTAATTTATATTCAAATGTTAGGATAATTAAAGCATATAATGCATAAATAAGAATAACTTTGTTTTGTTGGCATTAACGGATAATTATATCAGGACTTAAAATATGATATTGATAATTGTGGAATAACATGTTTACAGAACGCTTTTGTGGTTATAAATGTTCTAAAGATTATGAATCAATCTTAATCATGGTATAGGTGTGTCCTTCACGATTACAAACTCCTTCATTAAGTGTTATATAACAACTGATAAACAGTATTTCGACTTATATAACTTCTTCATATCAGACCGTTAAAAAAAGAAATATCAAACATAAAATTTCTAAATGACAATTTCACTATATCGGGTTAAAGATCAGTCTTTATAAATGGAAAAATCCTTAGATAATGCTTTGTTGATAAATCAATAACTGCAATAACTGAAACTAATGCATTTTATTCATTTTGTTAAGTCAATAGAAATTAATTTGAAGTAGGCTTGGTTACTGTTTGGATAATGTATTTATTAAATATATATTATAATATATTTGTAATATAATAAATATAAATAATAAATATATATATATATATATATATATATTAATATTTCAATAAATAATTATTTCCAAATTAATGGTTATTGATCAAACTTTATTTCATACTTCCAATGAAATAATCTCAATCAAATAACTATGTGTATTTATTCCTTGAAGTCATTATTTGGCTACTTTAAACATCCATGGAAATAAAATAGTATATTTCTGAAATAATTATTTCAGAAATAATTCCAGTTGTGAAACAGCATTTAAAATCCATGTATACTGGAAAAATATAATATTAATATATTATAATATACGAGTATCCCTCGAAACAGGAGTGAAAGATATGATACTTTTTGACATATTTATGTTAGGTACAGTAGCATAAGTAACACCTACTTTTCGATTATTTATTTACCTACTAACGCTAAAAAAATAACTTAAAAAAAGAAAAGAAAAGAAAAATTGATTATTTTCATTTGTAAAATAATTTTGACCTGGATAATCTGCCCTCAAATAACTGGCTCCTCAATGAGATCTCTTGACAGACAAAAACGTATTTAGATGAACTTCTTGCTGCCCAAATATTTGATGGAATAATCATTCCAAAAATAATTATTTTGTCAATCACGATAACTTATTTCGTGAAATAATCATTAAACGCATAAGATTCAAGTAAAATGAAAAAATAAAATAATTTGTTTAGCTTATTTAACAATTTATTTCCTAAATATGATTTCAAATAAATTTTGCTCAGATCTAATTTGAAGTACAACAAATATATAAGATAGTTTTTTAATATTTTCATTTGATCATGAAAATATAATGAAAATTAGTTACCTATACTAAATAATTTTCTATACCATGACTCTGATAAATGTTTGAATGATAATTTATTCATAGATACTATAAAAACAGGAATTTATAAAACAATCTAATTTATGAAACAACAAAAAACACTAAAAATATATAAACAATGAGATAGTAAATTAAAAAGCCATGAAATTATAATTATAGCCTATGAGTTCAAGGGCATTACCTTAGAAAAATTAATGGTCTATTTTGATCAGACTTATATTTAAATTTAAAACTTGTCAACATAAAAAGAAAAAAAAAATGTTAAAACGAAGAACACATATACAATTTCACTTTATAAAGATTTTAATGTGGCAATTTAAATTAAGTTTCTAGTCATTAAATTTTATAAAGTAATTTTGAAAAGGATGAAATATTCTGGCAACAGATATTTTATATCCTGTTTAGGTTAAAACTTTTATTAATGAATCAGAGAAGAACAGAGTTAAGAATGTAAAATTTCTGATTATTTAAAGAAGATTCTTTAGTTTTGTTGTCCAGTTTTGACATGTACACATAAAACTAAAAAATAAAGATATAAATTTCTTTTTTGCGACTGATATCTTATCAAATGCAACATGACACTTTCATTCTAAGTCATGATGCCATTTAAATAAGTTCAATAAATTTAAAATTATATAAATGCAGTTGCGGCTTACACCATTTTCATTCTATCGGAAATGAAAGAATCTATCGATAATATTATTGTAAAACAATAATTGTGTATAATAAAGAATGTAAACATTCAACTATACCTGTCATGCAAAGAGTATAGAACGCATTCGAGTCAGCATCCCACGAAACGACTGGTTCATCTTTCACAATTGTAGGAGAAAGTTCATTTCCCAGATCAACTTTGTGGGTTGGATATTTCACCTTAGAATACATTAAATTTAAAAAGATAGATATAATTTATCGGGCACCAAATTAAATTAAAGAAAATATAAACATGTTTAAGAATTGATAAAATTAGAAATTTTTAATTAATCTAGATTATGGGCAAGGTGGCAATTCAAATTAAACATATAATATTATGAAACTGTAATTTATAAAATTAAATAGTATTCAATAAATAGTTTTAAAACATTTTTTGTTTAATTTGACTGTCATTCTGAACAAATTATCCTCAATAAATAATAATATTAACAAGGTTAATAAACTGTATTAATAGTGGCACATAAACAAAAAAAAAATATCTAGGTAAGTCAGTAATTATGTTAATTATTATAGGAATGTGTGATTTAATTGCGGAATGCTTTGAATAACCTGCCCTTTTGTTTACATTGTTTATTAATGTGAATATATCCTAATTACTAATTGATGAATTAAGTAAATAAGAATGACTTACAAAAAGTACAAGGGCTGGTGGAATGGGTAATACATCGGGAACGATTTCATGCTTCTCCATTGCTGACAAACCGCTGTCTGCTGCCCAAGCGACGCTTATCAACACAATGACGAGAACAGATGAAGAGGGAGTTATGAATTCGAACATTATCGTTTTTATCGAACCAATATAAAGCAATAGAAATAGGTTGTTGTTACTTTGCCTGCTTTTTAACAAGTACGACTTTCTATAACAGTAAACTTGCCTGACCGGAACTAGGTCATTATGTCTCATTATAATATACGTATATACGCAGAAAGAAAAAACAATCTAAAATCTTCATGTTAACTTACAATACGTTAATCAGTAACATAGCATTATTATAGCGATATGATAAAAGTATATTTCTTTAGCGAAAAATATTAAATTTCATATAATTTAATTACTATTGATAACCACAGGACATATTACTAATACGTCCATACTAATCTTCATTAGTTTCAGAAATTAAATTAAATATTTTAAAAATTAGCCTGTTATAAAAATCATAATTAAAAAAAAATTGGAAGCTAGAAGAATATAAGGTATATTTTATATCATATACCTGAAATTTATACATTTCAAATAATAAGTCCATGCATTAGTAGTACATAATATTTATCATAAATTAAAGATATGTGTAGGTTTTTTTTCTTTATTTTTTACGTACAAAATTAATACAAATCATTAAAAAAAAATAAATACAATTTCAATTCTAATAAAATTCTTAGCAAAAATCAGTGTTATGAATATAACATATAATATAATAGTCCATCAAAAAAAAATCTTAATAAATTTAAAAAGTAATAATAGTTATCTAAAAATATGTATTTAAGAAAAAATATATTTATATTTAAAGTTAATAAAAAAAGTAAGAATTCAGAAAATGGTTAATTAAGTTAATTTTGTTTTTTCAAGTTGGCTGCAGTTGTCCAAAAAATGTCTAACTACTCAACAGTTAATATACAATCCTGTTTTGTTTCCCAATATTTCAGATTTCGAGATGGAGCAAATTTATATAAGGTACATTTTTTTCTTTATTCCTTTTCTAAAATTCAGAAATAATCATAATTATTAATAATGTATTGTTTCATCGGTTATAAAATTATGTTTTATCGAATCTCATTACTTCGTACAAAATATACATTTTTGAATATTATTATTACTATTATTATATGCACTATTAGATAATCGATACCATTGTGTTTTTACTCCTATATTTTTGTTTTTTTTCTAGTTCATTTTACTCTTCATGTTTTTGTATTATGAATATTATGTCTACTTTTTTCTATTTATTAAGAACTTTTTTTTTCTTTGAATAAATGAATAAACAATGTGCCTAATCACTAGAGCTTTACTTTTTCTTGTATTATTCAGTTGTGTCAAATGAACTTTCACTGATAAAGTATAAGATGAATAAAAGATGATCTAAGTTCCATGGCTTCTGAACAGAAATTCTGATAAAAAATACTTTATAAAAAAAAACTGAAAGGAAGTAAGGAGTTTTGAACTCGATCTTATTTATAATTTGTAACCAACTAATTTATCGATTAATAAAGTGTTATTTATTCACTCTTGTTTTATTAATTTAGATGATTGTTAAGATAATTGTATTAATGCATTAAATGATAATGTATTAAATTTTATTTAAATTTAATAACTATAAAAAAAATCATTAATGTCATATAACATCCTTAATATACTTTATCTATGTAATAAAGACATTAGACGCTTATCCGCTGTTTGCAACAGGAAGTGTTTAGGCTGAGCCATTACAGCTGTCCACAACATTAACAACTTAATTAACTTATTCTCTGAAATTGCTACCGATTCCTTAATTTTTTGTGTTTCTTTTATTCTTTTCGATTTATATTTTAAATATATTTGCCATTCTTAAGATTTTGGTGAATTATGTCGTAATTTCAAAAGTGGTTATGAGAAATTGTTTTCAACATTTTTAGGTTTTTACTTTCACTTACTTATATATGAAATAATTAATAAGGGAAAGTATTGCGAAACGAGATAACCAACACAAAATGGTCTAGATTCAAAACGAAAAGCTGTACGAAACTGAAATTGTGTATTTAAGATAGGTATAACCCTGTGACGTTACAGCAACTTTTTCGCAAAAATTCGACTAACCAGAAGGGCAACTTAATCACCGATTTTACGCATTTTTCTCGAAAAATACTTACGATTTTGATCAAACTCGTTGTATCAATGTATAATTATATATAATATACTGGTACCAGTATAATATACTGGTCTTTAATATCAGTTACGTCTTATCCTCATTGAAATAGTCTGATAGGGCTTAAATGCCGAATTTTTATAATTTCTTGCTCCACAGTACATTTATTGTTGTTTTTTCTTTATTTCTTATTATTATACATTATGATAAGCATATTTTTCTTTATACTTTATTAACGTTGTTTATACTTTATTAACATATTTTTTTTTTTATTTCTTATTATTCACATTATGATTAGCATATTTTTTAGCCCTGATGGTGGCTTAAAACTTAGGCCAAAACGTCGGCCCACATTATATTAAGTTTTTTTTTCTTTTTTGTGCTTAATTATTGACCGCACCCCCAACCAAGATTCTCCAACATACATTTTTCACGGTCAACCATACTCTCACTTTTAATATTGTTTATTTGAAATAATGAACCGTCTCTCGTTGTTAGTAGTAATAAAAATGGATAAATATAAATATATATATATATATATTATTTAACTTATAAAGTTATACAAGGTAATGGAGAGTGACGAAAAACGCATAAATTTAAGAGATTCTTGTAGACAATAATTTCTGTTGTTATATTATTTAATGGAAACTAAATGGAATTTTAAAATTTATTTCAAATTGAGAGGTAAGTGAAAGTTGTGTGATGTGCGCACCAGATTTTTTTACTATTTCAATGAGGTTTTATTTAATGAAATGGAAAGTTGTCTTGAAAATCCTGCAAGCTTTCACTGTTTTTGTAAAAAAATCTATAAAAAAACCATTAAGAAATTAGAACTGGAGGAGGGAGACAAGGCTTTTAACCGGATTGGACAGATTCGATTAAAAAAAATAAAATATCTGTTTCATCTCAATCACAGGACTTTCCTTACCGCTTTACATGATAGTCCAAAATAAAAATTGTTTTTCAATTGAGCATCAAGATTGTTCCCGGAGATGTATATTTATTAACTTTTAAGAAAACTAGTTGAACTGATTTCCAAAGGAACATGCACAGAATACTATCTATATATTATTAAGCTTGTGCATAAAGTTCAATACGCTATATCTTTGCAAATATCGGACCGATTTAGATGGTTCTTTGTTCTCTCCGCCCTGATGGTGGCCTAAAACTAAGGCCGAAACGTTGGGACACAATAAAAAACAAGTTTATTAGTATATGCTTATTTAAATATGCTTATTAGTGCGTTCTCCATTGACTGCATCCCTCGACCAATTTCTTCTTTAAAAAATAAATACCACCTTAATCTTCTTTCTTCAATCACTTCTAAGATATATTTCTTTATTTTTACTTCCATTTTTCTCTGATTTCGCTGTTTCTTATATGCTCTATCCTTGAGCCCCTGGCAGACATCCTCCAGAAATCCATCTCCACTGTTAAATGTCTTTTTTCCTGTACTCTGTTGAGTGTCCAAGTCTTAGAACCACATAGCATTGCACTTTCGATCCATATTATACTTTAACTATATATATATATATATATATATATATATATATATATATATATATATATATATATATATATGCAAATACAGGTAAGTAGGAATAAGTGCGTATCTAGGGCAAGTGCATACATGGGGTTTTATTTCACATTTATTTAGTTGGGAGAGCTGCCATATTTCTCTCTCTCTCTCTCTCTCTCTCTCTATATATATATATATATATATATATATATATATACACATATATATTTTCGGTTGTCACTATAGACCATGGAGATCTTTGGCCGCGCGATGTGGTATGTATATATATATATATATATATATATATATATATATATATATATAGAGAGAGAGAGAGAGAGAGAGAGAGAGAGAGAATATAAAAAATAACAATAAACAATACTTTGAACAATGCTTTATTATAATTTATCATAATGGATTTAATTAAACCTTTTCAGATTTAGCTTGAAAGAAGTTACCGGCTACAGGATCTCCTAGATTATATTTACCGGCAAATTTACTCACTGAGAATTTAGCTCTGTTTCCATCGGAACTGGAAAAAGTAAAATAAATAAATTAAATAAATGAATATATCTATAGAGAAGTATGCAGATTGGTAAATATCGAATGAATTCTCACGTAATCTTCGGTTCATCAAATGTCAACTTTCCAGGCTGTTTGTAAACGACCAAAACATAGCGATGGAGGCCTGAAAATAAAAATTATACTTTATCAACTTGTTGAAAAACATTCACAATTATGTATTAGACATATTGTTGGAACATTCTAAAACAAAACCTAAACAAAAAAAAAAGTCTCTCAAATATCTGGCCAGTCAACGTTTCTTCAATTCAGGTATTATATCGTACAGAAAAGATAATATCATATCAATGCAGACCAGAGTCTACAAAAAAGACGAACCAGATAAAGACAATATATCATTCCAACACAATTCAACGCATAACTGAATAATTTTGAATCCGGGTGAAATTAATTGTGTAGATATAAAAAGTTTAAATTTCTGTTTTATTTTGAAAGTTTTAGTAGTGTTATTTTTAACACTCGTCTGAAACTTCGTGAGTTGCTTCATTTTAACGTTACCTACAACTTTTTTATCGACGAAAATTCTAGAAATAGGGCGGTTTGCAATCTAGAAATGGGAAAATACTCAATTTAATGGTGTACTAAAAATATATGAACAATCCTTTGATTCTCACTTGAATCGTAAAATAATTTGATAAGGAAAAAAAAAATATTAGGTCGTTTGGCGTGACCTCCTTCTCCAGCACGCCAAAATAACGAGGGTATGAAAATTTATCAAAAACCAGCAAATTTTCACGTAATTCTTTAATGTAAATTAGTACAATCAAAAAGTTAAGCTTGCCTACAATTTTCATGGGCAGTTTTTTCAGACCTACTTCCTAGAATAGGATCTATTCTGTGATTAATTAATGCAGTGGCCCACAGAATATAGGGTCGTATCGCTTAACCTAAAAAAAAATGAGATGGTAGAAGGCCCTTTTTCTTTTCGTTATTCGCTTATATCTCGGAAACTAAGCGTCCTAGCGATAAGACTTCTCTAAAAAAAATTAAAGATTTTGGAAACTTGCATATCTCTGGAGCGAGCGTAGCGAGCAGAGATCGATAACTGTGGTCTAATTCAAGCAGTAATAATTGTAATTACGGTCAGGTCACGGACCTCTCTTATAAGGGTTCGGTGAGGTTTTGTTTATATCTTGAGCGAGCGTTGTAAGCTTAAGTTGACAGCACTGTAAAATGTATACGTCAAAATCTTAAATCTCCGAAACTATTGAACGGATCTTTACCAAATTTTATCTGTATCATCTTCATGGCTCCTAAATGGTTTTGCAATAATAAAATCTACAGCGGCTACGCAAAAGCATAACTCGAAAAGTGTACATTTTCTACTTATTATGCGATTATACTGAAATAAATAGCTACAAAACAAAAAAACAAAAATAATTGAAATCAGACCATTATTAGCGAAGATACAGCGCATTGAACATTATAGCCATGCTTTTACTTTCTTGCCATTGCAGTTGTCAATGGTTCTACGCCTTGCAGAGCCCTTTGAGTAAAAAAATAACCATTTTTGGCCATTGGTCTGTCTATATCACGATTATGTTTTGAACCGGTGAACTAATTCTATTTTAAACACTGCATCAAATATATATAATAATATTTATTAATCTTTCAATTGTGTTCATTTTATATATATATATATATATATATATATATATATATATATATATATATATATATATATACACTCTCAAACCAACCAATAGCGAAGCATTGTCGGGTCAGCTAGTTTTAAATAGTACCTAATTAAGGCAGTAATAATTCTAATGAATACGAATCTAACAAAAATTGTAATAGAAAGCAGTTAGTTAGCACAAATGGCTCTAGATAGTGATAGTGCGGCGACCTTCGGATGCACACATTGATAATGCGACCTGATTGTTAAGTACTACCAAATATTGAATAAAATTAGTATTATCTAACGATAATGACGATAAAAATAAACTGGTAATATATAAAAACGAACCTTTCCGCATTCTAACTTGTACTATATTACGAAACAGGGCTGAGCTCGTACGCTCTTGAAGCAAACTTCCAAGGTGGTCCTTTTCAGCGGAAGTAGGATAGAATTATTTTTAATTAAAACAATTCTCAAACATCCTTATTAAATTGTGACATCAAGAACTTTGCTTTCGTATGGTGGAGAATAACAACGAGCAACCCGTTCCGAATATTAAATAACCATTTTAGAAGAATAACAAGATGTCTTCCTGTGAGAATATTTTGTTTGCGAAACTACTGATTTCAGTCGAAAAAATCTTCATCAGACTAAAATGACAGTAGTTAATATCAACAAATGATTTAAAAGAAGAAAAAAACAATAAAATAAATAAACTATAAAATGTATAAGAATAAATATAAAAACCGTGAGCAGCAAAGTTCCGTCACTAACGTCGTATTTTCACTAAAAGAAAATATCTGATGAGGACACCGCGTGACTTCCTTGTACGCCCATTAAACTATAAACCGGTGGCTCAAAAAGAGATGAATTTGATTAAAAGTTTTCGAAGATAGCAGTATCTCAAATTTTGATGAAACTTCTTTTGTTTTATATGTAATTTAATTTCCTTTCAAATGCAATAGTTTTTCATCCCCCTGACTCAATTTGAAAGAATTTTAGAGGTGTGCAAATATTTAAAAAATCGAAAAACCCGGGGGAGGGGAAGGGAGGGGAATGAGGGAATCAAGTTGAGACCCCCAAAAGATACTCTCCTAACACCAACACAACTCATATCAAATTCAGCTCTATAAACTATTATAATTTGAGCTGTATATGGAGCTGTAGACATGCGCAAAACCTTAAAAATCCCGAAATTTCAGGAAAACGTAACGAAATTTTGACTGCAATTTACTTATTCTTTAATGGTATCGTTCTGCCTGGAAGAAGACCCAACATACCGAATTTCAGCTCATTTGATCCACAGGATCGCCGCTGGAGAGGGTAAAATGTATATTAAAAAAAATAAAAAACAAATATATATATATATATATATATATATATATATATATGTATAAAACTATTACAGCCTTAATAACATATTATTTAAAATTGTTAGTGCTGTCGACTTCCGCTCATAACGTTCGCCCAAGAAAAAACAAAACAGTAACGGATCCTTTTCAGTTGAGGTCGGGGTCTTACCGTAATTTCAATTATTACAGCTTTAGTTAGACCACAGCTGTCGACTTCCGCTCGCTACGCTCGCTCAAGAGATAAACAAACCCCAAAAGTTCAGTTGAGGTCGGGTCCTTACCGCAATTTAAATTATCACTCCTTTAAATTATTACCACAAATTTCGGAATCGGAAGTCGACAGTACTAACAATTTTAAATAATATGTAATTAAGACTGTAATAATTCCAATGTATACAAATGTTAAATAAGGATACAAAGCAGTTGGTTATCACAAATGTGAGTGTGCTAGACCAGCGACCTTCGGGAGGAACCAGTGATAACGCGTCCCTCTTGTAAAGTTTTATGGAAATAAATTTCAATAGGAAAAAAAAGCAAGGTTGGGGGGGGGGGGAGAATTTCTTGTTATTGTTCTGTTGCAATATATATATATATATATATATATATATATATATATATATATATATATATATATATATATATATATATATATATATATATATATATATATATATATATATGAGAAATCTACAAAACTTCCATAATCGTACTCTAGGGGTTATGAAACTGATAGAAAACGCAGTCCCGCCTACCATCGACCCAGTGCAATAGTCTATTTTATTCGGGGAAAATACGACTAAAAAGTGTATAAATAAACCAATAATTAGGTGTAAATACGTACTGAAATCAAACAAAAAGCCATTCATCTCACTCTTGGCCAATGAGGACTGCATATCAAAAGCCATTCATCTCACTCTTGGCCAATGAGGACTGCATATCAAAAGCCATTCATCTCACTCTTGGCCAATGAAGACTGCATATCAAAAGCCATTCATCTCACTCTTGGCCAATGAGGATTGCATATCAAAAGCCATTCATCTCACTCTTGGCCAATGAGGACTGCATATCAAAAGCCATTCATCTCACTCTTGGCCAATGAGGACTGCATATCAAAAGCCATTCATCTCACTCTTGGCCAATGAGGACTGCATATCAAAAGCCATTCATCTCACTCTTGGCCAATGAGGACTGCATATCAAAAGCCATTCATCTCACTCTTGGCCAATGAGGACTGCATATCAAAAGCCATTGATCTCACTCTTGGCCAATGAAGACTGCATATCAAAAGCCATTCATCTCACTCTTGGCCAATGAGGACTGCATATCAAAAGCCCCACGAAATAGATTTCAACCCGTACAGGCCAGATTCCAATCAGCGCCGCTTCTGACTCGGAAATGCTAAGGTTTTAGCACCTAATATTCTTAATAATGATAACGATTTTTTTTTTTTTTTAATGTTTTATATATCTATTTAGTAAAAGTATGCCATAGCCCCACCAGAGTGCTGACCACTATTTATTTCGAAAATTATATCTGTTGCAAATGAACCATCGTATGTATAGGATCCGGCAATGAAACATAAAATGAAATATAAATTGTTTATTAATGAATTATTCTTATTTATTAATTTTTCAAGTATAAATATAAATTACAAAAATAAACATTTGGCGTTAAATACAAAAAAAAAAAAAAAAAAAAATTAAAAAGTACTTTAACCAAATGTACCCTATTGAAATTTGTGTATCCTTGGAGTCGCACTTAGAAGTTTTGCATGACTTCTCGCAGTATATTTATGGGCATTGATTCAATCTCGTCAGGAATGCGTTGTTTAAGAGCATGGATAGTTCTGTTTTGATCGGCCTCTTTTGTTTTTTTGTTTAAAAAGTCGCAACCATTAAATCGGGGGGGGGGGGGAGCGAGATGGTCGAGGAAAATCCCCGTTTCGAGAGATGGCACGGCCTGGGAACAAAACATTCACAGCATTCATTCACTTACACTTACATCTTACAAGCTGTCGACCCAACCTCAAATTATCCCGCTTTACTGCCGGATCCTCATAAACCTCTTGACGAACGTAGTGTCTAGAAAATTGTTTTGTTTTGTACACCAAATGACTATTCTTGTGTTTTATATTAATATCAACATGAAAAATTATAAAAAATTTAATTTTGAAACCATCCGGTAACACTGCCGAATTCTTTACTTCTATAATGAATGAAAATATGTGTTGAATAAAGTTCAAAAAGTGCCAACTTTTTTCTTTATTAAAGAATTTTCCAACTTAATTATTGCTATAAAATAGATTAATGTTACCAGTTCCTGGAGGGGGTTTAGCACCAGAATAAACACAAAGAACATCTCCTTGGTCCACCTTGTTCCCAGGAATGTTCCCCACCAGCCAGTGTTGCCACTCCCTCGCCTTATGATTGGTTCTGCTCGGTGCATCCGGATCTGGAAGGGATATGGTAAGCATTGGAATAAATAAAACAAAACGTACGGTTAGAAGCAGATACAGCGATGATATAACAAGCAATACTCAGAAAAGCTTAAGTCTGTGTGATCTAGAACAGTGCCATAGCCAGGATTTCATTTAGGGGGGGGTCCATCCCAGGATCTACCTGATGGATGCTCTATGAATTCTGAACTCTACTGCGAACAACTGGAAAGAATGTACGCGAAATTGTCAGAGCGTTATCCAGCTTTGATTAACCGAAAAGGAGTTCTATTCCAGCAAGATAAAGATAGAGAAAAGTTTGAAGAACTTGATGGGATCGAATTCGTGCCTCAGCCTCCATATAGACCAGACCTCGCACCATCGGATTAATACTTGTTTCGATCTCTGGCCCATTTTCTTCATGAGAAAAAATTTGATAATTTTGCGGAAGTTGAAATTGCGGCCCAAAAGTTCTTCTACAGCAATCCCAAAGAGAGGTATCAGCGTGGGATCGAGAAAATGGCGGTAGATAACAATGGACTACACTTCCAGTACTAAATTGTATTTTATATTTAAAAAATAATAATACAAATGTTTGGTTGAAAAACGTTTATTTTTATTTATACACATATAAATCTATTAAAATAAATATCTGATGTGGACACCCCATGACTTCCTTGTACGCCTATTTAACTAAAAATCTGAGGCTCAAAAAGTGAGCCTGAATTTGGTTACTGGTTTCCGAAGATAGCAGTATCTCAAAAACGATACTCGGCGTCGCGAAGTCTACCTATTGACACATATACACACACATACTCTTGTTTCTGGTGGTCTCATTCCGTTATTAAATGTCGTTTTCTGTCTATGTCACTATACAAAACATTGGAAATCGACGGTTTCAACATTTTAAGCATAAGAACCCGCTTAACTTATAAATTATTCTCCTGCTGCAGCCTTGTTCAGCTCATGGGGAGGAAACCAAGTATTTTATACTCAATTTTAACACATAAAACAAGTAATAAAATTGTTTAATTAGAGTGGAAAAAAATCGCATTCATATTCTTTATCACCAAACTATATGATATCTGTATTAAATGTCGACATACCTTTTGATTTGTTTATTATGACCTTCAGGTAAAGTACCCCTTTCGGCTCTTCAATTTATACCAAAATTTATTATATTACTTATATTGATATAAAAGTATCTTAACTAAATTTGAGATGTTTTACATTATATTTTAATATACTTTTTGATGAAAGTCTAATATGACCTTCAAGTAAAGTGCCGCTTCCGGTTTTTAAATTTAAACCAAAATCTAGTATGCTATTTAAATCAATATATAAGTTATAAATACTAAATTTGAGAAGTTTTGCATAGTATTTTAATATAAGTTTTGATAAAAATCAATTATGACCTTCAAGTAAAGTACCACTTCCGGTGATCAAGCAGTGACCAAAAAGGGAGGTTCACAACTAGATTTTACAGCAATCCTAAATACGAAATTTCAACTTTCTACGGCTAACGGTTTTTGAGTTACCTTACTTGCAGACGTCACGACGAAACTTATCAAAATGGATATTTCCGTTGAAATCTGAAAACCAAAAATTTTCGCGATGACAATACTTCCTTTACTGCGTACAAGGAAGTGAAAATATATAAATATGAACAATTGTTGACTCGTCTGTGTCTGTCTCTTGTTCTTTTACTCGTCGATTTAACGCTGATTAACTATTTAATAATTCGTTGGTTATCTATCTTAGCAACATAACATTACGTTCCTACGTTCGTATCTCGTATAACTCAAAAACGGTTAGCCGTAGAAAGTTAAAATTTTGTATTTAGGATTATTGTTAAATCTAGTTGTGAACCTCCCTTTTTGGTCACTGCATGATTACCGGAAGTGGTACTTTACTTGGAGGTCATTATTGATTTTCATCAAAAATTATATTAAAATATAATGTAAAACATCTCAAATTTGGTAAATTATACTTTTATATCAATATAAATAATATTATATATATAATAGATATATACAATAAATAATATTATATATATAATAGATTTCGGTTAAAATTGAAGATCCGAAAGGGACACTTAACTTGGAGGTCATAATAAACTTCCATCAAAAGGTATATTGAAATTTAATACAGAGATCATATGGTTTGGTGATAAAGGTTATAAACGCGATTTTTTTTTCATTCTAATCAGACAATTTTATTAATTGTTTTAAGTGTGAGATGAACAAGTCTGCAGCAGGAGAATAAGATATACATTAAGCGGATTATGTTGAAAATGTCGATTTCCAATGTTTTATCTAGTGACATAGAGAGTTCTAATGTTTTCAAGGAACACGAAGAAATCTGTTAGGAACTTGTTACCAACTGAAAGAAAACGACATATAATAACGGAATGAGGCCTCAAGAAACATGAGGCTATGTGTGTGTGTTGATATGTGTCAATAGATGGACGTCGCGACGCCGTGTGTCGTTTTTGAGGTATTGCAATCTTCGGAAACTAGTAACCAAAGTCAGGGTCACTTTTTGAGCCTCTGATTTTTAGTTTAATAGGCGTACAAGGAAGTCATGGGGTGTCCACATCAGATATTTTTATTACACCCTATTATTACCCGACTATGGCGAAGTTTGTCCATTAATAGGTATCAATTTTTTGAGCGAACGGGTCAACCGATTTTCAAGTTTAATGGCTAAAATTATTCGTTGTGATCCCTTGAATGTTTTGAAATTTTTTGAGCTCAAAATAATAAAGAAATGTTGTATTAAACACATTTTATCTGTCCGTTTGAGATTATCTAACGATTTTTTGAGCAAACTGCACGACCTATTTTAAAGTTGGCTCAAATTACTCAGTGAATTCCCGCGAATGTTTTGAAACATTGTGAGCTCGAAATAGTGAAAAACTATTTTCGGCTTTTTGTTGATGTTTCTGTTGTTGATCATTTGATGATGTCATTTGTAAGTTCATGATCATATGGTAATAACTTATAAATAGTCAATACCTAAAAAACTAAAAACGTTAAAATAAATGAATTTATTAATAACAAATAAAAAAAACCGACTACGGAAATAACTTTTATCCTTACAATCCCATTCATCCTAAGGGACGGAATGTACTTGCATATCTACTCAATTACTGAAGTTGGCGCCCATGAATATTGAACTTTGGCGTAGTAGTCGGGTGCCTTCCACTACACGTTACGGCCCATTCATCTGAGCATGTCAGAATTTAGAAAGCTACTTTCATCTGTGCATGTAAACATGCAGAAAATAAATTAATGCATTGAGTAAAGAATAGTCATAATTTTCGTTTGAGTGTGAAAGACACTCGTCTACTCCACCAAATTTCAATATTCATGGGGCGTCAACTTCAAAACAACCCTCCAAAGCAAGTCCCTTAGAACGAATGCGATTGTAAAATATATAAATTATTTCCGTAGTAGGTTTTTTTTTATTTTTTATTAAATTAAATTTTTATTTTTATGTTTCTTTATAAAACAAAAACAGTTTAATCCGAAATTAACAACCAACAAAAGTTGGAATTGCAGGAATAATTGTAGCATAATGGATAAGATTTTTTCCTGAGCTTCTGGAAACCCTGTTTAAATGTTTGCCATTTGCATTGGCGTTTGACTTGCCTAGGCTCGGCTAAGGTGTAAACGCACCTTATGATAAAAAAGTAAAATAAAAATCGATACTCCTGATCGATCATTTGCGCGCCAATTTAAATAGCGCCAAACTAACTGCATATAGATGATTAGTCCATGAATGCATTAACTTCAATATAATTTCTTTTTACCTGTGGGCTAGCTGTATGTGAAACTAATTCTATTCTAGTACTTGATTTTAATTTAATATAATAATAAAGTACCCAAATTTATGAGCAAAACAGTCAAATTAAAATAAATAAGGGTAATTATGAAGTACTATTATGAGCAGAGCTGAATATTTTTAGTACAACTTAATTTGGTACTTCAAAGAATGGAATTATTTTGAGTATTTTGAGTTAAATGCTCCTCACTAAGAGTAAATTTTGCCCATCTGTAATCTCGATGTAGGCATGCTAAAAGGTAATAATTCATGCCAACAAATTTTTAAATTTTAAACTAAGGATTAACTTGTTTTAATGTTTCATATTAAAATCTACCATAATGCTTAATAGCTTTTGAGTTGCTGTTCGAGCAAAAGGTTCGGTGTTTGGCAATATTATTCTTTTATTACAAAGATCAGCCAGAACTATTGGTTATTGATTGTCTTTCAGAGCTCAGTTATTCATCTATTTGCCTATTTTCCTAATATTTAAATATATACAAACATATAATTAAATCAAATTTTATTGATATTATATGGTCGACTGTGATATAATATCATAGAATTAATAATCAAGATCCAGTCAATAAAAAAATCAAGTTGACTGAATCTTTATTATTTATTACATAAATAAAATTTTCTTCAAGGCAAATTAGTCTTCTTTTGTTACAATGATTTATGTTTTTACTATAAATATATGATACATTACTATCCTTTAGTGAGTTATCTTTTTCTTCTTAAAGATTATGCTATTACTGCTAATTTTGTTTTTCTATTTAAACCATCTAACATATCTATTTCATAGATCTTTATTTTAATTACTTCCAACCAATCATTAGTCAATTATTATTATTTGTTACTATTAATTATATGTTTATCTTCAATCAATTTGCCTTGAAGTCAATTAAAAACTCATAAAATTTTTAGACATTTCGGGGATGCTTTGTCCCCCTCTTCAGCATCTAGCATAAACATAATAAATTATCACAATTTCTTATATATATATCTATAATACATTATTTTTCCAAAAAGTTCTGCTGAACCAGTCAATTTATAAAATCTAAAAACAATTTAATAAATTTCTTGCCTAAATAATATCCCAAAATGTTTGGCGTGCCACTATAAAGAGGAAAAAAGTATCCCCGAAACGTCTAAAAATAAATAGGAAAAACTAATGAGTTTTTAATTGACCTCAAGGCAAATTGATTGAAGATAAACATATAATATGGAAGGTAAAACATTGAAAATAATTACTTATTATCATTTTATTTATAATTATTATCATTTTAGCTTACCATCATTTATGATGTCAGCATAGTACTTACCCAGATATTTTTTTTTATAATTAAAGATATTTTAAATAATTTTTGTAATACATATAAATGGCCTCTAGTATCTTTTCATTTTTGTTTTTTGTTTTTGGTCCAGATATTGTTTTTAAAAATCAAATTTATGCTGTAACTTAATACTGTGATAAGCAAATGCTGTGTAATTATGTTTTTATTATTTTTATATTTCATTTTATTTATAATATTACTTTTTTAATATTTTCGATCTTGTTTTTCATATTGCTTAAATGGAATTGACATGAAAATAACTACTTTTAAAACACCAGATGAAATCCTAGAAAATGAAAAATATATATGATATTAAACCAAATAGAATGATCATAAAATGAACTAAAATGATAAATAAATATTACTTATTAATGTGTTACTTTTTGGACGCACTCCCCCGATCAACTTCTTCCTTAAGTATATCTATGGTCAACCAAAACTCATTCCAAAAATAATAATAAATGTCTTGGCCAGGTTAGGGAATTGGAATATAATCATGAATATAATATAATAATATATTATAAAGAATATATATATATAATTAAGAATATAATAATTGGAATATATTGGAAAGTAATAACTTTTAGGTATTGCATATTTCAAAGTAAATATTTTATAAATTTTACTAATGGAGTTAATTTTACTAAGGGAGTTATTGTTGACCGTATATTTATATTTAAAGGGAGAAGTTGATCGGGGGTGCGGTCAAAGAAATAGACTTAATAAGTGTGGTCTTATATAATTGTGCCTACGTTTCGGCCTAAATTTTAGGCCATCTTCAGGGCTAAAATGAAAACAAAATAACAACAATGAAAAAAGAGAAAAGAGGCAGTACCAGTAACAGTAAAAATGATAAATGATAAAAAACAGAAAATTCAAGTAAGATAAAAAGTATAAAGAATAAAAAGAAAAGGATAACACTAAATTACATAATTTATCCTAAAATACATAAGTTATCCTTTTCTTTTTATTCTTTATACTTTTTATCTTACTTGTATTTTCTGTTTTTTATCATTTATCATTTTTACTGTTACTGGTACTGCCTCTTTTCTCTTTTTTCATTGTTGTTATTTTGTTTTCATTTTAGCCCTGAAGATGGCCTAAAATTTAGGCCGAAACGTTGGCACAATTATATAAGACCACACTTATTAAGTCTATTTCTTTGACCGCACCCCCGATCAACTTCTCCCTTTAAATATAAATTTTACTGTTATATTTTTATATATAGTAGTATATATTTTTCTTTGTATTTCGTATATCTTTTTGAATGTAATTTAATTGCTTGCAGCTGACTTTGAGCTAATGATCAATGATCATACTAGTAATATGCGAAGTTGTATTTGTACCATTTTGTTAATTATTCTATTAAAGGAGATGATGGTTGCGGGTGCGGTCAGAAATGAAGTGCACGGTGATGAAATATACTATATTTTTGACCAAACCTTCCAACCAACTTCTCCTTGATTACATATACAGTCAACGGTATCTCCACCATTATACATCAGCCTTCATCAGATCTATCAGAAGTAAGATACAAGATTAATAGAAATCATAAGAATACATTTAGTATGATCACCTGGGGAATATGAAAAAATAAAGTAGTATATATAAAAATATAAACATTTAAAGGAGACAAAAAAAATAAAAATTTGAAAAAGTAAATACTGTTATTTATAACGGATAAGAGGTGAGGAAACGGAAGTGGAATAAAAGCTGTATAGGAAAGCAAAACAAAAAGTTAGCATAGAATAAAAAGGAAGAGATAAAAACAGAACCATAAAAACATTATACTGAACAGTATTTACTATTTCAAATTTACATCCCTTTGTCTTGTGTAACTTCTATATTTTATGATTATATTTTTAATATATAGTATTTTAAATTTTTCTTATACCTCATTTAATAACTCTAAATTTGTTCTTTTTATTTCTATTATTCGTGCATCTTGTTTTTATTAGCCCTGAAGATAACCTACAACTTAGGCCAAAATGTCAATACTCAATAATAGTATATTTCATAACCGTTTTATTTTTAAATACACTTCTCCCCCCCCCTCCCAACTATCATTTCCTTCATTTCATTAACGGTCAACATTATATAATTATTCTATTCTATTCTAAATAATAGATTTGAAATATAAGACAATCGTAATAGAGGATAACATATTTTAGAATCGGCAATATTGAAGTATTTTACCTATCATGCCGATTGTGTAAAAAGAATTATCATCTCCGTTCCAGAAAACTTTGGGTTCCTTCGCGACTGCGGTTGGAGTCAGGACAGTTCCCAAATTCACCTTGGAGGCACCGTATTGTACCTGCCAGATTAAGGTTAGTGTTAGTTTAGAAATATTTATATTCTTATATTTTATATTTAATATAACATGAAAAGAATTCCAAGCCCACAAATTAACTGAAAAGGAGGTTTGGAGTTTTGAATTTTATTATAGATTGAGGCAAATTATTTGTAAAATACTCCCTCCGTGTCTACGTGATTGCACTATTTGCTAAAAATAAATATTTATTACACTCATATAGTTGTATCATACTTATATTATTGTACTAGCTGACCCCAGCAATGTTTCGCAATTGCTTGATTTGAGTGGAGTTTTGAATTTTATTACAAATTGAGGCAAATTATTTATAAAATATTCCCTCCCCATCTAAGTGATTTTGGTATTTGCTAAAATAAATATTTATTACACTCATACAGTTGTATCATATTTATATTATTACACTAGCTGACCACAGCAATGATTCACAATTGCTTGAGGATTATATTGATAAATTTTGTAATCCGTTGTTGAAAGATAAATGACATTTGTTGGCATTTATTGATATCTTTTCCGAGCTAGCATAATCATCTGTCTTCCATATTCTACCCCTCTGTTCTAAGTAGGGCTCCTCATCTGCTTCCACGATTCTTTAGTTTGGTTCTACTATTATTTTAGCGATATCTTTTTATAAGAATATTTTTTAAATTTTGCTGTCAATTGTGTTTATTTCTTCAAACAATTCACATTCTTATGTATGTTACATAAATATTATTAGTATGATTAGTACCCTATTTCTTAATTTTTTTTTTTTTATGCTTCCTTTTAGCTCTTATTATTTAATTTGTTCTTGAATTAATTTATTGTTGAGGAAGATATATATATATATATATATATATATATATATATATATATATATATATATATATATATATATATATATATACAGTGGAGCGTCGATTATCCGAACGTCAGTTATCCGAACGTTCAATTATCGGAACGTTTTTTTTTTTTTAAATACATAATTTTAATTGATTTGATCATGTAAATTACTTATTGTTATTGTTAAAATTATTGTTATTTTGAATAAAATTAAATGAAAAATAAAATTATTTTTCTCAGAACGTCTATAAAGAAAGCCATTCTTAATTATTTCTCAGAAACTGCTTCGTTAAATAGTATTTCTATCTGGCTCATAAGTGTGTCTGTGCGAGTACGTGAATTTTGATTATCCAAACTTTTGATTATCCGAACCACCACTGACAACATTAGTTCGGATAATCGACGTTCTACTGCATACATATATATATATATATATATATATATATATATATATATATATATAGCGATAAATAAACACAATTGAAAGTTTAATAAAACTTATTTTGTATGTGTAAATTTGTGTTAAAAAATCGAATAAATTGAAGTTCAAAATAGAATTAGATCACCCGTTTTAATTGTGACAAAAACTGACCAATGGCCAAAAATACGTTATTTTTTCTCTGGGACTCTGAAACGCGTTGAACTATTGAAAACTGCCCATCCTAAATTTCATCTGATCACGTTACTTTCCTTACCATTTATGTTCCACACTTATCCTGACCTGCAGCGGTAGGACCATATAAGCATGGCTATAATGTTCCATGTGCTGTATGTATCTTTGCTAATAATGGTCTAGTTTCAATGATCATTTTTTTTTGTTGTAGGTATTTCAATTATCTTTCAAACAAACATTCGTATAATCAGAGGAAAATTTATACTTTTCGAGTTATGGACAAATAAAATATTCTTTCCATCATAACTTTTTCCTTCTTTTTGTACGGGGATGTAGTTCATGTATAGATAGTTAGAGGGGTTTAAGGAGAAGACTTTTGGCAAGTTTCATACACCATTGATCCGTTTTGGTGGTGCACTCAATGAAAAAAGTGGTCTTTCACCTTTTGCATAGCCACTATGTCGATATTGGTAGATTTCATTATTGAAAAACCATCTAGGAACCATGAAGACGATATAGTTAAAATTTGGTAAAGATTGATTCTGCAGTTTCGAAGATTTAAGATTTTGAACAAACATTTACATTTTTATTTATATAGATTATATCATATTATGATCATATAATATTATAATATAATATCATATATATTATAATATTGTATCATATTTATATTATGCTTACGTCCCCAAATTTATGATAAAAGTGATATAAAACAATATTTTTTTAAATGGGACAATCATTTCAATATAAATAAATTATGGACATTGGACAATAATTTTGAGCCAGAGGAAGATGTCTATATGACAAACCCAGCTTCTATAATTATAATATTATGTAGGTAATTCTGTGGCGATTGGGTAAAGTGATTCAAATAATTTTTTTGTGACGATGGATTTAAGTTATATTTTGTTCTTTTTAATGAAAATGACTCAATGAAACAGTATTCACATTCCATATGGACACAGTTTCAAGGATTAATATCCTTTTTCTCAAAGTTCATTAAAAATAACAAAATATAACTTAACTTCATTTTCGCAAAAAAATTACTTACACCCCTTTACTCAAACACCACTGAATTATTTCATGAAATTTGTGGATAGAATAAATGGATAAAACTTAATTTTGATAGGCAAAAGGCGGCTAATAATTTAAATAACTGTTAATATTTTTTAATGAAGAAATATATTCTTTTTCATGTTGGGATCCATATTTTCTTATTATAAAATAGGATTAGAATTATTTTTTAATTTGAGGCTTCTCCTATGAATAACATTATAGTACGGAAAAAATGTTCACATCTGGCAAAAAAAATAATTATTATTGTTGAGCGGGATTCCATTTATGAATCTATTTTTATTCAAATAGAAAAAAAAAGATCTCGACAAAACTTACAAATAAAAAATGATGAATATTTGATACAGATTTCTTTCTCTAAGCATCCTCATTGATTTAATTTTTATCTTTTCATACCAATGTTTGAATGTTGGTTTTTACAGAAATATTTTAAGTAAATTGACCCTTTGGAATGACCAAGGTTCCAACTGACAAAATGGAAGAAAATTAGTTGTTAGTGAGACAAGGTTCTATCTGGCTTTTGCTGCAAGTAGAGCCTACTCCTCCTGCTATATTTGGAGAAATAGCCGAGTTACAAGAACGCATGATCAGATTCCAATTTATCGTAGTTTCAAAGGTTCTTTGCAGTAGCAGTTCAACAAAGAATGAGGTAGGGGGAAAGCTAACACAATTATGTTGCCATTTTATTACTAGGTTGTTACAAAAGTCTTTGTGCATTAATTGATTGCTGACATTAAAATCTCCATTTGAATTCTTATTCAACACTGATGTAAACAATTCATATATTGTTGTTTACTTTGACTAATCCTTTATTTAATTATGCATACCAACTGTTGCTACCTTTCATTCCATTTTGTAAATTTAACTGATAATGCTGGAAGAAAAAATTATCATTTGTGTTCCTCTGAGGAACTATTGGTAAAAAGGATTAAGTGTGAAGGCAGCTGCTGAGGAAATTTCTGCAGTGAAAGGTGAAAATTTGGTGCATTGTAATACAGTAGCGTTTTGGTTCAGATGGTTCAATTCTCGGAACGACAACCTTCAAGGTAATGCTTTGTGTTTGGTGTAATTATGAGGATGTTTAGCTTGACTGTGAACAACTCGAAAGAGTATATACAGTTTTAAAAGAGGTGTCCCCTGATTTGGTTAATCATATTAAAGTGATGTTTTAGCAAGACAATGCTCCTGCCCATCGTTCATTCTTAATCAAAGAAAGATTCTCAGAAATGGAGGTGTTAACATCTTACCCCACCCTCCTTACAGCCCTGACATTGCACTGTTTGGCTATGGTCTTTTACGGTCAATGGCACTCTTTTTGAAAGGCTGACACTTCAAAAACAACAGGAATGTCAAATCAGAATGTGATGAGTTTTCACCCTTGAAAACCTAGCACAACCAAATTCAACTTCTGGTAGAAAGATAACAAAGTAATTGGCAATGATCGCCTATATTTTAACTGAAACTGGAAGTCACAATAATTTCGTACAAAAACATACTACGTCCACTTTTGATGTACGGTTGCGAAGTATGGGGTGCTGCATCATGTTCGAAGAGGAAAAAAATGCAAAAATTCCAAAATGAGATGCTAAGAATCAAAGTTGATGCCTCATGGTTTGTTTGAAATGATCAACTTCATCGAGTACTGAATGTAGAACACATACAAGAATTTATCATAAAGCAATTCAAAAAGTTTCATACTCAGCTAACATCTGTTAAACGAGCAGTTGCCTTCAATCTAGGAGAACCAACATCGTTCTGTAGACTAAAACCTAGACTTTTACTAGACATTCTATTATAATATGTGCTTTAGTTATTTTTTATTTAAAGTTTTTTTTATTTTTGTTTTTTTGCGAAAGATATGCTATTGTTTTTATTTCTTATTTCTTATTAGTGTGTTATAAATTTGCTTAATTAGGGGTGTCTCCTGTGAGACCATTCTATCAACTGTCTATTGTTCACATTGTATATATGTACACTATTATATAGATCCATGTATGGCTCTAAGAGGCCAAGCTGTAATAAATAAATAATAAAAAAAAAAAGGCCTATATTTTAAAGAATAATTTTAATGTGTAGATATTATACTGAAATTTAAATAAAACTTATTCTACGCACAAAGACTTTTATAACAACCTAATACTCGTACAATGCTTTTGTAAATGTTCTTTCTTGTTCATTGTGACAAGCATCGACTAGTACCATGTCAAAAAATCACTACTGTATGTAGAGAGGTAACTAAATAATGAGTTAATGAAATTTTGACATCAATTTACTCGAAACGTATGATTTGTTAGTTGGAACCTTGTCAATCCAAGGGGTCGAAGAGTTATATCAGGTTAATCAGGCTTTGTTAAATGAAGCATAATTTTTCTTATTTTTGTCTTTATGTATCTTACGCTTCTATTATAACACCTATATGCTACTTAATTATTAGTCATAGTTTTATTATATTATATTATTTTATTATAGAGCAATATATAACTTCCAGGTATAATCTTCTTTATTTAATTATCATTTCGGGGAAATACTTTCTCATCATCACAATATTATTTTCTAAAATTAACAATTATTGCTCCTATCAAAACAGTTCATAATTTAAACATATTCCAACTAAAATATAACATATATAATATTAATACATTATGCTGTAGAAACCTAATGTATTTCGACAGCTTTAATCGATAACGTGTTCCTATATTCTCTTAAAGGACAATTTATCTTATAATATGAAGTATAAAAAATCACAAAATGCAAAAAAAAGGTTTAAAATTTAGTAATTAATCTTGTGTGAAAAAAATCTGTAATCACGTAAAAATATTACAAAACATTATTTTCATAAAACAATATTTATTATTATAAATGAAGTTCTTTACTTGTATGCATACTTAAGAATGGACAATTATTATTTTTGTTTTTTTCTTTTATATCAGGTATGTGTATATTGTTGTTTACCTAACACATGTTAAATTTGAGGAAGTTTATTGTGATACAACATAATAAATTAAAATTAATGTATTAATTATAGATGAATATATAAATTATAAAAAACTTCGTAACAAAATTGATAATATCCTCTTGTATTCTACATGAAGTTTATACTATCTATATCATAATGTAATTTGTTGAAGTGAATATAAAATAATTGTGATGATTAGATTAAATGATTGAGGTGAGGCAGCTCGTGTCACTAACTTTGAGAGAGAAGTTATAGTAATCTGATTGGCTCTTGAGTAATTAATTAAAACAAATCATAATTTAGGTTGACTCTCAGGTAGCTGTCCTCATGATTTCTAGTGCTGTAAATAGTGAGAACAGTGAAGTACAGAACTGTAGATACCTTGGTAATATTAACTGGGACTGAAATAGGATTCCAATGAATTCCAGACTACTATGGAGTTCATTGGAATGAGGAAGCCGACAAGCTTGCAAAGAAGGAAACACAGATGGAATAACATCACCGAGCTCTCAATTATGAATCTGCCAAAAGGATTATGGAAAGAATATTGACTGACTGCTTATGCCATGAATATTCTGAAATGGATGAAGGGATGAGGTGGAGTATGTTATTGGTAGTATGTTATTGGAGGAAGAAGGACGCATCCCTTCTAACCTCCCTCGAGGGCAAGTGGTTACCTGCTTCCGAGCCACGATTACCTGCAGAAACACTTGCATCGGATTGGGATTGCAGATTTTCCCCTTTGCAAGGATAGATGATTGGAAAACATTCATGCCCATCACTTAAGGTTATAAGGGCACATTTTGAAGATGACAGAATATATGCAAGAATGGCTAAATTATATTGGGCTGCAAACGAATGAATGGCTAAATAATCCAACGTAATCCTTCCGTAAGAAAAAAAAACTTAAAGATAAAAAAAAAATAAATAAAACTTGGCGGCAGATCTCAACTATTTTTTATTGTGAGTGGACGGAAGGGGAAAGAAAAATTAAGACAATTATTGGGCAATTCTAGAGGGAATTAAAGGAAAATCAGGCGACGGTGCTTATGAGGATGACAGCAAATAAATAAAGCCTTCCAAAGCTTACTTATTCTGAAGGACAAGTTGAAACAACTCTGATATTCACAACAAATGTTGCTGCAAGGGCAAATTTCTCCTTGACCTGACTTGAAGGTGATGGAAGCTGTATCCTTTTTGCTCCATTCTGAGTAACATGTTAATAACTTTGCTAATAATATTTTGTTATTTCCTATTCAGACAGCCCGACGGAATGCTATATTTCATGTTAATAACATGGTTAATAGCAATGTTGGTAGCATTTCGCTATTGACCAGCGTAAAAAGTGGACATTATCTAAAAAAATAATAATAACTGTAATGAATAAGTAAAATGGGAAATAAAAATAAATAAACTGACAAAATTTAGTACCTTGAAGCTCAAAGTGTGGTAAAGGATTTTTTTTTATTTCTGTATCAGTTTATCTATTATTATGAACAGTCAGTTTTATTAATAATCAGTTTAATCTATTGATATTAACTAATTTATTTTTAGTTGTTGTTATAACTCTATCAGTTTAATCTTATAACATTTTACAAATTCATCACTGTTTTCATTTTTTCTCTTTATGTCTTTTTAATAATTTACTTTGTCAATTTTAATATTCAATGTATACATATAAATTTTTTATTTTTGTATCTTGTTTATTCAGCCCTGATGAAGTCCTGCAAAGTGGGTTGAAATGTCGGTTTCTAATACATAGTTTTTAATATTTCTGATCCATTTTTTTTTACCGCCTCCCGGACCATCTCATTCCTTCATACAATATTAATAACAAAAATGTTATCAGCATTTTTCTAATAACAATGTTACTTTTAACATTTTGGCGTGAATCGATTCTATTAGAGATTTAAATAGAAAAACGTTCAAAAATTGTTGATGCCCTAGTTCAGGGGATACTAGACTTTATGTCCTTGCAAACCATTTCACTTTTCAGACAATAATGTTTATTAAACTTTCAATTATGTTAATTTAATATATACATATATATATATATATATATATATATATATATATATATATATATATATATATATATATATATTTCTATCTTTCTATTTTTTAATTCTTTTCTATATTTTATTTTTTTCTATTTTTCTATTTTATTCTATATTATATTTTAATATTTCTAACCTTCTAAATTCAAGACAGACTTGCTTAAATTTATTTAAAATATAGACTTCGACTCACTGACCAAAGATGGGCAGCGTAGGTGATTTCTTGTTGGCTTTACTTAATTTTTATTTTTTTTTGTTTCTTTGATTTAGTTTTGTATGTAAATTTGATTATTCGTACCATTCATGTGGTATGCCTCTAAGGCGTGGAGCATGTATAAAATAATAAACGATCCTTATGTGGGGTTACCATGTAAGGAAAAGATGTAATATATATATATATATATATATATATATATATATATATATATATATATATATATATATTCAAAACAATGTATAAGGAAGCATTGCTGGGTCAGCTAGTTTGGAACAATTTTGCATCAAATGCCCCTGTATTCGCTTTACTCATTCGTTGACTCATTGCGTATTGCTATCTGATCTTATGACATTAGTATTAAAGATTCATCTTATAAAAAAAAACTCAAATCGATTTACAAAAGTTTTTTTAAACAAACAAAACAATATAGAATACAACTAATATGCTTAAGAAAATATTAAATTGAAAATAAAGTTCAAAATTACAAAATCGGAAGTTTATCAATTTTACATTGTGCAAATAAACTTATATTCATCAAAAGTAAGAAATTTGGACATTGTGGAGAAAAGTATCAATATTTTTCAGTTGGAAGCACATTTTTTATTTGCAATCGGAGCATCAATTTTAGGTTTGATGAAGCTCAACTTGATTCTGAAGTTCTCTTCAACACAGTGCTTTCCCCTTTATCACAGCAGTAGCAGATCCAGGATTTACTTCCTGTTGTTTTGTTTTTTTTGGGAGGAGGGAAGATAATACCTCAGGTATGGAAATAGAGATACCTCTTAGCAACAGGGGGCCCTCCTCCGAGAAATTTCTGAAGGTCACTGATTAAAACTGTGTTTTTTGTTACCATTTGAAGCAATGAACTTGAATAACAGTCTTTTATTTTTCAAGAAAACTTATACCCTTTTTATTCCGTATCATTAGTTCTTAAATTATTAGGCGACGTTTCGGATGCTCATTGTCTATTTTCAAAGCCATTTATTTCATATATTTATTTATTATTACTTTTTTAGCCTAATAAGATTTATTTATTTATGAGTAGCATCCACCAACAGGCTAAAGCTCAATTTCTAAGTCGGAGTAGCCCAATTTCGAATGAAAAAGCTCTTCATAAAAAAAATTGAAAAACGACGCTAGTAAAACTGGATTGACCGATGGAAAAGACGACGCCAACAAGGTTCAATTGCTACAGACGTTTTAATCGTGATAATATGGAGAGCATGTACGTTTAAAAATTTTGTACATGTTGAAAAACATAATAAAATAACCGATTTTTTCGAAAAATAACTTTGCTGCCATTGTTAATTTGTACATTGTACTACTCCGTCTTTTTCCATTGAGGCTTGTAATAGATAGACCATTCCGAGAGGGCCGGTTAACGGGGATTCTGCTGAACCACCATCTGCCCAAGTACCATGTTATGAATTAAGATTATCAAAAGTCTTACCTCTAGTAAGTTGTCGGGTGCTTTAGCTAGGACGTCTGGCACCACTTCGTTCTTCACCATGGCGGACTTGACCTGACTATCCGCCTCTCCGTCCACTGCTGCGGTAACCAGCGCCAAGATGGACAAGTAACCAAGACGGTCAGACCAGAGCTTCATACAGCGTTTCACTATTTTTATTTGGTGAAGGTAGATCACCAAAGAAGATTAGTGATCGAATCGTCTAAACACCTTAAGAACAAGTTTATAAACTGGTTCAGACTTTTGGTTTGACGCAATATGATAATTTTGAACCGATCAGCTGATAATTATAAATGTCAATTATTTACAATATACATTTTAAAATATCTGATGTGGACAACACATGACTTCCTTGCTCGCCTATTAAACTATAAATCGGTGGTTCAAAAAGTGATCCTGAATTTGGTTACTAGTTTCCGAAGATTACACTATCTTAAAAACGATACTCGGCGTCCCGACATCCATCTATTGACACGCACACCAATGGGGGGAGGGGAGGGGGGGAACCAGTATTTTACACTAAATTTTAACGCTTAAAACAAGTAATAAAAATGTTTAATTGGATTGGAAACCAAATTGCGTTTGTAATCTTTATTACCGAAACATATGATTTATGTATTTAATTTAAATATAATTTTTGATGTAAGCTTATTATGACCTTCAAGTAAAATACCCTTTTCGGCTCACCGATTTTAATCAAAATATAGTAAATATATTCTTATCCATATAAAAGTCCTATTTACCAAATTTGAGATGTTTTACATTATATTTTAATATAATTTTTGATGAAAGTTTAATATGACCTACAAGTAAAGTACCGCTTCCGGTTTTCCAATTTAGACGAAAATGTAGTATGTTATTTAAATCAATACATAAGTTATAAATACTAAATTTGAGAAGTTTTTTATAGTATTTTCATATAATTTTTGATGGAAATCAGTTATGATCCTCAAGTAAAGTACCACTTCCGGTGATCAAGAAGTGACCAAAAAGAGAGGTTCACAACTAGATTTTACAAAAATCCTATATACAAAATTACAACTTTCTACGGCTAACCGTTTTTGAGTTATACGAGATACGAACGTACGTACGTACAGACGCCACGACGAAACTAGTCAAAAAGGCTTCAGGGATGGTCAAAATAGATATTTCCGTTGAAATCTGAAAATCGAAAATTTTCGCGATTACAATACTTCCTTTACTTCGTACAAGGAAGTAAAAACAATTATATTTCAATCGGATCTGTAATAATTTAAATCGAAATTAACATATTTTTCAAATGTAAATTTAGTTGACTTTTTGTATAGGCACGTGATGTTTGGGAGTCTATCAACTGATAATTTCTAATGTTAATACCAATTATAATAATAAAAATATTGGTTTGAAAATTTCTATAAATGCCTCTTGACATATATTGTATGTGAGTTAATCTTTGAGAAACCTCCTCTTTGTGATTGGCATGAAAATATGTATGGAGAAACCTTCCAGTGAACGCACTCCTACCTTGCTCGAACTCTTTTAATGGAGTAGATCTTTGCTCCAGAGACGTTCCAGTCTTCTTGTCGGATTCTAAGGTAGCCTGTCTGTCAGTAAGTTTCGATCTCCAGCATGTGAGTCATGAAAATTTTTGTTGTATTGCTTAATTGCGTCAGTCACCCAAGTGGCATGTCGAGGTCTTTGTGTAATGATTTGTTAGTTACGTAGAAGGGACAATGAGTTATATAACGGAGGATTTTTGATTGGTTTGTTAGTGTGATTTTTTTGGATGAGCCCCACACCTGAGTGGTATAGGTCCACAAGAGTTTGGATGAGCCCCACACCTGAGTGATATAGGTCCACAAGGGTTTGGATGAGCCCCACACCTGAGTGGTATAGGTCCACAAGGGTTTAAGTAGCATGTTGAATATAATAATTTTGTTAGTAAGTAATAGTTTGTTTTTATGGTGTAGCAGTCGTCGTAGTAGTGATATAATAATATGATTATTACAATATCGAACAATGAATAATAGTAATAATAAAAACGCTGCAAATTATTACACAATGGTTTATTATTTCAATAACAGTAATATTTCAAAAATATCTGGTCTGTCCAAGTTAAATAAATTAAGCAGCAGGCACCAAAGGAAAAGAAATTTGTACTTTCTCCAAAGATGATCGCCGCGAGAGTGCCGAACTGGGAGTGTCTTGACAGTTTGTTCTTAAACAAACTGTGTCAATGCAAGTAGGCTGAGATGGTTAGGACATGTAATCAGAGGTTCAATGATACAGAGGAAATAGTGGATACTTCTGTAGGGGGAAAAAAAAGGAAAGACTAAGGAAGCTAAAAGAAGTGCAGAAATAATCCAAGGAAGGATAAAGCAGAGAGATGCGAGGAAGTCAGATGGCCGAGCTATGGGCTTGTAAGATGTTTAATCGTATTTGAATTTTTAAAGAACTAGTAAATTAATGAACTAGTATATTAATGGATTTAAAATTTTATTATTATATATTACAATTATATTTTCTTTGTTTTGTTTGTATATTTTAATAAGCGTTGAGGGTTTTATTTTATTTTATATGGCAGTATATTATTATATTTATATCCTATTTATTTATGTTTGAATAATTATATTGTGAGCTTAACTCCATTGTACCTCCTCCGGGAGAGGCTTTAGTTATCAAGATGATGCCTTTATGAAGAATAATTTAGGCATTTCATCAAAATCGTTAGAGCCGTTTTCGAGAAAATTGTAAACAATTGTAAAATCCATGATATAATTATCATTTCCGGTTAGTCCGATGCGCTGTATCTTTGCTATTATTGGTTCGATTTTGATGATTCTTTTATTCTTTTTTAGATGATTAAATTACCTTTTATAAAAGTATTAGATAAATTACCATAAAATGCATACTTTTTAAGCTATTCGCAAATAAAATATTCTTTTCATCATAACTCTTTTCCCTGCAATTCCTCGGTGATTTACTTCATAAATGATAAGTTAAAGACCTTTATGAAGAATAATTTAGGCAAGTTTCATCAAAATCGTTAGAGCCGTTTTCGAGAAAATTGTAAACAATTGTAAAATCCATGATATAATTATCATTTCAGGTTAGTCCGATGCGCTGTATCTTTGCTATTATTGGTCCGATTTTGATGATTCTTTTATTCTTTTTTAGATGATTTAATTACCTTTTATAAAAGTATATAGATAAATTACCGTAAAATGTATACTTTTGAAGTTATGCGTAAATAAAATATTCTTTCCATCATTCCTCTCATTATTCTTTTTTCTCTGCAATTCCTCGGTAATGTACCATATAAATGAAAAGTTATAGGTCTTTATGAAGAATAATTTAGGCAAGTTTAATCAAAATCGTTAGAGCCGTTTTCGAGAAAATTGTAAAAATGTGTAAAATCGATTATATAAAGTGGCACTTCCGGTTGGTCGATTTTGACGAAAATGTTGCTGTAACATCACATGCATGTGCTAACCTTAAATATATAATTTCAGTATCGTACAGCTTTCCGTTTTTGAGCTAGATTGATCACATACACACGGACACACAGAAAAACAGACCATTTTGCGAGACTTGGTCATTTGGACTCAGGGGACCTTAAAACATGTATTTCCGTTAAAAATTCGAATTCGAAAATTTTCACGATCGCAATACTTCCCCTTACTATATAATTCGTATATAGGTAAGGGAAAGTAAAATATTAAAAACGAAGAATCGTCGTGTAAATGATAAAATCCTCTTGGTGTTTCTCGGTTAACACTAAAATCCGTGCTACGGTTTA
Organism: Rhaphigaster nebulosa; assembly: GCA_948150685.1. Taxonomy (NCBI): domain Eukaryota; kingdom Metazoa; phylum Arthropoda; class Insecta; order Hemiptera; family Pentatomidae; genus Rhaphigaster; species Rhaphigaster nebulosa. The sequence goes on along the minus strand of OX411311.1, from coordinate 128,246,676 downwards.
TCATTACTGTAGGAAGGGCGGATAACCAGCTAGTAATGATAAAAAATATATAATATGATAAATAATATAATTAAAAATGTATAAACGAGTAGTTGAAGAATTAGAGACGTGACATGGAGCCATGTTTTTAATCCTCACACCACACGCAAGCTGTCCAACCGCCTTATCAATTTTTGATTCCCTCTCTCACACAAGCACTGAGGTGGTGATTGAGGTTTTGGCAGGTTTGATTGGTTGAATTTTGTAGTGCGGTGTGGTACAACCTCTAGCCTCCGCTGGGTACACGCATGATCGATTATTTTAAAAACAATCGACACGGCTCCTGATCCGTTTGTTAAAAGTTGATCCCGTTAATGCGTTTTCCAGTTTCCTGCCATTGTTCTCGGCGAATCCCCCACCATAGAGGCCGGAGTGTGTTTTAGAATAATCCAATTTGCCTACCTCGTTGGAGAGACCCCAGCCCCCTAAATCAGACCGATCGATTTAGCGCTAATTATATAACTTCTTAATTACACTCAGGCGATAAATTTCCATTTTATCTCGCACTCGTTTCGCTCCCATCTATTGGCTGCCCACGAGTGCCGATTTGTTCTGCCGACCAATCAGACGAGACTACACTTTATAAACATTTATTAATTACTTGATAAAATGTAAACAAAGTATGTGCGTTTTTTATACGTTTATTAATGAGAGCGTATATATATATATATATATATATATATATATATATATATATATATATATATATACACATATATATAGAATATAGTTGGTTCGTCTGTTTGTGATCGTGTAACATCTGAACGAATTGGCCGATTAATATGAGGTTCACACAATATATGTGTCTAATCGAGACGATGGTTCATAGGTATGTGATGATCCGATAAGTAGCGCTGCAGTCAAGTTATTAAACAATTCTATATTTATAAGGTGGAACTGTTAGATATTTATCCCGTACCGTAGATCTCGGCTCTCAAAAAAGGTGTCAAAACAAAGGGATAAAAGTTGTTCATCTTTAGATTACCTAAAAAAAAAGTCTATTTACATTTTAATATAAAACTAATTATAACAACCCTACGGAGCGTTAAACTTGTAAAAACTTCGGTATTTCAAGATCAAACCTTCTTTAAGTGGGTTTTATTTTTCAGGTAATATACGTTTTATTAAAAAAATGTAAAACAAAAGTTGTTCAGCTTAAGATCACTTAGACAAATTTGTCCAGATATCTTGATATTAGCATAAACATATCGATATTAAAAAATATCTTTAATATTTTTGTAAAATTAATAAAAAACTTCTAAACGAATCAGAAGGAACTAAACGAGATTAGGAACTAATCTATTTCTTAATGTTATAATCCTGCTGTTAATGAACTTAATAAAAACAATATCTTAATTATATCGACACAGAAATATCGATGTTATAAAAGTAATATCCTAATTATATCGTCCAGACGCCAAGTAATATTGATGTAACAATTTCCCTTTCTTTAAAGGTGTTATTTGAATATTATTTGGCGTCTGTTGAGAGTAATTACAATTATTTTGTATGGATATTGTTGGATATTTCATCCCCTACACGATTGATTATTATACATTTTGCACTAAAGTGCACTGAAAAATAGTTATTAGGGCGAAACTACTGAATATCGAACTTTTTGTGTTTTTTGACATTTTGCAGATTTTTACGTCCCCATAGGCGTTCATATTTCCAGTCTAGTATGAGAATACTTTCGGCTTTTGGACAATCAGAAATTTTCTTGAAATCATACACCTTTTTGGCCTAAGCTCCCGGACTATTATTAGAGTAAATGCGTTTGTCATAATTTCGGATTTAACACAAAACACGGCTTTGCGCATGCGCTTTGTGGATGAAGATATAAATAATTTATGATATAACTTATACATTCCTTCTGTTATTGGGAAGGCACTGGTATACGCATTTGGTCACCGTAACAGCTGTGCCTTCTAAGATACGCGCGGGTCCTCGGAACTATTAATGGTGAGGAAGATAAAGGAGGTGGTAGAATAATTCATTGAACCGGTATTTAGCCATTATCTTTTAATTTATTAGGATTTAGCCGCTACCAAAGCCGCGAGATAAAGCTAATGCAAATACTAGTGGCGCTATCTTGGAGCCTATAGGAGCACTAATGGTCTCTTCGCCCATTCTCAATATATCTACTACCTTTAGGCCAATTAAATTCCAATCTAATAGCAACCGGCTATTTTGTTTCGCAATTTTATTACCCCCTAACCAATCAGTTATTTTCTATTTAGATTGTTGAATAAGTATCTGCTAATATCCCTTCATAAAAAATAAAAGGAAATATTCTACTCATCGTAAATTAATTTTCTTCCCATTGAAGAATCAAGTACCAAGTAATTTCCGTCAATATTATTGTTACAGTATACCTTTCAGACGGTCAATGTATTCAGTTGACTTAGGCATGATAGTATAGAAGGAGAAATCTAATTAGGGATTGATAAATTATTAGCCACTTCTATATATTTGTTTTTATTGAATACCAGTTTCAAATGTTATACATTCATCTTCAGTTCTAAAAACACACAAAAATTAAAAAATCAACAATTTAAAATACAGTTTGGTATTATTATATATATTAAATTAAATATCGTCAAAATACATATACTTATACATATTAAATTATTTTTATAAAACATTTATGAATTATGAATTTAACTAAGACAAAAGATCAAATACATGTTGGTACGCTTTAGGGATTTGATCTCTTGTATTATTATATGTTTTTAATGTTGGGTTTAATCCTAGTTTTTTCAATTCATTCTCGACTTTGCTGGATATAGGGCCGTAATATGGAATCAAGACATAATGTTTCGGTATGTGCCTGTCTTTGGGGGTTGTTGAATAGATATTAATTGTTTTCTTTTTGTATTTTTTTTTTAAATGTGATTGATAGTGGTTTTGTTGTACCCGTTATTTTTTGCTGTGGAATATATTATTTCAATTTCTTTATTATAATTCTTTTCCTTTAATGGTACGTTCAAAAGACGGTAAATCGTGCTATTAAAGCCTGGGAGTTTATGTGCTATCGGTCTCCTAGCTTCATTGTTTATAACGACATCCGTGTGTGTGGCTTTCCGGTAAATTCCAAATTCATGATGTTTGTTTTTTATTGAATTTTTAAATCTAAAAAGTTTATGGTTTTTTTTTTTTCCAATTCTACTGTGAATTTAATCGAGGGGTGAATTTCGTTTAAGAAATTACTTATTTGTCTTGTCGTACCATTGTCTTGTTTCTACCATCTCTGATTTTTTGTCTTAATTAAATTCATAATTCATAAATGTTTTTAATACTAATTTATATGACACTTAATTTATGATGTATAATAATACCAAAATGTATTTTAAATTTCTAATTTTTGAAATGTTGTGTGGTTTTAGAACTACAGACGAATGTATAACATTGAAAACTAGTGTTCAATAATAAAAAAATTACAGAAGTTGCAAATAACTTATCAATCCCTAATAAGGTCAATATATTGACGAAATTCGATATTGATTCAAAAATATTGACTTGTAAGGGAGATGTCTTAAGGGAGCTTCCTTTCACCTTACGTAGTTTTTGAAAAAAACAAATTATTTTATAATTAATATAGCCAAGGCTTCAACAACAGTTTTTTTCATGATGTAGCAGTGTTGCCAACACAAAAACTAACAAGGTACACAAGTTAAACAGCGCTTCAGCCCTGTTAACATTTATTTCGGCCAATCGAAAAACGATTAAGTATTAAAGGCAAATTAAATGGTTAATAGGGATAATTAAATTTGTTTCTATAGAGAGAACAATACAACGATACTGCTAAACAATGTATGATAGAGTTAACACTGTTTCATCAAAACCCCGCCGAATATAACTTGCGAATAAAATAATTTGAAATATTAAATTATAATTAGATTAATAAATTATTGCGAACTCTGTACAAATGATGAAGCTAATTTAATCTAATCCTCTCGTCTAAATTTTAGTGTCTCTATAATTAGTGAAGTGTCCCATTATATATCCTGCCTCATAAAGGATAAATGCAAATTTTAGTTAAATAATTTTCCTAAATGCTAGTTCAATCTCCTCCATCAATGGGCAATATATTTTTATCTTAAATAGGCCAATCAGTTTATTGTATACGGTGATGGGATAGAGCGATGAGTAAGGCACTCCCACAGGAATCCTAATGCCTCGTTTACAAGGTGACAGGTTTCTTTCGTGGTAGTATTGTCACAACAGTGAGACAGTGTGGTAGTGCGGCAGTGTGACAGTTTATCTGCTTTAGATGGTTCGTTATAAATATAATACCTATTGATCTTATATGCTACTATTACTGGAAGATTCCAAAAAAGCCGTCTCTAAAATATCAGAAAATAACTAACCGGTTAACGTTTCGCCAACTCTGACATCATGACAGAATATTTTTCTTTTCTTTTGGGTTATGCCCTATAAATTTAGAATTGGGCTCTATATTGTTTGTTATAATATTATTGATATTATAACAACCAAACATTTAAGTGCTAATATACAATATCTGATGTGGACAACACATGACTTCCTCGCACGCCTATTAAACTATAAATTGGTGGCTCAAAAGTGACCCTGAGTTAGGTTACTACTTTCCGAAGATGACACTATGTCAAAAACGACACTCGGCGTCGTGACATTCATCTATTGACACATATAGGTTTTATTCCGTTATTATATATCGTTTTCTTTCAGTAGGTAACAAGTTTCCAAGAGATTTTTTCGTGTTCCGTGTCATTAGCATTGTCCATGTCACTAGATAAAGCATTGGAAATCGACGGTTTCAATATTTTAAGCGGAAGAACCCGCTTAACTTATATCTTAAGCTCCTGCTGCAGACTAGTTCAGCATAGAAATAGGGAGAAAAACTAGTATTTTACACTCAATTTTAACACTTAAAACAAGTGATAAAATAGTTTAATTAGAGTGGAAAAAAGATAGCGTTTGCAACCTTTATCACCGAACCATATGATCTATGTATTTAATGCTTACATCCTTTTGATGTAAGTTTATTATGACCTTCAAGTAGACTACCCCTTTCCGCTCTTTTCAACCAAAAGCTATCATATTACTTATATTGATATAAAAGTATAATTTATCAATTTTGAAATGTTTTACATTATATTTTAATATGATTTTTGATGAAAATCAATAATGACCTTCAAGTAAAGTACCACTTCCGGTTTTCCAATTTTAACCAAAATTGATTATGTTATTTATATTAATATGTAAGTCTTATATACCAAATTAGAGAAGTTTTGCATTATCTTTTAATCTAATTTTGGATGAAAACCAATAATGACCTTCAAGTAAAGTACCACTTCCGGTAATCATGCAGTGACCAAAAAGGGAGGTTCACAACGAGATGTTACAACAATCCCAAATACAAAATTTAAACTTTCTACGGCTAATTATTTTTGAGTTATGCGAGATACGCACGAAAGAACGAACTTACGTACAGACGTTACGATGAAATTAGTCAAAATGGATTCAGGGATGGTCAAAACGGATATTTCCGTTGAAATCTGAAAACCGAAAATTTTCGTGATTACAATACTCTTCCTTTACTGTGTACAAGGAAGTAATAATATAATAATATTACGAATAATGTACTAATAATACAATGCAATATAATAATAATACATAATACAATACAAAAATAATATGTAAAACTAATCAAACTAGATTAAAAATGACCTTATTAATCCCACAAAATGCAACAGTTGCAGTGAATATGATTGTTATTGAAGGATGACCAACAATAAACTTTATTTCGTAAATGGTTTATTAAAAATTGAATAAAAATGATATGCGATGTCACCTGGAAAAAGATATAGAAGTTATGTAAATTTAGCACTTTGAAAATTAATAACAAATGCTACGTTTAGTAATAGGATAATTGTATCCTACTACTATACTTATTTCTTTTTGAGTTTTACTTCTCAATAATTAAAAATAATTAATATACAACTCTGCTAAGATCCAACTCTTGCTTGGTTTCCTAGAGTGCCCTTGTACTCCTACACCACTTCGGAAGCCCCTGAAGAACGGAGTATTAATAGGAGATACAAAGAAGAGCGGGGCCCTAAAGGGGACGCCATTATAGCAGCGGCTCCTTTGCCCGCGGGGCTCCTCACTTTATTACACGGCCCTAAACTGTCGGGCTTTTAACATCTGCTACTGTAGCGGTAGGTGGCGTCTTATCGGAGCATTAGGCTTGATGGAACTCCTCCCGATCCGTCGGTAGCCGAGGAATTTTCTCTAAATCGTCCTGGATCGGCAGTCAGGGCGATAGGATAGCATCAAGAGAGATCGCCTCCGTTTTAGGACGAAGGCTTGATACCGGAGTGATCCCGAAGGAGGCCGCCGAAACCTCCGAATCCCGGTTGGATCCAAGTATGAGGACATGCCGTATTTAACCTACAACGTAACCGAAATGGCGATTTCCATTAAATTATGTTAGATAATTAATCAGGGAAAAACTATTATTATGGTTTGGTAGAATTACCAAATCGAGCTCCATGTACGCAATGGAGTTCCGTAAAAGCCGATAAACGTGTTTCGATATAGACGGCAGCACCAATAAGGCTCTGACGACAATTTTGCCAGGTCAACCCTGTATTTCCCCCCTAAAACTCTTTAAATTTTCCCCTAAATTCACCAATTTTAACCCTAATTTTTCCTCTAAATCCACCAACTTTAATCCTAAATGATTAATTCTTATTTTTTTATTAGTATGACAAAAATTAGTAGTATAAGATAAGAATAAATGATTAGAAAAATAAAAAATACCCCACAGGGTGAATAAATCCCTTAAATCTAGAGGAGAAAACCCCAACCTGGTAACACTGACGATTTAGATGAAACTTGCTTAAAGTCTTGAAGCAGTTAACTGCCATTTATATAGTCTATTCACGAAAATAAACAGGAAAAAAAGCTTTTTATGCTAAATTATGATCATTTGAATGGTAATTAAATTCTCTACAAAGCATAACAGCAACAAAAATTAATATTTTATTGAACCAGTATTAGTAAAGATACCAGCCGTATTCAACTTTATAGTTGTGTTTTTAGTTTTCTACAGCTATTAGGTATTTTTTATACTATTCTGCGAAGGTTCACTTGGAAACCCGTTCACTTTTTACTAGTTTTTACTAATTACTAAAAAAAAAAAATGAATTGCTCCTATGTGAGCAAATATACAGCAAACAATTTAAATGATCTTTGCAACCAAAGCTGTAAGGAAAGTCCAATGAGTGGACACACCATTCTTGTATAACTTCTATATTTTTATGTATACTATTTTATTTTTTCATATTTTACTATATTTATTATTCTTGTATCTTGCTTTTTCTTAGGCCGAAACTTCATCACACATTAAAACAGCATATTTTATCATTGTGTGTTTCATTCCTGACATTACCCGAATTCTTTATATCATCTACGGTCAACTGTACCTCCACCATTAATGACTTTAGAGCTAGATTAGCTTCTGTAGAGAGTAAATTGTCTATTGCTTTTCTATAATGGGTCATTTTCCTGAAAAAGTCAAATTTCTGTTCTGCTTTATTTTTGCTAACATGACTCAACATTTTCCCTCCAAAATTCATTCGGAATACTCCTTTGCATATTAAAACGTGAATATATCCACAACTTAGCTGCATGCGTATTTCTTGAATGGGAAATTTTCTAACAAATGCCTCCATGACAGAATGAACGTGTCTTTAATAAGTAATGGAAGTTTTATAAGGGATTCATAAATTATTAGCCACTTCTATAATTTTGTTTTTATTGAAAACTATCGTAGTTTAAAGTGTTATACATTCATCTTCAGTTCTAAAAACACACAAAAATTCAAAAATAAGCAGTTTAAAATACAGTTTGATTTTATTATACATATTAAATGTAATGTAATATAAATTATAAAACATTTATGAATTTAATTAAGACAAGAGATCAAATACATGTTGGTACTCACCAAGGTTTAAGAAGATTATATCAAACAGAAAAGGTTTGTTCTCTCACTGAACTAGTAATGGAAATGACTGTAATAGAAGAAAGGTGAGGTGTTTGTAGATAAATGCTACGGTTTAGGGAGAAGGATCGGGGTTTTCCCAGTAATTCCGGAAGTAATTGTCTTAATTGGGAATAAATTTATATTACATTTAATTCAATATGCTTAATAAAACCAGACTGTATTGTATTTTAAATTGTTTATTTTAGAATTTGTGTGTGATTTTAGAACAGAAGATGAATGTATAACATTTGAAACTTGTTTTCAATAAATAAAAAAAATTATAGAAGTAGCAAATAATTTATCAACACCTAATTAGATTGATCCTTCTATACTATCGTACGGATGTCAACTGACCAATTAGATTGATCCTTCTATACTATCATACGGATGTCAACTGACCAATTAGATTGATCCTTCTATACTATCATACGGATGTCAACTGACCAATTAGATTGATCCTTCTATACTATCGTACGTAGGTCAACTGACCAATTAGATTGATCCTTCTATACTATCATACGGATGTCAACTGACCAATTAGATTGATCCTTCTATACTATCATACGGATGTCAACTGACCAATTAGATTGATCCTTCTATACTATCATACGTAGGTCAACTGACCAATTAAATTGATCCTTCTATACTATCATACGGATGTCAACTGACCAATTAGATTGATCCTTCTATACTATCATACGGATGTCAACTGACCAATTAGATTGATCCTTCTATACTATTATACGGATGTCAACTGACCAATTAGATTGATCCTTCTATACTATCATACGGATGTCAACTGACCAATTAGATTGATCCTTCTATAATATCATACGTAGGTCAACTGACCAATTAAATTGATCCTTCTATACTATCATACGGATGTCAACTGACCAATTAGATTGATCCTTCTATACTATCATACGGATGTCAACTGACCAATTAGATTGATCCTTCTATACTATCATACGGATTTCAACTGACCAATTAGATTGATCCTTCTATACTATCATACGGATGTCAACTGACCAATTAGATTGATCCTTCTATACCATCATACGGATGTCAACTGACCAATTAGATTGATCCTTCTATACTATCATACGGATGTCAACTGACCAATTAGATTGATCCTTCTATACTATCATACGGATGTCAACTGACCAATTAGATTGATCCTTCTATACTATCATACGTAGGTCAACTGACCAATTAAATTGATCCTTCTATACTATCATACGGATGTCAACTGACCAATTAGATTGATCCTTCTATACTATCATACGGATGTCAACTGACCAATTAGATTGATCCTTCTATACTATTATACGGATGTCAACTGACCAATTAGATTGATCCTTCTATACTATCATACGGATGTCAACTGACCAATTAGATTGATCCTTCTATACTATCATACGTAGGTCAACTGACCAATTAAATTGATCCTTCTATACTATCATACGGATGTCAACTGACCAATTAGATTGATCCTTCTATACTATCATACGGATGTCAACTGACCAATTAGATTGATCCTTCTATACTATCATACGGATTTCAACTGACCAATTAGATTGATCCTTCTATACTATCATACGGATGTCAACTGACCAATTAGATTGATCCTTCTATACCATCATACGGATGTCAACTGACCAATTAGATTGATCCTTCTATACTATCATACGGATGTCAACTGACCAATTAGATTGATCCTTCTATACTATCATACGGATGTCAACTGACCAATTAGATTGATCCTTCTATACTATCGTACGGATGTCAACTGACCAATTAGATTGATCCTTCTATACTATCATACGGATGTCAACTGACCAATTAGATTGATCCTTCTATACTATCATACGGATGTCAACTGACCAATTAGATTGATCCTTCTATACCATCATACGGATGTCAACTGACCAATTAGATTGATCCTTCTATACCATCATACGGATGTCAACTGACCAATTAGATTGATCCTTCTATACTATCATACGGATGTCAACTGACCAATTAGATTGATCCTTCTATACTATCATACGGATGTCAACTGACCAGTTAGATTGATCCTTCTATACTATCATACGGATGTCAACTGACCAATTAGATTGATCCTTCTATACTATCATACGGATGTCAACTGACCAATTAGATTGATCCTTCTTTACTATCATACGGATGTCAACTGACCAATTAGATTGATCCTTCTATACTATCATACGGATGTCAACTGACCAATTAGATTGATCCTTCTATACTATCGTACGTAGGTCAACTGACCAATTAGATTGATCCTTCTATACTATCATACGGATGTCAACTGACCAATTAGATTGATCCTTCTATACTATCATACGTAGGTCAACTGACCAATTAAATTGATCCTTCTATGCTATCATACGGATGTCAACTGACCAATTAGATTGATCCATCTATACTATCATACGGATGTCAACTGACCAATTAGATTGATCCTTCTATACTATTATACGGATGTCAACTGACCAATTAGATTGATCCTTCTATACTATCATACGGATGTCAACTGACCAATTAGATTGATCCTTCTATACTATCATACGGATGTCAACTGACCAATTAGATTGATCCTTCTTTACTATCATACGGATGTCAACTAACCAATTAGATTGATCCTTCTATACTATCATACGGATGTCAACTGACCAATTAGATTGATCCTTCTATACTATCATACGGATGTCAACTGACCAATTAGATTGATCCTTCTATACTATCATACGGATGTCAACTGACCAATTAGATTGATCCTTCTATACTATCATACGGATGTCAACTGATCAATTAGATTGATCCTTCTTTACTATCATACGGATGTCAACTAACCAATTAGATTGATCCTTCTATACTATCATACGGATGTCAACTGACCAATTAGATTGATCCTTCTATACTATCATACGGATGTCAACTGACCAATTAGATTGATCCTTCTATACTATCATACGGATGTCAACTGACCAATTAGATTGATCCTTCTATACTATCATACGGATGTCAACTGACCAATTAGATTGATCCTTCTATAGCTCTTTTTATGGATCTGGCATTGAATGATTTCTATCTTCGAATCTTTTTGTTCTGTTACCCAAAACGATTTGAGCCGCTAGAAAGACGAGGAGCTTATCTTATAAGGAACCTTTTTAAAAAAAAAATTGTGTGCAGCTCGATAATATCGGCAAGTAATAAAGCAACGCATTCGTTTTTGCTTTGTCTGACTCTTTTCAGCCAAGCAGTACTTTTTTCCCTGGGTAGCACCTTTAGTTGTCCTCTTAATAGGACTTTTGGATTACTTAAAAATGGATTACGCCCTTTTGAACTCTCTATTATTATTGTTATATTATTTATATTATTACTCTCTATATTATATTATCTCTCTATTACTAGGCGGATTAAGTTAAAGAGGTGAGGGAATGAAAAAAACTACAGTTTTTTAAAAATAACTTTCTAAATTTTACACAAATCAAAACTTATTAAATAAATAAAATTAATTAAAGCGAAGGGCGAAGATTGAAATTAATTGCGCGGCTCCGGCTATTTCCTAGGATCCAATTTAATCGGAATGCTCGAAAGACGAAGTGAGCTAAATTTAAATAAGCTAACTGTTCTTTCTTGCAATTACTTCTTGTGATTAATATTTAACATAACTTCTTTATTCGGATTTGAGTATACTTCATTTCATTAAAAATGTTTATAGAGATAATAATATTATAATAGGTACAGATCTATAGCTGTCTCGAAAATGAATCTTATATACCGCGCAAGAAAAAAAAAAAATTACTTACCTTGTTTACTTAGAGTGATGTAATGAACCATAATAAAAATACGGAACCACCTCAAATGAAAATATTTAGCACCTGCAGAACGCACAGAACACGTAAGACCATCATGCATGGTCCTTATGGCGAAAGGGGACGACACATTAGTTTGTTTCTAGGACAACAGATGGCGGCACTTTCGGGCGTTCTTGTTTACGTATACATATTTATTTATAAACAATTTCATTTTTACGTGATTATTTGAAAATTAGGTCTTGAATATAATTTATCTATCGTAGATATATGTAAGGTCATATTCTTTAAAATTTTAATTAAATTATGATTAGTACCTACAACATACTATTATCAGAGTTACTATTGTAATAAATCCCAAATACTGAATCAGAATATTAATGACAACAGAAATGAATTTGATAGGAATTATTCTACTAATTTCAAAGAGAAAAACATTTGTAATCAGAAAGAATCGTAATATAATTTATAATTATTATATAATGATTAGTGGTCATAATCTATATTAATCGCACTCCTGTGAAATATCTCACACAATAAAACTAAATATTGAGGATTACCTCAACACTATAAATATAATGCTCATATAACACTATAATTTAAACTATATAATATGTGTCAATGTGTTAATATAGTATAATTAATGTCAGTTTAATATAATTTAATTTAAATGTAGTTATATATTATCTGAAAAAAAAATAAGTCTGAAAATCGGCTAGGATTAGTCCGTATATGTCTAGTGATATCATATTATCATCTATTGATGCCATGATTCCGAAACCACGAGAAACGCAGAAATAGTGTGTTATCCTCCTTGAGAAATTTTTCTTGAGAAGATCCTTTCCGAGTTTGGCAGCCTTAATTTTTTTTATTGATGCCCGAACGAAAAAAAATTATAGAAAGCAAAAAAGGGAGAAATTTACTCTTGTTTATAGATCAGTGTTCCCGACAAATCCTCAGTTTTGATTGAATTGATTGTTTTTACTTTTTTATTATATTTCCTGGAAAAATTCGATGTTTTTTTCCTGTTGAATGTTGAAACTCCTATAAAATAAGATAAATGAGCATATTTTCAAAAATTTCCATCGAAAATCCCTTTCTGATCCTCAGTTGACTGGACTATGTGGCTTGAACGGTATAACTTCCTCCCAATACCTGAAACTATAAGATTCCACATTTCAATAAATATTTGTTTGAAAATTTTCAAATCTATTTTCCGGCATTTTCCTAGACTATTGTTTCCCTAACAAAGAGGGGGAAAACTATTTGATTCTGTCTCTCTGGTACCTTCCGTCCCCTTTCGTCTCAACTTGCTAGCAGCGAGACCTATGACATTTAGTGCTCATTTCATAATTTACATCCCCGCTAGAATTCAAATTACCACCTGGTGAAGAAATGAAAAAATACTCCGGGACACTCTTTTAATACGCGGTCTACCGTTTTACGGTATCTTTAAAACTATAAATTGAATTATACTCTATCTTTAAAGTCCATTGTGCCTAAGTAATTTTTTTAATTTTAAAAACGTGATTTGGGACAGAGTGAGGGAATGAAAAATTTAATATTAATTTATTTTTCTCTTTAATCATATAGGAGCGGGGTAGTTCAGTGGGTAAGGTACTGCGCTACTAATCTCAAGGTCCCGGGTTCGAGACCGGCTGAGGCAGATAATTATTTATTCTATATTCAGCCGTGGATCAACCCTATGGGATCGGGAGACCCTCCTGGGTATCACCCAACAGCCTTTATAAAGTGGATACCCTTAATTGGGGGAAAAACCTGGCGGTTGAGCGTGATCTTGGCCGAATCACCTCCTTGCACAACCGTTGGCCTAGAAACAGTATGGTCCTTACCAAGTACTGAACCCAAGACCCTTATCGGGTTGTAGTGGCACAGGTTTTTTTTTTTTTCTTTAATAATTATAATGGCGTCATTTTTTGTTTTTAATTATTAGTTTACTAAATATATCTTTATTTATATATAAAAAAAAAAAAAAAAAAAAAAAAAAAAAAAAAAAAAAAAAAAAAAAAAAAAAAAAAAAAAAAATCTGACATATTCCATTGCCAGAGAAGCTATATAAACGAGAGGAAATGGATTCGTCCTTTCTTGGAAAATGACCCTTATATTTTGTATTGGCTAATAATGTTTATGAATTTTATAAAAACCACAAAAGTCTTATTGATGATTATTTAATTCTCAAAAATGATAAAAAATTCTTAGGAAAAAAAAACTTTGGAACTCTCCCCCACAGTCGTATATGGGGGGCCCTCGAATGAAGTGGTAAAGAACTTTCCCCTCCCTCCCCCGTTTAATATGTTACGGTGGAGCGGAGAGACAAGTTGATCCTCGCCCTAATGAAAAACATATTCCCCGATGATTCAGGAAAATTGATAAAGATGGGAGCCTAATCAGGTTAGTGACCGGTCACCGTTTTGTTATTGGATTGAGCCTCTTTGTTCCACTGACGGCCCACACTTTTCTTGTCACTCCTGATGACCTCTTTATTATCCACTCCTGCACTTTAGCTTATTGTCTTTGCCATCTGTTGGATCCTTTTTGCCTGCGGTTTCGTCGATGCCGTCATCGTCTACAGAACCATATGCAAATAATATATTATAGGGCCAATTGTACCACAGCCTGTTCTAACCGAGTATTATCTCACATACGAATGTTCTAAAGAAATCAAAATAGAGTCGAACCTCTGCATATCGAACTTTTTTTTAGGAACCTTGAATTTTTATAATAATAAAAATATTCAGTTGACTTCCGCATGATGGTATAGAAGGATCAATTTAATTAGGGATTGATAAATTATTTGCCACTTCTATAAATTTGTTTTATTGAAAACTAGTTTCGACTGTTATATATTCATCCTCATCCATCTATAACAGGAAAAACAATTACTCACCGGCATTACTTGAAAAAATCCTGACCCTTAAACCGTTTACCTATAAACATGCTACCTTTCGTTCATTGTTAGTTCAATGCGAGAAGAAACCAGTACATACTTTTCTGTTTGATATAATCCATTTAAACCTTGGTGAGTACCAATATATATTTGATTTCGTGTCTTAATTAAATTCATAATTCATAAATGTTTTATAATACTGATTTATGTTAATCTAATTTAATATGTATAATAATACCAAAATATATTTTGAGTTGCTTATTTTTGAATTTTTTTGTGTGTTTTTAGATCTGAGGATGAATGTATAACATTCGAAACTAGTTATCAATAAAACAAATTTATAGAAGTGGCAAATAATTTATCAATCCCTAAAAAAAATATAATTATAAAATATAATATAATTAAAAAATATTCTGTCTATCGAATAAAATTTCTATGTGCCGAACACAAAATTCCCATTTAAGAAAATATACATTGTCATTGTCATCAAAAAGAGCCCTCAGTTTACGTACATAACAATGGCTAATAATTAAGTAACAAAAAAAAATGTTTCACTGGTTTACAAAGCAATGGAAATTCGGTGAAGATCTTGTTTAAGAAGAAGCACAGGAGTACCTAAATTCTCTGAATCTCTTGGCTAATATAGAGTGAAATTTTCATTTTAAATTCAGTTTAACTTTGCCTTTCTTGTTCTAAACATAACGACGGTGATGAATTATATACAATAAGTATTAGAAGCTATTTTGGGCGAAAACAGCGTTTTTTTTTTGTTTGTTTTTTTCTCGAATACCCTAAAGAATTTAATTGTATCCTAAAAAGGGTGAAAATTGCAATCTTTCTATATATCGATTTTTTTTTAAGGAACCTTCGATATATATATATATACATATATATATATATATATATATATATATATATATATATATATATATATATATATATATATATATATTTCGATGTTCGATATATAGAGGTTAGACTGTACTAAGGAAATCTATTAAATGTGTTAATGAATACGAATTTTACAATTTAATAGAAAGCAATTAGCACAAAAGGCGCTAGTGAGGCGACCGCTACAAATAAGGCGGCCATATTGTAAAGTTGTACCATAATCAGTTATTTCAAGGGTTGCAGATATTTTTTTACTTGCGTGGAGGTTTTTAGGTTATTGATCGAAGGTCAATGTGTAATTTTCTTGAATTAAAGGTCTTGCTAATGACCATTTATTTGTAACAATTGCAGTGCCTGTTACTTGTGACGTCATAAAACAAATTATGGAAAATGATTTCATTTAAAATAACGGGTTTTTTTTTCCCAAAACCGGCTATTTGCATTGGTTTATAACCGATCGGTTATTAAAGAAGTTAAAATAACTGCCAATATCGTTCTGGAGCTTACGAGAGGCCTGGAGCAGATCGAAGAAAACCTACCCACTGAGCTACCGAAGCTTAAAAATGTATTGTGCAGCTATGAAATTAACAATAATATATTAGTGTAACAAATTAAATAAATAATTTAAAATAGGACTGTATACACGGGAAAATAAAACAATTGAATAATTGATAAATTTAATTAATATAAAAAAATAATTAAACATAAATAAATAAATTATAATGGAGATATAGCCGACCTGCTGTTAAATATGTGCTGACGTTTCGGCCCAAGTTCTAGTCCTTCATCAAAGTTGATTCTTTGACAGTTGGTAACAGAAAGGCAATATTTTCATATTTAAAACTTGTAAGATAATTTATTTGTTTCATCAGAAGAGAATGAAATATATCTTCATTTCAACGGAATCAGAAATCTTTAAAACTGAAATTATTTATTTTATTTTTAGTTTTAGTTTTATTAAACCTACTATAATTTAGAAATGTGGAAATGTCAGTAAAAATATTAAATAATACTTTCGATATAATTTCAATCATATTGAATATATCGAAAGTATAGTTAATAAAAAAATAGTTAATAAAAGAAGAAATAAAATAAGAAGAATAGTTAATAAAAAAAAAAATAAGTGGCAACATTAAATTTTTTTCACAGTTGTATATGGTGTATGATACTAAAATACCACGATACAGTTTGATCGATCAAATGTTAAATAGATTTGAAGATCTGAAGCTCTATTTTTAAATATTAAATATATTAATAGGCTATTAACTTAGGCATAAGCCTAAAATATGCTTCAAATTATCTGATTGGTCATTTATAATTTTTGTACACACGATAAATTTCGAATAAGTAATAAAATAGTATAATGTTAATTTAATTTTTTTTTCTTCAAATAATAATTATTTATAAATCTTGTAAACACCTGAAAAAGGAAATTATATGCGTAGAAAGCTCTACAGAGAAGGATATTAGTTCATTTCTTCCCCTTTAGATGGCCCTATACCTAATAAACTATTTTATTTAAAATAAAGTGATGAAATAATTAAGAATAAAATTAATTTCAAAAGCCCGGAGACATTTTAATATTTTTTTCTCTCTCACTAATAAAGAGTTATAGAATTTTGGCCACTAAATCGGTAATTTTCCACTGTGCGACTGTGGCTTCTTAGCATTTAAGAGACATGTGGATCGGGCGAATATGGGAAAAATCTAAGCTGGAAAAGTGCCTGTATTTTTCTCTAGACTAAAAGCCGTTTTAGACAAAGCGACTCCTGGAAGTGCCATTATGAAAAGCCACCCCCAACTCCTCCCCCCTCACTATTGGCTAAAACGTTTCCCGGTTACTGCCTTCGCTTGTGAATGTTTAAACAAAGTTTAAACAGGCTCTCCTCTTCATGAATTTTATAAGCCAGTCTCACCTTAACAGGAAGCTCTTTTCTATGGATCCGATTGACAAAGACAGAGGGTATACAGAGGAAATGGCTACTTTCACATTCAAGAGAGGGTTTCTTCAAGAATAAATTACCTGAAAAGTAGAAGAACAACAATTAAAATTTTGTGAATAATGAAATGAGTTTGAAATGAAAGCTTCTATCATACTAAATAAAATTTAGTCTTAACTAAATTAATCTTAATTAGTCTTAAATTAGTCTCAGTCTTTACTAAATAAAATTCATCTTTATTCTAGTAGTTATAATTAGTAGTTTCTATGTATATGATTATATCTTTCATATCATACATTGTCTTTCTTTCTTTTTTTTTGACAATATTTTAAATATCTTTATTTTCATCATTTTTAGCCTATGTTTCTTTATATTGTAAATTTTTTTTATCATACTGCCTGATCTTACTGTTTGTTAATTTTTTTTTTTTACTATTACTGGTGCTGCCATTGTCGTCACACCTATTGTTATCTCCTTTTTTCTTAGCCCTGATAATGGCCTAAAAGTTAGTCCGAAACTTCGGCACAAAATATAATAAGTTTTTTTGCTTATTTGTTTGTTTATTCATCGACTGCACCCCCCAATCAAGCTTTTTCTACCTACATAAAATTTCTTAAGCGAGAAGTTGGTCGGGAGGTGCGGTCAAAGAGTTACACTTTTATAAGTAAACTTATATATTTTGTGCCGACGTTTCGGCCTAAATTTTAGGCCAACTTTAGGGCTAAAAGGAAAACAAAAGAACAACAATGAAAAACGACAGATGCAGTACCAGTAACAGTAAAAAATGATAAAAACAGAAATTACAAGAAAGATAAAAAAGTATGAAGTATAAAAAGAAAAATATAACACTAAATTACATAATACAAGTGACAAATGAAAAAGTAAAATAAAATAAAATAAATGAAATAACAATATAAAAGTAAATTGAAATTAAAATAATGCTTTATTTACACAGAGAATAGTAAAATATGTGAAACCTATTAATTAAAAAGATAAATGGTAAGAAGGTTTGGTAATATGTGAAGCATACAGAGATAGTTGTGATATGACAAGTTATGCTTAGAAAATATGACAATGATGTTTAAGAAGTTGACATTGTTGTTGACTTCGTTAATATCATTATCAACCAACTTCTCGCTTAAGATATACATCTACGGTCAACAAAAACTCCCTCCAATCTAAATAAAATTTGTACCTCATTTATTAGATAGCATTGTACCTCCACCAGCTCCGAAACGATGGCAAGATGCTGTAGCATCCAATAGATAAAATTAATTAAGTTAGAATTAAGGCGTAATTACAAGTTACTTTTGCAAACAGAAGTGAGCCCCGTCACAGGTATGATGAAATTTTTATTTAATAGCAAAAATATTTAGGCATATCAATCCTACCTTAAAATGTATCCAAGATACAGAAGAAGGATCAAAGACCAGAAATTAGCGATTAGTGAAAAATTGATCAAGAGAAAGAAAAAATGGGGATAGGAAAAAAAAAAAAATAAATAAATAAAATTTGTTTATTAATTTATTAGACACTTGTTAATAGAGATAGACAATATTAGGTGTGTTCCAACACGAGTTTTGAATGTCATCAAACTGTCGGGCGCATGTGGGGTACAGGTTTTGGAATGGAGAAACCGTATTGCGCATGCGCCGACAGTTTGATGATTGTCAAGATTCGTGTTGGAATAGACTTATTATCACTTTCAATTACTATTTTGTATAAAATTGAGACTGCTACTGTACAATTATTTTATGAATAAATTGTATTTGGTCGTTGAAATTGTCTGCTTTAGGCTGCGGACGACTTAAAATCGCTTCGCGATCGACGTCTGTATTATAGGGTAAACATAATAAAATAATGCTGACATTTTTCATATCCAACAGTGAGTCAGGTCTTGATATTAGTTTAACATATAATCTGGATGATGTTTTTTTTTTTGTTTCTTTTCCTTAGGGAAAAAAGTCGAGGTGAGATTACAGTTTTGTGAAGGCGGTGAGATATTCTTTTCCTACTAAGAGCTATAGGCGTCGATTCATGGCTGAAGAAACCTTGAAGTTCAATAGTGTCCGTAAATGAGCCTTCTTTTTGGAGTCTGGTTTAAAAATAGTGTAACCACTTACATTATAGGTGAGTGGGAATGCTGAAATAGTTGGATCGGCTTTATGGGGTAGTTAAGGATATAATTATTCCATCAAATTCTTATCATCCTTGTCCAGAAAAACACTATACATTTTTGGCTCCTACAGGCCAGAAAAAATTCTATTTTTTACGGAACAAATTTAAAAAAATATATATTATTTAGATGTCTGACTTTTTTGAGTTCTTAGAAAAAAAAAGGCCGCCTAATTGATAGTAAATCTTTCATCATTGGTGCTAGCTCTTTTAGGAATTCTTTACCCATTTCTATTCGTCTATCCTCCACTAATTTTTTTTTTTTTTAACACCACTTAATAACCCTTAACCTGTTTAGTAATCGTAATCAAACCATCGTTTCGATGTAAAAAATATCTATTTGTCATTAATAATTAATATTGGTGAGAACCGCTGGGATCTCCTGGAGCCCTGCTTTGCCATCCACATGTGGGGGCAAAACTTGGTTCGGAATTCCCTGGGCAGATTGTAAATATTGTATATAGATATGAATGTGTTTTCTAATGATCTATTTTATTTTTATTCAACATAAATTTTCTTATCTTGATTGTTATTTCGTTATTTAATTTTCTATCCATTTATTTCTATTGTAATGTACATATTTTTTCAATTATTGTAATTTCTTTTTATTTCATTTTGTTCATTTTTATTTTATTTATTCAATTTATTTTTTATTATTTTATTTTTATTATTTATATTTTTTTTCCTTTTCACTTTGTATATATGGTATGAATGGTTTCTTTCAGCCCTAATTCCTATTACCCTTGAGTGTGGCAGCTTGTATTATTTCTCAATAAAAATATTTATTTTTTTAAATAATTAATATTAATAGATACTTGATAGAAAAGTAATCTTTAGTAAATATTATAATATAGAAAAATGGGCAATTAATCAGATCATTGCAGCAATTCTTAGGAGGCTTTAGTACGAGAATAAAATTATTTTCATATATATATATATATATATATATATATATATATATATATATATATATATATATATATATATATATATATATATTCATTTTCATAAATTAGGATTAGAATATTAGTTGACAGAAAAATAATTCCGTGACTATCAATTTTAGTCACTATAAATTTTATTTTTATTTATGAATGAATGATCAATTATTGGAATGTACTTCATATTCAAGCCTCTTTGTTCTGTTGTGCGTTTGGAATTGTTAGTTCCTCTTCCGGGGTCGAATCGAGTTCAACACTGATTCCTTTTTCCCTAAAAATCCCTCGAATTGAACGCCAGTGTTGCCCTCGGTAACAAATGCAGCAATGACACCCCTGAAATTGTATCGAATCAATTACCGTTTCGATACATTTATTGTTTAAGTTGTACAAAGGCCTGTAAACAGGATGAATATTGTAGCCATTACGCTAACTGATATTGGCAGCTCGGAGAGAGATTCGAGGGCGGAGAAGAGGGCGGCAAAAACTATTAACGCGGGGGGGGGTCGGACGATTTGTATGGATCAACGTTTCCCCCACCCCCGGGCAACCAGCCAATAGGAACTAATTATTACAGAGTTTTACACCGGACTTTTGACTAGTGCCATATCAATGATTAAGGGCTCAGAGTAAAGTTTAATAAAGCACTCTAATGGGGGAGTTTAAATCCACCGAGTGTACCCAAAACAGCGGGATGGCAACTCTTCAATAATGCACCGCCTCATTCCGCTCTTCCACTCCCGGGCTACAACTTTAAATCAAATCCAACTCCGCTCTAATGAAAAACATTGCACTTTGCTAATAACTACCTCTTTGTTCGATATTATTATCGATTCGGGGTTAATTAATTGGTTTTAATAATTACCGAGCTCGTTGTTTAACGATGTTATTCATATCGCTTTTTATAGACAAAATGTATCCTGTGTTGTTAGCAGAGTACTATGGCCTTTTTAAAATGTTCGCGGGTTGTATATTAAAAAAAAAAAGCTCTGGATGTTTATTTAATTTGATAAATCTAAAAAAAAATTATTTTTAAGAGGTATTCTAATTTAATTGAGGAGTTTTCTATCGAATTTAATATAACGACTTTTGGAAAATTACTACAAAAAAATTATTGGGATTATTTCATAGAGATAAGGAAAATACTGATTTGTAGCACCTCTTTGACAGAGGAAAATTTTAAGTTTGAAGTATTGAATATATATAACAGATATGAAAATATTTATAATAATAATATATGTAGGGATATATATACAGGGTCTATGTACAATTCCTTTCATTACCCAAGAGTATTCTAAGGTTATCACTACTATATATTATTACGGTAGTATAGATCCCTTTTCCGGCTCTCAGGAGCAATGGATTTTGACTAGTGAGTTATCAAAAGAAATAGAGTTTCACGGAGAAGTGACGAATTCCAATTTTGTTTCTTAAAATCTTACAAGGGCTTAAATAAAAGTGATGAAAAAACTGGAAGGTTTCAAAACTTTGACGACTGAGAGTCGGCGGATCGAGACGGGATGAGTTGGGTTTTAAAGATTTTGACGCGGGCATCACTAAATCCTTTGGATCATATTGGTCCAGCTTTTTAAAGCTTTAAAATCTACCGTTTTCGAGATAATGCACGATATAGGTCCGCACGGGCCCTATGCCATCTTACGTACGAATTACGAACGTTTTTAAGTACGAATTTATTAAGTACGAATTACGTACGTGTCGTTGTCATGGCAACTTTATACATGTAAAAACAAGTTGAGTCTGTATACAAAAACTTTTTAATAAGTTTTAAATTAATCTATTAAAATGTTTTTTTAGGTTTCTATGAATGATTGAGAAGATTATATATTCTTTTCTGTGTCCAACCCTAAAGGGTAATGTTAAATATGAATACTACACATATAAAATGGTAAAGCTGAGTCTTATTGCTTAGCTTACTTATTTATACTGTTACTTCAACATGATCATTATAAACTATGTTTATAACTATCATTATAACTGCTTTACCAAATGTGTTTGTTAAATAAAGTTTCATGGTAATATTATATTGCTTCTAACATTATACGCAGAAACATGCTTCTCCGATATAACTAATTAACTTATACTTGGGATGCATTAGGGAGGAGATATACAGATGTCTAATGCGAGAGTTCTCGCTCGGGCATACTAGTTAATTAATATTGCAATGAAATAAACTGAACATCTTTTAGATGTAGAATATTAATACTTAAAAAAATCATTGTTTTGGAGAAGTGGATGTATTAATTTCTGATAGATAACTGCAGGATCTTTCGGAGCCTGTATCAATGTAAAAACAGCCTGTTTTTGTTATAAGGACCTCTCGAAGGACCTTTATCCTCGCCAAAACTAGTATTATTTATAGAGCGTTACAATATATGCATACATTTCCCCCTCCTCCTCCCTCTTACCCGACCCACGCTTCCTTACGCGATTCCTAATATGCTTTTCGAAGCTAATAGCATCAACGGGTACGAACTCGGAGATTGTTAAAAACAGCGGCTTTTCGTAGCGAGACCCTCCCTCCCTCCCTAATCTAGCGAGCTTACCTAAATAATTTTCAGATCTAATTTCTTATACGGGAAGAAGGAGTCGAATGTTAAAATAGACTATTTTAGCGTTAATTCTAATGTCCCTCTACTCGCTAACATAGTCCGTTCCGATTTAATAACAAGGCAGGATCTTTCGGAGCCTGTATCAATGTAAAAACCGTCTATTTTTGTTGTAAGGACCTCTCGAAGGACCTCTATCCTCGCCAACGTTGTCAACGTTTCGCCAATCCAGGCATCATTAGGACAACAATATCAGATCACATAAATGCAGACGAGGAAAAACACATCTCTCACTAATAATCTAAAAAAGACTAACAAAATACAGATTTTACATTTCCACATGACCATTCAATAGTACATGTTGTATTAGTAAATGTTGTACTGTCTTCGAGTAATTTTCTATATTAATTTGGTTGATACTTTCTTTATGTTGATGTTAGTAGTGATTTGGATTGACTTTTGACTTTTCATTTTTATATGCTTTTACGAGAACAGCAATGTGGACTGGGAATCTTTGGTTCGAACCCGGCCTGAGGGGGTTGACTTTAATTTCTTGACTATCTCAAGGAATAAAACTCAACCTTCTTCCTCTGGCTGAATTGGTTGATAACCTGTTGGCAGGGCCGTAACTGGAAAGGAAACGGTAGGCAACAGGCACATGCCCCGAGGAGGGAGGGGGGCAAAAGAGGCACATGCCCCGAGGAGGGAGGGGAGCAAATTCCGAGCGAAATTTTATTTTTAGGATAAATAGAAAATATTTGTTTCTGTTTTTTCATTTTATTTTTATTTTAGTTCAGTCAATATAATGACAATATTAAAAAAAAATAAAAAAATTCTGTTCTAATACAGCCCATGAAGAGTCTTGGGTTTAGCAGTTGTAAGGACCGTACTGTTTCCCATCGGGTCGATCCAGGGCTGATGACATTATAAATAATTATTTCTTACTGCTGGTCTCGAACCCGGGACCAGGAGAATTGGAAGCACTGTGCCTTACTACTGAGCTAGCCCACTCCTTGTTAAAGTTATTATTTCTAAATATATTATCTAAAATACTGTTACAATACTGTTGAATTTTATAGGCGGGGGGAAGATGAAAGAAGAGGCGGCAAAATTAAGCTTTGAATGCCGTGGACCCCAACGCAAGAGATCTCCAAAAAACGTTGTTTATATTTTGTAAAAATATTTCTCAATCTCATTTTCAAGTAATGAACCTCTTGTAATTGATTATTATTTTTTCTAAGTTCATATCAAGTTAAGATATAATAAAAATAATACAAAACTATATTACAAACTTAAAGAAACTAGTACTGGAAAGCTTGATTTTTGATGAAGACCCTGCCTTACTCAAATATTTTTCAACTAAGATAATGTGAGGTAAGTACGCACTAAATTTTACAAAGTTCGACTTAAAATCAATGTAAAATCATTATTTTTGAAGTTAGATTTTTCTTCTTTTTTTTTTTAAATGTTCCTTAGAGGATCATGTTTAAATATTATATTAAAGCCCATACTTGAATCACGTCCATTTCTATGAGATTGATAATTCAATTTCAAAGTACCTAGTATGCACTTAAATAAATACATACTTATTAATAGCGGCCATGCTAGAAATATTGTTGGTACAGGTTTCATGGTGAAAAAGCAACTGAAACAAGCAATATTAAACTGCGAGACAATAAATGAAAGGATATTGAAGGGAAATTTTTCGATATGTCCCTGGTGAGTATACGTGCACCAACAGAAGAAAAAGCAGATGAAGAGAAGGAAAAGTTTTATGCACAGCTAGAAAGAACCTTCGACAAGTTTCCTAAATATGATGTTAAAATTATCTTTGGTGATTTTAATGAAAAAATTGGGAAAGAAAAATAACCTTGGAAGATCAGTCGGAAAGTATAATTGTCACAATACTGATGACAATGGATATAGAATTGTTGATTTCGCAGCCAGTAAGAACATGAAAATAGTAAGTACCACCTTTCGTAAAAGTACCAGCAAGTACCAGTTAGAAACCTGGATATCTCCAGATGGCAAGGCCAAAAACCAAATAGATCACGTGATGATAGAAATCAAGCATCAATGTGACATTGAAGATGTGAGGAGTTGCAGAGGGCGGATGTAGGCAGTGATCATTTCTTAGTGAAGGTGAAGTATAGGCAGAGATTGGTGATAAGTACAAAAGGCAAAAACAGGAAAAGTAACCAAAGGTAATAAACAATAAGGTAACTGCCTTAAAAACGCAATATATCCAAAAAGAATATGAAAGAAAAGTGGAGGAATATCCAGGAAGTGGACAACAACAAGAAGTAGAAGACATTGAAAATAAATGGGAAAAAATAAAGAGAGCTGATGTTAAGGCTGCTGAGGAAACAATAGGGTGTGGGAAATAGGAAGACTAGCCTAGCCACTGGTTTGACCAGGAATGTCAAATCTCTGTTGATGAAGAGATAAAGGCATACTTAAGGATGATATCTGTATCATCATGTATCTGTTCTCTGGAAGAACCACATCAACTGTAGAAAACTATGCAAACAAGAGAGAAGCCACCAAAAACTGTGCAGAAACAAAACGAGGAAGAAAGAAGAAGAAGATATAAAATCAATAATTGAAGATTTTGAGGGTAAAAACAGTAGAGGATTCTACCAAAGGTTGAAAGTACTAAGAAAAAGATTCCAACCTCAGAGAAGTTTTTCCAAAGAATACTATTGGAAGCAGAGAAGATATCGCTGTAAGATGGAGAAGCTATTTCAAGGAATTACTTAACCCCAGCCCAGAAAAGTCTCAAGAAATCTCAACGGAAAATCTACTATGTATATTAGAAGATATTACGCTCCTTGAACCTCCAGACCCAGAAGAAGTGGGTGATGTTTTAGTAAAGTTATATAATAACAATTATATAACTTTTCCAGCTGAGATGCTCAAATATGGAGGAGACATGTTGCACCATGAGATTTACGAGCTCATCCGACCAAAGAAGGAAAAAGTTTCCCCATTAAGCTTGACAGAGAGCTTAAGGACCTACATGGGGAGCCAGGTATATGACAGAGAGCTTAAGGACCTACATGGGGAGCCAAGTATAAGACAGAGAGCTTAAGGACCTACATGGGGAGCCAGGTATATGACAGAGAGCTTAAGGACCTACATGGGGAGCCAGGTATATGACAGAGAGCTTAAGGACCTACATGGGGAGCCAGGTAAATGACAGAGAGCTTAAGGACCTACATGGGGAGCCAGGTATATGACAGAGAGCTTAAGGACCTACATGGGGAGCCAGGTATATGAAAGAGAGCTTAAGGACCTACATGGGGAGCCAGGTATATGACAGAGAGCTTAAGGACCTACATGGGGAGCCAGGTATATGACAGAGAGCTTAAGGACCTACATGGGGAGCCAAGTATATGACAGAGAGCTTAAGGACCTACATGGGGAGCCAGGTATATGACAGAGAGCTTAAGGACCTACATGGGGAGCCAGGTATATGAAAGAGAGCTTAAGGACCTACATGGGGAGCCAGGTATATGACAGAGAGCTTAAGGACCTACATGGGGAGCCAGGTATATGACAGAGAGCTTAAGGACCTACATGGGGAGCCAGGTATATGAAAGAGAGCTTAAGGACCTACATGGGGAGCCAAGTATATGACAGAGAGCTTAAGGACCTACATGGGGAGCCAGGTATATGACAGAGAGCTTAAGGACCTACATGGGGAGCCAGGTATATGACAGAGAGCTTAAGGACCTACATGGGGAGCCAGGTAAATGACAGAGAGCTTAAGGACCTACATGGGGAGCCAGGTATATGACAGAGAGCTTAAGGACCTACATGGGGAGCCAGGTATATGAAAGAGAGCTTAAGGACCTACATGGGGAGCCAGGTATATGAAAGAGAGCTTAAGGACCTACATGGGGAGCCAGGTATATGACAGAGAGCTTAAGGACCTACATGGGGAGCCAGGTATATGACAGAGAGCTTAAGGACCTACATGGGGAGCCAGGTAAATGACAGAGAGCTTAAGGACCTACATGGGGAGCCAGGTATATGAAAGAGAGCTTAAGGACCTACATGGGGAGCCAGGTATATGACAGAGAGCTTAAGGACCTACATGGGGAGCCAGGTATATGAAAGAGAGCTTAAGGACCTACATGGGGAGCCAGGTATATGACAGAGAGCTTAAGGACCTACATGGGGAGCCAGGTATATGAAAGAGAGCTTAAGGACCTACATGGGGAGCCAGGTATATGAAAGAGAGCTTAAGGACCTACATGGGGAGCCAGGTATATGACAGAGAGCTTAAGGACCTACATGGGGAGCCAGGTATATGACAGAGAGCTTAAGGACCTACATGGGGAGCCAGGTATATGAAAGAGAGCTTAAGGACCTACATGGGGAGCCAGGTATATGAAAGAGAGCTTAAGGACCTACATGGGGAGCCAAGTATATGACAGAGAGCTTAAGGACCTACATGGGGAGCCAGGTATATGACAGAGAGCTTAAGGACCTACATGGGGAGCCAGGTATATGAAAGAGAGCTTAAGGACCTACATGGGGAGCCAGGTATATGACAGAGAGCTTAAGGACCTACATGGGGAGCCAGGTATATGACAGAGAGCTTAAGGACCTACATGGGGAGCCAGGTATATGAAAGAGAGCTTAAGGACCTACATGGGGAGCCAAGTATATGACAGAGAGCTTAAGGACCTACATGGGGAGCCAGGTATATGACAGAGAGCTTAAGGACCTACATGGGAGCCAGGTATATGACAGAGAGCTTAAGGACCTACATGGGGAGCCAGGTAAATGACAGAGAGCTTAAGGACCTACATGGGGAGCCAGGTATATGACAGAGAGCTTAAGGACCTACATGGGGAGCCAGGTATATGAAAGAGAGCTTAAGGACCTACATGGGGAGCCAGGTATATGAAAGAGAGCTTAAGGACCTACATGGGGAGCCAGGTATATGACAGAGAGCTTAAGGACCTACATGGGGAGCCAGGTATATGACAGAGAGCTTAAGGACCTACATGGGGAGCCAGGTAAATGACAGAGAGCTTAAGGACCTCTATGGGGAGCCAGGTATATGACAGAGAGCTTAAGGACCTACATGGGGAGCCAGGTATATGAAAGAGAGCTTAAGGACCTACATGGGGAGCCAGGTATATGACAGAGAGCTTAAGGACCTACATGGGGAGCCAGGTATATGAAAGAGAGCTTAAGGACCTACATGGGGAGCCAGGTATATGACAGAGAGCTTAAGGACCTACATGGGGAGCCAGGTAAATGACAGAGAGCTTAAGGACCTCTATGGGGAGCCAGGTATATGACAGAGAGCTTAAGGACCTACATGGGGAGCCAGGTATATGACAGAGAGCTTAAGGACCTACATGGGGAGCCAGGTATATGAAAGAGAGCTTAAGGACCTACATGGGGAGCCAGGTATATGAAAGAGAGCTTAAGGACCTACATGGGGAGCCAGGTATATGACAGAGAGCTTAAGGACCTACATGGGGAGCCAGGTATATGACAGAGAGCTTAAGGACCTACATGGGGAGCCAGGTATATGACAGAGAGCTTAAGGACCTACATGGGGAGCCAGGTAAATGACAGAGTGCTTAAGGACCTACATGGGGAGCCAGGTATATGACAGAGAGCTTAAGGACCTACATGGGGAGCCAGGTATATGAAAGAGAGCTTAAGGACCTACATGGGGAGCCAGGTATATGAAAGAGAGCTTAAGGACCTACATGGGGAGCCAGGTATATGACAGAGAGCTTAAGGACCTACATGGGGAGCCAGGTATATGACAGAGAGCTTAAGGACCTACATGGGGAGCCAGGTAAATGACAGAGAGCTTAAGGACCTACATGGGAGCCAGGTATATGACAGAGAGCTTAAGGACCTACATGGGGAGCCAGGTATATGACAGAGAGCTTAAGGACCTACATG
Organism: Rhaphigaster nebulosa; assembly: GCA_948150685.1. Classification (NCBI taxonomy): domain Eukaryota; kingdom Metazoa; phylum Arthropoda; class Insecta; order Hemiptera; family Pentatomidae; genus Rhaphigaster; species Rhaphigaster nebulosa. The sequence continues at coordinate 128,217,407 of OX411311.1, read as the reverse complement.
GGGAGCCAGGTATATGAAAGAGAGCTTAAGGACCTACATGGGGAGCCAGGTATATGAAAGAGAGCTTAAGGACCTACATGGGGAGCCAGGTATATGACAGAGAGCTTAAGGACCTACATGGGGAGCCAGGTATATGAAAGAGAGCTTAAGGACCTACATGGGGAGCCAGGTATATGAAAGAGAGCTTAAGGACCTACATGGGGAGCCAGGTATATGACAGAGAGCTTAAGGACCTACATGGGGAGCCAGGTAAATGACAGAGAGCTTAAGGACCTACATGGGGAGCCAGGTATATGACAGAGAGCTTAAGGACCTACATGGGGAGCCAGGTATATGAAAGAGAGCTTAAGGACCTACATGGGGAGCCAGGTATATGAAAGAGAGCTTAAGGACCTACATGGGGAGCCAGGTATATGACAGAGAGCTTAAGGACCTACATGGGGAGCCAGGTATATGACAGAGAGCTTAAGGACCTACATGGGGAGCCAGGTATATGACAGAGAGCTTAAGGACCTACATGGGGAGCCAAGTATATGACAGAGAGCTTAAGGACCTACATGGGGAGCCAGGTATATGAAAGAGAGCTTAAGGACCTACATGGGGAGCCAGGTATATGAAAGAGAGCTTAAGGACCTACATGGGGAGCCAGGTATATGACAGAGAGCTTAAGGACCTACATGGGGAGCCAAGTATATGACAGAGAGCTTAAGGACCTACATGGGGAGACAGGTATATGACAGAGAGCTTAAGGACCTACATGGGGAGCTAGGTATATAACAGAGAGCTTAAGGACCTACATGGGGAGCCAGGTAAATGACAGAGAGCTTAAGGACCTACATGGGGAGCCAGGTATATGACAGAGCTTAAGGACCTACATGGGGAGCCAAGTATATGACAGAGAGCTTAAGGACCTACATGGGGAGCCAGGTATATGACAGAGAGCTTAAGGACCTACATGGGGAGCCAGGTATATGACAGAGAGCTTAAGGACCTACATGGGGAGCCAGGTAAATGACAGAGAGCTTAAGGACCTACATGGGGAGCCAGGTATATGACAGAGAGCTTAAGGACCTACATGGGGAGCCAGGTATATGAAAGAGAGCTTAAGGACCTACATGGGGAGCCAGGTATATGAAAGAGAGCTTAAGGACCTACATGGGGAGCCAGGTATATGACAGAGAGCTTAAGGACCTACATGGGGAGCCAGGTATATGACAGAGAGCTTAAGGACCTACATGGGGAGCCAGGTATATGACAGAGAGCTTAAGGACCTACATGGGGAGCCAGGTATATGACAGAGAGCTTAAGGACCTACATGGGGAGCCAGGTATAGTTTCTTGTAAAGAAAAGAATAAGATGATTGGGCCATGTACATCGTATGAATCGAAAAAGGCTCCCTAAGCAGATTATGGAAGGACATCGAGATGGAGAAAGAGGAAGAGGTAGGCCTGGACTGTGATGGTTAGACGATGTAGAGGCCGACCTTAGATTCTTGGACGTGCGAACATGGAGAAGACTGGACCCCAGAAGCTGGTCTGAATGGAGGAGGATGGTTGAGGAGGCCAAGGTTCTTCATGGAGCATAGCGTCGGAAGAGTTAGTTTTTAGTTAGTACGCACTTATCCTGCCTTGAGGGTACGTTCGTACGACGTATCTGGAAGACTCATTATTCAAATAGGAAAGGTTTATGGGCAAATTCAAAATAGTTCGTTTTTCGGAGGATTATTATACTGTTGTAATCACCGAAAAAAGTTAAAGATTGTCTGAGATTCACATTTTACAATCCTCATTGTGTTATGAAAATGAGATGTGGAATATAATTATATAAATGTATTGAATTTTTTTATTTTTTATACGCTGGTCCGTAGTTGAATACGATAGTGAGTATAATAATAGTGAGTATAGTAATAATACGATAGTGAGTGTAAGCGTACACTTGTCACACAACAGAGGTCTGCACTTGCCCCGACAATCATGCTTTACTGGGTGATTGCGGAAAAGCGCTTAAAATAGAACACATTAAACTGTCAAGGAGAAATGTAAATCACAAAGTATTTAAAAGAAACCCGTTATACTTGATCTTAGCGAACTCTCATGGCTGATTTCTGATATATCATTTAGACGTATTTAGACTTCATGTTCCGTAAAGGGTAGCTCTTACCAGTTGAGGGTTTGGTTTTAACGAGACAATTGAGCACTTTCCCCTCATCACTCTGCCAAAATAGGAGTTTTTCGGGCATTTAATTTTTAAATATGTTCCGGAGAAGAACCCACCTCTTGGTAAGGGCCCCAGTCTGTAACTGAGGGCCCCCAAATGAGCCAGTCTGGGCATGTATCAATTGTCTTGAATTATTTACTTATGTACTTATAAATATTTTAAAATAGAAATAGCCTAAGATTCTATCTATATAAGAAATAGTTTAGTTTGATTCGACGGTTTTCCTTTTGATAGGCCGGCAGCGGTAAAGATGTGGTTTCGGTTCGGAAAGGCAATTTCGATCAAGGACATCGATTGAGTTGACCTTTGTGGTTCTACTCACTAAGATTAAGCCATACTCTTATAAATGGTTTTAACTGTCTGTCTGGACTAGCCAAAATTGAGGTGATTCATATTTATTTTTTATTTTTATTTATCTTTTATATTATATTTGCTACTACGTTTCAACGCATCTTTGTTCAATTTGTTTTCCTCGATTTGTTTGATGATATGTCTTGTTTTTAAACTTTGAATTATTGATGAATCAGAAGATCTCCGGTCTCTCCATTTAGTTCGTTAGTTCGTTAATAAGTAGGAGTTAAGAGAAAGAACGGATGGGTTGGGGTGATTCTGAGTTGTATACCGAAATATGATGTATTCGTCGTAAATAAAGGTAAGATTTTACCTTTGGAATGCTCACGTCGTTGCGTATATTATGATTTGAAATAAACTAAGGTGAGTTTGCAATTTTTCAAAGAATTTTGGATTGTGTTTGTATCTTGCGTGTATGGGCGTGTTTTTTCTGAACCCCAAAGTATTGCTCCGTATACTCAAATAGGTCTTAGTTTAATAATAATAATAATAAATTCTTTATTTATTTCTGGACATATCCCTATAGAATAATATTACATGTAAAATCAGTAGAGCTTTAGAGTAGAACAGAAAAGAATATGATATTGAGTAAATAATAGCATAAAAAAATGAAGTTATAATAAATAATAATGACATAACTTTTAAACCTTTAAGGAAAAATAAACTTGCAATATTAATACATTAAAAAAATAAAGCCCCCCCCCCAAAAAAAAAAGAAATTATAATAAATAAGAATGGCGTAACTTTTAAACCTTTGAGGAAAAATAAACTTGCAATATTAATAAATTAAAAAATAAAGCCCCCCCCAAAAAATACAGTGAAAGAGAATGAATTTATATTAATAATAAAAGTAAAAATAATGCATTAATACATAAATGGATGCAAATTTTAGTTAATAATAAGCAGTACCTGTTTAAAAATCTTTTTGAACTGATTAGACACGAAGTGACTGAATATACGGGATTTAAACGTGGGAAGAGTATTGGAGCAACAGATGGAAGAAGGAATGGAATTCCATATAGTACAGTGGTATAGATTTACAATTTTCTCGAAAACGGCTCTAAATTTGCTTTAATTCTTCTACTTAAAACTCTTTAACTTTTAATATATGTAGTAGATCACCGAGGGAATGCAGGGAAAAAGTTTTGATGAAAAAAATATTTTATTTCCGCATGAAGCAAAAAGTTTGCATTTTATGGTAAATTACGTATACTATCATATTAAAGTTATTTAAATTATTAAAAAAACAAAAACAAAAAATAAATCATCGAAATCGGACCAGTATTAGTAAAAAGTAAAGGTACAGCGTGTCGGATTAACCGGTAATGCCAATTATATCATCGATTTTACACTTTTTTCGCGAACGGCTCTAACGATTTTGATGAAACTTGCCTAATGTCTTCTCCTTAAAGCGCTTTAAATTTTCATACATTTAATACGTTACAGGGAAAAAGTTATAGCCAAAAGAAAAATATGTTTGCTCATAACTCAAAAATTATGTATTTAATGGTAACTTATGTAAAAGCTCATATGAAACGTGATTAAATTCTCTGAAAAACAAAAAAAGAATCATCCAAATCGAACCAGTGTTAGCAAAGATACTACGTATCTTATAAAGACTACGAGACTCTTGATGGAAAGCCTAGCGCGTCCGAAAGGAGACGGATGTGACTGAACCTTCTCCAACTTGTCCCCAACCTGTTGTCAACAATATGCCCTTTTATAATGCAATGTAATATTATAAAAGTAGAAATTAACTTAAAAATTTCTATTTATATATTATTTAATGGAAACATTTTGTTGGAAAGTTAATGGGATTTCCATGGATACTAAACCGAAACTTAAAATATCTATATTTTCAGCTTGACAAACCATTAATACATAGTGCACAGAATTGTCGTTCTAAAATTGTTCAAAAACCTATTTAATTGTATTTTTGTGATAGAAGACGTGAAGGAGAGCATCCTGTTAAGTTTATTTCAAGTAGTGTTTATGTGAACTCTTTAAAATTATAATTTTTAAAAAGATTGTTATTATAGGGTGGCAAGGAAAAGATGCGTGATGGGCGCACCGCTCCAGATTTTTAAATTTGTTTACGTAACTTCCTGGTCTTTTCTCGAAGTACAGTTCAATTTACGGTATTTTTTTTTTTTTTTTGGTCAATTGTTACAGATTGACTAGATTTTTGTATAGAGAATCTGATGTGGCTTTTTCAAGTTATCAGTTTTATTTTAAATTTTACGATTTTAGTTTTAAAAATTTAACAGTTATTTTATTGTTACATGATAAGTTTTTTTTTTCCTAATATGACTAAAAATATAGTTATCTAGCTTATCTCTAATCAAAAATGCCAAATTTAAGGAATATTTTATTGGCCACTAGTATAAATAGATAATTAAAACTATAAACAAGCATTTCAATGCTTTTTGTTTTAAAATAAAAGTATAACATACTGGCTCTTATAAAGAATAAACACTATACCATATTGGCCAATTCTATACCATATTGGCCAATAAACACTATACCATATTGGCCAATTCTATACCATATTGGCCAATAAACACTATACCATATTGGCCAATTCTATACCATATTGGCCAATAAACACTATACCATATTGGCCAATTCTATACCATATTGGCCAATAAACACTATACCATATTGGCCAATTCTATACCATATTGGCCAATAAACACTATACCATATTGGCCAATTCTTTCCCAAAATAACTTTTTTAGTTTTCCTTACCTATATATGAAATATACAGTACGGGGAAATATTGCGATCGTGAAAATTTTCGAATTCGAGTTTTCAACGGAAATACACGTTTTAAGGTCCGCTGAGTCCAAATAACAAAGTCTCGCAGAATGGCCTCTGTGTGTGTGTGTGTTAGTTTGTGTGTATGTGAACAACCTAGCTCCAAAACGAAAAGTTGTACGATACTGTAATTACGTATTTAATGTAGGCACGTGCATGTGATGTTACAGCAACTTTTTCGTCAAAATCGACTTACCGGAAATGCCACTTTATATAATCGCCTCTAAAGATTTCGATGAAACTTGCCTAAATTGCTCTTCATAAAGCCCCTTAACTTTTCGTATATGCAGTAGATCACCGAGGAAATGCAGAAAAACAAGTAATTGCAAAAAGAAAATTTTATTTGTGCATAATTCAAAAAGTATGTACTTTATCGTAAATTATGTATGAAATCATATGAAGAGTAATTAAATTCTCTAAAATACAAAAAAAAAAAAAAAAAAAAAAAAATAAATCATCGAAATCAGACTGAAATTAGCAAAGATAAAGCGTATCTTATAAGGACTACTAGACCCTAGATGGACAGCCGAGCGCGTCCGAAAGAAGACGTGTGGGACCGAACCTTCTCCCACCAATCCGCCAATCTGTTGTCAACAACACGCTCTGTAATAATGTAATGTAAGAATACAAAAGTAGAAATTAACTTAATAATTTCTACCTTTATATTGTTTAATTGAAACAAAAAGTTTCCATGTAAACTAAACCGAAACTTTTAAAAAAAATTTCAGCTTGACAAACCTAAAATATATAGATATTATACAAAATTGTTTAAAAAACTATTTTATTGTACTTATGTGGGAGAAGATGTGAAGAAGTGAATGCTGCTGTATTTATTTCAAGTATTGTTTAGTATTGTGAACTCTTTAAAATTATATTAAAAAGATAATTATTATAGGACGATAAGGGAAAGTTGTGTCGCGCACTGCACCAGATTTTTTGAAATTACATTTGTGATACCATTCTTTAATAAGTTTCTTAACATTCAAAATACTATCAGTTATTGAGTTAAGAAAATGAAAAAATATTTGGTAAATGTAATATCTGGGAACCCCCAGCGCAATTTTACAAAAAGTGTTTTATAAGGACACTTTTCCCTATTATTAAAAACAAGATAGGGTAGGAAATGAATATATTATATAATTTTTAAACCTGGAGGCTTCAATGATAGGGTCTCATAATTAGGATGGGAGATGAAAGTTGGCCAAAAAAAGGTTTTTTGCATAAGCCAGAATATAGGAAGAAGAGGAAATGGCCTTGGAAGACATGGATTGAAGATGCGAAGGATGGGATAGCTGCCAGAAGAGGAGTGATCTGATTGGGAGAAAATTGGAAAATGGCAGGAGAAAATTCTGGGAATCGGTATACAGTAAATGTATCAAATATTAAAAATGTTGATGTCTAACGATTTTTGAACGAGTACATATTTGTTCCATGTAATCTGTAATTACTCTCATGCACTATAATAGAGCTAAGTTAATGATTAATAAAGTTAATTTTAACAAAAATTAAAATATCACGAGCACGCCGCGTAGACGTTTATACAGAAACATAAATCTCGTTGTATGATTTAAGTTACTAAATATCTACTGCATTTTATAATTAACGGGAACCGTAGTACTAATTTTTTTTTGGTTTATTATTATCAATAATAGACCTTCGTAATCGACCAAGACATTTTTTAGACCAATATATCGACCAACAAATTTTTAGCGCCCCTCCTCTCCCTTAAAAATTTAAGGTTTTACATTTCAAGATACGTAGAATCTAAATATCGAATACAAAAAAATCTGTCCGTCATTTGCCGTCCACCGTCCGCGAATTTTCTCCGAGACCACTGGACCGATTTTTTCGAGATTCGGTAACGAGGTCTCATCTCACCCCAGAATGATCCTCGGAACTCGACATTACCATCCGTCTGTTTTTTTCAGAATGGCGGCCGAAATTTTATAAGCCCATAACTCGGTCATTTATAAAGATAGAGGGAAAATGCAAGGTGTTTTGGAATCAGCATACCAAGGCATTAAAAAAAAAATTGTAAAAATGCGCGATGATAAATCCGATATGAAATTCGGAATTAGAATCCTTATTTCTACATCCTATTTTCTACAATTTTGGGCGAAATCGGACGAGCAGTTTTCACTTTGGATGTGTCAAGGAAAATGCGTAAACAAAAGCAGTGGATAGAATTTGATTTAATTATTATGAGCCCATCTAGATACCAACCCCCTCAATCCCTGAAAATTTCCTCTAAATTTGATTAATGGTAGTTGGTGTTATGCCCGTACCGTGGATTTGACTACAGACACTAGACCAAATTTGTTCCTTGATATCTTGAACGTAAAACTCAATGAAAATTTTGGATTCTGAGGACATAAATGTTTTCTAATTCTTGCGTGAACACAAGTCTTCACGTATCTTCGGTAGTAAGGAAGCAACAACAAAAAAAAAATAATAAAAAATAAAATATATATATATATATATATATATACAATAGCAAATATATGTATTTTTATAAAAAATAATTATTTGTTTTTGCGTTGGCCGGGATGGCCGAGCGGGCTAAGGCACTCGCAATAGGTAATCAAAGTTAAACAACGTCGAGGGTGTTTAGTACTTGGATGGGTGACCGGCCAGATTTGGGTGACCACCTACCGGAAAAAATCCACGCAACCTGCGACTATCCTCTCTTTTTCGGGTATGTGAGACCCGTCAGTCTACTGGAGACAACTCACACATACCGGGCGTAGGAGTGATGACCCTGTCCCGTGTACCTAAATTGTGAACCGCGTTATGGTCTTCAAGGATGTTAAATAGCCATAGCCGGAGGTTTGGCCCATGGACGGTCTGCGTCAGGGGAAGAAATGCGCCTGCTGACCCCGAATAGCCATAATCCGTGGGTCTAGAACAATATTGTCACTGTCCTTGAACCCGAGAGAGTCGGTGGAAAGGACACTGCCCAGTTGGTCCCAAAGGGACCGGCTATGCAGCAATGAGCAGCCTGCCGCTGCACCATGGATGACCCCTCCAGGCTGTCTGAGCTCCTGTAAGCGATAAAATGTCTGTAAGAAGACCACATCGCGCGGCCAAACATCTGCATGGTCTATAGTGCCAAAATAAAACTAAATATAGTACAATTAAGCATCACTAAGTATAATATATACAAATATATTATAACATGGCGTGAAAAGAGACTATTATGGAATTAAAAGGTTTATTCTCGTGAGTGCGTTACCTTGGTTGAAGAAGTAAATATCGGTTCTAAAACTTTGAGAAGTGATATAGAGAGGTGAGTTAAGTAGCAGCCATTTTGCTAAGTTATGCGGCCATTGCAGTTCATTACAGGGCGATAAAGATAATCTGTTATCAGTAAAGGCTTTACCGCTGCAATTAGCGGACTTTATCATGAGCTGTGGAAACAAGGCGATTATAGGACTCGTTAAGAGACTTTTTAATCAAAATGTTGTGAAATATGAATGACGGGGGAAGGGGGAAGAAGAAGGTGGGTCCCTAAATCTTAAATATCCTGCCGGCGAATTATCCTGCCAGTTGAACGAATCCTCCCCCCTCCCGGTACAGGGTATATAAATTAGAATATAAATAATAAATTGGGTGAAGCTGCCTTCACTGTCTCCCACCACTGACGCCCCGCTACTTCCTAATGAAATACCCTCTTTCCCGCATTTCTTTATTTAGTTTTTCATCTGACCCGTTCTCAATTTCCCCGGTTCCTTATTCGACAGGGCTCATAGCTCTCTCCGGGTTAATTTTCCTACCGCGAGCCTGGTTAGCACTTGCACTGACTAAAGCTGAAACCCGGATTTCATTTATCTGATGTGTTTCTTGTTTTGTTTTTATACTAGGCGTACTGTACTAAAGCATGGATTAGAAATTATATTAATAAAATTAAAATTTTATAATATTAATAATATTATATTATTAATATTATATATATATATATATATATATATATATATATATATATATATATATATATATATATATATATATATATATATATATATATATATATATATGTTGCCACTAGAAACATGTACAGCAAGAAAAATTTGTCCTCCAATGCAAAAATAAGGCACTACAGTACAGAAGTAAGACCAGCAATACTGTATGGGATGGAAACAGCCAGCCTTCCGAGTCTGGAGTAAGTCCTGAAGATTGAGAGAAAAATTCTGAGGAGGATCATGGACCCAAAGCAACACAAGAGGGGTATAGACGAAAATCCAACGAAGAAATATCCAGAAATTTGGAAGATCTTGAAACAGTCATCAGGACCAGGAGACTGAGGTTCTACGGCCACATGGTCAGAATGAAAAATAAGAGGCTGAACAATAACACTTTCGACAAAGTTTTAAGCTATAAGAGCATGGTTGGATATGTGAAACAAATAAAAGAGGAGCTGGATAGGCTAAAAATCAAGGATAAGGACTGCTTGGATAGAGAGATTTTCGGAAAAAAACTAAAAGAAGTTGGGGTTCTTGGAGGAGGGAACAAAAGACGAGGGAGAAAATAGACTAAGGAAGAGCGAGAGGAACAGTCCAGGAAGATGAGAGAGTATTGGAGTAGAAGGAAGGCGAAGAGTGTGAAGAAGATTATAAGTGAATATTCGCGTGGTCCTTTCTGGCCGATTCATGTAAAAAAAAAAAAAAATAAAAAAATGAAAATTGTTGTGTTATTAAAAATATATGATTTTTATATTTTATATCATCGATATATTATATGCATATCTGATTTTTTTATATATTGTTATGATATCTATATGTATAAAAATTCAGCCTACGTGTGTTTGTGATCGCAAAACTCGAAAAGTAGTCAGTCAATTTTGATGCGGTTTTCGCTATCATTTAGAGAATTTCTTCCGGTAGGCTTATATGCACTAAATTTTTCGAAATTCTAACCTTAAGGAGAGAAATGAGGAAAACTATTAAGAAATAGGTAATTTGGTAATCGTTGTCATGACAACTTCATACTCGTGCAAGTAAGTTCACGATAAAAACATTTTAACAAGAGTAAAATTATTGTGTGAATGCGTCATTTTTTAATAAAATCGGAGATTAAGGAAAAAAAAGGTATAAAAACGTGAAGCTTTATTGCCGTTTTGATAAATTTATTATCATTTTGATCCTGCTCCTGGAAAACGTATAAATGAAATGAGACGAATTCGGAACAACGCAGTAGATTACCGAGAAAAATGTTCACCATTTTGGTCTTGGAATATTTAAAGTCAACAATTGTTGGGAACCGGTTGTTTCATTAATAGTTCTGGAAGCCCCCCTCTCCACTAAGAGTTCTAATAATTGAAGCATAGAAATGTAAAAGAGTCTAATTGCCTTTAGAAGATATTTTCAGAATTCAAGTATCAGTTTAAAAAATATTAAAGAAATATGATTACATTAAAAAAAAACAAAAAACATTTTTTCCTCATAATCTATGGTTGTATGACTAATAAAATTACATTTATAATAGTACTAACTTTACATTAAAAAAATGATTTTTTTTTGTAAAAAACATCTTTTTTCTTGCTTTCCTTTCATTCCTCTGAGCCACGGCAAAGCAAGACTGGGTATTGAATTGAATGATTTGCTTCCTCGATGAATCTATGTTCGCTATAATACCTTTATTTACTTTCCCATTCAATTCATTAAGCAATAAGTATAATAAAATGTGCAATATATAATTTATGTTTTAAAAATAAAAGTTACACTTCAATTTTTTCTTTTTTTTAAAGTTGTACAAACTTTACAATGACGATGAATGATAAGAACAATAGTTCTGTCTTCTGTTACTCAGATTATAGTTTAAAAGATAAACATAAACTTGAAATTTTGGAGGGTATTTAACATGCAATTCATTTCAAGAGCAATAGTTAGTATTATATATTATTTATTAATTAATTAATTTCGGAATAGTTTTGAAAATGGCCTGTAGAAGCGTGAATTACTACCTAACAGTAAAAAACTGACCGATAGAGTTGAGTAATCATCCGTGGGTTCCTTGAAATCTTCTTCACTCCAAGTTCTCCACTAGCTCCACTCTATCATTCCATTGTTCCATTTGGAGTGATTGTCAGCGGCCACCTTGAGGTTAACCAAACTAAATAATAGCTCCGACAAATTAAGCGCTTTAGAATGGCTGGTCAATACTCTGGTGGTGCCGTAGAGTATTATTAGGAAATACTGAAGCACATATTTCAGTTATTTGCCTATTCTTGTAGAACTTAGGTTGTATTAATAAACCATATCTTAAGAACAATTATTGTAGAAAATCCTTAATGCCCTGCTAAGTATTTTAATGATCATGACTGAAATATTCTTATTAGGGATTGATAAATTATTTGCAACTTCTATAAATTTGTTTTATTGAAAACTAGTTTTGAATGTTATACATTCATCCTCAGTTCTAAAAACACACAAAAAATTCAAAAATAAGTAATTCAAAATATACTTTGGTAATATTATACATATTAAATTATATAAATCAGTATTATAAAACATTTATGAACTATGAATTTAATTAAGACAAGAAGTCAAATACATGTTGGTACTCACCAAGGTTTAAATGGATTATATCAAACAGAAAAGTTTGTACTGGTTTCTTCTCGCATTGAACTAACAATGAACGAAAGGTAGGTAGGATGTTTATAGGTAACGGTTTAAGGATCGGGGTTTTTTCAGTAATGCCGGTGAGTAATTGGTTTTTTTGTTATAAATAGGATTAAATTTAAGGTTGGACTATTGGAGATATATATTTGGTCATTTAAGCAAAAATCTGGATTGGATTTGAAGGATTTTGTTATTTCGAGTGCTTCATATATATTTAATTTGAGGCTGTTTTCAACGTGATGTATTAATTTAACTTTGAGATGATGTATGATGTATGATGTATTACTTTAACTGAGTCTTTGATGAATTTATGATTTTTCTTCATTTCAATAAATTGCAAAGTTGGAATTATCTTTGCAGACATTTTCATTTTCATATCTCCTTTGTTTTGTTTTTTCTCTTTTGTTATCTGTTACACTTTTTATACTTTTTAAGTTTCTGTTTTTATCACTTCTTTTTTATACGATACTACATATTTCGTTTTATTCTCCTTTATATCTTTAACCTCCTTCCATTTCCTTACCCGTTTCCATTCAATTTCTATATCAAATATTAATTTTTTTGTCTTGTATAGCTTCTACATATCGACATTATTTGTATAAAGGATTAAGCGCCAAAAATTCGAAATCTAGCTTTCGATTTATTACAGTATGTGAACACAAGCTCTACCAATTCCTGCTCACGACATATCGAAAAAAAATTGGAAATGGTCTAAAAATCGACTATTGATGACGTAAGCACCAAATACTAACTACTCTTAGTTGTCACTCTGGCCTTATAAATATAAAAGTTATAAGGTATAAAAGGTATAATTATAAAAGTTTTGCCAGGTTAATAAACTCCTACCGTATACAATTAAGAATAAAATTTAAAAAAAATATATATATATGTATTGTAATTTGGGAAAAAAATGTTTCATGTGTAAAATAAATTTAATTATGGGTATGAAGTCAATTTTTTTCCTTTTTATATTATGTTTTATGGTAAATAATTATCACATTTTTACACTAACATCTTTATCAACGGTTCGGGGAATTTCTCTATCCTCAGGACAACCCATTCTAAAAATTATAGAACATTACATAAATAAAAGAGTGGAAAAGTAAGACAATAGTGAATAATTTATATTTTAAAAAAAATTAACTATTGTAAATAGTTAAAGATGTTTAAATAAATTTTTTTTATATTTAAATGATTATTATGCATAGTTTTTGTTCAATTTTTTTTAGAGTTTTTTGGTTATTTATAAGAGAAAAATATAATTTTGTTCTATAACTTATAGAATGGGTTGTCCTGAGGATGGGGATATTCCCCGAAACGCTGATAAAGATGTTCATGTAAAAATGTGATAACCATTTTTAATAAAACATAATATTAAAAGGAAGAAAATTGACTTCATACCCATAATTAAATTTATTTTAAAAGAAGATTCTTCCATAACAACAAAGAAAGATAAAAGTTTCATCTGTTTCCTGTAAACTTTGCAATGGCGCATGCGCCTTTTCCAAAATACGGCGTCGATATTTATGCTTATATTATATTATATTATATTTATGTTTCTATGTATAATAGTTGACATCCGCATGATGGTATAGAAGGATCGATCGAATTAGGAATTGATAAAATATTTGCCTCTTCTATATTTTTTTTTTTTTTTATTGAAAACTAGTTTCGAATCTTACACATTCATCTTCAGTTCTAAAAACACTCAAAAATTCAAAAATAAGCAATTCAAAATATAGCTTGGTATTATTATACATGTTAAATTAAACTTATATTAAATAAAATAAAATTCATATTACATTTAAAACAACAATAGAAATGACATTGACGACGATGTGGAAAAACCACCAGAGAAGGAGGTTTGGGAAGTACTCCACAGCATAAAGAATTATAAAGCTCCGGGGGTCGACTGTACCAGTAAAACTGTTGAATTACGGCGGAAGAGCAGTACTCGACGAATTGTGCGAAGTAATTTTCGATGTCTGGACAAATGAAAGAATAAAGATGAATTGGACTACAGTTCTTTTATGCCCCATACATAAGAAGGGAGACAGACTAGAGTGCGAAAATTACAGAGGCATAGCCCTACATAATGTACAAAGTTCTATCGTCCTTAATTGACGTACATGGAGAAAATTGTTGGCGACTACCAAAACGGATTTAGACAAGGAAGGTCGACAACGGACTGCATGTTTGCCCTGAGACAGCTCTTGGAAAAAGCCCATGAATTTGATGTCACTCTTCATCATCTCTTCATCGATTTCCAGGAAGCCTATGGCCACGTTAATAGGGTACACCTTCTGCAAGATTTAAGAAGTTTTGGAGTCTCCAAGAAGTTAGTACGTTTGGTTCGATTGACAATGACCAATTCTAAATGCAGGATCAAATCACAGGGCACATTGGGACAGGAGTTTCCAATCAACAATGAACTTAGGCAAGGAGATCCTCTGTCGGCAATTCTCTTTAATTTTTCCATGGAGGGAGCAGTACGAGGAATAAGAACCAATCCTGGAGGCACTATCTATGACAGATACACACAGGTATTGGTCTATGCCGATGATGTCCACCTGGTAGCCAGAACACTGCAGGCTCTCGCCGGAGCGTTAGAAGAGATGGAGCGAGAAGCAAACAGAAGAGGTCTCCAGATCAACGAGAAGAAGACGGAATACATGAAGAGCATCAATAACCCTACACCGAAACAACCGCATACGATTAGTAGCAATGGTCATAACTTCCCAGTTTGTAGGGCTTTCAAATATGAAATATCTTGGAGCGCTGGTCACTGAAAACAATGAAATATATAAAGAGATGGAGGCCAGAATTGCATCAGAAATCGTAGCTTTTTTACAATTCATAAAGTTGTAAATTACAAAGATCTTTAAAGATCATTTACAAGACAATTATTCGCCCAACAGTCACCTATGGCAGTGAGACATGGGTTCTGACAAAGGAGATGGAGAAAAGACCACGTGCATGGGAAAGAAAAATGCTTAGAAAAATATATGGTCCAATCCACTCTGAGGGACAGTGGAAAATTATAATAGTAAATAATGAAGATTTGAGAGCATTATTATCAACAGGACATAGTAAGTGTTGTGAAAAAGGGCAGGCTAAGGTGGCTCGGGCATGTGGAGCGTATGGAAGAAAATCGTCTACCAAGGAAGCTGCTTTTTGGAAAGCCAGGCGGTACCCGAAGACGTGGACGTCCTAGAATGAGATGGTTAGACGATGTTGAAGCGGACCTGCGACAACTTGGAGTGAGGGGATGGAGAGCGGTTGCGGCTGATAGAACAGCCCGGCATGCAATCTCTGATGAGGCTCAAACCCTACAGGGGCAGTAGCGCCAAATATAATAATAATAATTTTGTTTTTATTGAAAACTAGTTTCGAATGCTATACATTCATATTATCCGCATGATGGTATAAAAGGATCAAGCTAATTAGGGATTGATAAATTATTTGCCACTTCTATGAATTTGTTTTATTAAAAACTAGTTTCGAATGCTATACATTCATCTTCAGTTCTAAAAGCACACAGAAATTCAAAAATAAGCAATTCAAAATACTGTTTAGTATTAATATACATATTAAATTAAATGCAATATACATTATAAAAACAACGGGCTGCCGTTCGTATACTATTTATGTTACATTTAATTTACTATGTATAATAAATACCAGACTGTATTTTGAATTGCTTAGTTTTGAATTTTTGTGTGTTTTTAGAACTGAAGATGAATGTATAACACTGGAAACTAGTTTTCAATAAAAACAAAATTACATAAGTGGCAAATAATTCATCAATCCCTAATTAGTATGTATATTATTTTTAATTCACCTTTGTAATCATACTATACAAATTGGTGAGCACCAACATGCATTTGATTTCTGGTCTTAATTAAATTCATAATTCATAAATGTTTTATAATAATGATTTATATTAATCTAATTTAATATGTATAATAATACCAAACTATATTTTGAATTGCTTATTTTTGAATTTTTTGTGTGTTTTTAGAACTGGAATTGAATGTATAACATTCGAAACTAGTTTTCAATGAAACAAATTTATAGAAGTGGCAAATAATTTATAAATCCCTAATTAGATTGATCCTTCTATACCATAATGCGGATGTCAACTGAATATTAATGTTACTTATTAATATTAATAAGCAATATTAATTAAGCAATTAAATTTTAAATGGGCCGCGATTTCAAAAAAATCTTTTAGGATTCATTTTGGAAATAAACGACTCAATTATCACTAAGGCTTACAAAGAGGTAAACTATTGTCTTTATTAGGTTACTCCAGGTTTAGGGAGGGCATAGCGGACTTCTATTGCCAAAAAGGTCACGGAGGGGCGCAATGCAATATTGAGAACGATATCTACTAATGTTTGGGGGAAGAATCGGGTAATCCTGTTAGGGAATTAGCTGGTACAAGTAGTGGTGGAGGAACCTTCTTTAAAAGTTCATCCCTATTGATGGCAGTGCCCCCTCCCCGAGGATGATTGGAGACCCGGGGCACGTCCCGGGCCGAAGCCATTACTCCGTACCACGATCCTAATCGCCTTATATAAAGCAACTATTACCTCGACCACAATGGCAGCTCCATAGGCACTTATTAGGGAAGGATGAGGTACCCTCAATGCTATTAGGTTCCTCCAACAGCGATTAATGTGCCATTGATTCCCCATCCGAGTGGTTCGAGGTTTAATTGGAAGAAGTCTTAGTTGTTGAGGATATGAACATGCCGGTGTAGTGCAGGCGGTCTGCCGGCCCTATATACCAGAGTCCGGCTACATTTAAACCATCGCATTCCTTGGTCTATATCATTGCTAGATATATACATTTACTCCCTTACTTTCACAGAACACTGAAAGAAAAAACCAAGTTGGAATTTAAAGTAAAGTAACCACTGCCGGTCACTGAATATTATTCCTAATGATAAAATCTCATGTTGACACGTGTAAATTCCTTGTACGCCTATTAAACTAAAAATTGGTGGCTCAAAAAGTGACCCTGAATTTGGTTACTAGTCTCCGAAGGTAGCTGTATCTCAAAAACGACACTCGGCGTCGCGACGTCTATTGTTGTCGGTTATTTGTGACGTTTCTAATTCTAGAAGTGTGGATGTGACTCAGAATTTTATTTTCTAAAACTTTTGTTTCTGTGATTGATAGAGAACCATTCAAAAATTCTGATGTGACCAGCACATGGCCTTCCGCCTATCCAACATTAATAAACCGGAAGTGCTACTTTACTCGAAATTTTAAACTGCTTCTTAACTCTCGCCACATTGTATAGGAATCCTGCTAAAAATCATCCATCGAGAGTTTTTATATAGTAATCGTAGCTATTGTCTTTTGTATATTTTGCTGTAGTCTATAATAGGTGCTAATTTAGTAGTCCTTGATGCGGTGCACGCAGAATTTAATTTTCAAAAACTATAATTTGAAATAATTATTTATAAAATTAAAAAAGAAACTTTAAAAAAAAAAAAAGGAATCTGTAAACATCTTTCGGTAAAGGTACCACTTCCGGTTTGCTAATTTTAACAAAAATCGATTATGTTATTTGTATTGATATAAAACTATTATATACCAAAGTTGAGAAGTGTGAGTCTATTATGAACTTCTAGTAATGTACAACTTCCGGTTATTCAACTGTAACTAAAATCTAGTATGTTATTAAGGTTAATTTATAAGGCTTTTATACCAAATTTGAGAAGTTTAGCATTATTTTTTAATATAATTATTTATGAAAATCTAAACCTTTAAGTAAAGTAGCACTTCTGGAGATCAAATAGTGACCAAAAAGGGAGGTACACAATTACATGTTACAAAAATCCCAAATAAAAAAATTCAACTTTCTACGACTAATCGTTGAGTTATGCGAGATACGAACGTACGTACAATCGTCACGACGAAACTAGTCAAAATAGATTGAGGAATGGTCACAATGGATATTTCCATTTAAATCTGAAAACCGAAAATTTTCGCGATTACTGCATAAAAGGAAATCAAAATCATCACATCTCTTGGCCTAAATCATTGCTGTATTGATTTATTTTACCCCCTTACTGTCTCTGAATACTAATAGAAAAAATGGATGAAGCCAAAAGATAATAATAAACTTAATTCCTGTTATTTATTTTCCTTATTATTTTTGTCTTTTTCATTCTTGCTTCTGTATACAATTGTTTGAATTATTTCATTTTATGTTATTTTCTATCGTTTCCTATAAATTTCTCTGTTCCATATTGTTACTAGAGATGAGTTGTGACAGCCGCTAGGAGTATCAGTGACAAGTTTTTACTGTTTCTGATACTTTTTGTCCCATGTTCCAATTACCGACCGCCCAAAATGTTCCAAACCCAACCTAAACTAAAAGCCTGTATCAATCTGATACTTCTTATCCCATGCACCAACTATCAATCGACTTAGATGTTTTCTGTAGTAGTTGCCCATCGAAATGCCATGTAAGTATCATGATTCAGTTGGGACTGAAGGAGCAAGGAGCAACGAGAAAACTGTGACTGAGAAACAACCACTGTGACTGACTCAAGAGTGTTGGCTGTGCCAGCAATCCCAGGCTGTGACTGAAGGTACCAACTACTTTCAGTTTGTCACATGTTAGCGTACCTGTTACTTTTCGGCATCAGATTGATACATTCCTACCCATCTCTAGTTGTAGAGGAAGGTCTGAAGATCCACAAGCAGGTCCAGAACATATAATTTAAATTAAAAAAAAAATTGTTTTTAAGTAACTTTGACTGTTACCCTGATAATGTCTATATAGCAAATGGAAATTTTAACCTCGAAAAATAAATTAGTGTAAAAAAAGAATATTTATTCACAAACTTATTAAAATCCTACTAGAAAAAAAAAGCATACATTTTTTTACTTACATAAATTGTTACAATCCAAACTTGATCAATTTATTAAAAAAATAAATCAATTTTTAGTAGGGTGATAATCTAATTGCCCACTTTATCAAATTCAAGAATACCGCCCAACACTGGCGGTTAAAAAAAAAAAAAAAATAGGCTTCGTATGCGTGCATGCGCACAACAGCCAGACCCCATTCCGCTGGCACTGTGAAGCGCACAGTTCCAAACAAGTATTTTTGTATATTTTTCATAAACTGTGGTATGGTTACTGGCATTAAGCTTAAGGATTATATATTTTATAAGTATAAGGAAAAAAGGCGTAAGCGCCATTTAGCAAACTTTACAGGAAACACTTGAAACGTGTTTTCCCCAAATAACAACATATTTAAAAAAAAAAATCTTTATCATGTACAGTAGGAGTTTATTATGGTGGCAAAACACTTATAATTATAATATATTTTTATATTCTAGTATTGCTCAAGGCCAGAGTGATGACTGAGTGTCGTAAGTATTTGGTGCTTACGTCATCAATAATCGATTTTAAATTTATTTTCTCGATCGAAATTTAGGTTTCAATTTATTAGGGAATGTAAACACCACCTCTACTGATTCCCGCTCATGTTATGTCTAAAAAAAATTGTAAATGATATAAAAATCGACTTTTGATGACGTAAAAACCAAATATGGCGCTTATGCCTTTTTCCAAAAACGACATTGATATAAACGTTATCTATTTTACCTAACAAATATCAACAATGTTGATTTTAAATTATCTTTTCTGAGATATCATAATCTAAGGGAATATTATTTTTAAATTTTTCTAGGCAATCCTTAAACAATGTTTTTACTTTCCCTTACCTATATACGAAGTATATAGTAAGGGGAAGTATTGCGATCGTGAAAATTTTCGAATTCGAGTTTTCGACGGAAATACATGTTTTAAGGTTCCCTGAGTCCAAATGACAGTCTCGCAAAATGATCTATGTGTATGTGATCAGTCTAGTTCAAAAACGGAAAGCTGTACGACACTGAAATTACATATTTAAGGTTAGCACATGCATGTGATGTTACAGCAACATTTTCGTCAAAATCGACTAACCGGAAGTGCCACTTTATATAATCGATTTTATACATTTTTACAATTTTCTCGAAAACGGCTCTAACGATTTTGATTCAACTTGCCTAAATTATTCTTCATAAAGACCTTCAACTTTTCATTTATGTAGTAAATCACCGATGAATTGCAGGGAAAAAAGTTTTTATGAAAAGAATATTTTATTTGCTCATAGCTTAAAAATTATGCATTTTACGGTAAATTATCTATAGTCTTTTATGAAAGGTAATTAAATCATCTAAAAAACAATAAAAGAATCATCAAAATCGGACCAGTATTAGCAAAGCTACAACGCATCAGACTAACCAGAATTAGCCATGATAACATGGATTTTACACTTTTTTACATTTTTCTCAAAATGGCTCTATTGATGAAACTTGCCAAAATTATTCTTCATAAAGGCCTTTAACTTTTCATTTATGTAGTAAATCACCGAGAAAATGCAGGAAAAAAGTTATGAAGAAAAGAATATTTTATTTGTGCATGGCTTAAAAAGTATGCAATTTATAGTAAATTATGTACAGAATTATATGAAAGGTTATTGAAGAATCTTAAAAAAAAAAAAAAAAAAAAAAAGTGTATTTTATGAGGAGCATAAAATAGATGGATAACCGAGCGCATCAGAAAGGAGATAGATGCGACCGAACCTCCTCCCACCAATCCGCCAATCTGTTGTAAACAATACGCTCTGTAACAAAGTAATTTAAGAATACAAAAAAGAAAATTAGCTTAATAATTTCTAGTTTCACATAATTTAATGGAAAGAAAATGTTTCCATGGAAACTAAATCAGAAACTTTTAAAATATATTTGCAACTTGACAAAGTTAAAATATATAGGTAGTGTACAGAATTGTTGTACTAAAATTGTTTTAAAAACTGTTTTATTGTACTTAAGTGGGAGAAGAAGTGAATGCTGCTGAGTTTATTTCAAGCATTGTTTATGTAAACTCTTTAAAATTATATTAAAAAGATAATTATTATAGGGCGGTAAGGGAAAGTTGTGTGATGCGCGCACAGCACCAGATTTTTCCCCCCAATGTAATATGGCGAGCCTCGTATTATGAGTTACTTGTATTTAGAGATATAGTTAGTTATTATTTTGAAAATTTTAATGTTGGCCTTTCCTCCAACAGCTGATTACAGTCTTTAGTTCCTCCAAGTCCTCGTGATGTAGAGAGAATTCCTCCTTAGGGTCAGATTGAGCAATATTTTAATCCACTATATCCACACCTCCACGTCCGCCATTTTGCAACGATATACAGAACTCTGCTGGAACGACCCCGGTAAACACGAAGGAATCAAAATTCCTTCAGTCGTCGGGTTTCGATATTCAATTCGATTGCGTACGATATCTCATCGTATCACTGAGTAATGACTGTTTCTCTATATACAGCTTTAGTTGAGAAATTAGTTTAGTATATACTATTTCTTGATCACAACTAATGTATTTACATTTTCCTGTACTGTTGATCTATATATTCGTTCAAATTTTTCATGTTTGATTAGTTCCATAAATTCTCCAATTATCTAGAGTTTGTATACTAATTAAGAAAGGGGTGATTGTTAACTGGAAGAGATAATTATGGAGAGGTGAGAAGGTTTTTTATTATTACTTCCTTGTACGAAGTAAAGGAAGTATTGTATTCGCGAAAATTTTCGGTTTTCAGATTTCGACGGAAATATCCGTTTTGACCATCCCTGAATCCATTTTGACTAGTTTCGTCGTGGCGTCGTGGCGTCTGTACGTACGTACGTTCGTTCGTATTTCGCATAACTCAAAAACGGTTAGCCGTAGAAAGTTGAAATTTTGTATTTAGGATTGTTGTAAAATCTAGTTGTGAACCTCCATTTTTGGTCACTGTTTGATTACCGGAAGTGGTACTTTACTTAAAGGTCATAATTGATTTTTATCAAAAATTATATTAAAATACTATGCAAAACTTCTCAAATTTAGTATTTATGACTTATAAATTAATTTAAATAACATACTAGATTTTGGTCTAAATTGAAAAACCGGAAGCGGTACTTTACTTGAAGGTCATATTAGACTTTTATCAAAAATTATATTAAAATATAATGTAAAGCATCTCAAATTTGGTAAATAGGTCTCTTATATCGATACGAATGTGTTTACTATATTTTGGTTAGAATTGGTGAGCCGAAAACGGTACTTTACTTGAAGGCCATAATAAGCTTACATCAAAAATTAAATTTAAATTAAATACATAAATCCTATGTTTCGGTAATAAAGGTTACAAACGCAATTTGGTTTCCAATCTAATTAAACATATTTATTACTTGTTTTCAGTGTTAAAACTTAGTGTAAAATACTGGTTTTCCTCCCTATTTGTGTGTGTGTGTGTGTCAATAGATGGAAATATATATATATATATATATATATATATATATATATATATATATATATATATATATATATATATGAATATATTATATATATTATATCCAACTGGATATATTGTACCAAGGATGATTGATCAGTACGCTGTGTATTGTAGCAAACCAATGTATTTGGGCAGCACTGATTTTCAATAAATCATTTCTCACCAATTTGGCAGTGGCTTATAAATCAGGAACCCTTTGAACGATTCTAACCGAATTTGGGGCATCGGTAAAGGCTCTTAAACTACGTTTAACCGCGATGTTCCAACGTATTTTAGAGCCAACGTTATCCGCAAAATACTTGTCTTGTTTTTATATGGTAATCACAATAAACTCGCCTCTTTTTAACGAGTTCAAAAACGTCGTACCGGATAAACTGAAGACTAGGTACAGAGCTTCAATCCCAAACGTAATTTTTTGGCTTTAAAAATGTTGAGCACACTCAGAACTGAAAAAAAAATTGTTGATTTTTTAATATCAAGGTTTTTTTGATGTGCTGATTCTAAATTTTCCATCATTTTTGGTTTAAAAAAACTCTATGAGGCTAGTTTACATATTAATGTAAATATTTTTTTAAACTTATTTGACCAAAAATCAATTAAATTGTAATGTTTATATTTCTCCTGTAAGATAGAGCACAACAAATGTTTAGCTGAAAAACCCACGTTGATATCATTTTTCAAACACGAGATATAAAATAAAGCATTCTTGCATGTTTTATTTTTTCCCCCTGCTCATAGGGCCCATGGGACAAAACGGTAGGATATGGGTTGATTTTTTTTTCAATGCAGAATCACCAAAAAAATTTTGATTTGAATTGACGTATCGGGCATTCGCTTGTCAGTTTTTATATAATTTATTCAAGTTAAATAGTCTACCAATATAGATAGATTATTGTCTTCAAGTTTAGTTTTCCATTTGTACATTATTATTTTAGTTGGTTAAGTAATAAATTAATTCCGAAACTAAATCTGCTGGTTTATTCCCAGTTTGTTCTAACTCCGTTAATCTGTTACCGCTACCGGAGGAATTTAATTATGGATTATTGCATTTGAAGTAATCAGTTTTAATTACTAAAATAACAATTAAACAAATTCAGTAAATAATTTAATATATGGTTACCAGTTTTTGATTATTTAATTAGTTAAAAGTAGAAACAATACATATATCCTATAACATAAATTCTAATTTGCATATATTATTTCAAATAATAATTAAAAAAAAATTAGAAATAGAACAAAATTTATTTTCAGTGAATGCCCAATATAAATAGAGTTGGCATTAATGAACTATAATAAACATTGCAAGGATTTTTTTTTGGAGGGGGGGGGGAGGGCACAAGACTATTAAGAAAATTTATCGTAAATTTAAAACTTTAGCTCCTTCGAATTCATAACCGATGGAGATACGACAAAATAGTCTTGGGATCAAAGTTGTATATCATTTTTACTTCGATAGACCTACCAAGTTTGAAGATCGGTCGGTTTTCATTAAGTGTGGAAATAAATGAAAAATTGTTGGAAAAGTACAAAATTTGGTCAAGCCGTAAAATAAAAATCGGTTCTCACAAAATCAGAAAAAATTATATGGAGTTGCTCCGGCAAAGCATGATAAGCTTAACACCACGAATACTAGTCCCATAACAGAGATCTGCACTTACTCCATCTATCATGTTTTGTCGGGGCAACCGCGGATGTGTACTTTTAAACTAGAAAACTGTCAAGGAGAAATATAAATCGCAAGACATTTTGACGAACAGCTTCTGAAGGTTCCGCTTAACGTAAAAAAACAAAACAGGTCTAGTGGTGGATAAACACCGATACAGCTGATAAGCAGATGTTGAAAGATCCAACTTAATCAACAGCTTGGAATTGATATCTTTACAACTCGTTATACATCACCTTAAGGTAGACTTTCGCTGGTACTGCCCGCAGTTCTGACTGGCAGAGCTTGCCAATCGTAGCCACTAACTGTTACTGCTTCTATATTTCGCTGAAACTGCCCACCGCAGCGGCCCACTCTTGCATAACCTATAACGTCATTACCTCTCCTATATATTTATAATCATACCGTATCGTCATATCTATATAGTATATACTTAAAATCTATAAAATTATATGCTATTTAGATACATCCAAATTATAGATAAATGAATACATTTATTTACAAGAATTTACAGATATGCAACTACATATGTACAACATCTATATTGTTATGTTATTTACAACTAGATATTTGTTAGGCATTTTAGGAAATGAACAAAGTTCACCTGTCGAGGTTTCTTAATTGTTTATTAATACAATAATAATAATAATGTGTGAATATAAAAATAAAATAATATGTTTTTCCACACAATATTTTTTACTATTACATTTCTGTAGTCCTTATGTTTCTGGTCATAAAGTACCTGAAACTGGTTAACGAACTCTACTAGACGTCCGTCGTAATAATCACTGAATCCATTTTTGTTAAATGACAAGCGGGAGCCGTCGCGTCTGAGGCAGTATGACTCCTTCAGGAACGGTCAGGGACGCAGCAGTATGACGTCATACCTAGACTGCCGGGCAGTGCGAGCAATATATGTCCCTACCTATTCAGTCAAAATAGTAGTAAACTTTGCCGGCCGCAAACGCGGGCAGTACCAGCGATTTCTGATACAACCGTGTCTAGACTTCTTCCTCACAAAATGGCAGTTCTTACAAGTTCCAGGATTCGGATTTAACGAGACGATTACACACTTACTCCCAAAACGCACTTTTCTCATATGGTTATATGTACATAAGTACGAAAGTATGTTGCCATGTTTGAGAGAAGAATAGGTTTGATCGACCCCGTAAGTATTGCGGTGGTAATGGAGATGGCTGTTAGCGGGAGTCACGACTTGGGAATATTGGCCATCTACCAAACCATTCTTTCCCATAGTTATCTTCCTTCAGTCTTCTATTCAACAAAGTTACTGGTACTAAAGCCATTTCTACTTAGGTGCATTTTCTTATAAAATACGATAAAAAAAAATGATATTATTGAAATTTACAACGATACATAAAATATCATTATTATCTTCTCTCTTTTAATTTCTTAGAAAGTTCTTACGAGTATATTAATTGAAGCGTAAAATATAACTTCCAGTACAACCATCTCCTTTTTATAATTATGTTTACGTTTCGGAGAAATATTTCCTAATCTTCAGAACACGTTTTTCTAAAATAAATAATTATTGTATCAATAGACAATAATCACACTTCATACTATATTATACACTAACTAATACATGTGTGTGTATATATATATATATATATATATATATATATATATATATACACACACACACATATATAAACAACAACCCATTGTCATTATATCAAAATTTCCAGCATCTATTGACCTTAGACTCCCAGCAAAATGTAGACAATAGAAGGTGGAAATTTTGATATAATGACAATGGCATAGAAATAAAAGCTGAGGTATTCTTAAATTATTGATATTGTATATAGATATGTACATGTTTTAGATAGTGTCTAATTAAGTATGAAGTGAGATAATGGATAGAATAATTAGGAATTGATAAATTATTTGCCACTTCTATAAATTTTTTTTTTATTGAAAGCTATTTTCGAATGTTATACATTCATCTTCAGTTCTAAAAACTCACAAAAATTCAAAATAAGCAATTCAAAATAAAATTTGGTATTATTATACATATTAAATTAAATGTAATATAAATTAGTATTGTAAAACATCTATGAATTATGAATTTAATTAAGACAAGAGATCAAATACATGCTGCTACTCACTAAGGTTTAAATGGATTATATCAAACAGAAAAGTTTGTACTGGTTTCTAAAGTAAAGATTATTTAATAACTCAAATTATTGACATGTTAGACGTTTCGGGGACAATCTACCAATCCTCAGACATTATATTATCTTTAAATATTCTTTATAATATAAAAGTTGGTATAATCCATTTTTACATTTCGTCTTGTTGCCTATAAAATCCCCAATTTACGTCACACACGTCAATAATTTGAGTTACTGAATACAGTTGATAAAATGGAAGTCATTTTTAAAAATGATTTCAAAAAGCTTCTATCTTTTTTTTTTTCAATGTTTACTTTCATTAATTTACATGATTTTATTTATTTTTCTTAAATGCGATTCCCACAGAATTGAAAGGAGTAAAAATCCTCAAAACGAGGACAAACCCAAACACAAGTTTTACTTTATTTTATTTTTTTTAAATGATAAAGTTTTATTAAAACATTCGAATTTAGTAAGTTAAACCGAGCATGACGTTCGTGAATCCAAGATGGAAGCTGTTCCGGTTCTTAACCAATCCTGTGAAGGGTTTCTTTCTTGTCATGGTCCAGCTCCTCAAGGTGCTCGAGATGGGCAGGTAGGCCCCTGTTATGGAGTAATAACCTTATCATGCTCCACTACTATCAAATTTATCGAAAAAAAATTAGTTTATTTTTCGTAATAATGCACTATCTAATTTAGCATGCTAAATTCAGGATTATGAGGGGCTCAGGGTAAGTACTTTTGTTCCTTGCTAAATATGTAGTTACGGTGGCGCTGTCTCTGTATAACTTTTCTTATCTGTTAATGGATATTTTATTCATTCAAGTGAATCTTACTTGATGTTTATTTTTCTCATGTTCATTTAATGCCTAAAATTAGTGAGAAATCAAGGTACCTATGTGAAAGTTGGACGTATCAATGTTTCTTACAACTTCTAGGATAAACAGATAAGACAGTCCACAAGTATAAAATCCAGTTTTACCAAATTTAGAAGAAAGCCAATTCAAAACTCCTAATTTTTAATTTATTTTTTGTAAAAAAAATATCTGATGTGCACAACACATGACTTAAATCCAAAAAAAATCCAAAAAAAGCGGAAAAAATCCACTTAAATCACATCTTATTTTCCTGCAGCAGACTTGTTCATCTAACAAATGGGGTGGAAAACCAGTATTTTATACTCAACTTTAACACTTAAAACAAGTAATAAAATTATTTAATTAGAGTGGAAAAAAAATTGCGTTTATAACCTTTATCACCAAAACATATGATCTCTGTAATGAATTTCAATATACCTTTTGATGTAAGTTTCTTATGACCTTCAAGTAAAGTACCTCTTTCGGATCTTCATTTTCAGCCAAAATCTATTAAATCACTTATATTGATATAACAGTCTAATTTACAAAATTTGAGATGTTTTACATTATATTTTAATATAATTTTTGATGAAAGTCTAATATGACCTTCAAGTAAACTACAACTTCCGGTTTGCCAATGTTTACCAAAATTTATTATGTTGTTTATATTAATATTCGAGTCTTAAATACCAAATTTGAGAAGTTTTGCATAATATTTTAATATAATGTTTGATGAAAATCAGTAATGACCTTCAAGTAAAGTACCACTTCCAGTGATCAAGCAGTGACCAAAAAGGGAGGTTGACAACTAGATTTTACAGCAATCCTAAATACAAAATTTCAACTTTCTACGGCTAACCGTTTTTGATTTATGAGAAATACGAACGTTCGAACGTACATTTATTTGTTACGTATAGTATTCATTTGGGGTTAAAATTTCTTGATCATCAATCTCTATTTTTTTTTTGTTGCAATACTAATAATTCAGAAGGTACATTAGCCATCTATATAAATTACCGAAATATGGGCTTGTGATCTCTTTTAATCGCTCACCATTTTTTTTTAATTCGATTTTTGTATCCTGCTTATGTTGAAACGTAAAAACTCCAATCTTGAGGACACAAAATTTTGTTTTCTTGATCGATTACAAAGATTCATTATTGAAAATAATAAACCAAAATTAATGACATTCATTCCATTCCAGTTTAGTTCAGTTATTGTGGAAAAAAAAGATGTTTGGGTACGACTTCTGGGATAAATAATTTTCGGGCCGTTAAATTCTGTAAATAAAAAATACAATAAATATATTGTCTGTTCTTGAAGGACTTTGTATTATGCAGGGCTGCCGTCAGCGGACTCCAGGCCCGGAGCAAAATTACACTGCAGTTCCCCTTTCATTCAATTCATGTTTTATTTTTGTCAATAATATGAATATACGGATTGAGGTATTATGAAACTGAAACTTATTCCTACATTACAATAACCAAAGTTATTTGTTTTATATACGAGTAAAATACAAAACAATTTTTTTTTTTTAATAGTTAATAAGGATAGTATAATTTAATAATAATTACTTGATTAAAATGTTCACAATAACACTAGTAGAGCTTGAACTATTTTTTATTTTCTATAACAGTTATTCACAATATTATATTAATATGAAAATTTGAATAATCGAGTCAAAAGTCCATGTTCTTGATAAACTAGACTGAATAGACAGTACTTTAATTTCTCTTTTAATTATAACCCAGGGCCGGCACTACACAGTAAAAGATGCGCTGCATCTGGGCGCCAAAATAATCTTTTTTATAGAAAAAAATGTTACAGCATATTGTATATTTATAATATTATTCATATAATAATATATTTATAATGCGGTACTTATATACCGCGGTAATCGCGGGCTACTTTGGCCCAAAGCAAAAAAACAACAAAACAATATTCACCTTGAAGAATCAGATTTTAAAGTTCCTAAGGCAGTATCAGCTGGGCTGCAGCTCCTGCCAGGTAACAATGGACACCATTTCTTCATTAGTTTCCCACAATTTGCAATACCTGTTAATTTCTCAACGTTGTGAAGACAACTTATTTTTCAACCTCTCAAACTTCCCACTGTCGAAACTTTTATAATTCCGTTATAGTTTTAAGAAATACTCTTTTAACTGCAGCATTCAATACTTTGGTCAGTGGTATGGTTGTATTTTACATTAACGGATTTATTTCTATTTAAAAAATCAATTTTATTAAAATATTTTGATAACCTCAAATGAATGACCTCGTACATTAGCCCAGCTATTATTGGACAATTTTTTGCATTATCACTGTCCTGAGCACATTGGGGAATCTAGATTTTTCGGTATCCCGGGCGGTACGATTTTGCAAGGTCCTGGGTGGTAAGATAATGAGGGAATCTCTAAGTTAGAGAGTTTTGGAGGGTACTGGAACCAGGATTTTTGCTAGGGAGGAAAAACTTTCTTTTTCAACCCATCAATAAAAGTCAACAACAGTGTTTTGTACATGTATATTTGTAAAAAAAAAAGAATTGTGAGGGCGCCTAGCAGAAAGTTGCATGGGGGCGCCTGGACCTCTGTCGGTACTGCTGCAATCAACATCCATATTTATAAATTAGGGTACTCTGTCAGATTATGATAAAAGTACAAGATTAAAATGATTTTTTTATTTGCATATATTTGATTATTAAGTTTTTGGCTGTATAGATGTCTTTAGTCAAATCAAATCGCGGGCCCCCTGCGTGCCTGGGGCTCGGAGATTTTGCTCCCTACTCCCTGATGGGGGTCTGGTAATATGAAGTTGTCCAAAAAGTTTTAGCTTGGCCTGAAAAATTCGACACTTTAACGTGAGCTCTCTCTTACTATGTCGTGATGGAGAGACCCGCTACAATCCTCCAACTTCTTTTCCTCCGCAGTATTAATGACAGAGGGTAGCGATAACGACGCAGCCCAACAACACCGGATTCGGATCGAGGCGGCAGGTGGGCCACTACCCGAGAGCTGTTAGCGGTCGGACACCTTTCACGACCAGTTTGCGGTGGGCGGTAGGGCGGTAGTAGACGCTAGACCACAAAGCACTCTTTTACACCGTCAACTACAAGGCCTTCTCATCTCCTATTTCATCTCGAGCGTGTAATAGCGCAGCCTTCCCTATCGCCTATAGTAAAAACCCATAGCGATGAGGAAAACAAGATAGCTCCAGAATCCAATAGTAGACAGTTTTGAATTGATTAGGGATTGATAAATTATTTGCTACTTATATAATTTTGTTTCTGTTGAAAACTAGTTTCCAATGTTAAACATTCATCTTCAGTTCTAAAAACACACAAAATTAAAAAAATAAGGAATTCAAAATACCGTTTGGTATTATTATACATATTAAATTAAATGTAATACATATTAGTATTTTAAAACATTAATGAATTATGAATTTAATTAAGACAAGAAATCAAATACATGTTGGTACTCACCAAGGTTTAAATGGATTATATCAAACAGAAAAGTTTGTACTGGTTTCTTCTCGCATTGGACTAACAATGAAAGAAAGGTGGTGTGTTTATAAGTAAACGGTTTAAGGTTTAAATGTTTTATAATACTAATTTATATTACATTTAATTAAATATGTGTAATCATATCAAACTTTATTTTGAATTGCTTATTTTTGAATTTTTGTGTGTTTTTAGAACTAAAGATGAATGTATAACATTCCAAACTAGTTATCAATAGAAACAAAATTATAGAAGTGGCAAATAATTTATCAATCCCTAATTAGATTGACCCTTCTATACCATCTTGCGGATGTTAAAAACAATAATAAAAAAAAAACTTAAAGAAAAAAGTCTTTCTGTTTTTTAATAAAATTTGAATTATTGATTTGAGAAACCCCATATGTCAGAGAGACCAAATTTTTGGAAAATAACAGAACACAGTCCAAACCAAAGCGTGTCAAGGCAACCCAAAAGACTGATAATTAAAATGTGATTGATTATAAACCTATTATATAACCAATTAAGACAATTACAGTTTTTATTGTTTATAATCATTGTTTATTTAAATTTGCTAATAAAATTAAATGGGGTTTCTCAAATCAATCAATTTTACGGAAATAAGGAAAATAATAATTACCAATAATAACGTAAAATATCTGATGTGGACACCACATGACTTCCTTGTACGCCTATTAAACTTTAAATCGGCGCCTCAAAAAAAACAAAAAAAACAAAACGGGAAGTTAAAAAAAACAAAGTTTTAAGTAAAGTACCACTTACGGCTAGCCAATTTTAACCAAAACCTAATTACTCATATTGATATAAAAGTCTTGTGTATTAAATTTGAGATGTTTTGCATTATATTTTAATATACTTTTTGTTGAAAGTTTATTATGAACTTCGAGTAAAGTAACTGGATAAACTTCCGGTTATCCAATTTTAACAAAAATCTAGAAAAAATTGTATGTTATTTATATTAACATAAAAGTAGTATGTACCAAATTTAACTATAAACATAAAAACTACCATACCACTTTGTACATAAAGATTTGTACCACATGAAGTAAATATAAAGTATTTTGGACTAATTATACCAAAGACTAAAAAATAATTTTTCATTTTTTTTATATACGTTATTTGGATGAATGTAAACATCATGGAAGAAGATCTGTCCTGCACCAATATGGATAATTAATCCAGAAAAAACGAAATGCACGAGAGTAGGAAGAAAACACCACAGAGTTATGAGAATCCTGAGGTTGAAGGGGCGAATAAATCTTGCAACAAGTCAGGATTTCAAGCATTTAGGTGCCTGGTTGAATGAAAGCGGCTACATCGACGGGGAGATGACACAGAGGTTAGAAGCACTTGGACGAATGTTCCACTCGGTCCGAATAGGCTTCCTCAACAGAAGAGAAGAGAAGAAGAGAAGTCACTAAGAAGACAAAGATATCCTTCTACAGGTCAACATTCCTGCCCATTCTTTCCTATTACTCGGAGTCATGGACCCTCACCTCAAAACACAGGAGCCAGATCCAGGCAATGGAGATGCGGTACCTGAGAAAAGTCGAAGGGAAGACCAGAAGAGACAGGATCCGCAACACCACTACTAGGCCAAACCTCGAGGTGCAACCGATGGAGACTACTCTAATGGAGAATAAACTACGATGTTTTGGACACCTCCTCAGGATGATGAATCCAGGAAGAATCGCGAGGATGACCTATGAGACACGAGTAGAGGAAAGAAGACCAACAGGAAGACCACGGATCACCTGGGAGGAAGGGGTGTGCGGGGGGGAGGGGCATTCAGGAAGCGAGCGCTGGACTGGTACAGGAGAGGGACACGATCCAAGTTCTACAGAGGACATCCTCAAGCTACACAGCGGTAAAAGAATATCGGAGTATGATGATGGCATTATTTCGAAATAATGAACCATATTGCAAAAATTTGTAGCTTTTTTTCTCTATTTATTTAATTATTTTATTAGTTTTTGTTTTAGGGATTGATAAATTAATTGGCACTTCTATAATTTTGTTTTTATTTAAAACTAGTTTCAAATGTTATACACTCATCGTCAGTTTTAAAAACACACAAAATAATAGTTTTCACTACAAACACCTCACCTTTCTTCCATTACAGTAATTTCCATTACTAGCTCAGTGCGAGAACAAATCAACCTTTTCTGTTTGATATAATCTACTTA
Source organism: Rhaphigaster nebulosa (assembly GCA_948150685.1). Classification (NCBI taxonomy): domain Eukaryota; kingdom Metazoa; phylum Arthropoda; class Insecta; order Hemiptera; family Pentatomidae; genus Rhaphigaster; species Rhaphigaster nebulosa. The sequence goes on along the minus strand of OX411311.1, from coordinate 128,184,635 downwards.
AACCTTGGTGAGTACCACATATATTTGATTTCTTGTCTTAATTAAATTCATAATTCATAAATGTAATGGATTTTTAATACTAATTTATATTACATTTAATTTTATATGTATAATAATATCAAAATGTATTTTTGAATTTTTGTGTGCTTTTATAACTGAAGATGTATAACATTTACAATGTAAATGTTAAACGAAACTACTTTTCAATAAAAACAAAATTATAGAAGTGGCAAATAATTTATCAATCCCTAATTAGATAGATCCTTCTATACCATCATTGTGGACGTCAACTGACCAATCAGATTGATCCTTCTTTTTTTTTTTTTTTTTTTTTTTTTTTTTTTTTTTTTTTTTTTTTTTTTTTTTATTCCCCCTTCCTAGCCATTTCTGGCATACGGGGTTCAGGAGCAGTGGGGTAGTGCGCTGGGATAGCGCATGCCACTGCTCCCATAAATCAACACTTTATTATAAAAGTTCTTATTTTACAATTGTGAAAACTTTTAATTGTGGAGACAATTTTTTTTTTTTTTTTTTTTTTTTTTTTTTTTTTCCTGCTACTGTGATGCAGCCCGGTGCGTGCTTGCGCACCTTAGGGCTGCACCTTATCCTCTGCCGCGCGGCGTGGCCAGCCCTTCCGGCGCTCTGCATCCGTCCGGTTCCAGTCCGGATCCGCCCGGTGCCGTCCAGCCCTCCTGGTCAGCCGCATCCGTCCGGATACTGGTCCAGCCCTCCTGGTCCACTGCATCCGTCCGGATCCCATCTCCTCCAGTCTGCATCCGTTCGGTATCATACCTCTTGAGGCTCACCGCCGTCGGGTGGTCTGACCCTTCCCAGGGTGAAGTGCTCAGGGCCGACCACCTCCTTCCACCCGTATATGAAGTCCTTGAAGGAGGGGTATGCCTCCTCCTCCATCAGACGGGGGAAGTCCGACTCGGCGAGGGCGAACATCCCGGTACTTCTCGACAACCTGGCTCGGTGTCCTTCTACTGCGGTGCAGTACACGATCACGTGCTCTGCAGTTTCAGGGACTCCACAGGTGGGGCACCGAGGGTCTATGTCCTTTCCGTGTTCCTGTAGTTTCCCTCGGAAACCTCCATGCCCTGTCAGCATCTGCGAGACCCAGTAATCAGGGAGGATCCATCTCGCCTTCAGCCTTTCTTGGACGGTGGGGAAGAACTTCCTTAGGGTAGCTCCCTTCTGGCTCCCTATCCACCGTCCATTCCACTCTTCGATAATGTCCTCCCTCAATATCCTCTTCCATTCGTTAGGGGTCTCGCGAACTCTGTCCCGGAGTCCCCCCGGTAGCGCATCAAGCCCCTGCCTCTTCACATCGTACTTTATCCTGTCCTCCTTGAGGACGAGGTCCAGGGGCATCGCTCCAGCTAGCACCTGCACCGCCTCATGCGACACCGTTCTATAGGCCTTAGTGACCCTAAGCAGAGCCAGTCTCTGAATTGTGGCCAATCTCCTTCTCTGCAGCTGCGTGAGGTGTTGGCTCCACGCTGGGGATGCGTATCTCAGGATACCCATGACCACACCTTTGTAAATGGTCATCGTGGCGGGATACCTGATGCCCCAGAACGCACCCCCAATCCTGTATAAGCCATTGATAGACCGGGTCACCCTATCCTTCAGGTAGTCTAGGTGAGGGGTGACGTCGAATCTTCTCCTCATCTTCACTCCTAAGTAGGTCACCTCCTCACCCATCCTCACTCTCTGGCCATCTATGTCCAGTATGACAGGGTGAGCCCTGTCTGTAGAGCCTCTTACGAGCATGGCCTGGGTCTTGGATGCGGCCATGCTCAGCTTCCTCCTCACGCACCATTCCGACACGAGACTGGCGCACCTCTCTGCCTGTGTCTTCAATCTGGCTCTGCTGTTCTCGGCCACTATGACCGCCAGGTCGTCGACGTAGGCCGTGGCAAGGAACCCTCTCTCCTCTAATTCCCCCAGCAGCTGGTCGAAGACTGGATTGATCCTTCTATACCATCATGCGGATGTCAACTGACCAATTAGATAGATCCTTCTATACCATCATGCGGATGTCAACTGACCAATTAGATAGATCCTTCTATACCATCATTGTGGACGTCAACTGAATTTCGGTTTTATTCTGAAGTTCTATTATTTTCTTTATTTTGATCTGATATTATTAAATATTGTTTATCTTATTTATATATTTTTATTTATATAAATAAATTCATCAACAGTTTTTCAAATGAATTTCTGTATTTCAGCTTGTTAATTACTGTACTAATTTTTATTTTATTATTTATTTTTTTTAAATTAATCTCGTTCACAATAACCCTTCATTAACTTTTTAGCAAAGGTTATTCAATAACTCAATATTATAATGATTTTTGATAAATTTGCCACCCGGTGCGTCGGATCGAACCTCACCCGAGCAGGTACAGAGCGGAGGAAACGGAAACAGAACTCATAAGAAAGATAAGGGCTAAAGACGACAGTTAGGGCCGTTTTAAGGGCGAGATGACTGCCCTTCCCACGAGCTAATGTCCTCGCTATCACCAGCCATTAGATTTTTTATATTTGGTCACATCTGTGTGCCAAGGGTTCCAAACCGATTGATGTTATACCTGCCACAATGATACTTGTTAAAGATAGGTACCCTCGCCTTTGTCTCGCAATCTCTGGTCAGGAAACACCGGGACATCCGGTCACTTTCTAAGTAGAGGTTAAAATTCCCGGGATCTGCATAGAAATGGATAAAATTGCTACTGATATTATAATATAACAGTTCAAAATATAAATGACTGAATAAACAATATTCATGTTCCGGATTTATATTTTATATCATAGAGGAACTTGCCCGTAACAGGTTTCACTTATAGAGGAACTTGCCCGTAACAGGTTTCACTTATAGAGGAACTTGCCCGTAACAGGTTTCACTTATAGAGGAACTTGCCCGTAACAGGTTTCACTTATAGAGGAACTTGCCCGTAACAGGTTTCACTTATAGAGGAACTTGCCCGTAACAGGTTTCACTTATAGAGGAACTTGCCCGTAACAGGTTTCACTTATAGAGGAACTTGCCCGTAACAGGTTTCACTTATAGAGGAACTTGCCCGTAACAGGTTTCACTTATAGAGGAACTTGCCCGTAACAGGTTTCACTTGAAGAAATTTACTGATGTGGACAGCACATGACTTCCTTGTACGCCTATTAAACTATAAATCCGCGACTCAAAAAGTGATCCTAAATTTGATTACTAGTTTCCGAAGATTGCAGTATCTCAAAAAGGACGTTTATTGTCTTCGATTATTTGTGATAGTGCCTTAAGTCGTAATTCTGGATATGTTAGACTTATAATTTTATTTTATAAAATTTTTATATGACGCTTTTATTTCTAAAATTGATGGAGAACCATTTAAAATATCTGATGTGGACAGCACATGACTTCCTTGTACGCCTATTAAACTATAAATCGTTGGCTCAAAAAGTGATCCTCAATTTGGTACTAGTTTCCGAAGATTGCAGTATCTCAAAAACGACTGGAAAACCAGTATTTTACACTCAATTTTAACACTTATAACAAGTAATAAAATTGTTTAATTGGATTGGAAACCAAATCGCGTTTGTAACCTTTATTACCGAAACATATGATTTATGTATTTAATTTAAATATAATTTTTGATGTAAGCTTATTATGACCTTCAAGTAAAGTACCCTTTTCTGCTCACCAATTTTAACCAAAATATAGTAAATACATTCATATCGATATAAAAGTCCTATTTACCAAATTTGAGACGTTTTACATTATATTTTGATATAATTTTTGATGAAAGTCTAATATGATCTTCAAGTAAAGTACCGCTTCCGGTTTTCCAATTTAGACCAAAATCTAGTATGTTATTTAAATCACTATATAAGTTATAAATATTAAATTTGAGAAGTTTTGTAAAGTACTATAATAAGGAAATCAATTATGATCTTCAAGTAAAGTACCACTTCCGGTGATCAAGCAGTGACCAAAAAGGGAGGTTCACAACTAGAGTTTAGAACAATCCTAAATACAAAATTTCAACTTTCTACGGCTAACCTTTTTGAGTTATGCGAGATACGAACGTACGTACGTACAGACGCCACGACGAAACTGGTCAAAATGGATTCAGGGATGGTCAAAATGGATATTTCCGTTGAAATCTGAAAACCGAAAATTTTCGCGATTACAATACTTCCTTTACTTCGTACAAGGAAGTAAAAATGTATTAAAAAATGCCTATTATGAACTTCAAGTGACTTACCACTTCCGGTTATCCAATTTTAACAAAAATCTAGTATGTTATTTATATTGATAAAAAAAAATTATTAACAAAATTTGAGAATTTCTGCATTTAATATAATTTTTGATAAAAGTTTATTATGGCCTTCAAGTAGAGTACCACTTCCGGTCTCCCAATTTTAACCAAAACATGCGAGATACGCACGTACGAACGTACGTACAGACAAACTAGTAAAATTGGATTATTTCTGTTTGGTTAGTCTTTTTTTTTTAGAGTGTTGATGTGAGAGGTGCTATCTCTGGTCTGCGTTTTTGTGATTTTTTTCTGTCTTTTTTCATTCCTGAATTGGCGAAACGTTGACTGATTATTTATTTAATGTCGTTTGAGAGACTTAAGTTTTTCTTTTGGGAATCTCCGAATGGTATCCGTTTTGAAATATAGTTGCATATTTGAATTAAAGTTAAGTTTATTAATTGTAAATATTTTAATAAGTATTTGTTGAATTGTCTTGAAAACTTTGAATATATTGACAATGAATTTTCCTATCAATGGAACTATTCTACTTACAAAAGAAAATAATTTAAACCACTTTAGTGAAACTAATATGGATTTCTGGGGCTCAACTTGTATGCTCCAAGTTAAGCAATTACAACTTAGTGGAAAATACTCGTTCGATTCCACACGCGCCATATTACATTTCCAATAACACAATACACAAGGATTAACACAATCCGTTTATAAAATATTACATAGAACAAATTGTACTCTTCGATCCAACACTAACCCGATTCTCGTGTACTGGATATTTCTTCCTCTTTGTCACCTGTTAACATGATGCATCCCATATAACGAATTAAACAATACGTTTCGAAACACGAATTCAATTTATTTATATTTTTTCACCATTAGATCACCCACTGACAAAATAAGTTCAATTTTAATTTTTAATTTGGCAATTTTTTTCGCTATAAGTAAATGAAGTAAATTCTGTGAAAGAAAAAAATATTTAAAAAATCACTTAGCTACCTATACCTATATGAAATACATAATAAGGGGGGGGGGAAGGTATTGCGATCGTAAAAAATGTCGAAGCCGAGTTTTTAATGAAAATACACATTTTAAGCTTCCCTGAGTCCAAATAATCAATATACCGCCATATAAACGGCCTCTAAAATTTTTCATTAATTTTCAATACGTATTTTCGGTCTATCAAAATCGAAATAATGTTGTTTTATTTAGCTAAGAATATTATAAGCAATGTTTATGTGAACTCTTTAAAATTATTTTAAAAATGGATTATTATTATTATTATAGAGTGGTAAGTGAAAGGCTGTGTGATGTGCGTACCGCACCAGATTTTTTTCCCGCTTCAAATAAAGGGAATGATATCTGTGAAAAATGTATGAGTTTTTTTTTATTTTCTATTTCACGTTCTTCTTAAATTAAGATTTAAAAAACTTCAACTAGTTCTTTCCCGATCCGCTACATCTCACGCCTCTACGCCATTACCAGACATAGTTATGCGAGAGGATACCCTTCAAGATCGGCTACGGACAGGAATTAAATGCGAGTAATGGACAACCCGGAGACGGAGAACCGTCGTTATGTTAATGCTAGCCCTGCCATGAGAGTACTATTATCGATAATAGCGGCTGGTACTTGTACCAGCTCTGTACTTGTACCTCTACTTTTTTATAACCCTCCATCTAAACTGTATCTAAGAGGGCATTATGGACCCCGTCTTTAGGCAACTCCGAACCCCCCGATCCGACCATTACTTTTTTCCGTGACCCTCCTCTCAGTCGTTTGAGCTTAATACTTCTTAAATCTGGTGGGAAGAATGGTCGCTGAATCGATCACGTACAAAGTCGATTTAGGAAAAAAAAATGTAATCGATTCCTTTTATACCGGTTATCATATGTCACAGCCCAATTAATAGTTACTTTTGTTTCTTTTTGGACTTCAGTTTTAAAGTACCTATCTCATTGTTTCAATAACATTCTTACCTATTCGAATCTGAATGCAATAACACTTTATTACTTAGAAATAGAAATAGAAAACAACTTTATTCTGGTGCAAAGTCCCTTAAGAATAATATGGATGTCCAAAAAACAAAAATCATTAATGATCAAAAGATACATTAGAATTTATAAATAAAAAATCATCAATAGGCCAGTTAGGTGAGGCAATGTAGCCCTTTAGCGATACCCCAAATTTGGTTTGAATCATTTGAAAGGCTCCTGATTTATGAGCGATTATTTAAATCTTAAAAAAAAAAATTTCACGGTCCCTCATCTCAGTAGCTATACAAAACTTGCAGAAAATTTAACTTTCTTTAAAATTAGTAATGACATATTTTCACCGGAAGTGGCACTCGATCACCGGAAGTGGTACTTCACTTGAAGGTTATAATTGATTTCCATAAAAAATTATATTAAAATATTATGAAAATCATCTCAAATTTGGTAAATAATACTTTACTGTACTAGATTTTGGTTTAAATTGGAAAACCGGAAGCGGTACTTTACTTGAAGTTCATAATAAACTTACGCAAAAATTAAATACAGAGATCATATGGTTCGTTAATAAAGATTACAAACGCGACTTTTTCCCACTCTAATTAAGCATTTTTATTACTTGTTTTAGGTGCTAAAACAGTGTAAAATAATTGCTATCCTCCCCATTTATGAGATTAACAAGTCTGCAGCAGGAGAATAAGATAAGTTAATTTGATTCTTTCGCTTAAAATGTCAAATCCGTCGATTTCCAATACTTTATCTAGTAACATTGACAGTTCTAATGTTTTCACGGAACACGAAGAAATCTGTTGGTAACTTGTTACTTAATAAAAGAAAACGACATATAATAACGGAATGAGACCTCCAGAAACAAGAGATTGTGTGTGTGTGTGTTAATAGATGAATGTCGCGACGCCGAGTGTCGTTTTTGAGATACTGCGATCTTCGGAAACTAGTAACCAAATTCAGGAACACTTTTTGAGCCGCCAGTTAGGTGAGGCAATGTAGCCCTTTAGCGATGCCCCAAATTTGGTTTGAATCATTTGAAAGGTTCCTGATTTATGAGCGATTATTTAAATCTTAAAAAAAAAAAATTTCACGGTCCCACATCTCAGTAGCTATACAAAACTTGCAGAAAATTTAAATTTCTTTAAAATTAGTAATGACATATTTACATCGTAAATGCGTAGGAAGCAAATTATTGAGGTAATTTATTAAAAATTTAAAAATTTATTCTTGTCCAAAGCCCCTTAAGAATAGCATCGATGTCCGAAAACGAAAATCATTTATGATCAAAAGACTCATTAGAATAAATAAATAAAAAATCATTTATAGACTGAATAATTGTCGTAAGGCTGGAAACGGTTTTAATCTCTTCATTTGGATGTAAAAAGAGTAAATTGAATTTTATAGCAAATCATGAGGGGTGCCCCAAGAACATCGAAATTTTCGAACTTTTCCGATCAAACTGTTTGCATTTTTTGTAAATTTGCACGGTCCCACATCCCATTTCGAATTTTAAAAAATATTACAATACAATTAATTTAACTTTTGATTCATCGTTTTCAATTCTCTAGTGTGAGATTTCAAATATTTTTCATATAAATATTCATGTTAATATTTCGAATTAATTTTTTTAATATATCTACCTATTTTTCAAGGATTATAATCTATCACCGATTATAATCTTCTGGATTAATTGTTTAATATTTTATGCAACGGTAATCCATTAATCTAAAGAGCTTACATGTTAAAAAAAAGAAAGTAAAAACATTTAGAGCCATTAGGTATAATTTAAATGTAACCGGTGTCGCTTTCGTAAACAGTTAAATGCACTCATTGAATGAGCGGACGGTGGAAGCGCTGCAATAGCTAATGGATGGTGCATGTTTAACTCTCGCTATTAGCTATTTATTTAATTTTATTATTGAGAGTGGACCGGCTCGGAAATAGGATCCAAATGAAAAGTGCCTCCAGGATATTGGAGCCCATTCCTGTTAATGCCAATGTAACACTGATTAGGGAATTCTGTCAAATATTCACGAGGGAGGGGGGGGGGGGGGCGCTCTTATCTCATCGTTTGCCATTATCACAATCAGACTCTGTTAGTGTTTCCTTCTATTTTATTGTTATTATACACACACCCACACACATACACACGCACACATATACTTGTATGTATGTCGCATCCAGTGTCATATATCCAGTGTCTCTCCATATAGACAATGCACACCAGGGCCGAAACTAGGATTTTCGTCAGGAGGGCAGGTTTAATTTGTCGACCCTTCTTTATCCTCCCTCTCCCCTCCATAAAACGTTAACAGTATTTTAGGTAATATATTTCGAAATAATCATCATGATATAATAATATAATAATATATCATCATCTCATAACATTAACTCATTTTATTGACTGAATTAAGGTAAAAAAAAATTAAAAATCAGAAAAAGATATTTTTTACTTAACCTAAAAATAAAATTTCGCTGGAATCTGCCGCTCGGGGCAGGTGCCCCCTTAGCCTCTCCGTGGTTCCGGCCTTGATGTATGCAGTTGCCTATAGACCCCGCATCTTCTTGGGATTCCGTTGAATAAGTTGAAGTAGTTTTTATTTGCTTTAAAAAGATTTTAGATTTGTATTTAAAGGACAAACAATTTCAAAAAATAAGCTTCTAAGATACATAGATACTTATTTATTTCTCTTAAACTCAATTACTCTGTCAGATACAGACAACTGTCCGAAAAAAACAGATTATTGTACTCCGAGAAGGGAAGGTTATAGGAAAGGATTAACTTTGAAAAATAAAACAAAATAATGCTTTCTACTACGACTATCCACCTTTTTTTACTTCCTTGTACGAAATAAAGAAAGTATTGTGATCGCAAAAATTTTCGGTTTTCAGATTTCAATAGAAATATGCATTTTGTCCATCCCTGAATCCATTTTGACTAGTTTCGTCCTGATCTCTGTACGTATGTTCGTATCTAGCATAACTCAAAAACGGTTTGCCGTAGAAAGTTGAAATTTTGTATTTGGGATTGTTGTAAAATCTAGTTGTGAACCTCCCTTTTTGGTCGCTGCTCGATCACCGGAAGTGGTACTTCACTTGAAGGTTATAATTGATTTCCATCAAAAATTATATTAAAATATTATGAAAATCATCTCAAATTTGGTAAATAGTACTTTTATATCAATGTAAATAATGTACTAGATTTTGTTTTAAATTGGAAAACCGGAAGCTTACTTGAAGGTCATAATAAACTTACGCAAAAGTTAAATACAGAGACCATATGGTTCGTTAATAAAGATTACAAACGCGATTTTTTTTTTTCACTTTAATTAAACAATTTTATTACTTGTTTTAAGTGTTAAAATTGAGTGTAAAATAATTGTTTTCTCCCCATTTGTGAGCTGAACAAGTCTGCAGCAGGAGAGTAAGATATAAGCTAATTTGATTCTTTCGCTTAAAATTTCGAATTCGTCGATTTCCAATATTTTATCTAGTGACATTGACAGTTCTAATGTTTTCACGGAACGCGAAGAAATCTGTTGATAACTTGTTACTTAATAAAAGAAAACGACATATAATAACGGAATGAGACCTCCAGAAACAAGAGTTTGTGTGTGTGTGTTAAGAGATGAATGTCGCGACGCTGTGTGTCGTTTTTGAGATACTGCAATCTTCGGAAACTAGTATCCAAATTCAGGAACACTTTTTGAGCCGCCGATTTATGGTTCAATAGGAGAAGAAGGAAGTCATGTGTTGTCTACATCAGATATTTTGCATTTATCGCGCGGACCTTTCGTCCCTATATGGGTTGGGCTATTCATTTGTTTTAGATGAAGGTGACATGTTGAAACGTGACTCAAGAAAACTAGACATTACGGGTACTCAAAATGTTATTTCGCATGCTATGTGATTAGTAGCCAATAATCGCCATGATAAATTCAGGATTATGACCAGCCCAGTTTAAGTATTATCGTATCTTGGTAACTATTGTAGACATCGTAGCGCTGTCTGTCGTAAGATGGTGCAACTTTATTTGCTAACCTTGTTTTTGTTAAATCTTTTCTTTGATAATCAGTTGATGAATATTTTATTTATTCAAGTGAATTTTGTTTATTTTTCACATATTAGCTATTCTTTACCTTTACCTTTCCAATTAGAATCGGTAATAAAATCTACGGATTGGTATAACTAATTCAGTTTTACCAAACTTGAACGAAAACCGACTGAAAACACTCTTATGAATAATTTTTTTTTTTCAGTTTCAGATAATTTTAAAATAAATTATAGACGATCCTGTGTTTAATAGAAAATATACATGTAAACTAATAACCACTTGACACTGAAATCTCATGAAGAATGCTCCGACTTGACTAAACAATATGGTTGCCATTTAGCAGAGTGACACTGCCGTCAAACTGAGTCTGTTATTTGAGTCTTTTGTGATATTTAGCATTCTATTGTTGAAACTCGACGAATATCACGATTTAGCATGCTAAATGAAAGATTATCACAAATTATTGTTACTGAGCTAAAGGCGGAATTAGGTGGCAGGGATAGAAGCCAGCGGAAGTAGTGGTGAGTCCTTGCATTAACCATCAGCCAATCCGAGCACAAATATCCGCAGGAGCAATTGTCCGGTCTACCAATAACCATCAGCCTGCTCGAGGCCATCAATAATCCTGCGGGCGTCAAACCTCAGCTGAATACTGCATGGCCATCCCCCGGAGGGACAAGGCAGTCGGGCTTAGATAAAGTAGGATCAATGTCAACCCGGCGACCGTAAAGTAGACTCTTCTCTTCCAGGAATACAAATAGAGGCGGGGAGGCAGAGGGATTGATGAGGGAGGATGGGGACACTTCATCCTCTCGAGGAGTCGATCTGAGTCCGCCCTGGGAGGGTCGTAACTGCGGGGGTGTGGCATGTGGCTCTGATTTGATGGGACGGCTGTAAATAATATCCAAACCTAGTGTCGCAATAATTTATTGTTCTCATCTTAGATTTATCACTTCAGTTCCGTAGTAGAGATATTAAATATTTAATATATATAATCCTATTCGCTTAAACAATTGTCAGATACGGTTTCAACCGTGTTAAATCTGGATTAACCTCTAAAATACGAAATACGATAGCTAGGAGTTTGAGCTAAGCAAATATATCCGTAGAAATTCTATTCCTCGTAATCCTGCAAATGGGCAGGTGAACTATTCTAAAATGATGGGATATAGTTGAATCGGCATTTTGAGAGGGTTGCGATTTTTTTTTTTCCCCCACGTTTTGACCACTTTGTGCCGTGCCAAGGGGGACGCAGTTTTTAAAAACTGATCTTTTTATCGAGAAAAAAATACAGTGGAGCGTCGATTATCCGAACGTCAGTTATCCGAACGTTCGATTAGCGGAAAGTTGTTTTTTTTTTTTGTTTTATGTTTGTAGTTTTAATTAATTTGATCATGAAATTTTAAATGCCCAAACATTAATTTTGATAAAGCTTTGATTAGATACACTTTGATTATTTTTTTTGCATACACGTAAATACATATTTTTGTTCATTTCATTATGTACATGTGACTAAGTTAAACAATTTATATGTACTTTATGACACTGGTTTTTTCACTATGCACATACATACTAAACAAACATATTTTTTTTACTAAGTTGTTGTTTTACATCTTCCTTTTCCTTATTATATATAAAAAAATAAATAAATAAAAAATTAATTAATTTATATATATATATATATATATATATATATATATATATATATATATATATATTTATAATAAATAACTCTTACACCCACACTAGCTTCTACGCTCTTTCCTTAACTCATAACCTAAATATAATATATATATGTATACATATATATATATATATATATATATATATATATATATATATATATATATATATGTAGTGTGCGAGTACGTGAATTTCGATTATCCGAACCACCACTTACAACATTAGTTCGGATAATCGAGGCTCTACTTACAACTTTATAATATTAGTATAGTATTTTTATAATATTATTCATACAGTAATATGCCTAAAATAAGGTACTTATATCCATTTAAAACCAATTGAAAGATTAAAAAAATTATAAGGGCGCCAAGCAGAAAGTTGCATCGGGGCGCCGGAACCCCTAAGGCCGGTACTGATTTCACACTTTCGTGTACTCAACTTGCGTCCATAGATATAAAGTTATCATGACAAAGACACGTAAGGAAGTTGGCATAGGGCCCATGCAGCACATATTGTACTTTATCTCAAAAGCGGTAGGTTGTAGGGCTTTAAAAAGTAGTACCCAATAGGTTCTCCCGTGGGTGAATCCATTTGGTGACTGAGACTCAACTGGTTCCAGAGTTATAAATTTGCTATAATGCATATTGAAGGAGGAATATATAATACGTCTAGAGGCGACAATATTTGATGCATTATAATTCTGCAATCGGCTGAGTCTCAGCCATCAAATTTATATTTACATTTATAAAACATTTATAAAACAAGTGTTACCAAAAATATATAATTAAAAACCAATAAATTCCAAAATATTTATATGAAAGTTCAGACACATTTTATAGAAAAAAAAAATGCTTAAAGTTGGTTTAGTATTGTAAATAAGTGGTATTAATTAGGCACTTGTAATAATAAAAAAGAAAATTGTTATGATTTATTTTTAGAGAATTTTCAATAAAGGTAATGAATGGCCTTCTATTATTTTTTTTAAGTTTTAGAAATGACATTGATTTTTTTAGTCCTACTTCGTGTTTTTAGTATGCCATCATTCAAATCATAGTTGAGGTTAAAGGTATGAAAAATTAAAATTGAAAAACTTGATTGAACTATTTTATATTTAAAAAAAAAGTTACTTTTTTTTTAACGCCACATATATAATATAAAAATATGTTGATTTTTTTAAAATGATACTGGTCGATGAACGGAAAATAAGTTGATTTTTTTATTTAAAAAGTAAAGTATTGTATGATGCTAAATTAATTATGTAGGAAAATTAAGAAAAAAATATCGATGCTTCAGAAAAATCGATGTATTTACTTTAGATGTGTCGATAACATATATAAAAGACAGTTTTTTTTTTTTTGGAATTCATTATACACCAATAATGATTTCTTTTTTTATGCTATAGGTTATAGGTTTTGAGGTTTATATATGGAAAGATTTATATATTTTTGATCCTGTAGTCACTACAGGATCCTCGCTATTAATATTCCTGGGATTGAAGAATTCTCTCCCGAAGAGACCTGACTTTGGGCCTCCGTAGGTAACCACAGCCCTGCATAATGGACCCAGTACCCTGAAGATGCCCGATTGACCGACTCGTATGTTATTTATGAATCCTTCCTTTAGCTAACATTATCCCTCTCCTTCTTCAGTATTTATGCAGCCCCCCTCCTCCCCCGTTCTCAACCCCTCTATCAATATTCAACAGTCTCTTTCCTTTCTTCTGAGGGTCTTATTGTTGCCCTTTCAGTCCAACATGACAGAAAATATATCAATTGTCTTTTTTTGATTTATACAACTATTGATAATTTAAATTTTTTTGAAGTATTACCTTATGTTAGATTGTTATAGAAATCCTTGTGCATTAGTATAGCTTTATTTCAGATTACATATTTTAAACATTATTGAATACTACTCTTCAAACTAAAGTCCATTGTTTTCAACTACTTTCGCCCATCTTTCTGCCAGTAATTGGGTTTGATGCCGCTACCACTCCTTTGGTTTTGAGGCAAAGAACTCTTCACATCCAATTTTTACGTCCTCGTAATTATCAAAGATCCGAACTTTTATAAAGTGAGCCGTTGATGTAAGCTAACCATAATCTGATGGTACAATATCTGGGCTATACGCAGGATGAATCAAAATGTTTACTCCTTGCAGTTCCGATAATTTTTCCTCGGTCAAACGACAACGATGTGCAGGGACATTGTCGTGTTGCAAAATGGCTTGGTCCCTGTTGACCAAAGCGGGCTACTTTGCTCTCAAAACTGCATAAACTCTGTCTAGCTGTTTTCAAAGTAAAAGTTTGAGTCCCTACTGCGGCCGATAAATCACGAGTAATTGCATGTGGGTCCTGGTTCACGCATTCAAGAAGAACGTCATTATCAATTGAATCTCCTACGGTACAAATTTCCTCGGCGGCTGCCTTTGCGCTTAAACCTTTTTTCCAGCGAATCACGATTTTTCCGTCTGACATTGTACGTACGTTTTAAAAATGTAAATGACCCCATAAAGCCAACTCAAGTCACAAGGAATTAAAGCATTAGTCAAAATAAACCTAATAATAGCATAATTCTAACATTCTAATAGGATAATGATGAGAGTTGGAATTTAGGGTTGTGTTCATGCACAAGAACTTTTGTAACAACCTAGCATTATTATGAAACATGTCTATAAATTTAGTGAGCGTAGGAAAATAATTGCATGTCAGAGATACGGAAGCGCTGGCGTTACTTGAATGTGCAGCCTTGCGTTACCCTCGGAGGGGGCCAAAAAAACAACAACAAAAAACTGGATATGTCAAAGGGAAGATTAAAAATTCCGATTTTTCAAGTTTAGTAAAGGATAAAAGATGAATGCAACTCAAAGAAGTAAAGCGAATCTTATGACTTAATACTTTTACCACACCGTGTTAGCTGTTTTGTTTGCTTTAGAATATTTTAAAACTATTAACCTGAAGAAACCAGAACACTGGCATAGCACCGTCGCTTCCCTCTCACCAGCATTACTACTTTCCCCTTTCGTCCCTCCTCTACAATAGCTTTTTAAAAAGTATAAACTTCAAACTACTGTTTTTGGTGTCACTTCGAATGGATATCAGCACACGCTTTATCCAATTACCTTGGTTAATAAAGGAAGATCTCTTATCCTAAACCTTTTTAGTCTCTTCATGTTATAAGGAAGTTCAATCGTTGCCATTTCCTGAATAAGTGTGTTGTTATGCCTGTGTAGGTTATTCAGACATTGTTGGTGAAGAGTTTTTATCTGTTGGTTGAAAGTCGGTTGGTGTAAGTTGATATGTAGAGTTTTGTAAGTCACGTACTTATAAGATGCTTTTATTATCGGTAATTATTTGTTATTCATTTATTGATTGACGTTATGCTGAAACCATTCTTTCAACATTTCTCAATGGGCAGGAACGGATTAATTGTACTGCTGCTCACAGGCATGGCAAATAATGCCGATCCCTTCGGCCGCTTCTATATCCTACAATTCATTTTTATATTTATGTGTGCTTAATTGTGTTCCTTTTCCACAACACAGGAAGTATTGTAATCGCGAAAATTTTCGGTTTTCAAATTTCAACGGAAATATCCATTTTGACTAGTTTCGTCGTGACGCCTGTCCGTACGTGCGTATCTCCCATAACACAAAAACTGTTATCCGTAGAAAGTTAAAATTTTGTATTTGGGATTGTTGTAAAATCTAGTTGTGAACCTCACTTTTTGGTCCCTGGATCATCGGAAGTGGTACTTTACTTGAAGATCATAATTGATTTCCATCAAAAATTATATTTAAATACTATGTAAAACTTCTCAAATTTAGTATTTATAACTTATATATTGATTTAAATAACATACTAGATTTTGGTGTAAATTGGAAAACCGGAAGTGGTACTTTACTTGAAGGTCATAATTGATCTCCATCAAAAATTATATTTAAATACTATGCAAAACTTCTCAAATTTAGTATTTATAACTTATACATTGATTTAAATAACATACTAGATTTTGGTCTAAATTGGAAAACCGGAAGTGGTACTTTACCTGAAGATCATAATGTACTTTCATCAAAAATTATATTAAAATTAAATACAGAGATCATATGGTTCGTTAATAAAGGTTACAAACGCAATTTTATTCCCAGGCTAATTAAACGTTTTTATTACTAGTTTTATGTGTTAAAATTGTGTGTAAAATAATTGTTTTCTTCACCATTTGTGAGCTGAACAAGTCTGCAGCAGGAGAATAAGATATAAATTAAGTGGGTTCTTCGGCTTAAAATGTCGAAATCGTCGATTTCCAATGCTTTATCTAGTAAAAGGAAGTCATGTGTTGTCCACATCAGATATTTTATACTAACAAATGCGTTTGCATCTAAAACTATAATTTCACTCAAATTTTGCCGCGCCCTAAACATTCCTGCCCCAGGAAAGTTCTGAGCGTAAATCCGCCACTGTCAATGTGGTCAGCTTCTTCAGCGTCTTCTACCAAATTTTGCCACCGATTTGGAACCTGAAGCTTGGATATTCCTTTTTCATAAAATGTTTGAAGGCGAGTTGTCTGTCTATTGCGGACGTGCTCCTCGAGTTCTCCATTGCTTTCGAATCGTTCACCTACAAATGATTCTTTCAATTCAACAATATAAATCACTTCTCTATATATAATACGGTAGTATAGATCTCTTTTCCGACTCTTTGGAGCGATGGATTTTGACTAATGAGGTATCAAAAGAAAGGGAATTTCACGAAGAAGTGACGAATCCTAATTTAAATTGTTAAATTCTTACTAGGGCTTAAATACAAGCGATGGAAAACTGGGAGCCTTTAAAGCTCCAACGATGGGGAATTCGCGGATCGAGGCGGTATAAGTCGGATTTTTGAAGTTTTTGACGCGGACATCAAGATCATTTACGTTTTTTCGGAAAGGTCTAAAACCGTTTTGAGAAAACGCAGGATATAGGGTCGAACGGGTCCTATTCCATTTTGTGTACCTACCGCTGTCATAACGACGTTATATTTATGGAAGCAAGTTGGATCTGTATAAAAAAACTTTTTAATAAGTTTCAAATTATCCTGTGAAAAATATTGTTTTTAAGTTTCTATGGACGATAGATGAGATTATATATTCTTTCCCATGTCAAACCCTTAGGGCACTGTTAAATATGAAAACTACACATAGAAAATGATATAGCTGAGTCTTATTGCTTAGGTAACTGTTAAACTGAAGAGATATTTCCTTCTCAAGCTAAGTATAAACTGTTACTTCAACACAGTCATTATAAACTATATCGCTTCACCTAATGTGTGTGTTAAATAAACTTCCTTGCTAATATTCTATTGTTTATACGAATAAACATGATTCTCTAATATCGCTTGCACTTCGAAAGTATTAGAGATTAGAAGAAGGATAGATATCTAATGCGAGAGTTCTCGCTCGGGTATACTAGTAATTAAAAATTAGGGTACTCTCTCCGAGTATGATAATATTAAATAAAATCCTAAAAAGTTAATTAGCGCTGAACCTACGTGAGAGGGGTTGACCACCACGTAGATGGGAGGATGCGATGCAAGAATATGCAGGCTTAGGCTTGGGCAGGGATCAGTGGAGGGGAGTATTTAGAAAGCGATTAGTCATTTTATTTATATCTAGCAGGGATATAAAAATGTACGACACTCTTTCGCTCTCCTAGTGATATATATATATATATATATATATATATAAAATTACATGGAAAGTAAATACTAAGCGAGGTAATATCCTACATTTTTTTTAGTTCCATTTTCACAATTTCGTTCTGAGAAGTTTCTGTTGAAACAGTTAGAAATGTTTAGAGTAGGCCGCCTTGGTAATGTGTATATAATAGTGTAAATGTCCTGGGGCAGATGGAGAGGAAGTACTTATGTCCTGTTCGGTCCTCAACTTCTTGCTGCCGCAGCAGGGGTAATAACTGAAGGATGATGTCCCGCTCTTGGAGAAAATGGTTCGCTATGTTATATTGTGTAATAAAATATTGATTACCATCATCATACCAAACATCTCCACATAAGTTTGGCTGAACTTATTTATTGTAACAATAATTTTGACAGAATTTCTTAATATTATTAATTAAGGAAAGCAAAACTCCAAAAAAAATGAGACAATGATAATTTAATTTGAAAAATAACCCGCCTATGGAAATTACCCCATCAGTCCCTTAGAACGCTCTTACATATTTACTTAAATACATTGGTGTGTTGTTAGTAAAGGGTATTAACTATGAATACAGTCGAATGTCTGTATATCCAACATGAAGGTTCCACGAAAAAAATTGGATTTATGGAAATTTCGATATATTGAAAGACTGCAATTTTTAACCTTTTAAGACTAAACACAATTACAGCTATTCTTTAAGGTTTGGGAAGTATCTAAGGCAATTTTTTGGGATTAATGAAGCTAAAGAAAAACAAAACTGAACGATCCATAACACTTATTTGAAAAATTCTACAAATTACAACTGTGATTTCAGATTTTTTACAAATGTGCATTTATAATTTAATAAAGTCATTATCAAAAATAAGCAAACATACATAAAAATTAATTTATATTTGATTTCGCGCAAAATAGCTTCTAATGTTGTTTTGAGTATAATTCATCACCGAAGTGATGTTTAGGAGCAATGTTCACAACAAGAAAGACAAAGTTAAACAGAATTTAAAATGATAATTTCACTTTGTATATTAGGAAAGATCTTAAGTGAATTTAGGTGCTCCTGTACTTCTTCAGAAACAAGATCTTCCTTGAATTTCTATTGCTTTGCAAACCAGTGGTACATTTTTTTTTCTTATTTAATTATTACCAATTCTTATGTACGTAAACTAAGGGTTCTTTTGATGACAATCACATTTTATATTTTTTAAATGGGGAGTTTTTTTTCGATAAATAAAAATTCTAGGTTCCTAAAAAAAAGATTGATATATATATATATATATATATATATATATATATATATATATATATATATATATATATATATATATATATATATATATATATATAAAGTTCGATATACAGAGTTTGTTCGACTGTATTTAAAGTTGGTGTAGAAGTCAGGTGGCTTCCACTACACGGCTCTTTGTACGTACAATTCGTCTTATGATCTGCGCATGTCAAATTACAGAAAGTTCCTTGCATCTGTCAATGCAAACATACTGAAAGTATATTAATGTATTTGTCAGAAGAGTCTTGAGTTTCGCTCGAGTGTGGAAGACACCAGACTATTACACACAGTTTCAATATTCATGGGCGTTTACTTCATTAACAACCCACCGGTATGTTTAAGTAGATATGCAAGTACATTCCGTCCCTTAAGACGTATAAGATTATTTCCATAGTCCGTAGTTGTTTTTTGGTTTATTATTTTCAATAGATAATCATTTAATAAACATTAAATAGTCAATGTTAAAATTATATACCTTTGTAATGACCAAAAAAAAAATTAATTCCCTCCTCAAAATTTGAGGTTTTATGTTTCAAGATACGTAGAATCCAAATACCGAATAAAAAAATATCCTTCTGCCCCCATTCGCCGTTCGGGGCTTTTCTCCGAACTGGACCGTTTTTTTTTTGTTTTTTTTGGCAACGAAGACACAGGTTATCCTATGATGATCCTCCGAACTCGGCATTACTAAATAGCGAACGTTTAGAGTTTTTATAAACCCATAACTTGACCATTTATAACGATAGAGGGGAAACGTAAAGGGTTTTAGAATCAGCATACCAAGGTATTTAAAAAAAAAAAAACTTTATAAATGCTTTTGGTTTATTATTTTCAATAATATACCTTCATAATTGACCAAAATAAAGAAATTAATCCCTCTCTCCCTCAAAATTTTCGTTTTTACGCTTCAAGGTACGTAGAATTTAAATATGGAATCAAAAAAAAAAATCGTCTGTCCGCCATCCGGGACTTTTCTCCGAGACTACTAGACTGATTTTTTTTTAATAAATTAATTTTACTGTTAAAATATTATTTTGTCTCCGTAACTTGTCATTAAAAATAAAATCTTATCTTTAGAACAGAAATAGAATCTCACTCTTCAAAATCGATTGGGAAAATATGTTTTCTGTTCCTCACAATGTGTCCTTGGTAAGGTAAAAGGATTTGCTAGCTATGAAATTACTAATACATTCACAAATCCCATTACAAATCTGGATTTGGCAATTACAGTTTAGGTAAGAGTGCAATTACGTTGCAATGGTATGGAAATTATTCGAGTAAGACATAATAACATTACACCTCGGAGTTTGAAAATCTTTGGCATAATTGCAGCTATTACAATTTTTTCTCCAGTAAAACGAAATATTTTTGAAACGTTCAAACTTGTATAAAGAAATTTATGATTAAAGATAAGTTTGTAAATCGATATTAGAAACAGTGTGAATCTCTCTGACATATAGTATTTATCTTTCCTAGAAGTAAATGGGAGGTTAATGTTAAAACCAATTTTATGAATCTTGACATCACTGTACTCAAACGGAATGTGGAACGAACGTGAGTGCGAAATCCTGTATGGATTTTTTGGAGTGATGTGGAGAGGCTGGAATTCCATGGGTCCTGAACTCCATCACGCCACGCCAAAATCCGACCATTCCAACCGACTGTGAGGTGGAAAACTGAAAGAGTGCATTAAATAATTATTATACTCTTCAATGAGTCAAAAAATTTCTCTCTTATTACAAATAAATTCTGAAATTTTAACAATATTATCTTTCATTTTTGATTTTAGTTTTAATTATAGTAAATGACTTTGGGAACAAATTACTTATTCATTAGAAACCTTAAGAAATAATGTATAAAGTAAAATGTAATTACATAAAATAAGCTTGTGTCCTTGTTTAATAAGTAAACTGAATTGTGCCTAATTCTATTTTTGTATAAGTTAGATTTATCTAATTCATCCCGTATCATTGTTTTGAAGCTGAACTAATATTCACATAAAATTACGCCTTTTTGACAAAAGCATGAAATAAAAAGTTTGAAAATGGTGAAAAGGAAATAAACGAAATGTACACCTCGATTAAATTCACAGCAGAACTGGAAAAAATAAAACCATAAACTTTTCAGATTTAGAAATCTCAGTAAAAAAAAAAACATCATGAACTTGGAATTTACCGGAAACCCACCCACACGGATGTCGTTATAAACAATGAAGCTAGGAGACCGATAGCACATAAACTTGCAGCCTTTAATAGCAAGATTTACCGTATTTTGAACGTACCATTATATAAAAAGAACTGTAATAAAGAAATTGAAATAATATATTCCATAGCAAAAAATAACTCCATATTACGGCCCTATATCCACCAAAGTCGGAAATGAATTGAAAAAAAACTAGGATTAAAAACTCTGCATTAAAAATAGAAAAAACCCTATCCTCATATTTTCCTTCTCCTGAAGACAAAATAGACTCTTTTCAAAAAAGCGGAGTATACGAACTAAATTGTAATGATTGTGCAGCCAAATACACGGGAAAAACTGGAAGATCGCTAAATTAGAGATTAAAAGAACATACTAGCATATAATAATAAGACAGAGAAATCCAACTTTGCAATTCATTTAAATGAAAAAACATAAATTCATCGAAGACGGAAGAGTTAAATTAATATATCTCGTTGAAAACAGCCTCAAATTAAATATATATGAAGCACTTTAAATAATAAAATCCTTCAAATCCAATACAGATTTTCAATTAAATTTCCAAATAAATATCTCCAATAATCCAATCTTAAATTTATTCCCATCTATAAGAGAAAAACAAATTACTCACCGGCATTACTGGAAAAACCCCGACCCTTGAACCGTTTACCTATAAACAACCGACCTTTTTTCTTTCATTTTTAGTTCAGTGCGAGAAGAAACCAGTACAAACTTTTCTGTTTGATATAATCCATTTAAACATGTGTTTGATTTCTCGTCTTAATTAAATTCATTATTCATAAATGTTTTATAATACTGATTTATATTACATCTAATTTAATATGTATAATAATACCAAATTATATTTTGAATTGCTTATTTTTGAATTTTTGTGTGTTTTTAGAACTGAAGATGAATGTATAGCATTCGAAACTAGTTTTCAATAAAAACAAAATTATAAAAGTGGCAAATAATTTATCAATCCCTAACTACAATGAAAAACCTAATAATTTTTTATTAAATTTTAAATGTATTGTTGATTCGTTTCATATGATCTACTATTAATTTTAAATGACCATGGAAATAAATTATTAGTTAATTAGAAACCATAAAAAGTAATATAGGGTAGCAACTTTTTTGCCTCTGATTGTATTTTTTTTTTAATTCACTATACTTTTAGAATTTAATTTCATAACACTGTTCAATTTAAAAAAAAAAAAATGCTAAATCAATATCATACTAGATGTATCCATTTTAGTTCAACTAATGGACACTATTCAGCACTCAACGAATTATTTTTTATTTCACACATAAAAACAATATACATACTTATAACTTCGTTAAAAAAACAAATACAAATGTGTTCCAATGAAAATATAAAATATCTAAAGTTTCAGTAATTAGAAAGTAAAAAGGCCATTCGGTCACTGAGTTTTTTATTTAATTTTACATTTATCGACGTTTCGGCCATCTTTGGCCATTCTCAAGTCTGAAAGAACATTTTTGTTTAGTCGATTTTTATTAACATAATATATTTTTTCTTATTTAATTATTACTATATTAGAATATATACTATTCTTACTACAAAGCGACTAGAAAATAAATCTAGAGTTTCTTTCTGGACAGGAACATTTTTCGTTTATTTTTTCTTCATAATAAAATTGGAGTTAATGTTCATTGTATTTTAATTTATATTTGATGATTACATGTTGACTAGTATTAACTTTGTGATTATCACATTGAAATCAATTTAAGACAGAATATTTAATCATTTAACTAGTCATTTTTTTAATATGTATACGTAGTTCTCATTATACAGCTGCGTGATTTAATTATCGCTTTGAAAGAAGTAATGTAAATAAAAAGCTTGCGTGCGTACTTAGGTTTTAATTTAATTTAATTTTCCCACTCATTCCTATCAGGTAGGCAGTACAGTTGTTGCTTACGTAGGTGTCCTTAATCGTTGTTACGGCAACTTCATACCCCTGGAAGCAAGTTCACTACACAAACTTTATTAATTGAATTTTAGTTTAAAATTTATTATTTTCCATTCCTCATAACTTTGCTAGTATCCTATTTAATACAAAATAACACACTGAGCATTGAACTGACATGAAAGTTGTAAACCAAGCTAGATAAATTATTTCACTATGGTATATTATTTCCAAATTGTTATATTTGAAAAATATCTGGTGTGCCCATACACACCATTTTTCATATCGTTTTGGTAGACCAAAGAGAATACAGACAATTATCTTAAACGAGTATTTGGTATGTCCAGGAGATGTAGATTTTTCGAGTTATCAAGTAATTAACCGTAGATGAATATGTGAGAATACTTTATTAAGAAGCATTTATCTACTATATAGCAGAATAATGGTGGTTTTAGAGCCTATAAAGGAAAGGGGGTCCTTTTTGGGGTTTTTCCTCCCCCCCCAAGTAGAAAAGCCGCGGAAGGCATACGGAACGATTTTTTTTTTTATTCGATATTTGGATTCTACGTATCCTCAAATCTAAAATCCCAAATTTTTAAGGGAAAAGGGGTTAAAATTGTATTTTTCTTGATCGATTACAAATGTTCATTATTGAAAATAATATACCAAAATAGGAGTGAGAAAAACCTGGAGGAGGGGAGAACGAATATTTGACTTTGGGAATTTATTGGGAGTATTTAAGAGGTGAATATACTAAAGGCCCCCCTCTCAGTCCCCCACACCTGAGGAGAGGATGCATTTAGCTCTTTCTTGGGTTTTTCGCTAATATCTCGTAACCAATGCGTGGCACAGCAAAATTAGTCCTATCCGAAATTAAAGCTAGTAATACTTCCTTTAAGAAAGATGTTATTCATTTACATACTTCGTATCTGGTTATATTTTGCGATATAATCGCTATTATTAACCGAGTTACGGGGTTATAAAATCTCATATAAGATCCCATTTTGAAAGGAAAAGTCGGATTGTAATGTCGAGTTCCGAGGATCATGTAGGGATGACCTGTGAATTTGGTACCAAATATCAACAATATCGGTAGCCTCGGAGAAAACCCGCGGACGGCGTATAGTGTACGCCGACGCACATTGCGGTCGCCTGTGGACAAAAGTCGAAAATGCGAATATTTTTTCCAACTTGTTTTGCTTTAGTAATACTTTCATATCGACCTCTGTGATATGGAATAGGAGCTTTTAATCCAATATTATAAAAACGAAGGATAGAAATCATGCTTGAACAAGTGGCAGATCGTATATCGTATATCAACGAAACAATTTCAATTTAGTTGATCCTTCTTTCATGTTAAGGGCACATCAACTTCAAATGAATTTTTAGACTGGAAGGCATCGAGGAAGGTAAGTAATATCCATTTTTTTGTTAATACTTTTGAATAACATTTTTTGGTTAATATATTTAAATAACATTTTTACAAAAACTTCAAATAATCATTTTTCAATTTCGATCCAAAACATTCTTAGTTTCTAAAATATTTTGATTTAATTACAATTATACAGTATAAATATAAAAATCTTTTCTGCTTTAATCTGCTTTGGATGGTTCTGTGTTTGTTTCAGAAAAATATGATTGGTATTATATGCCGTCTAGTGTACATAATGTTTTATTTCATTAGAAGGCTTCCCGCAAAGTGTACATAATGTTTTATTTCATTAGAAGGCTTCCCGCAAAGTCATCAGAAAAAATAGATTGTATCACACGTGGAAGAACAGTAGTGCCAGTTCCAATACTGATCTTTTAAATCAACTTTTAATATCTTCGGACCCTCCTGCAAGCAGGAAAGCGAGCCACTCAAATTCGAAGCTTTATTTAGAGGACATTAAAAAAATATCTTTTGGACGATGACGACTCTTCTGTGAATTCAATCCAATTTGAACTGGAGAACTTATCCCCACCTACGTCATCCGAAGAGAGTGCTTCAATGAGCAGCGACTCATTATAATTTTCTGATGTAATTTAATCAATTCATGTATTTTGAAAAAAATGTTTGTGAAATTAATTATTAGTTTGTTAACTCTAAAAAAACTTAATTTTTTTTTCAAATACCCTTAATATACGGTATTTTAGTGATCAGCTCGAAGTTTTCTTTACCCGTCAAGAACGACTTTTGTCCACTTCGACCATAAGAGCGCCGCACTGTGCGACGGACAGATTTTTTTAAAATTCGATATTTGGATTCAACGTTTCATGAAATGTAAAACCTATTACAAAGGTTCATTATTGAAAATAATAAACTAACAATATGCATAGGATTAATTTAAAATTATCTAATATTTATCCATCTCATTGCTTTGGATGGATATTATTTTAAAGGGAATGTGATTATCTATATTGTAATATACCTAGGCTGTAATATAAATTATAATGTAATCTAATTATTACAGCATTATATTATGATATTATATGATATTAGAGAATATAATTGCTGACTGTATTGCCTCAGCTCACTAATAATTCAGACAGTTGTCATATCATATCCTCATACATTATTCACATTCAGAGCCGCCTTTCACATCCCATATAACGGATCTAATTAATGATATAGTTTATAATTAATTATTATTACTTTATTTATAAACTCAAATTAAAATTTTTCTTTGAATAAACTGTATTAAAAGAGCACCATGCTCTAATTTCGTATAAATAAAAAATATTAAAAAAAAATATTACATTAAACTCTCTCTCTCTCTACAATTACTAAAACACTTTCTCAGATTACACTTTACGGAAATTCTAATTCTAGAATTAAATTATCATTTAACTATATTTATATAATATACAAACAATAAATAGTTTTTATCCAAAAGAAAACACTGAACAGTTTGTAATTTTTAAAAGATATTTTCCACATTTTGGTCCGATGCACGTTTCACTCAATTTTATAGAATAATTTAAAATTGACAATAGTGATTCTCTACTGTATATATTTCATTGCACTTGCCAGTGTTGTCGGTTAAAATTGTTTCTTGTTGTCGAATAACATAAATTATTTGTATTCTTTATAAATGTAGTAGTTAGTATGTAAAAGGTAAGTTCCGAACACGAGCCTTAGGATCTCAAAAATAACGAAAAACAACGAACCTGTCGATATTTCGCCAAATCAGCCCTCATCAGGACAGAAGGAGAGGGAAAAAAACGAAAAACATATCTATTGAAAAAAATTTTAGCACATCTCACATCCACAGGCCAAAAGACATCAGCCTGAGACAACACCTCACCTCAAAACACCAAACACATACTGAAGGATAAGGGAGGTTGCCTGACAACAGCAGGGAAAGGTTTAATTTACAAACAGCTGATCATCAATACATTTAGTGGAATATCTTTTCCACTAAGATTTCCATAGTTTTCTTGATAGGGATTTTACTCTTCTCTGCATTTTCACATTCTTTTTTCTTTTGTATTTGTTATATTTATTTATTTTTTTTTAATTATTTGATTTATTTTTATGGCCTTTTGTACATTTTTGGTTGTTTAGTATGTGTATTTTCATTTTTTTTTTTTTTTTTTTTTTTTTGTTAATGGCCACATGTTTGCAATTTAACCTTTCATAGCTATGCGTGTGGGTGTTGTGGTGTGGGATATTGTCTCTGGTTGGTGTCTTTGTGGACTGTGATTGTGAGATGTGGTGCATTGTGTTCTTTATATATATATATATATATATATATATATATATATATATATTTTTTTCCCCTCTTTTTCTGTCCTAATGATGCTTGAATTGGCGAAATTTTGAATTTTTGAGACCCTAG
This sequence comes from Rhaphigaster nebulosa, assembly GCA_948150685.1. NCBI lineage: Eukaryota > Metazoa > Arthropoda > Insecta > Hemiptera > Pentatomidae > Rhaphigaster > Rhaphigaster nebulosa. The sequence goes on along the minus strand of OX411311.1, from coordinate 128,157,698 downwards.
GTTTCGTTTTTGGAATTTTCCATTTATATCCTACTAATTATTTTGTCACTTTTTGAGATATTGCTCTTCTATATTAATAAATGTAGTAGGTATTTATTTTTTAGATTTGAAGTTATTATAGAAAATATGTTTATAATTCATATATTATTTGTAATTATATTACAATCACTACTACATATTATTATGGTAGTATAGATTCCTCATAACTTTGCTAGTATCCTATTTAATACAAAATAACACACTGAGAATTGAACTGACATTAAAGTTGTAAACCAGGCTAGAAAAAAAAAAACAATGTAAATTATTTCACAGCGGTATATTATTTTCAAATTATTACATTTGAAAAATGGTGTGCCCATACCCACGAGTTTGCTTATCGCTTTGGTTTAGAGTACAGACAATTATATTATCATAAATGAGCATTTGGTATGTTCCAGGAGATGTAACGTTTTCAAGTTATCAAATAATATTAACAGTAGAAGAATATGTGAGAATACTTTATAAAGCATATCTACCATATAGCAGAATAATGGTGGTTTTAGAGCCTATAAAGGAAAGGGGATCCTTTTTGGGGGTTTTCATTAAATCCCACGGAGAAAAGCCTTTGAAGTTAGATTTGAAGTTATTATAGAAAATATGTTTATAATTCATATATTATTTGTAATTATATTACAATCACTACTACATATTATTATGGTAGTATAGATCCCTTTTCCGGCTCTCAGGAGCGATGGATTTTGATGAGTGAGGCATCAAAAGAAAGGGAATTTCATGGAGATGTGACGAATTCCAATTTTGTTTCTTAAATTCATACTAGGGCTTAAATAAAAGTGATGAAAAAACAGGGAGGTTTCAAAGATTTGACGACTGCGAGTCGGCGGATCGAGACGGGATTAATTGGGTTTTAAAAATTTTGACGCGGGCATCAAGATCACCTACGCTCCTGTGGAGCGTATTGGTCCAGCGTTTTAAAGCTTCAAAACCTAGCGATTTCGAGATAACGCACGATATAGGTCCGCACGGGCCATATGCCATCTTGCGTACCTGCCGTTGTCATGGCAACTTTATATCAATTTGAGTCTGTTTACAAAAACTTTTAATGAGTTTAATATATTGTTTCCCATGTCCAACCCTAAAGGGCACTGCAAAATATGAATACTACATATAGAAAATGGCATAGCTAGATCTCATTGCCTAATTGTTAAATTGAAGAGATATTTTCCAGTGGGGTAAGCTAATTATTTATTAAGTATGAGCTGTAACTTCAACATAGTCATTACAAACTATGTAGCTTCCCCAAATGTGCCTGTTAAATAAATTTTTTTAGTAATATAATATTGTTTATAAGAATAAATATGTTTTCCTAATATCGCTTATACTTCTAATGTATTAGGATCTAATGCGAGATTTCTCGCTCGGGTATACTAGTATATTAATATTATTCCTAAATTCATATATATAGGTATATGTCTTTGGATACCATTTGAGGATAGTCAGAGGCCATAGATATACTGATTACACATAGTTAGTAGTTCTGTGCTCAATTGTCTCTGATTGATGAAATATTTCTTTTTTATTATTCTCTTAGACTGTTGATGTGAAGTGTGCGGTCTGCATTAGTACGATCATATCCAGGTGGTTAGTTATTGGCTGCTATTTGAGAGACTTAAGTTTTTTTTTTTCATTCTTCCAATGATGTCGTAATTTAATTTGTTATTTTATATTGGAAACTGTAGGTAGAATGTTTTATAATTTATTTTCAATTGATAAAGGTGGATTACCAAACATAGTTTCAATTCATTATATTTTATTTTATTTCATTGTGAGAAGCTTTTGGCAGCATATTCATCTCTATTTAAAAACAACATCAAGATTAAAACAAGCTAATTATTCATTATACATATCATCATATTATACAGAAGTAATTCTAATTTTAATTTATTATCATACTAACAATGACTATTGCTCTACCTTTGGAATCATTACTCCGTCATTATGGGGAGGGGGAGAGGGGTTGTTATTTTGAACATTAGTCCATGGTCTAAAATATATTTTTTTTTTGTATATTATTTCCCCAGGTCTGTTTGAATAAAGTTTGAGTGTTGCACTTATGAATTTAATTCAAACAGGTCTGGAGAAATAATATACAAAAAAAAATATATTTTAGACGATGGACTAATGTTCAAAATAACAACACTGCCCCCTCCCCCCCCCCCCACCTTATGACGGAGTAGAGATTCCAAAGGAAGAGCAATAGTCATTGTTAGTATGATAATAAATTAAAATTAGATTTACTTCTGTATAATATGATGATATGTATAATGAATAATTAGCTTGTTTTTTTAATCTTGATGTTGTTTTTAAATAGAGATGAATATGATGCTGGAAACTGAAAGCTTCTCAAAATGAAATAAAATATAATGAATTGAGACTGTGTTTTGTAATCTACCTTTATCAATTGGAAATCTGTTATTTTATTTTATTTTTAATATTATATTGCGAATTTGTATGTAATTATGTTGAATAAGTGAAGTCTGTACAGCGGCTCTTTCCGAAGACATATAAATAACGACTGTAACTTTTTCCTGCCACTAAGTTGACTTTCTTCTGATGCTGAGAAATTTAAAATACATTATCGACTAAGATGGTTGCCACATTAGGCGAAGCAGATGGGGATTTTACCTTTGAGAAAAAATTACCTTCGACTTTTTCTTACTCCCTCCCCCTCTTCTGGGCGGATCAGACTTTTTTTCCTCCCCCTCGCGGAGAATATTTAATCCCCGGGCTGTGTGTTCCGTGTAGCCCCAATCGGCCCTCCAGTCACGAACCAGCCATCAGGGGTTATTCATTCCCGTAGGAATCAGAAAAACAGCCATTAGTATGAGAACTATAAGGAAGCCATGATGGGAGTTAGGTCCCTGGAAATGGAGACAATTACTGAGGCACTGCTCGCCCTTTCGAATTAAAGCCTTATCGAAGGATACATTCTTCGGCGGGTAATGAGAGATCATTATCTGCAGAGTGGCCAAGATGGCCGCCCGCCAAGGGGGGCCTCTCTTCAGGTGAAGGTGAGAACCCTTAGGCGAAACTCTTGGGGTAATTTTCTTCTACCTCCTGATTAAATGGATTGAAGATATTGCTCTGGTAACTTATAGAAATTGTAGAGACACCTTTCGAATAAATTAGGTATGATCAGTTGACATCCGCATGATGGTATAGAAGGATCAATCTAATTAGGTATTGATAAATTATTTGCCGCTTCTATAATTTTGTTTTTATTGAAACCAGTTTCGAATCTTCAGTTCTAAAAACACAAACATTCAAAAATAAGCAATTCAAAATACAGTTTGGTATTATTATACATATTAAATTAAATGAAATATAAATTATATTACATTTAATTTAAATATTTATAATAATACCAAACTGTATTTTGAATTGCTTATTTTTGAATTTTTGTGTGTTTTTAGAACTGAAGATGAATGTATAACATTCAAAACTAGTTTCAATAAAAACAAAATTATAGAAGTGACAAATAATTTATCAATCCCTAAAATAGCTACGATTCGGATATGATCTTAGATTGGTAGCTTTAACCGCAGGGCGTTGCCAATAAAAAAAAAATTGTGAGTTAAATACTCTCCTAAATTTCAAGTTTTTCTATTGTTCTTATGATAATATTATGATAATTCCTAATCATCATTCATCATCATACTGTAAAGTTTGTACAAAACTTTAACAAACAGCTTTTAAAAAAAAGAAAAGATTTAAGTTTACTTTGATTTTTATTTTGATTTTATTACACACTAATTACATACCCGTTGCATATTTCACCATACTTTTTACTGTTTGAAATGAATGCGAAAGTAAATAAAAATATTATAGCCAACGCAGATTCGCCGAGGAAACATATTCAATTCAATACCCTTGCTTTGCCGCTGCGATATGGATTGAAAGAAAATCATTTTTTTATTGTAAAGCTAGTAATATTATAAATATGATTTTATTACTCGTACAACCATAGGTTATCATATAAAAATGTTTTTTATTTTTTTTATTTTAATTAAGTCATATTTCTTTAATATTTTTCAAATTGAATTTTGAAAATATTTTCTAAAGGCACTTAGACTCTTTTGCATTTCTATCTTCAATTATTAGAACTCTCGTTTCATTTAGGCGTTTTCTAGGAACAGGATCAAAATGATAATAAATTTGTAAAAAAAAAAAACGGCAATAAAGCTTCACGTTTTTCCCCTTAATCTCCGATTTTATTAACAAGTGACGCTTTCACAAAATAATTTCACTCTTAATAAAATGTTTTCGTAATGAACTTTCCTCCACATGCATGAAGGTATCATGATAGCGATTACAAAATTATCTATTTTTTCCCATTTCTTCCTTTGATGGGAGCATTTCGAAAAATGAATGCATATAAACCTTCTGGAAGAAATTCTCTAAATGACAGTGGAAACCACATCAAAATCGACCGACTACTTTTCGAGTTTTGCGATCACAAACTTACGCAGGCTGAATTTATAAATATATAAATATATATATATATATATATATATATATATATATATATATATATATATATATATATATATATATATATATATATATATATATAAGATTACAAAAGAAAACCTCAAATCTATCATATATCACTAAATAACTAACCAGTCAAGATTTTGTCTTAGGGTTGATACATCGAAACGCGATATATACTAAGTACTTATATATCGGATTTGAAAAATCTATATTTTTTATCGATATTTTATCATCCGATATATCAATGGTATGATATTTTACAATATTCTTTTATGTTATTTAGCAATCCTTTTTTCCAAAACCGTTTAACATTTATTTCATTATGTTTGATATGATTAGTGATGGCATAAAAAAATAAATAAAACATATATACATCGAAGTTAACCATATTTCGCCATAAAAAATCACCTTTTTTTTTTGTACCCATAAAATTAATTTTGAATCTTTTTCTAGTTAATTTTTGAAAATTAAAGCGTTCACTTATTTTTGATTCCTCCAGCAATCTTATTTTTAAAAATCAACAAATGTTGATATTATATCCTAACCTATATTAAAAATTCTATTTTGTTGGTTACAAACGCTTAATTTCTATCAGTTATTTACTGAGCCAAATTTTCGAGATTTTTTTTTTATAAAATCGATCTTAGCTTGTTACTATTTAATATAGTTTTTTTTTTTTTTAAATGACCATACCTTAAATCTCCATGTTTCCTATATTTTCTAGCGTTGTTTTGCTTCCCTCGAAAAGTGTTGGCTATTGATCGTAAACAATTGGTTAGTTAGTGTTTCTTCGTATTTCGTATATAATTTAATTTTTATTAATAAATTACTACGATTACAGTTTAATACTGTTTGTTATATATGCATATTGTTTATCTAGACGATGGATACAAAGCTGTTTTAAATTAAATCATTCGTTGCTTCTAATTGAGAAATGCAATTCTTATTTAAATAAATCTAAATATTTAGTATAAGACCAAACAACAACTTCAAGACGTGTTGATTTCGAAATACGATATCTTGACCTTTTCGAATCTGTTATTTCGCTCAACAATACGCGCTGAGGAATGTTGTTTGTTGAGTAGCAATCAGAGTGAAAAGGGTTCTTACTCCCCTCCGTCCATCTTCTTGACCCGAGATCAATTACACAGCCCACTAGATTTGTACTGCTGTTGTTACAAAATAGAGGCGAAGGCTTGAGAAAGACTGGACAATGATGGAAATAGATAATTATGGAGGGGCCGAGCCAAGGCCGACATTATCTCTGATTATGGAGCAATGCTATCAAGATGGCAGTGGGATATAGGAAATTGATTGAGGGAAACTCACAATGATATTTCCCATGAGCTCATTAGCAATTAGATTAACCACAGCTGGGTTTCCATAGCTACCTCTAATAGAACTCTTCCTCTAAAATCCCTTTATCCGCCATTGTATTATGTTCTCTCTACAGCTCAATTGTTTCATTTACTATTATGTTCAAAATTCCATTGAACTGAATTTGCTCGACTAATGTATGTAATACCCTAGGGAATAGTGCCAATTAGAAACACTCACCTAGCTCACCTGTTCTCAGGATTCTGTTTAAAATCAACTTTAATTGTACTCGTATGTTGTAATTGATTAGCATTATCTTACCTATATGTAAATTGAAAACTATTTTTTTTTTTGTTTCATTTCTCATATTAATGTACTATCTGTTTTCTGTGGTTCACCCGCATTAAATTTATATTAACCTCTAAAATACAAAATAACCCCTAATCTTGTTCAGGCTCATTTTTCAGAAAGAAGGTCAAAAAGAGAGTGCATTTTTATAAACGGCCATATAGTTCCACTTAAATACGTTTTATCTTTTCATACTTTTACTCTTACATTTTTATTCTTATCCTCCGATTTTATTTACAAAATAGCCTTTTTAATACAATGATTTCGAACTGTTGACAACTTGGTTCCACAGTTATGAAGTTGTCATGACAACGATACGTACGCCGCACAGTAGATAAAATTGTAGATTTAGTGGCCCAATTCTATAGCCCAATTAAATGACGATAAACAAAAAATTCTGTTTTCATTTATGGGCATGGAATGTCGTTTATTAGTGAGAGTGAAAAAGTTGTTCTGAAAAAGGATGTCTGAGCCTTTTAAATTAATTTTTTTCTAAATTATTCCTTCACTTTATTTTAAATGAAACAGTTTATTAGGTATAGAACCATCAAAAGGGGAAGAAATGTACTGGTTTCAACGTATATATTTCCCTTTTTCAGATATTTTTTACGTTTACAAGATTTATAAATAATTATTATTTGTAGACAAGAAAAATGAAGTTAAAAATATACATTTTTTTTATTTATTCGAAATTTATCGTGGATACAAAAATTATAAATGACAAATAAGATAACTTGTAGCATATTTTAGGCTTTTGCCTAAATTGATAGCCTAAAAATATATGTAATGTTTAAAAATAGGGCTTCAGATCTTCAAATCTATATAACACTGATTGATTATATTTGATCGATCACATTTTATCATGGTATTTTAGTACCATACACCATCTACTACTGTGAAAAAAAATACGTAAAATTTATAAATGCTGTAAACGTAGTAAATATCTGAAAAAGGCAATTATATACGTAGAAAGCTCTATAGAGAAGGGTATTAGTTGACCTCCGCATGATGGTATAGAAGGATCAAAATAATTAGGGATTGATAAATTATTTGCCACTTCTATAATTTGGTTTATATTGAAAACTAGTTTCGAATGTTATACATTCATCTTAAGTTCAAGGTTTAAGTAGATTATATCAAACATAAAAGTATGTATTGGTTTGTTCTCGCGATTACTAGTTCAGTGCTAGAACAAACCAATACAAACTTTTATGTTTGATATAATCTACTTAAACATTGAACCGAAGATGAATGTATAACATTCGAAACTAGTTTTCAATATAAACCAAATTATAGAAGAGGCAAATAATTTATCAATCCCTATTTAGTTTTTCTCTCAGTTTCAGTTTTGAAGATTTGGAAAAATGTGAGTGAACTAGTTTGAGTCATTAGTTAAGAGTCTTTTGTGAACATACTTGATTTAATAAACACGCAAATAAGAAAAACTTATATAATGCGTGCCGACGTTTCGGCCTAAGTTTTAGGCCATCATCCATGGCTAAAAAAAAAACAAGATAACAAAAGATGTAACAACAGTGGCAGTACCAGTAATAATAAAAAGTTAACAAACAGTAAAATGAAGAAGATATAAAATAAAAAGAAAAATATTATCATATCTTATTTTTTCTTAGCCCTGATAATAGCCTAAAACTTAGGCTGAAACGTCGGCACATATTATATAATTTTTTCTTATTTGTGGGATTATTTATTAATCCCCCCTCCCTCCAACCAACATTCTCCTTCACACTTTTCCACGGTCAACTTATACTCTCACCACTAAAATTGTATAATTTTATAATAAATTTAATGTAGAAATAATATATGTTAAGAGTTTAGACCAGGCATTATTAGCTCGAAATTGATTTTAACTTTATAATAAATTTAAATTCTGTCCATGAAAATATCTTATCACAATATAGGTATTTTGAATTTAATGGTTTCAGTGTATAATTTGAAAAAATAACTCAGAATCTTTGTCCGTTGTTATATTCGGTTCCTTTATTAATCACAAAGACAGACCGGAAAACCGAAAAAAGCAATATAATGATGCCATTGCACGCTAATGAGATGCCAAAAAAAAATCTGGAAGTCACGGCTTGTTGGATCTGACTCGATGCCAAAGCTAACTAAATCACTCCTTATATTGTCACTGTTGGTTGTTTTTAAATGTATTTATGTTTTTGTTATAAATATTTTAAATAAACTTGTTATTAATTAATTAATTGGTACATGAATAATTGAGTAGCGTAGGATCAAAACAATTAATATCCAATTTTTTTAATGAAATCTAGGTAGCATAGCTATTTTGATGTATTATTCTCACCCTGTTATATGGATTTATAAAAAACCGAATAGCACAGGCCAACAAAAATTTTTTTTTTGAAAACTTTTTTAACTTTAATAGTTGATCTTTATAGATTTTTATGTGCTGAATCTAAATCTGGTCTTATTTTTTTTTTGTATCACCCATAGTTTTCCAGCAATATGCTTTGTATTATATAGTATAGTATGAACCCCTATCTAAACCCCTATACGGTATACGGGGGAATTAATGAAACACTATGTTACATCATAAGCATGGTTATAGTCCCTAACCAAGTCGTTAAGCTCGATTTGAGTAAACAGTTTAGGCTCTACATTTTCTGTAAAACATTGGAATTCTTCATCATCTTGTTCATCTAACTCCGATTGCACAGGCCAACGATGAAAAAACTTTTGTAATGAAAATAACTTATTCCTATAGTTTTTAGGTTGCTGAATCCAAATATGATATTAAAAAAGCTGTATCACCCACAATTTCTTCACATTTTATAGTTAAATTTATTAAATTTAGCGATTTTTAAAGAATTGAACAGCTTTAATAGTTAAAATTATGGATGATACAGCTTTTTTAATATCATATTTGGATTCAGCACCCTAAAAACTATAGAAATAAGGTATTTTCAGTACAAATGTTTTTTCATCGTTGGCCTGTGTAATCATTAGATTTAGTATCAAAATAGTCTTCTTGAGTTGGTAAGATTTAGTTGACCAATCCAGACTTAATAAATCCTTATGGGAAAGTTTATTTAAAAAATTTAAAAATCAGGGATGCAGAAAATCTTCGGACATTTTGGATACGACATTGGACACAACATTAATTCACTGGCCAATCAAAACAAAGTTATTCCATCTGTTCTAATATTACTAATATAATAATATTACTGTCGTTGAGGACAGCAGTAGTGGGTTATGTTGTGAAAACATGGCTGAATTCACAAATTAAATAGTGTAATTAATTTAATAAACTATTCTTGCTTATAGTACTTCATTAGAATTAGGCCTACTTAAGTAGTATTGTTCAAGATTTCAAGTATTCATTACAAGTTTTATGCTGTATTTAGTTTTTATCTTTTATCAAAATATTTAATTTAATTTTATAATTTTCATAAAAAAAATTTCAATTGCCTATTTGTTCTTTTTTATTGTTTTTAATGAAGAGTTTTAGTGATTAGAATTTTTTTTTTTTTTTTAAATTCATGATCAAATCATACTATCTCCATTTGTTTTAGGATCAAAATATTATTAAATAATATTTAATAATATAATAAATTAATATAATATAATTAATTAATTAATATAATATAATTAATAATAAATAATATTTAATAATTAAATAGGATCAAAACAATATTAAATTCTGTGAATCAAAATATACAATCTCAATATAAATATATTAAATTTATGAAACATATTGCAAAATTAATGTTCAAGACTATGCTAGTCTGAAAGAGTATATTTTTCTTAAATTTTTAACTAAACAGAATTTTTGTAAGAAGGCTTTTTCAATATTTTTGTAAATATTTTTGGTTCATTAAAACAATTTTCATTGTTTATTGTTTTTAATTAAGAGTTTTCAGTGATTAGAAAAAATTATTATTTTTTTTTAAATTCATGATCAAATCATAACATCTCCATTTGTTTTAGGATCAAAACCAACAATATTAAATTCTGTGAATCAAAATATACAATCTCAATATGAACATATTAAATTTATGAAACATATTGCAAAATTAATGTTCAAGACTATGCTAGTCTGAAACAGTATATTTTTCTTAATTTTTTAACTAAACAGAATTTTTGTAAGAAGGCTTTTTCATTATTTTTGTAAATATTTTTGGTTCATTAAAAATATTTTCATTGTTTATTGTTCCTAATTAAGAGTTTTCAATGATTACAAAAAATACTTTTTTGTGTGTGTGTTTTTTTTTTAAATTCATGACTAAATTATACAATATCCATTTGTTTTAGGTTCAAAACCAACAATATTAAATTCTGTGAATCAAAATATACAATCTCCATATAAATATATTTCGAAATTATTTTTTTAACTAAACAGAATTTTTGTATAAGGAGGCTAAATAGGAGAGTGTGACTCAATTGTTTTCGTTGTATGCCCATAATTGATATTCATCATATCATCGATCAGCTGTTATTTTACCACTACTGTCCGGCCAAAGATTTTCTACTTTCTGTCTGGGGTGTACCTGAATTTTTATTTCAGGAGGGGATTGAATAACATATATGCCTATAATCACAAAATCGGGCGTAAGTTTTATGGATAAAAAAGAAAATTGGATTAAATATTATTGTTAAAAATTACCAAAAATATTACACAAAATACAAACCTTATGTTTATGGGTATGAAAATAATATTTTTTCGTTTATTTGGGGAGGATGAAGGTATATGTCACCCCCCCCCCCTTCCCCCGCCCTCCGATCTCTTCCCCTGCGTACGCCACTGCTTTCTGTAATCATTCAACTGGTAAATGTTCATTATCAATCTCAGGAGCAGTTGATGCAGTTCTTTTATTCTGGCATCTATAATAATAATAATGGCATTTTAAGAAAAACGCTATAAGGTAATTTTGGATATAAATAATATTTCCATTAACGCCAGACAAAAATAATAATAAATTCTTTAAAATTATAGGTTATACTGTTCCAGGTAATTTTCTTCCTTTTTTGAAAAAAAAAAACAACAACAGAAAACTCCTGAGCCATAAAGGAAACGAATGGATAGACATTATCTCGATCTATCCGTGATAACCACCCGAGTCGAATATCCCTTGAAGGCTTATTCAATTACAGATAAAGATACGCAAAAGGACAAAACAAAGATAATATGGCGGACGAGGTATCCTTGATCTGGTGAATAGCAATTAGTTCTCTTCTGTTCCTTCTTGTGAGTCCTTTCTAGCCAAGGACAGCCTCTCGCTTCTGGACCAATCACGTCGGGCACTGGTTATTAAATATGAAATAATAAGTTCAGTTATTAATAGATGAAATAATCAATCAAATTTTAATTAAATAGATTTTTCTTTATGCAAACTATCTTAATATAATCTCTGCTCAATTTTATTTTTCAAAATAGGGAAAGCCAGCAACAGAGTAATTATTTCGTGGCGGACCCACGTAATGAATCTCGACCGTCCCACTCTGATTGTATAAATATATATATATATATATATATATATATATATATATATATATATATATATATATATATATATATATATAACATATATATATATATACGTAGTAACATGAATGGTAGAATAATCAAATTTATATATTCAGCGAAGTTTAACACAATTCAAGTATTCAATTGAAAATAAATAAGTAATAAAAAAGAAAATATATAACGAAAGCAAAATAAAAATAAAACTAAATAAAAATTAAGTAAAGCCAACAAGAAATCACCTACGCTGCCCATCTTTGGTCAGTGAGTCGAAATCTATATGTTTAATAAATTTAAGCAAGTCTGTCTTGAATTTAGAAAGCAATTTAGAAAGAAATGAATTTTTTTCTGTTTCAGGCCATTGTCCATTTCTGAGAATTATACTTTTAATCAAATGAAAACGTATTATAATTATTGGTAAGTATAAGTTTTGCTAAAATTGTACTATATAGAAGTTGTAACCATTTAAATACCTACTTAAGATATACGAGTATGTATATATATATATATATATAGTATCATAATATCTCTCTCTCTCTCTCTCTCTCTCTCTCTCTATATATATATATATATATATATATATATATATATATATATATATATATAGAGAGAGAGAGAGAGAGAGAGAGAGAGAAAGTGAGAGAGAGATATTATGATACTTATGATATATAGATATATATATCTTCAGTAGGTATTTAAATGGTTACAACTTCTACATACTACAATTTAAGCAAAGTTTGTAATATTTACCAATAAATATAATACGTTTTCATTTGATTAAAAGTATAATTCTCAAAAATGGACCATGGCCTGAAACAGAAAAAAATTTGCTTTCTAAATTCAAGACAGACTAGCTTAAATTTATTAAATATATATACTTCGACTCACTGACCAAAGATGATGATAGGTGGTTTCTCTCTCTCTCTCTCTCTCTCTCTCTCTCTATATATATATATATATATATATATATATATATATATATATATAGAGAGAGAGAGAGAGAGAGAGAGAGAGAGATCTTAAGTAGGTATTTAAATGGTAACAACTTCTATATACTACAATTTTAGCAAAACTTATAATACCTACCAAAAAATATAATAATTTTTTTTTAAAAATCTAATTCGTATATAAGCTTTGAGGTGTTTTTAAATGTCTTTTTAAGAATTTTATTTTTTAAATCGTGAGGCACGTCACTGAATTCCTTTGACAAATCCTTTATCATTCCTGCTACGTCGATGTGGAATTCCTCTGTCATCTCCATTCGTAAATCTTCCTTTATACCATAATTTATTCTTCCAAATCCTTAATAATCAATGTTATACCTAATTGATGTATGCTAAGAATAAAGGCACGTGTGTGTTTATTTTACGAATATATACATGTTTTCATTTTACTTCCTTGTACGCAGTAAAAGAAGTATTGTAATCGAGAAAATTTTCGGTTTTCAGATTTCAACGAAAATATCCATTTTGACCATCCCCGGATCCATTTTTACAAGTTTCGTCGTGACGACTGTACGTACGTTCGTTCGTACGTATCTCGTATAATTCAAAAACGGTTAGCCGTAGAAAGTTAAAATTTTGTATTTAGGATTATTGTAAAATCTAGTTGTGAACCTCTCTTTTTGGTCACTGTATGATTACCGGAAGTGGTACTTTAATTGAAGGATATTATTGATTTTCATAAAAAAATATATTAAAATATAATACAAAACTTATCAAATTTTGTATTTATAAGTTATATATTAATTTAGATAATATACTAGATTTTGGTAAAAATTGGTGAGCCGAAAGGGGTACTTTACTTGAAGTTCATATAACACTTTAATAAAAAATTATATTAAAATATTATGAAGAACATCTCAAATTTGGTAAATTAGACTTTTATATCAATTTAAATAATATAATAAATTTTGGTTGAGATTGAAGAGCTGAAAGGGGTACTTTACTTGTAGGATACTTTACTCATAATAAATTCACTTCAAAAGGTTTATTGACATTTAATACAGAGATCATATGGTTTGGTGATAAAGGTAGAGGTAGGTGATAAAGTTAAGCGGGTTCTTCCGCTTAAAATGTTGAAATCGTCGATTTCCAATGCTTTGTCTAGTGACTTAGACAGTTCTAATGTTGTCAAGGAACGCGAACAAATCTCTTAGGAACTTGTTACCAACTGAAAGAAAACGACATATAATAACGGAAATAGACCTCCAGAAACAAGAGCTTAAGTGTGAATATTTAGACGTCGCGATGCCGAGTGTCGTTTTTGATATACTACAATCTCTACGGGCATTACTAGTAGGAAACTAGTAAGCAAGTTCAGGGTCACTTTTTGAGCCACCGATTTATAGTTTAATAGTCGTACAAGGAAGTCATGGGGTGTCCTCATCAGATTTTTTTTATTTCATTATATCTTGTAATTTAATTGAATAAGGTGTTGTGGGGTAAGTGCGTTTTCGGAGTAAGTGTCTAATTGTCTCATTAAATTCAAATCCTCTACTGGTAAAAGCTATCCTTTATGGATCGTGTCTTTCAACTTTTGCTGTAGATACAGCTGTATCGATGTTTATAGTAGGCCTTTTCTTTTTTTGCCGTAATTTGAACCTACAGAAGTTGTTCTTCAAAATATTTTGTGATTTACATTTTTCCTTGAAAGTTTTCTATTTTCAAGCGCTTGTCCGCAGTCACCCAGCGAAACCTGATAGTAGGGACAACACCTCTGTTGTGTGGTTGATGTACACTTACCCTTTCTATAACGTATTGTCGAGGCAACTACGGACTTGCCAAAAAAAAAAAAAAAAAACCCGATTCATTTAATTTATATTAAATTTAATTTAATATGTATAATAATACCAAACTGTATTTTGAATTTTTTGTGTGTTTTTAAAACTAAAGATGAATGTATAACATATAAAACTAGTTTTCGAATAAAAACAAAATTATAGAAGTGGCAAATAATTTATCAATCCCTAATTTGTAAATCAGTTAGTATTTTTTTTTTATGACGAATTTTTAATACTAGTATCATAAGATCCCAGTTATCTGATAAGTAGAAGTGGTACGGAGTGTTGGGAACGTAGGTAGGTACCGATAAAGCCGAATTACTTAAAGCTAAGCATAATAACGGATACAGGATTTCATTTTTTGGGAGGGAGGGGAAAAGGGGGGGAGGTTTAACACTGGAGATCTTTTATCTGGGTCTTACCCCGAGAAAGTTTTGAAGGATACTGTTCAAAAGTGAATTTTTTTTTTTTTTGGTTCACTATTTGACGCAGTGAACTTGAATAATTAGAAATTCAGTTTCATTTTTCTAATTTTTTTATAATGATAATTAGGAATGTTAATGTTTATAGAGAGATCATTTTTATATTTTTAGCAAAATAGTATTTTGGGCTGAACTGCACCCCTCCCTCTCCCTTCTCTCCTCCCCTGGATCCGCTAGTGGTTCAGCATTTTACAATATTCCTGAGCTTTTGTAGAAAAAGTCGACAATATGTCTGTTCGGTCGTGAAGGTTTTCCTCAGTAGCGCTTCGGTGTGATGATTCTTTTAAAGTTTGAACAGGGCTGGTGGTAAACTAAATGATTCCGAAGCTCGAGTTCTGATCAATGTTGTGAATAGAGTATGTAGTGTACGCTGCGGCCGGCAATCATACCCGGTGGTTGTCACAGCAGACCACAAATCCAATGAATACGGTGGGGGGGCTGTATATGGCCTAATGGTCGGGCCGATTCGGCTACATTTGTTCCTCGTAGGGGGTTATAATTAATTCTGCGGCGGGGATTGGTCGAGGAGGGCGGAGTGGGGGGCGGGAGGCGTGGCCGGAGTGGAGGGGCGACGAGGAGCGAGGGCGGGGCCGGTCAGTGGGTGTGATGCAGAGCTAGTGCCATGACGTCCCCTCGAGCAAGCGAGGACGAAGAAGAGATCAACGTGGACTCGGGTCACGAAGACGGGACCGAGGATGAGGAGCAACCCGTCTCGCTGCCGTTCTCCATCTCTAGGCTATTAGGCGAGGAGCGGCCGGGGGTCCCCGTGATCAGGGTGCCGGCCCAGCGGGCCCCGCCGCCCCCGCCCGTGGGGCACTTTCCCTGGGGCCTGGTCCATCCCGCCGCAGCCTACAGTAGTGCCGCTGCCGCCGCCGCCGCTGCCTTCGCCTCCCATGCCATCAAGGAGAGGCTCACAGGTTAGTGTCCTTAGTTCTTAGATTCATATTTACAGGGTGTCCGGCAGCCTTCAAGTCCTTGAAGACCGGGAATTCTCGTTATGCTTGAAAAACAACCAGTCATCGGGAATTTTTTGTTTTTTTAGTACTAAACAAAAAGTATATAAAATATCAAGAAGAAGGTTCCATTACCAGAAAGCTAGAAAAAGCCTCCTTCTATTAACTTCATCAGTCCCTCTCTCTCAAACAAGTACTCGATCTATGTTCTGTCACACCTTACCGGGTCATTCACTAATTGAACTAGGTTGTTATGGAACGGTTAAATAATGTATCAGCTCCAAACAGCTCCGAGTTTCCATTTCAACTTAAAGTTAGATTTTTATAATAACTTTGCCGGTTCGCCGTGCCGAGTTGGTTTATGAATAAAATTGTGACGAAATTTATTCAAATACGTGAATTTTATTTATTTACACTAGATAAATTGTTGTTTTTATTTTTGGCGATACTTTGAGCCCTCAGTGTAAAAATTTAAGTAACAATTTTTCATTTTCAAACAATAATAAGATCTTTATTATTAATAATATTCATTCTTAAGCCCGAATTATACATTTAACCGTAAGGTGACCAAATACAATATCTTATGGCTCCAATTTTAAACAAAAATTTAATCCAATAAATTGACTAAAAGCGCCTTGAAATTCTTGAATCATGCTTGAATTTTTCATGCTGTATCGCTAGACACCCTATATTTGATGTTCTCCGATCCGGATTAACCATATAGCCGGATTAACCCGTGGTTCGTGAGAATAATAAGTTGAAGTAGTTTTAATTTTCATTATTTTAATGGTGAGAGTATGGTTGGTCGTCGAAAATGTCCTAGGAGAAGCTTGGTTGGGGGTGCGGTTAATGAATAAACACAAATAAAAAAAAACTTATTATATTGTATGCGTACGTTTCGGCCTTTAGATTTACATTCCTAAATCTTTATCCTAGTAGTTATTATAATAAGTAGTTTTCATATATTTTATTATATCTTTCATATCTTTTATTATCTTTCTTTCTGTATTTTAACAATATTTTCATTATCTGTTAACATATTTTTTCATCATACTGTTTGTTATCTTTTTTTACTGTTACTGGTGCTGTCACTGCTGTTACATCTATTGCCATCTTGTTTTATTTTTTAGCCCTGATAATGGCCTAAAACTTAGGTCGAAACGTCGGCACACAATATAATAAGTTTTTTTTATTATTTCAGTGTTTATTCTTTTACCGCGCCCCGAAACAAGCTTCTCCTGCTTTTAGGACTTCATTATTTTAGCTTTATTTTTTAAAGAACTAACAATCTCACAAGCTGTCTTGACGCTTATTTCAGTCTCCCTCGGCTATATTTCAGTATATTTTCAGAACGCATCACAAATTAATTTCCCGCACTTTCATTATTTGGGTTTGCATCACTCGTTACTTTCTGTTAATTTCGCATATAAAAGAATACGTACTGAGAGATTCCAGGCCTCGCTCGGTACGTTGAATTATGTACAATATATTTTTGTATTACTATTTTATCCGTTTAGTTTTTTATTTTGTTTAGTCAGAGCGACCTCGATTGTATTATGTTTTTTATTTTATTTTTTTTATGTTTACTGTGTTTCAAATTTAGAAAAAAAATGCGACAGTTTTACAGACGGGCTGTGCAAAAAAGTGCTTACGAAATTACGTAGTAAAGAAATTCACATAAATGTAGAAAAACGAAGAGATATCTAAATTATAGGGAAGTTAATGTTTTGTAAACACGATTTAATATTTGAACATTTTTAAAGCGATTTTCAGACTGATATGTTTAACAGTTAAGTTAATTGAGAAATAAATCATGGCTATAACTTTTAGTTTACTGTATTTATTTACGAGTATTTATTTATTGTATAAATTGCATTGCCTTAGAAGCATTATCATTATCAATGTATATTTTTGTTTAAATAAATTGCATACATTATTACCGATATATTAAAATTTGGTGTTGGCATACAAATTAATTAAACATTATCCAGCTAGGTATTAAATTTGATTTATTATTATAATAACTGACCAGGATCAGGGTGATGGGCTCTATCACTATATAGTTATACTTTAGTATACAGCATATACTATAGTATATACTTAACATCATTATTTATTTATTTTAGTTTATGGAATAAGATTCGCATTGCCTAGGGATCTCTACGTGGCTTAATTCAGCACTGTTCAGTAAGCAGTTCTGCTTCGCATATTTTGGCAGAAAATGATTTAATACCTTTATTTTTCTTTTGAGAAAACAAAAATGAATCTGGTTTTGACTATACAATCATCATTATCAAATAATGTGTAATTTTATGGATTTGATTCTTCGGACTAAGTCGCCTGCAAATGATTTTTGTTGGAAAAACCTAGGGTTTTTGACAGACTGTTTAATTATGAAAAGAGCTCGTAAATATATCGTTTTAAAATCGCTACAAAAAAAAAAAAAATTACTGGAATATCAATTTCAGAAATAGTTTAATTTTTTTTCAGAAATCTTTTTATATCATGCTGAAATCATTTGAAGAGCTTCAAATTTACTTTCAAAACTAAATTATTTATCAATTAATTAATTTTTTATGTATAAATATATCTAAAGGAAAATAATAGCTTTAACATATACCAAAAAAAAATATTTTTTTCTTTCAGACAGCTAAAAAAAACAAATGTGTGAAAAAATTTTTTTTCAACAAGACGAGGCTCGCTCTCCCGATTTAACGGCTTGTGACTTTATTTATTTATTTTTTTATGGTGTACCTTAAAACAAAAATTTTAGTGGCTGATCCACCCAAACCTATTTAAAAATGAAGTATTTAATAATTCCTATTAAAATTGTATTATTTTAACGGTAAATTTTAAAAAGCAATTATAGGTATATTGCTCTATATTGAAATTTAAAAAAATATAAAATAAAAATAATTTTTCATCATGCAGTATCGTCTTACTGTGTGTTATTTTTTTTTTACTGTTACTGGTGCTATCACTGGTGTTACATCTATTGTTATCTTGTTTGTTTTTTAGCCCTGACATTGGCCTAAAACATAGGACGAAACGTCGGAACGCAATATATGTTTTTCTCATTTGAGTGTTCATTCATTGACCGCGCCTCCAATCAAGCTTCTCATATTTCCATTATTTTATGTTTATTTCATAATTGTATTAAAATAAGAATAAATATTACACCTCTAAATTTCTACTTGCCTTTTTGCCAATATTCCTTACGTATTAATATTTATTTAATTAATAATTATTAACAATAGAGGATGCTCACCAATACAAAAAGAAAAAAATATAGAAAGAAAGAAAGCAAAATATAATGAAAAAAAATATGATAACAATGCTCTGAAGGTTTAATTATATCCTATGGTTTTTAGTATTATATTTTCAAAATACAATGATTTAATTATTTAAAGCACTCGTTCAATTTTATTCAACTGAATTTAATAATTTTGTATATCATAATTATAAAATATAAATAATCAATTGATATTTTCTATATTTATATATTTTCTACTAATAGAATATGTTTTTCAAAAATTGTGTTCGTTTAAAATGATTCGATAACTTTAAAAATGCCAAACTATATTATACTATAGTAATTTTTTAAACCAGTTCTTGCATATAAATAATAAATATTTTTTTAATTGCTTAATAATTTTTGTTATTTTTATGAATGATAATATTCCGCAGGCTTTAACATACAAAAGCTATTAGCGGTAAAATATTAGTCGCATTATGAAGAATAAATCATTAATAATTAGAATTAATGATAAGGAAAATTTATATATATTTCCTAATTCAAAGGCGTTTCAATTTCTTTTTTTTTTTAAACTACGATCGGTGTGATTCTATTTTAATATTTTTTTAAAAAAAAATATCGTTTAATTATCTTAATGGATGTAAAAAAAATATTAAATATAAATAAAAATTAAGTTATAATATTATTCAATTGTTTGTAAATAATAGCAAGGAAGGTTTGTTCAAGCGGTTTGCAACCACAGGCCGCAACCAGCTCTGGTTGGTTCACAGTCTCCTCGTGCAGCAAGGATGATATTATTTTTAATAATTATTATATTATTATATATTCCAGATACAAATTATTATTATAGAATCAATTATTTATTATCTAGGTAGTTAATAAAGTAGATTATTGATAGTAGTCATGATATATTATTGTATGTTGTCTAATAATTAAATTTGATTCTGTTCTCTAATCTAATAATCCACTTTAGATAGTATCTAGCGTTATATCGTTATCCATTGTCGTTAATTATATCGTTAATTGATCATTAGTTATATAATTAAAATGCATCACTCCTTATTTTTAGATTTTTACTGATTATGATATCTCTCATCATGCTTATAATTAATTAATGTGCACTCATCTATAATTTTTTTCAAAATTATAACATATGTGATAAACATTTAATTATCAATTCAATTTTAACCGAAAATTCCTAACGTTCCGTTTCTTAAATATTTTAATATGTAATGATTTGGGTATTTTTTTATGACTTTAATTTTTTAGAGGATCCTTTAAATTATTTTTTCTCAATATATATTATATTGATATGTATATATATATATATATATATATATATATATATATATATATATATATACACATATCAATATAATATATATTGAGAAAAAAATTTTTCGTTTAAAATTATTGATATATTAGATTTTTATTTTAATTTATTGATTACTTTTAAAAAATTTGTCTTTTCTTTTTGTTTTTTTGTACTAGTAAGCCCAATACATTTTTTTCTCGCGAATGCATAACCTTACAATTTATAAACTCTATATAAATAATATAAAGTAACAGTGTTTCTGGTTTGGTATTGGCTTTAAATCAAATAATATATTATTTTGTTTACTTAAAAAAACATCTTGATTTCAGAAAATAAAATCTAAACTTCTATTTTCGAGTTTTATTTATTTTTCATTTTTATAATTTTCAAACCTCTTAAAATAAATTTAGCTTCTAAACCAATCAAAATCTGATCCAATTCATAATTATCATAATGAATTCCTTGTAAAAACCTATACTTTTTATTTGTATTTGTAAATATTGAAAATAAAATGTAAAAATTGCATTTTTTTCTTCAAATATTATTTTAATAGTAGAGAAATATAAAAAAATAATAATTAAACTCTCCCTCTCCAATAAATATGCTAAGAAAAAAAATCTGCTTTAAATAAAAGCTAAGAAAAGTATTACATTCTTTTGAGTTCATAAGTTTGTAAATTTAATGTTATATCTTATTTTGGATGATTAACTTACCTATATAGTTATTTTGGACCCTCTGTATTAATGGAGGTAAACTAATAATATATATGAGATTTCTTTTATAGCTTCAAAAACAATATAAAAAAAAAAAAAAAAAATGGAATTACCTTATTAGTTGTTTGTTTTTTTTTTACTCACAAAGATTAAATAAATTTAAATTTTTTTTAATTTATTAATTTTATTTGAAATCAATTTAATAATAATAATAATAATAATAAATTTGATCTAATTTCCAAATTTAAATTTATTAATGTAGTTCTTGATCACCTATTTTGTACTACTTTCATACACTAAGGTACAATATAAATTTATTTTTAATTATCACAAATATATTTAAAAAATGTAGTAATATTCTTTTTTTTGTTTCATATATAAATTTATTATTGTGTAGTTAATTGTATCATAGTTTTCTCTAATATTTATCCTTTTTTTTCTTCTTGTTTTTATACTTTATTTAACTTATTGTAGAAATGTTATGATAAGGGAAAGAATTAAAAGTTTTTTTTCCCAATTGTTCTTCTGTAGGTGATTCGATTTATTAAAATTATTATATTTTATATTCTGCTTGAATTGTCAATTATATGATATAATTTATTAGTTTTTCGTTTTAGTTTCTGAACCCTTATATTTTAAGTAGCTGGTTTGACATCTCCCTGTCACGGACATAACCGGTTTTTGTTGGCAACGTTGTTGAGCAATGGCTTGCATCTGTTGCAGAATCTTAACTTGCATGCCAGAACCCTATATGTACAACATGCACATTATACATAATTTACATTCCTAATTAATAAATCACTGTTGTTAGCAATATATGTAAATCAGCTTCAGTATCCTTGGGAATGTGTCAGTAGATTTAATATGTAATTAATCATTTAAAAAAACAAAAACCAAATCTATGTGAAGTTGAGTCTTAATTAAATTCATAATTCATAAATGTTTAATAATACTGATTTATATTACATCTAATTTAATATGTATAATAATACCAAACTATATTTTGAATTTTTGTGTGTTTTTAGAACTGAAGATGAATGTATAACATTCGAAACTAGTTTTCAATAAAACAAAATTATAGAAATGGCAAATAATTTATCAATCCCTAATTAGATAGATCCTTCTATACTATCATGCGGATGTCAATTGAAAATATTGAATAATTAATTTAAGCTATCTTAATGAATATCTGTTTAGATTTCTAAGTTTAAATTTCCGAAAAGGCGAAGGAAGATATAATTAATTTTTTTGTTAATTTACTCCCCCTTATCATTGTCAATGTTCACTTAACATTTCGCTATAGACATTATTGTATAATATTCTAACATACATGTTAGTATATCGGTGGATATAGTAATAGTAAACTATGCCCTGTTGACTTCCTATCTCGAACTGCCATTACTTACTTCCACCCACTGTGTTCACTTACATCCACCCACTTTGCACTTAGTGTATGGTCTTCTTTATGCTCGGGAGTCTACTAACTTTATCAATATAGGTCTCTTTTCATATCTGTGCTATTTGCTATATCTCGCTTCTAGAACATTCTATTTTATCGACCTCTTCTCTCCACTCAATATATTGCGACTTGCTAAAATACAGATACGCATTAGTGTTCAATACTTCAATATATACGTTTAAAATGAAATTTTTCGCTAATTCAGATATCATCAGGAGTAAAAAACATAAGACCACATTATGCAAATCAGAGATAGTACATCTCAAATCAATATTCCGAAAAAAAGGCTAACCAAATACAGGTTTAATTTCACTTTAAAACAGTTAAACATATACTAAAACATTTTAGTGTATGTTCAACTGTTTTGAAGCAATGTACTTCTGTTTGTTTATTGAAAATAATATAAATAATAATAATTCAGATTTCGACGGAAATAACCATTTTGACCATCCCTGAATCCATTTTGACTAGTTTCGTCGTAGCGTCTGTACGTACTTTCGTATCTCGTATAACTCATAAACGTAGAAAGTAGTAATTTTTTATTTAGGATTGTTGTAAAATCTAGTTGTGAACCTCCCTTTTTGGTCACTGCTTGATTACCGGAAGTGGTACTTGAAGATCATAATTGATTTCCATCAAAAATTATATTTAAATTAAATGCATAAATCATATGTTTCGGTAATAAAGGTTACAAACGCAATTTGGTTTCCAATCCAATTAAACATTTTTATTACTTGTTTTAAGTGTTAAAATTTAGTGTAAAATTCTGGTTTTCCTCCATATTTGTGAGATGAACAAGTCTGCAGCAGGAGAATAAGATATTAGTTAAGTGGGTTTTTCCGCTTAAAATGTCGAAACTGTCGATTTCCAATGCTTTATCCAGTGATATTGACAGTTTTATTGTTGTCACGGAACATGGAGAAATATCTTGGAAACTAGTTACCCTACTGAAGGAAAACGATCTATAATAAGGGAATGAGACCTCCAGTAACAAGAGTGTGGTGTGTGTTTTTTATTGTGTGTGTGTGTGTCAATAGATGGATGTCGGGACGCCGAGTGTCGTTTTTACTGTAATCTTCGGAAACTAGTAACCAAATTCAGTATCACTTTTTGAGCCACGGATTTATAATTCAATAGGCGTTCAAGGAAGTCATGTGTTGCCCACATCAGATATTTTTTTTTCTCGTGATATTATTTGAACATTTCGAAACAAAGCCGTAAGTCTCTCAAATAGCAGAAAATTATTAATAAGTCAACCTTTCGCCAATTCAGGCATCATAAGGACAGAAAAGACAAGACATCACATAAATGCTTACAGTGCCGGATTAAGCCATTAAGCAATGCAAATCTCGGAGCCCCCCTCCAATTGTCAGTTCAATACGTTTACGGCATAAACAAAAATAGAGGCACGATGAACCTAAGAGAAGAAATTAATTGTGATTTTTTTTTTTTTTTTTTTTTTTTTTTTTTTTTTTTTTTTTTTTTTTACAATTTTGGACTTTTCACGATTTTTTTTAATGCGAAAGTAATCAGTGCTGCCAACCTAATTTTTAATGCGTTCTGAAGTTATATGAAATGTTAAGATAATAATAAAAAAAATAAATGTCTTATTGGTTGGTGATATTTTGTGAAAATTAAAGGAGCTCTAATAGATTCTTTGATATTTTAAATTTATTAAACATACATTTTTATTTTTAACTATTATTAACATTTCATTTAAGTGTGGCTGAGTTAGGTGTGATATTAATGAAGAAACATATGGCTCAAGGATTAGTCATATAACAAGCCGCGCCGGTTACTGAACGTAAAACCGCACTCCTCAATTATTCATGAGTTCATCTGTGCCAGTAGTGCCTCGAGTCGATTCTCTGCCCGTTTCGAGATTGAGGACTCAGTTTCTGGTAGAATTTTATAGTACCTATAAATGTAATTTACAAATATATTATTAAAAAAAAATAATATAATTACGAAAAAAAGGTTTTAATTGTTAAATATTAAATCTGCTGCATCTAAAGGGTATACGTAGAGATCGGATTTTCGTTCAGTAAAAAAACGGTTATTAACTCATAAACGGTTAGCTGTAGAAAGTTGTAATTTTTTATTTAGGATTGTTGTAAAATCTAGTTGTGAATCTCCCTTTTCGGTCACTGCTTGATTACCGGAAGTGGTACTTCACTTGAAGGTCATAATTGATTTCCATCAAAAATTATATTTAAATTAAATGCATAAATCATATGTTTCGGTAATAAAGGTTACAAACGCAATTTGGTTTCCAATCCAATTTAACATTTTTATTACTTGTTTTAAGTGTTAAAATTGAGTATAAAATACTAGTTTTCCTCCCCATTTGTGAGATGAACAAGTCTTCATCATGAGAATAAGATATTAGTTAAGTGGGTTTTTCCGCTTAAAATGTCGAAACTGTCGATTTCTAATGCTTTATCCAGTGATATTGACAGTTTTATTGTTGTCACGGAACATGAAGAAATATCTTGGAAATTACTTACCTACTGAAGGAAAACGACATATAATAACGGAATCAGACCTCCACTGACAAGAGTGTGTGTTTGTGTGTGTGTGTGTGTGTGTGTGTCAATAGATGGATGTCTCGACGCCGAGTGTCGTTTTTACTGCAATCTTCGCAAACTAGTAACCAAATTCAGTATCACTTTTTGAGCCACGGATTTATAAGTTAATAGGCGTACAAGGAAGTCATGTGTTGCCCACATTAGATATTTTACTGTTTATGTGAGATGTGTTGTCTCTGGTTTGCAGTTGTGAAATAAAGTCTTTTGCCGTTCTAATGATGCCTGCATTGACAAAACGACTGGTTAGTTATTTACTGCTGTTTGAAAGACTTAGGGCATTGTTTTTTAAATCTTCAAATAATATTCTAACATTAATTGTTACTATTAGTAATTATTTTATTATTTTTTTTTTAATAAATGTATTTGCTCTTTGAATAAAAATAATATCAATTTTAAATCGTAGTTATTGAAGAAAGAAGGATTTTTCAAAGTATTTTATTTCATGGACGGTATCGTGTATTGATTAGACCTTGAGTACGTCTTGAAATCCATTTGTTGCCTGACACAAAATCCTTAATAATAATTTGTCAGACAATCGAGTTTTAAAGATTGCTTTTGTATTTATGTTTCGAAACCCGCTAAGACCTAACCTTTACCAGTTGTCAAATTGATTCCAAGGCAGTATTGCCATCTAAGGTACTGCTGGGGTCAGTAATAGGTCTCAAGCTATCGTTCGGAGGTCTTAGATAATGGCGGGGTAATACTGTGTGTAATAGCTTTTCTCGTTGGGAAACATCTCCCGATAGCCAGGGGAGGAATATCTTCGGCGGCGTTCCTCTCCGGATTGCCAATTCCTCTTCGGGCGTAATGGATACCCCGGCCGTGGAAGGGTCTTTCGCAAACAGGAGCTCGTGTGGGAAAACGCCGCTTGCATGTTTTTGAGGCGGGCCAAATATTTGTTTTTTTGGCCAAATATGGATGCTTGGAATGAGCGATAATTCTGGTTTTAATTAATATAAAAATACTGCTAGTATGTACAACAATTTTATGTGCACGTGCACTCTCTAAGTAAAAATCTCTTTCAAACGGCATCAATTAATTTTGTTAATTGGTTCTGTAATTCTCCTGAAAAAAGGAATCTTTTCAAAAGACATAATATATACTAGTTGGACCTGTGCGGAAATTCTGCACAAATAGGTTGGTTTGTAGGTATTAGATTTTTATATGTTAGGGGGTTTAATACAATTTAATTATTTACTTAGGGATTGTATTTGATTTCTTGTCTTAATTAAATTAATAATTCATAAATGTTTTATAATACTGATTTATATTAATCTAATTTTATATCTATAATAATACCAAACTATATTTTGAATTGATTATTTTTGAATTTTTTGTGTGTTTTTAGACTGAGAATGAATGTATATCATTCGAAACTAGTTTTCAATAAAACAAATTTATAGAATTGGCAAATAATTTATCAATCCCTAATTAGATTTTAATATGTTAGGGTTTGAGTACAACTTAATTATTTACGTTCAGTTATATGTGTACACACAGATATTTAATACAACCTCACTGTTTTATGACATTAGAAAGACCTGAAACCTATGATTAGGATCTAACCATTGGATTTAGGGTTATGTAATGTCTTCAAATGGCGTAGTTTGTGGACCAACAATACAAAGATGGATTTAAATATAAATTATTTTGAATTAGGGTCTTTTATCAACCTAACTTTTGGCCCTAAACATAGAAGGGACACTTTATTTTCTAAAAATTTAACGATAATCCTTAAATGTTTTTATGAAACGTTAGACAAAATTATGGCTGGTCACCTTGGTAACCATTGGTGTAAATTCGGTTTTTGGATTAATTTAAAAATAATGACAGCATTTACAGCAGTTTAAGATAGATTTGCACACTCTAAGTAAAAATATGTTTCAAACGGTACCTCCTGCTCGTCAATCGGTCTAGTACTTGTCCTGGAAAAGGGATCTCTCCAACAGAAATTATATATAATATATAAGATGATATTTTAATTCCAATTGAGCTTTAAGAATAAGAAGTACTATAAAGGCTGTTTCCATCAAATTACGTCACAACGAACTGTTGATATGGCGTAAGTAATACACGCTTTAGATCGATATACGGGGCACTATACTGACCAATCGATAGCCGAGTACAACCTACAATTTATTTACTATCGATACACACTTATCTCGATACATATTTCATGTGGCGCTATCTGGTCCCCGATGATGGCATTATTGTCCAAGCTCGAGCAGGGCCGATTAGTCTATTGTGGACACTACTCCATCATTCAAGGGCTACCAATTGTTTCACTTTACCCGCCAAATTACCTTCTCCCTCTATTTGTCTTCCCGGGAAATTTAGGCACGGCTATTGGTCAATTTTGAATTCGTAAACTGATTGGTTGATAGAGCTATTTTGTTTATTTATGATCCGAAATATAGGCTTCGTGGCTATTATATTCGATTCAGAGGTCATAATGTTATTGAATATTTATTTGAACGGTTGTATATAATTAAGAATAATATGATACAGATAAAAATGTAAAGAAGAAAAAAGAATATTACTTTTTATTCGGAATGAATTATTAATAAATAAAAAAAAAAAGGGTAAATCATTTAAAGCTCACGATATTATTGGAAGTTTAAAAACAAAAAAAGGCTTAAGTCCATCAAATTCCTGTAAATAACTAATCGGTAAAACTGCGTAGTCCCTCATATTTTTGTTTTGTGGTTTGTGTATATTCAGTTTTTTCATATTTTGTTGATGAGCTGTTTAAATATAACCTTTCTCAGTAGTGTTACTGTTACCTCCCCTTTCCTTCAGTATGTGTTGAATTAGCTTGAAGTGATGTTAATGTGAGATGTATCTCCCTGATCTACATTTATGTGATACTACGACGTATCTATACCTAAATTGACTAAATGTTTACTGGTTACATATTTACTCCTGTTTAAGTGACTCAATACTTTATTTAGGAATCTTCCAAAATTAAAAAAAAAACTGTTTTATCTTTTTTTGAATTTTTTTTGCTTGCTTTAATTTATTATTAATCGATATATGTTTTTAATAATAGAGAGGTGTAAACGAATTAATTAATTAAATAAAAATTTAATTGATTCTTACTACTAAATAATTACTAATATTTCAGGTTTAAAATTTGGATAATTAAACTGGAAAATAAAAAATTACATTCACGCTCTGACACCACCTACGTTGTATCGATGTTTTAACTCTAAATGTCTTAACCATTGACAATAAACCTCATCTCACAGCATATAAATTAATAAAAAATATTAAAACATGCAAATGACAGTATACAAATAGCGGATTGCCGACATGAGTTAACGAATCGAAAAACTTGACATTCCTAACGCGACGCCATGTCAAGTTTGTCCACCTCCACCAGCTCCGAAACGATGGCAAGATGCTGTAGCATCCAATAGATAAAATTAATTAAGTTAGAATTAAGGCGTAATTATAAGTTACTTTTGCAAACAGAAGTGAGCCCCGTCACAGGTATGATGAAATTTTTATTTAATAGCAAAAATATTTAGGCATATTAATCCTACCTTAAAATGTATACAAGATACAGAAGAAGGATCAAAGACCAGAAATTAGCTATTAGCGAAAAACTGATCAAGAGAAAGAAAAAATGGGGATAGGAAAAAAAAAAAAAATACAATAATATCTAGGTTATTATTTTGGGGTATAAGTCATTTACATAATTATTTTATTTTATTTTTAGTATTCTTTCATACATGAATAAGGTGTGTGTGAGAGAGAGAGAAGAGAGAGAGAGAGAGAGAGAGAGAGAGAGAGAGAGAGAGAGAGAGAGAGAGTGAGAGAGAGAGAGAGAGAGAGTGTGTGTGAGAGAGAGAGAGAGATCTAATCTACTTGCTACAACAGAAGCAATCTGCACAAAACCCTCTCCCCCCCACTAATAGGTACCGCATCCCCTAATCGAGGATCGATGTTACCAAGTCGAGATATGTTGGCGATGCATCGAATCGGACAAGCCATTAGCTGAGGGGATGCAATAGCTTTAGCAGCACCAATTAGAGAGAGCTTTCCATCTCTTAGCGTTCTGATTGGCCAGTTCTCCCCCCCACCACCACCGCAAAGCTCTATCGGTTGCCTGTTTTATCCCTCTTTTGTTTATTCTGTAGTCGATAAATTTTAATGAATTCTCGCAGGACAAATTGTAACTTATATAATTCATTATTTACAAGTGTTGATTACATTTTGTGTTATAACAATAATTTTCTTATTATTTCATGTGGAGAAAAACAATAGTATTTCCATTGGCTTGTTATAAAATATATTAAAGCTGAATCATTTACCCCTGGATTTCGGAGTCAAAATATTTTTGAAATCTATGGTTTCTTTTTTCCAAATTCTGATATACTAAACATAAAAAAAGTTTGGATTTGTTTTTAAGGATTTGGTATAATGATTCCAAAACTCTTTATATTTTTCCTTCAGCTTGATAGGGCCATATGAAACCTTTGATTGAAACAAAATGGCGGATGGTAATTTCTAGTTCCAAGGATCTTCCTGGAGTGAGTTGTGAGGTCTGCCACTTCTCAAAAAAATCGGTCCAGTAGTCTCGTAGAAAAGCCACGGACTGAGGACGAACAGATTTTTTATTTTATTTTAAACGTAAAAACCTCAAAATTCGAGGTTTTTTTTCTTTATCGATTAATTGAAATCAATTGAATAATTGAAAATAATAAAAAAAAAAAAAAATTGATTTTAAACTAAATCTATTAGGAATAATTATATAATCTCATAATTAAAAAAAAAATGTTTTCATTAGGTAAACAAAATTAACAAAAATCTTTACAAATTGCTGCTATTCAGTTAGTCGTTATTTTGTAGGTATATTTCCTATTTTATGCTTATTTATTATAGGTGCTAATTATTATTCTTATTAGTTGTGTATTATTATTGCTATTTCTTCCATTGTATATAATTTATTGGGCGTTGTGGCCGAAAGTGTTAAGGCGTTACCTTAGCAATCTCGAGACTGCTACAGCGCCGGTTCGAATCCGGCCTGGGTGGGTTAAAATTTATTTTGTGGCAACTCCACGTAATGAATCTTGACCTTTCCAGTTGATAACCTGTAGGAATAACTCTTCCTGTTTGCCTTAATTGGATAGGAATATACTCTGAACCCCCAAAAAAGTTTAAATTATATTCTATATTGTTTATTTTATAGTACATTGTTATTTTTCTATATTATTTCATATCTCTTATTACTTCCTTTTAAACAAGATTGTAAATTTCTATAATAGGTATGTATAATTAGTAATTTTGTAGTAATGCTATATGCTTAATATTTCACCTGTTATATTACAAATTTTTATTTGTATACATCTAATTTACCGTTGCAGCTTCCACAACGCCCGACTAAATAATTTTGTTTTTGTTGTGTTATTTTAACTTTATTTGCAGTTACTGTTTTTTATCTTATTTGTATTTTTTTATATATATAAAATTCTAATTCTACTTTTAAAAAAACGTTAAATGTTTACAAAAGCTTTTACGATGATTTGATTCACTTTTCGTTAAAATTTCTGTTAAAATTTAACGGTAATACTTGTAAAATGGTCAATAATATGGATGCGGAATTATATTATATACGGCAAACATTTTACACAGGAACACGCTTAAATATTCTATTAACCCCATAATTCCTAGCGTGAACCCCCGGATCGAGTTGTGTGCGTGCACCGAAACTGTTATTAAATAAGATGCCCCCCGCTAGGGCAAACACTAATGAATAATGACAGTGCAGCTAGCGACCACTGCTAAGGTTAGCAGCCGTAGCTATCGTTATCGCTGCAAATAACGGTTATCTTCGACTCCGTCCAGACTTCATCGCCTACTTTGTACTGCTGAGACAGTGTCGAAGTGTGAGGGTGCGAACCGTTCATTTCGGCCTAGGACTATGAATTCTTTATCTTTCTTTGTTAGTCCTATCGATCTAATGGTCAGGATCGCACGATTTTAAAAGCCTCGTTTACACGGCGATAGGTTTCTGCCATGATAGTGCAGTAACGACAGTGTGACAGTGCGCGACAATAAACCTGGAGAACCAGTCAGTTGGAAAAATTGCGGATGTATCATACCATAAGTAATGTCTGTTTTTAAAAATCTCTCTTTTAATATTGATATTACTAATCCCCCCTTTACAATTGAATTGTGTTTACATATTTTGTTTATTATTACACTCTGCTATTTATCATGTTTTTGTTGGAGAAAGTTAGTTAGTCCTGTGCTGAAATTTTAATTAAAATGAATCAGATGGCAATGGACAGTAGAATGTTTCGATCCAAGTTTTTCTGCTGATTCTTCAACTGCTACAACAGGATTTTCTTCAACAGAAGCCTGCAGGAGTTCGTCGTCAAGCTCTATTGGTCGACCTGTCCGAGGCTCGTCTTCAAGTTTGCGGTTTCCCGCTCGAAACTTTTCGAACCACCTCTGCGCTTGCTATTCACTAATGATGTTTTCTCCATACATTTCTGCAAGTTTTCGATAAGTTGAAGCAGTTGATACATTTTCTCATTTATCGAATTCCCGAAGTATAGCATGACACGTATGCGGTTTTTGGGAGATCCATTTTAATTGAAATTTCAGCACAGACTAACTAACTTTCGCCAACGAAAACATAATAATTAGAAGAGCACGCAATGCCATAAAAACATAATATTTAAATAGAATTCAATATTTAAGGAGGGATTAGCAATATCAACATAAACAGACAGATTTTTAAAAACCGACATTACTTAAGGGATGACCCGATGGAACAGCTGACTGAACACTACACTAAAAGAACAGCTGATGTCATGCTCATTAATTAAATATATATATATATATATATATATATATATATATATATATATATATATTAATTTAATTTAATGTAAAGCAAATTATAAAAAATAAAATATAAAAACATAGTTGATAAAATTTATAATTAGTTTTTTTTTTCATTTATTTTTATCCTCCTACAACAATTCAATAACGTTAGAACGTTTGGTAAAATAAATGTTAAGTTCATAAATATAATCGAAACACAATAATAACTATATGAAAAATATATTTTCTCGCGCAATCACCATTGAGGCGGCCACTGACCATCACTCCAAATGGAACACTGAATTGGAACACCTGGAGTGCTTGGAGTTGTGACGATTTCAAGGTCCCCACTCACGATCACTCCACTCCTTTGTTTCACTTTTTACCGACAGCTAATGATTTATGCTCAGGTAAACATACATTAATGGGGCTATAGGTAGTGGCCCTACAATAGCAAAAGCATTAAATAATTTAATCTTGACTCCCACTTCAAAAAATAGAGGATATTTTATGCATATTAGAAATTATAAATCCACTAAAAATGTTTATTTCCTGATAATTAACATTTATAAGTATTTTCTAACATAATTATTAGTAAAAAAAAAAAATATATATAATATATATATAAGTTATTCATATCAATATTTTTAAAGAATATTTTATACAATCAATATCGTAAATTTTAGCAACACAATATTTACTGACCTACAATTTTTATTATTATTATTATAGCACAGCCTAAAACTGGAAAAAAAAACTCAAACCACTCCACACACGATTTCACATTCGCGGTTGTTCCATGTTCCATTTGGATTGGAGTGATCATCCACTGACCCCTTTTACAGTTGATGAGGTAGACTAGGTGGGACATTTGAGCTAACTTGACAGTAGCGGGTACTGCCGCGACAGTTACTCTCGACTATCACGTCAATCCTAATAGTACGACATTACTGCCAAGACAGTAAATAACTGTGTTGATGGCAACTGTCTACAGTTTACTCGATGGCAGTGACTGTGACAGTTGTATTGGCAGTACCATTGCTGCAACTGTCGCGGCAATTTTCACTAAAAAATTAAACTCGTCGACTGACTTTCAAAAACAATTCATCAACCCCTCCTGAAACATTGGATTTCAAATAATTTTTTTCACTCGAAGTACACTTTGTCATTTCTCATTTCTTTTTCAAATCCGAGCTAATGGAAATTATATGATGGCCCTCAAGATTAAAGTTTATTTCTTTAACAACTTTGTATTATCAACAGAAATAAACTACACACTATAGCCCGTCCACAATTAGATGGCATTCCGAGGGCGCGAACTCATGCGATTATTATTTTATTTAATATTTAAAAAGTAATCAACATTATAAAAAAAAAAAATTAAACATATAGTTACAAGATATACTTTTATTGATTTTTTATTAGCCAAATCATGAATTACTTCTTCGAAGTCTATCTTTTTAAGTACATAATTTTTTATTAATATCAATGATAAACTTCTCAATCTATCTTGAACCAGCGTATTTCTCAGTTCATTCTAGATTCGTTTTAATTTTGAGAAGGAACGTTCTCCACTGAAATGTGCTACCATTATGCATAAAGATATTCTCATAGCCCAATCAATGACTCCTCAAAAGGAGGGTGTAGATGGAAATGAAGGGACGGCCTTAATTGACTTCAGGGATTCGTTTGGACTAGTTAAGACGTTAAGATACTAAAAGTCCTCGGGTTTGAGAGCAGAGGCAAAAACAGGAAAGGGGGAGAAGGTCGTGATTTTCGATTTTTTGTTTATATCTCGAAAACGGTTGGTCGTAGCTTAAAACACTTTATTTAAAAAATTGAAGAACATAAAATTTCCTACAAGAATGGACCTATTAATTTTTTTCGTATCTGTTATAGTTTAAGAAATATACGCTGTTAAAATTATGGTAAAGACGATAAAAGGAAAAGTATAGCCCAGTTGAAATGGAGCCAATAATTATTAGCCAATCATTAGAATGATTTTATTTCAAATTTGTTACTTTGAAGTTCGTGTATTTCTTAAACTATAACAGATACGAAAAAAATAAAAGGAACATTCTTGTAGGAAATTTAATTTTCTTCATTTTTCTACGTATAATGTTTTAAGCTAGGACCAACGGTTTTTGAAAAAAAAAAAGAAGCGAAAAACCGAAAAACATGAGCTCCCCACTCCTCTCTTTGCATCTGCTCCTAAACATGGGGAATTTTAGCATCTTTACCTTTAAACTAGTCCAAACAAATCACTGAAGCCAATTTAGGCCGTCTCATCATTTCCGTCTCCAACCAGTTTCTACATTTGGAAACGTAACTTCGATTTTATCGTCTGTTGTTTCAAGATTATATATTTCTGAAATACTTTAATTATCTTCAATATCACCAACCTGAACAGCTCTTAAATAATCGGCTAAATACAGACATTCTATCTCTAGCTCTTTGACATTAATGTCATTGAAGCCAAGGGACTCTGTGAATAAGGAGTTAGTGGGTCCGAACCCAGTGGGCCCATGGGCTCAGTTGGCACTGGCCTTTGGGGGCAGTAAATACGGAATGTACAGGAACTGTTAAATGTTAGCGATTGTCTATAATATTTGGTCCGAAGAACGATGAAGCAACTGCAGAATTTAGGGGGCAACCCACTAATCACGTGACCAGGAACCCACCAGTAACCGGGTGACTTTTATCCTGTTAATATAATTTTTAAAAAATAATGTAAAAAGTATCGTACCAGTTGAAATAAGCAATGTTATTGAGCTGAAATAATACTTAAAAAAGTAAACGTCCCAGGGGTTGACCGAAACGTAGACGGGAGGATCTGGCCTCTTTAATTTTTTTTTTTTTATTGCAATAACATTGAAATGGACCCAGAACAATAACCGAACCGTTCCTTCGTCCTTTCTAATAATACCCTCAAGCTATTATCGACTCGATGCGGATAATCGTAGCGAAGCGTGGAGCCCTGCGGTGAGCGGTGAGCCCCGAGGTGTCGCTGACAATCGCACTAAACGGTTCGCCATCAATAACTTAGTTCGCTCTTATCTTTGATGCAAACGACAACAGTTGTTGTTGTGACTGTCCCTTTCTCTCTGGATAATGGCTTTTCTGCTACGGTCATTTCATATTATTACCTCTCAATGACTTTTAATTATGTCATTAGTGGCATGCGAGCAAAAATATAAAAAACAAAAAAAATAACCCCGTCACGTGGAAGTGGCATTATATCCAAAAGAATATTTTTTTTGGTTCTTTACCTCATTCAGGGTACGATAATAATAACCCAAAAGTAGACACTATATCAATTATAGAAACTATACTTATTAAGCCTTTTAGTCCCTATTAATTAGATATCCATTTTAAATTCTGTTGAAAAATGGGGGTCACTGAAGATCACTCCATTTCAACCGCTCCACGCTAAAAGGAACGACCGTGAATGTGAAATCCTGTGAGGATTTTTTGGAGTGATATGGATAGGTTGGAATTTTATTTATCCTACTCCATCATGCATTGACAAAATCCGACGCTCCAAACGTTCATAAATGTGCAAAACTGATGGATTGGAACGATGCCAATCTGCACAGTTTAGGCTGAGCTATAATAATAATAATATTAATAATAATAAATTGTTGGTCAGGAAGTACAGTATTGTTAAAATTTACGATATTGACTGATTAAAATATGTTACTAAAATATTAATATTAATATAGAATAGCTTATAATTTTTATAAATATGTTTAAAAACATAAATATTATTCTAATGGAAATAAACATTTTTATTGGATTTATAATTTATAGTAAGCCTGAAATTTCCAATATATTTTTTTTTTGGGGGGGGGGAGGAAATAAAGATTAATATATTTAATGTTCTTGCTATTGTGCAGACACTATATATATATATATATATATATATATATATATATATATATATATATATATATATATATATATATATATCATTAATTCTCAAGGTATATTAATCTGTACATTGAAATATTTGTAGATTGCAAATATTATAAAATATTTGTTTACGGTCGCATGAATCCCTATCTTTGGTAAAAAATGGAACGATAGAGCGGAGTGATCGTCAGTTGGGCCGTTGAAAGCTTCGTTAATCCATGCTATGTTCCATATATGTCTATACTATATGTGCTATTAATATGTCATATATATATATATATATATATATATATATATATATATATATATATATATATATATATATATATATATTATATATATGTATATATATGATCATCGTTATATGCAATAATCATGGTCTCTTTTTTTTAAAGATTCGCTTTCTTTAATTAATTAACGAGTCAAGTTTTACTTGTCATAGAACGGCTTAAACGACTCCTGGACTATATTTAGTTTTCTTTACGCGAAGATATTAGGAGGACCACAATATTCCGTTAACAAATACTTAGCTTTCTAAACAAACTACTCACATTCAAACGTTAGTTGAGACACAGAAATCTAAATTAGTGGCGCCCGAACACAAAGAAATGGGGTCAAAGGGTTTCGTAGAAAAAAAGTAGCGTATTTAGTGAAATAGCCTCCTTTCCCTGGAACATAATTAAACAGAAGAAAGGCTGCCGGGAGGAGGGGCATTAAGTTCGAAATTAGTTCCGTGGACTAGAACAATAATAGCAGTAATGGAACATAATCGAACCCTAGCTACCTCCAGCTATTATAGTCGGGCAGCTGCTGTCTTTCTAGTATTTGCTCTGCACGTGTGTGTACGTGTCTATATATATATATATATATATATATATATATATATATATATATATATATATATATATATATATTCACAAACAGGCAGTAATTTTAACGTAATATTTTTGTAGATAATATTTATTTTGACGAAATTTGGCACCAAAGTATCTTATGAACTTACACTAAGATTCCTTAGAGGTATATTAGCTAATATTTATAGAAGTTAGGGGTCGACAGGTCTTTAGAAAGACGAATATAAAATATAAATTTAAAGGAAAAAAAATATAAAAGAAAAAAGATTATATCTATATTTACTAATTTCTAATTTATAGGGAAGTAAATATATTATAATAAATTAATTTGTAAATGACACTCTCCATCGGGACCTGGGGAGAGAATCGTGTAATTAAGGAAGCGTATATCCTGATGACGAAGAAGTACTTCGAAACGTCGGAACCAATGTTATAAAAATGTTTTTTTGTTTTTTTAAATATAAAGTTAAAGATCAAAGGGAAAGTGTCATTCACAAATTAATTTATTAGATTATATTTATAATTTTTTTTCTTTTATATTTTTTTCCTTTAAATTTATCTTTTATATTCGTCTTTCTAAAGAGCTAAAGAGCTCTCTCTCTCTCTCTCTCTCTATATATATATATATATATATATATATATATATATATATATATATATATATATACAGTTGAACTTCTATATATCGAACTTGAAGGTTTCTTGAAAAAAATTCGATATATGGAAATTTCGATACATAGAAAGATTGCAATTTTTCACCCTTTTCAGGCTAAAAACAGTTACAACTGTTCCTTAGGGTAAAAGAAGCACCAAAGGCAATTTTTTGAGGTTAGTGATATAAGAAAGGAAGTTTTTTAGGCTAAATTAAAAATAAAACTAAATGATCAATTTGAAAAATTTAAAAATTACTTTTGCGATTGGAGATCTTTTCAATTTTTTTCTTATTATCATTTATATATTAAAAATATATAATAATTCATAATATAAATACATATATTAAAAATATGCAAACATACATAAAAATTAACTTATTACTTTCCCTTATCTATACATGAAATATATAGTAAGGGGAAATATTGCAATCGTGAAAATTTTCGAATTCGAGTTTTCAACGGAAATACACGTTTTAAGGTCCCCTGAGTTTAAATGACCAAGTCTCGCAAAATGGTCTGTGTGTGTGTGTGTGTGTGTGTGGATGTGAACAGTCTAGCTCAAAAACGAAAAGTTGTACGATACTGAAATTACGTATTTATGTTTGGCACATGCATGTGATGTTATAGCAACATTTACGTCAAAATCGACTAACCGGAAGTGCCACTTTATATAATCGATTTTACACTTTTTTACAATCTTCTCGAAAACGGCTCTAACGATTTTGATGAAACTTGCCTAAATTAATCTTCATAAAGGCCTTTAACTTTTCATTTATGTAGTAAATCTTCGAGGAATTGCAGGGAAAAAAGTTATGATAAAAAGAATATTTTATTTACGCATAACTTCAAAAGCTTGCAATTTATGGTAAATCATCTATAGACTTGTATGAAAGGTAATTAAATTACCTAAAAAACAATAAAAGAATCATCAAAATCGGACCAGTATTAGCAAAGATACAGCGCATCGGACTAACCGGAAATAGCTATTATACGATGGATTTTACACTTTTTTACATTTTTCTCGAAAACGGCTCTAACGATTTTGATGAAAGTTGCCTAAATTATTCTTCATAAAGGTCTTTAACTTTTCATTTATGTAGTAAATCACCGAAGAATTGCAGAGAAAACATTTATGATTAAAAGAATACTTTATTTGCTTATAGCTTAAAAGGTATGCATTCTAATGTAAATTATCTGTAGAATTGTATGAAAGGTAATTAAATTATCTAAAAAATAATAAAAGAATCATAAAAATCGGACAAATATTAGCAAAGATACAGTGTATTTTATGAGGATTACAAGACCCTAGATGGATAACCAAGTGCATCTGAAAGGAGACGGATGCGACCGATCCTCCTCCCACCAATCCGCCAATCTGTTGTAAACAATACGCTCTGTAATAAAGTAATTTAAGAATAGAAAAGCGAAAATTTACTTAATAATTTCTACTTTCACATTATTTAGTGGAAAGAAAATGTTTCTATGGAAACTAAACCAGAAACTTTTAAAATATATTTGCAACTTGACAAAGTTAAAATATATAGGTAGTGTACAGAATTGTTGTACTAAAATTGTTTTAAAAACTGTTTTATTGTACTTAAGTGGGAGAAGATTTGTATGCTGCTGAGCTTATTAGAAGCAGTG
Organism: Rhaphigaster nebulosa; assembly: GCA_948150685.1. Classification (NCBI taxonomy): domain Eukaryota; kingdom Metazoa; phylum Arthropoda; class Insecta; order Hemiptera; family Pentatomidae; genus Rhaphigaster; species Rhaphigaster nebulosa. The sequence continues at coordinate 128,118,534 of OX411311.1, read as the reverse complement.
TTTATGTGAACTCTTTAAAATTGTATTAAAAAGATAATTATTATAGGACGGTAAGGGAAAGTTGTGTGATGCGCGCACCGCACCAGATTTTTTTTATATGGAACCTATCACGTGTCACCCCAAGATGATCCTTGGAACTCGGCATTAAAATCAATCCGTTTTCTTTCGATGACCAGTGACTGCATATCTCACATAGATAGTTTTTAAATAATTTTGTATTTCTTATTTATAGGAAAACGTCATAAAAAAAAAAAAAAAATGTATAGATCGAAATAGAGTTTTAAAATACCTTAATCATGTTTTACTTTTAAATGCTTTTAGGTCTATTAAATGCTTTTAGGTCTATTAAAAGTGTTTTGTTTTTTAAATAAAATAATATATGTTTTTTTATTTTTCACTTTTTCGTTATCAAGTTTTTAATACGTACAAAGACGTTCACGGCCGCGTCGTCCTAAACAGTTGTCGACCCTGCCTTCTATAATAGATAATAGACCTCTAAGGAACCGTTTGTAAGTTTGTAATATACGTTTGTACTAATTTTTGTCAAAATAAGTATTATCTACAAATATATTATATTAAAATTAATCTCTGTTTGTTGAAATGGAAATATCAGTAACATATTGTAAACAGTAATTGCAGTTCTTAAGGGGGATATGAACGTTGAAACGTCAACAACTAATAAAATGTATTGTATAACGCAGTTGGAAGCCCTACAATTAATTGCTAAACATACCTAAAAGCTATTAGAATACATTTTTTTAATATAATAAATTTGAAAAATACAGCATCTTTAATATTTTTAATTAAATAAAGTATTGGATCTAATTATGTTTAGAAAATATTATGCTATTTATAATTTTCTGACTCACTGATATGTTATCTCAGTTTATTGAGTATGTATCTGTATAAAGGCGTGCTGGTGACTTCGAAATACCTTATCAATCATCATAAGTTAATGAGCATGAACCAGTGGCTAATTAATCAAGACAACGATATTTTTGAAAAAGGTGATGATTTAGGAGGCTAAGCTGATGAAGGAAGGATAACGCAATTAATAAAGGCTACTAATTGGCGGAAGGGTTGGGGGGCCCTAAGGTAAGGACATCAATATCCTTTCCCTTCCTGGATCCTTCATCACCAGCTAATCCCATTCCCTTCATCCCGGGGGTGGGGGAGTCGAGGATTCTAATTGCTCTACCTTTTGACGTCCTCTCTTCATCAGGAATAGAAGTGAAGGACTGCTTGTATAGTAGTTATAGGACTACTAGTAGTTATCGGTGCTAAAATAGTATTTCGGTTGTGAAATCATTATAATTATTCTTTTTATTATTTATTACTCTTTAATATACCAGGTTGTTACGAAAGTCCTTGTGCATTACTATAGCTTTATTTCAGATTTCATATTTTAAACATTATTGTTATTATTACGTCTACTGTTTAATCAATTGACACAGAAATCGCGACGTAATGCGTTGATATAAGAGATAAAGGAGAAGAGAAAAATATATGGAATAGTTAAAAATCTTTTTGTAAACAAAAAACACATAAAAATTATTACTAAAATGCAAAATTATAAGCTAAATACAAGAGTTTTGAGAGTAAATTTAAAATGCTTCCATCTTACTATATTTCTTAATCATTCCTCTCTGATATACTAGGTTGTTAAAAAAGCTCTTGTGAATTTAGTATAGCTTTATTTCAGTTACATATTTTAAACATTATTGAATACTACTCTTCAAAGTAAAGTCCATTGTTTTCAAATACTTTCACCCACCTGCAAGTAAATTGTATTTGATGCCGCTACCACTCCTTTTGATGATAAAACTCTTCACATCCAATGTTTACGTCCTCGTAATCATCAAAGTTCCGGCCTTTTAAAAAATGAGCTATTGATCTAAGCAGACTATAATCTGATGGTACAATATCTGGGCTATACGCAGTTCCGATAATTTTTCCTTGGTCAAACGAGTGCGTTGTGCAGGGGCATTGTCGTGTTGCAAAATTTCTTGGTTCCTGTTGACTTTGCACTCAAAACTGCATAAACTCTGCCTATCTGTTCACAGTAAAGGTTTGAGTCCACTGCCCGAGCATCAGGACCAAGCTCAAAATGCAAAACGCCTTCGAAGTTCCACCAAACGTAAAGCACCACTTGTTTCCCAAACCGATCTTGGCGAGCCTCCGGTTGTGCAGCTTCACCATACCCACTGCTTATGTTTTCCAGTTTTCTTTTTTTTTAAATATCCACTTTTCGTCACTTGTGAAAACAAATTTTTTTAGAACCTGTCATCTTTCGGATTTTGAAGCAAAATTTTATACATATCAACTCGCTGCTGGACTTGGGCCTCTGTCAAGTCATCTGGGTCGGACCTTGGTCTTAAATTCCGTAACCCAAGTTTTTAAGATTACGAGCCACACGGTTCATCTGCAAGGATCATATTCTTATTGCTGAAACGCCTGAACCAAAGTGCGGCAGTATTTCGATGGATAATTGACTCTTCTTCTATGGCACAAATTTCTTCGGCGGCTGCCTTTGCGCTTAAACCTTTTTTCCATGTCTCAAAATACCACGAATCACGATTTTTTCTTCTGACATTGCGCGAGCGTTTTAAAAATGTAAATGACCCCATAAAGCCAACTCAAGCCACAAGGAATTAAAGGATTATTCAAAGTAAGCATTGACATAAATAGTAGGAACAAAAACATTCTTTTAGGATAATTATGAGAGTTGTAATTAACGGTTGTGTTCATGCACAAGGACTTTTATAACAGCCTAATATTTGTTATTTCGCAAGAAATAATTACAGAAATAATTATTAAAACTATTAATTTTATAACTAATTTATTGCTATGTCGTTCCAGACTTCCATCTGAGCTCATTTGTGTAAGCAAACATTCTGTCTTTCACCACATGATATTTATTAATTTCAGTCTTTTTTCTATATATTCGTATATATGTTATGCTCTATATATTCCTTAGAGGTATATTAGCTAATATTTATAGAAGTTAGGGGTCGACAGCTCTTTATAACGACGAATATAAAATATTAATTTAAATGAAAAAAATATAAAAGAAAAAAGTATATATATATATATATATATATATATATATATATATATATATATGTATATACACAGAGGTTCGACGGTATGTATAACTATAACATACAGGCGAACCTCTATCGAACATGAAGGTTCCTTTTATATATATATATATATATATATATATATATATATATATATATATATATATATATATATATATATAACTTAAGAGCTTCAACACGCAAAACATAAAAAAAAAGAGGAAATGGGGAGATAAAGTACTCACAGGAAGGCTGGTTAAACACTAACTTTATTCAGATTCTAATCCTCTATATATACTATTTACAATGTTTACAATGCCAGTTTAGAATTAGTGGCTATACTAATGTAAGTCCCAACTTAACTCCCCCCTGCCAGTTTACGAATATCCTCGTAAACTCAAAAACAAAACAACAAAAATAACCAATTATACAACAAAAATAAACCGGAAACAAAATAAATAACTAAAAATTACAGCTTATTCTATATACAAAACTAACTTAATACTACACAAAGTATAAACTACGGCAATTCGTCGACACTCTCTATATACAAAAACTAAAAAATTCACTTTTTCCTCTAGAAAAACGTAAAATACACTTTTATGGTCTGGGTTCCCCTACTGGAACCTTAAGTTGCTCAATATGTACCGTCCTCCGTTTTCTGGGCTCCGCCAGACTCTGAATAGTGACAATATTGTGTTCCCTAATCGTAATCACCTTGAATGGACCCTCATACCTACAAACTTCCTTTGCGCGATTTGACATAATTTTTCTATAAACAATAGTGCCTATCTTAATATTGCCCATAATATCCCTTACCCCTTCGTTCCCCCGCGCTACTCTCTTCCTTTTCTCCGCGACCATTCGCCCATGCGCTTTCTCCCACATTCTCTCGAGTTCCACTCTATTCGTGGCTAGTTTTTCCGCCATGTCCTCGTCCACAGCCGTATCTCGCTCGTCCCTCCTTCGTGCGCGTAAACCAAAAAGAGCCTCGAAAGGGGAAAACCCAGTAGCCATGTGTATAGAATGGTTATACGCTGCTATGGCTCGGGGCATCGCCTCATCTGCTTCCAACCCCTTATCTGCGTGGAATACCCGGAGATGTTCCCCCAGGGTGTTATGGAGCCGTTCAATCCCCCCCCTACTTTTTGGATGTCCGGCCGTATTCCAGTGCCATGAAATTCCCAGCCTTTTCGTCTCCTGTCGTAACTGGGCGTTGTCAAATTCCTTACCGCCGTCCGAGGTGATCGTATCTGGCACTCCGTAAAACTGAAACCATGTTTGGAGGGCGCTACTAACCGCTGCCGCCGATTTCTCCTTCACCAGGTGGGCCATTGCTGTTTTGCTAAAGGTGTCCACTACTGTCACCCATTTAAATCCTCTCCACGTAAACGTGTCCACTTGAAGGTCCGTTAACGGCACCGTAGGCGTCCTCGTCTCGGTTTGTAATCCTACGGGGGGGTGCCGGTCATATTTAGCTGTATGGCAAATGTGGCAGTTACGCATAACCTCTTCTACCGTCTTCCGCATCCCTACCCAATAATATCTTCTTTTCAATGACGCCAACGTCTCGTTGATTCCGCGGTGGTTTGTCTTCCCTTGGTGGTAAGCGATCGTCACGTCTTTTTGCTGTTCGGGATCGCGGATGGTCTCCACAATAGAGCGACATCGGATAAAGGATCTGTCTATGCCTATTTTTTCATTCTTCCACAAGTTGCGGATCTTATCCCACACCGTTGCGTTGCCGACATATAAATAATGGGTCGCGCCTACTTTCGATGCGTCTTTCAACACTCGGCAGATTTGCTCCTCCTTGACTCCCGGTTGAGACCAAATAGTGACGATGGTATGTCTTTCGTATTTGGAAAAATCCATTTTTACAAGTCCCGTAGTCCTTGTCTTCCATATGACCTGTCGAGCCTTGTCGTTAATTATGTCGTCCAGCTCCTCCATCTCTGCTGGTCTCTCGTCCCCTGACTCGTCATCCGAGGGGTCCCCATTGCTTTGATGGTCGGTCCCGCGTTCTCCTTCCCCGTCTGGCGTCCATTCCCTCACGAACCTTTGTAAGTCTCCCGATGCTTCCCCAGCCTCTGTTTCCACCATATTTACCTGTAACGCGCGAGATAACCAGTCCGCTACAACATTATCTTTACCTGGTTTATAAGCTACTTCCAGATTGTACTGACTTAGAATCTCCTTCCACCGTGTGACTCTAGCTGAGGTCTCCTTCAGATTGCCCACCCACAACAGAGGACGATGATCGGTATGTACTTTAAACCTTCTCCCGAATATATACGGCCGAAAGTGTTGCACTGCCCATACAATTCCAAGCAATTCTCGCTCCAGTGCGCTATACCGGGCTTCCGCATCCGTAAGCCTCCTGCTAGCATAAGCCACAGGTCTTTCCCCACTCTCACCCTCCTGCGATAGAACCGCCCCCAGTGCATATTCGCTGGCATCCGTGGTGATTGAAAATGGTTTGGAAAAGTCTGGGAATGCGAGGACTGGCTCCGTTTGTAACCTCAACATGCATTTTCTAATATTCGCCTCAATCTCTGGCGTAATTCTAACCGTGCGCCCCTTCCGCAACAGTTCATTCAGAGGTACCAGATTTTCAGCCATCTCCGGGACAAATCGACGGTAGTAGTTTAAAGTTCCCAACAGTCTCCTAATCCCCTTCACATCGCTAGGCATTGCCATTTTTCCAATTGCCTCTACTTTCTTTCCGTCTGGTCGTACCCCTTCCGCAGAAATCACATGTCCCAGAAAATTAATCTGTTTTTGACCCAATGTCGATTTTTCCTGCGATAGTTTCAGCCCAAACTGTCGTATTCTAGTGAAGACTTGTCGCAGATCCTCTATATGACTCGCCTCTGTCTTACTAAAAACCAGGAGGTCGTCCATGTATACCTGGCACATGTTTTCGTCCAGCCCACGCAAAAATTCGTCCATCAGTCTTTGGAACGTTATGGGTGCATTCTTTAAGCCGAACGGCATACGGGTAAATTCGTAATGCCCCCTTTCGAAAGTAAACGCTGTTTTGGCCTGGTCCCTAGGGTGCATGCGAATTTGATGGTACCCTGATTTCAGATCGAGTGTACTAAACACCGATGCTCCACCCAGTCTATCCAAGATGTCCTCCAATCTAGGAATGGGGTACTTTTCGTCGAGCGTGTTCTCATTTAATTGCCGGAAGTCAACCACTACCCTGTAACGCTCCTTTGTTTCTCCATCGACGAGTTTCTTCTTAACTGCCCATAGTGGACTATTAAAAGGCGAGGTACTATCCACGATGATCCTTTGACGTTTTAGCTCCTCGATTTCCTCGCGAATGTGTCCCCTCAATGCTTGTGGGTATCTCCGTTCCTTCACGTAGGTAACTTTATCCGACTTCAAATTAATTTCGTGTAGAGTTTCCCCCGTCGCACTCAATGGGTCTCCTTCGTGAAAAAAAATGTCGGCGAACTCCTCCCTTATACCTTGTCTCCAGTCCGCCCCTTTGTTGATTACCCCGACACACCTAACGCTCCCTTTCACGTCCTGTACCGTTTCATACTTCTTTTTCCCGATCTTAATTGCCCAACGGCCTCCTGAACTCCGGATATTCGCGCCTAGTTTGCTAAATAGATCACACCCTAAAATTCCCCCATACTCGCGCGGCATGATTTCTACAACATGCAACGTCATCACCTCTCCCTTTTTTCCCCACTTGTCTAATGTTAGATCTATTTCTCCCTCTATCGTACAGGGCCCACTCAAAGTGACTACTTTACACTGACATGGTCTCACGCCTGGTTTAACCTTTCCTTTAAATAACACTTCCAACTTATCGCTACTCACTAACGTACAGGAACTTCCTGTATCCACCAAACACTTCCACCCTTTACAAAACTCTATAACAGGCAACCGATCACACTTCTTTACCACACTATTTACACAAAAAAGGTTGCCCCTCCGTTCACACGCTCCTCATTCTCTCTTTACCTGCTCTATTCGCCGTCCTGCACTCCGCTGCTTGCTCCTTCCCCCAGGGGTTCCTCTGCCGCCGGGTTCGCTGCTCTCCGTCTCGGACCCTGAAGTCTCTGAAGATCTGGCCGATTCCGACGGTATTCTGCTCCTCCGCCACATTCTTTGAGCGTTGACCTCCATCGGTTCTCCTCGGTCGTGCTCCCTGCGCCGTATATATGGGCATTGTCTGGCCATATGTCCCTCGTTGTGGCATTCAAAACAACGCGTACGCGGGCACTGAGCTACCAAGTGCCCTGTCTTGCCACATTCATGGCACTTTCTTTCCTCTCTTCTGCCACTCTTCCTATCCACAAATTGCCTTCTTTCTCTTGGTCCTTTTTCTCTTCTCCCAAACTCTCCCTCTCTCCTTCTTCCTAGGTCCTGTCTTACTCTATTCTTCCCTGCCTCGTTTCTTCGGTAAGACACCCTACTCCACCCTGGTTCAAACTCCTCTCTCTCTTCCTCGTCACGTGCACTCGCGTCCACCATTTCCTGTGCACATTCTATAAACGATTTATCTCTGGGTAGACCGTCCTTCCTCCCAGTATCCCTGGCTAACTGAACCTTCAGTACCGTGGTCATAAATATCATCCACGCCTCGACTGCACTTGTGTCCATTACCTCTCGCAACTTCTCGTTTATCCTGTTTAGCTTCACGAGGAGACCTGCAGCGTACTGACCGTTTGTCTGGTTCGTTCTCTTCATGTCTCGGAACATTTGAAGCATATCTTCTTCTGGGGCCCATCGCCCCCCTCCATAGGCTTTCTTCAGTCTTTCCTTGATTACCTGCCACGCGGTATCCTCATCTGCTTGAATCAGGTTTAGAACACTCCTTCTGACCCGCCGTGCTAGGGCCACCCGTAACCTTTTGGCATCTGATTCTTCTAGGAGGTCTACTGCTACCTGGGATTGTATGCTGTTCATAATCCCGTCCCCGCCTTTGAGAAAATGATTTAACTCCCCCACATCTCCGTTAAATTTCTCTAAATCGGAAATTTCTCTTCTGATATCTTGCGCATTTGCCTTTTTGAGCTTCATTCTTTCTAATTCGTTCGTCTCCTGTGCGATTCTATTCGCCTCCTGCGCAGCTAAGTCCGCTCGCGCCATTGTTAGAGTTGCTGATGACAATGGCGGGAATTCGGGATTCACCGATTCTGGCTGTGAAGGCTCCAGCGTTAACGTTGCTGGCCTAAGGATCTCTCTTTGCCCTTGTTCATTCATTTTTCAAAAAAAAAGAGTGAGAAAAATAGAAATAAAAATTGATAAGTAGCAAAATCAAAATACTCTTCCGTAAGAAAAAAAAGGGAAAAGAAAAAAAATTCTCACTGCGAACTGCTAAAAAAGATCCCGGGTTTCGGCACCACTTAAGAGCTTCAACACGCAAAACATAAAAAAAAAGAGGAAATGGGGAGATAAAGTACTCACAGGAAGGCTGGTTAAACACTAACTTTATTCAGATTCTAATCCTCTATATATACTATTTACAATGTTTACAATGCCAGTTTAGAATTAGTGGCTATACTAATGTAAGTCCCAACTTAACTTATATATATATATATATATATATATATATATATATATATATATATATATATATATATATTTTGAAATACGATTATCAAAGCTATTGGTACGGTAATTTAATTTTGAGCTATGGTACTATTACACTATGAACCAAACTGTCAATAGCGATAGATGACAGTAGGATGGATTGCCGACTGTCACATTATCATATCACCTGATAATTGTCCTGTCCTATCTACATCCGGACCCGCAGGAGATTTACAGATACATAAACAACAGGCTGTTAATTCATTCATCAGGTTTTAAAACGTGGTGTTCATTTATTGTTTCTAATTCCTGAACTAGCACTAGAGATGAGAAAAAATAAACGATATTAATTATTTTTGTTTATTTTTTTATTTTTTTTTTTTTTGGGAACACTCTTAAAAATAGAGTTGGCCTTAACTTGTAGTTGAATCCTAAATGGTAATTTAAAATTTTAAAAATCTATAGCAGAATTAATATTTATTTCGCCCAAGATTTTTACTAACAGATAAAAAAAAAATGTTGAAAATCTGTCCACACTGCACATAACAATAATTTTTCATCTTCAAATGATATCGGTTTCATCTTCATATTTCTATAATTAAATGTTGACAATCACTGCAAGCTTGTCTGCGCATAAATACTCCATTGCAAGATAAATAAGATTTTATTATTGAAAAACTTCCAGAAGAATATAATATATGAAATAGAGTTAAGTCTTCGAGATAAAAAATTTGTTCTAATAATCAAAAATTATTTTGTTGGGCCAAAAGTATAATTTTTTGCTATCATATTTTTTGTCATGATTCATGACTAATAAAAATATAGTTTTAAAAATAATAATTATATTATTTCTTAATATTTTTCATTGTTTTACATTGAATTTATTTCGTGTACTGTTTCTTTTCTTTTTCATTCTTTGACGAATATTCAAAATTTGTGCCGATGCATCGATTATCGATAAGTTTTTAGCGATTATCGGTAAATATCGACGTCGTTTTTTGAAAAAGGCGTAAGCGCCATCTAGCGAACTTTACAGAAAACACATGAAATGATTTTTTCTTAAATAAAAATATTTTTTTTTTTTTAAATTGGATTCATTATTTTATACAGTAGGAGTTTATTAAGGTGGCAAAATCTTTATAATTACAATATGTTTTTAAGGCTTCTTGAACTGGTTAAGGCCAGAGTGACAATTGAGAGTCATTAGTATTTGGTGCTTACGTCATCAATAGTCGATTTTTTTTCTCGATATATCGTGAGAGGGAATCGATATAGATGGTGTTTACGTCTCGTAATGAATTGAAACCTAAATTTCTAATTTTTGGCTCTTAAGCTTTTTTAAAAAATGCCGTCAATATGTGGTTTCACGATATTGAAAACTTCAGTTTATTGAAAACTTGAAAATATTTTAAGTTCGATATCCCTACCCAATTGTCATTCGTTCGGTTCCGGCTCCTAGCTCTCTCGGAAGAACCGGTTGCCTTTCTTTCGCTAACTAGACTTGCTTTATATAGTGCCGACAGACCTCCCATACTCAGCTGCTACCGTTGAACTACTATACCGACTATTATTATTATATATTATACAATTATACAATTAGTACTTGCTATAGTAGAGTACTATCTACCTGAGCCCTATCTACACGGCACCCGCCCTGTAGTTAGCCCGGCGCCTGGTCATTCACAGGTGATCCTTACCTGGCAGTCGCTACCTGGTAGTGAGCCTTTGAACTTATACAGTATAACCTCTCCTAACGGACACCTCTCTCCAACGGGCAGTATTTAAATGTTCCGGCCTGGAAGTATAGGAATTTAGACCCATTTATAACCCATTACAATTGACACCCCTCTAAACGGATACGTACAAAATGTTGAAAATTAATAAAACCATATTTAATGTTTATATGTTTTGATATAAATACGTACATACTTTTAAATATGTACATATGAGTAGCCAATTCAATTCAATCATTCCAACCGACCGTGAGTGTGAAAACTGATGGAGTGGAACGATGGACTGCACAGTTTTTAGGCTACCCTATAATAATTAATAATCATAATAAAAATTGTTGGTCAGTAAATACAGTATATTTAAAATTTAAGATATATATTGTATAAAATATGTTACAGCAATATTAATAAGAATGACACAATTATCTTTATTTTTAATTAAAATTATGTTACTAATTATGTTAATGGAGCCATGATTTATAATGTGCGTAAAATGTTCACTATATTTACTTCCTTGTACGAAGTAAAGGAAGTATTGTAATCGCGAAAATTTTCGGTTTTCAGATTTCGAAGGAAATATCCATTTTGACCATCCCTGAATCCATTTTGACTAGTTTCGTCGTGGCGTCTGTACGTACGTACGTTCGTTCGTATTTCGCATAACTCAAAAACGGTTAGCCGTAGAAAGTTGAAATTTTGTATTTAGGATTGTTGTAAAATCTAGTTGTGAACCTCCCTTTTTGGTCACTGCTTGATCATCAGAAGTGGTACTTTACTTGAAGGTCATAATTGATTTCCATCAAAAATTATATTAAAATACTTTGCAAAACTTCTCAAATTTGGTATTTATAACTTATATATTGATTTAAATAACATACTAGATTTTGGTCTAAATTGGAAAACCGGAAGCGGTACTTTACTTGTAGGTCATATTAGACTTTCATCAAAAATTATATTAAAATATAATGTAAAACATCTCAAATTTGGTAAATAGGACTTTTATATTGATGAGAACGTATTTACTATATTTTGGTTAAAATTAGTGAGCCGAAAACGGTACTTTACTTGAAGGTCATAATAAGCTTACATCAAAAATTATATTTAAATTAAATATATAAATCATATGTTTCGGTAATAAAGGTTACAAACGCAATTTGGTTTCCAATCCAATTAAACATTTTTATTACTTGTTTTAAGTGTAAAATTTAGTGAAAATACTGGTTTTCCTCCCTATTTGTGTATGTGTATGTCAATAGATGGATGTTGTGACGCACATACCGTTTTTGAGATACTGCGATCTTCGGAAACTAGTAACCAAATTGAGGATCACTTTTTGAGCCACCGATTTATAGTTTAATAGGCGTACAAGGAAGTCATGTGTTGTCCACATCAGATATTTTTAATTTATTTGGGAGTAAAAATAAAATTATTTAATTTTTTGCCATTGCAGAGACACTATTTATATCTCAAGAATATTAATCTGCAAATTATGCAAATATCTGTAAATATTATGAAATACGTATTGTCCAATTTTCATCATTGTCCATTTTATTGAAAAAATGTGTTACCAAAATAATCAAAGTTGCTAATTCCATTCTTCTGATTGTTAATATAATTTTCATAATATTCGGAGATATTGTTTTTATGAATGCCAAGAATTTCATTTATGAGTTCGGAATAGTTTTTAAAATGGCCTGTAGGAGCGTGAATGACTGTCGGGAACTTAAAATCGTCTTCACTTCAAGCACTCCATTCGCTCCACTCCATCGTTCAGCTACTTCAGATGCTATTACTTGTTGTTATAGGGTTCCCAGTTATTATAGTAACTCGTGTACAGAATACGTATTATATAAGTAATACATAAATTAGCATGTTTAAGTTATTGTCAAGTTGAAATTGTTATTACCATCTGCGTGATGAGATCCTTACCAGAAGCGCCTCTCGCTGTTCAACAACCCTTAAAGCATCATCAAAATTAATCTGAATAGCCTGTTAATAATAAATTAAGAGCTAAATGAAGGTACCATTTTCTTAATATTTAAGACAAGATGAGGAGGACGTCATGAGACAGTAATGCGACGCAGCTGGTGTAGTCTGGCGGCAGCTATACTACGGCTGAGAGGGTCCTGGGGTATTAAACTAATAAACTTGGGCTAATGGTAAGTGCCCCCCCTCCTAATGAATTTTGCGGTCAACTGTTCCATCTTGAGAGGGGGGTGGGGGAGGAGGGGGGCTTTCATCAATCATATCTGATGGCTTCATCGATCCTGCGTCGTCTTGCACAATAGCGTGTAGCCGCTCTGTTTCCAGGACGTAAGAGAATATCTATGCTATTTCCTGATTTTATTTTTTAAACGATTATAAGCTGTTATTTTGCTTGGAAGATAAATAAAAGCTTTAAAAACTTTTAGATTCCATCGGTCCTAAACTCCAAAATCACGCCACGCCAAAAATCCATCGTCTCTATCAGTCCAATCGACCGTGATTGTGGAAAAACTGATGGAGTGGAACAATGGTAACGATGCGTAGTTTTTTGGCTGTGCTGTAATAATAATTGTTCGTCAGTAAATACAGTATAGTCAAAATTCATTATGTTCATTGTAAAAAGTACATTACACAAAGTATAATATAAGTATAATATACACAAATTATATTACAGAAATATTGTTAAGAACAACTTCCTGTTTTATTTATTTTTTCTCTCTCCATTATATTTTTAAAAAACGCTGCAAATTATTGCACAATGATTTATTATTTCCACGTAGTAATATTTGAAAAAAATCTGGTCTGTCCATTCCCAGGACTTTACATATCGCTTGGGTTTACAGTTCAGATAATTGGATTATCTTTCAAATGAGCATTTGTAGGGTTTCGGGAAAGGAACATGTGCAGAATACTTTATAAAAGATATCTACAGAGTTCAACAAAGAAATTAAGCAGTAGGAGCCTATGGAGCAGAAATTTGAAGCTTGCCCCAAGATGATCGCCGTTAGAATCCCGAACTGTTAAGAAGATACTGTGTAGAAGCAAGTAAGCTGAGATGGTTAGGGCATGCAATCAGACGGTGAAATGGTACAGAGGAAAATGTTGGAGGTAGAAAAAGAAAAAGGAAAGACCAAGAAGCTGAAGGAAGTGGAGAAATAATCCAACGAAGGATGAAGTAAAGAGATACGAGGAAGCTAGAAGCCCACACAAATGAGGCCTAAGGCCAATTATTGAAAATAATAAACCAAAAGCATTTATATAGATTTTTTTTTTTAAATGCCTTGTTATGCTGATTCCAAAATACCTTAAATTTCTCTCCTATCTTTATAAATGGTCGAGTTATGGGCTTATAAAATCTCTAATCGGCTGCCATTTTGAAACAAAAAGACGGATGGTCATGCCGAGTTCCGAGGATCATTCTGGGTTGCCCTGTTTCTTTGGTGCCGAATCTCAAGAAAATCAGTTCAGTAGTCTCGGAGAAAAGCCGCGGACGGCGGACGGACGGTTTTTTTAATATTCCATATTTGGATTCTACGTATCTTGAAACGTAAAACCTCAAATTTTGAGAGGGGGGGAGGTAATATTTCTTTTCTTGGTCGATTAAAAAGGTCCATTATTGAAAATAATAATCCAATAGTCATATTAATTAAAAGCAAAAAAAAAAAATTAGTCTATTTATAATTTCTAGTACTTAAAATTCCCACTATTTTAAGTATTATAAGAAACGTGTTTACGTGAGCATGCGTCGCTATGAGCTTCTTGAAGTCTTCTTCAGTCCGAGAACTCCAGTCGCTCCACTCCATTGTTCCATTTGGAGTGATAGTCAGTGGCCACCTTAAAATTGATGGTTTCTCTTTTGTTTTTGATGTGTGGACCCCATGTCCATTCTACTGTCAAATGCCATTCCAAGATATTGTTCTCTATGTGTTTGCGGATTTTGAACATTGCCGAGTTAAATTCGTGGGCAAGTTTGATATGCTGAGATTTGTCATTGTTAAATTTTATCTCTGATTTAAAAAAAAAAAACTATCCAATTCTCTATATATCATCATATATTTATATTTTAATAAATTGCTTTTCTATAAAAATATCAAACATGGATTATAACCGAGTTAAAATGAATTGACAATTACTGTATTCTTTGGAACTTGAATAAAATATTCATAAGGCAGAGCTAATGGAGTTTGCCTTTTATAGCCCATTGTTAGCTTGATAACTTTCCGACTCGGTGACTGTTGTACTTCCGGATCGCATTAATAGCCAAATATAACGATGGCTTCCGATCATCTCTTTGTAATGACCGCCATTATACTCGCTTATGATGACTTCGAACTGTCATTGTCCTTTTCAGATTTTTTTTTGTGAAAATATCATTTCTAATTTTATTGTCCATTCCGTTTGGAACGTAATTGGTAATCTAGTGATATGTGATATATAATGACAGTATTCATTTCCTCTCGATATTACATACATTTTACGTCTATTGTTTAATTGATTGTCATTTAGAAATCGCGACGTAATGTGTTAATATAAAAAATACAGGAGAAGGGAAAAATATATGGAATAGTTAAACATCTTTAGAAGTAAAAAAAAAAAAATCATAAAAATTAGTACTAAAATTCAAAATTATAAGCAAAATACATGAATTTTGAGAGTAAATTTAAAATGCTTCAATTTTGCCGCATGGTCCGTGGACTCCCCTTCCTCTCCAATATCTTATTTCTTAATCATTCCTCTCTGATATACTAGGTTGTTACAAAAGCCTTTGTGAATTAATATAGCTTTATTTCAGATTACATATTTTAAACATTATTGAATACTACTCTTCAAAGGAAAGTCCATTATTTTCAACTACTTTTACCCATATTTCTACCTGTAATTGGATTTGGTGCCGGTACCACTCCTTCGGGTTTGAGTCAAAGAAATTTTCACATCCAATTTTTACGTCCTCCTAATTATTAAAGATCCGACCTTTTAAAAAATGAGCCATTGATCTAAACAAACCATAATCTGATGATGCAATATCTGGGCTATACGCAGGATGAGGCGAAACGTTTACTCCTTGCGGTTCCGATAATTTTTCCTCGGACGAGTACGATGTGCAGGGGCATTGTCGTATTGCAAAATGGCTTGGTTCCTGTTGACCAAAGCGGGGTACTTTGCTCTCAAAACTGCATAAAGTTTGGGTCCCTAGTACGGTCGATAAATCAGAAGTATGTAATGTATGTATGTAATGTAATTTATGTAATGTAAATAGTACGAACAAAAACATTCTTCTGGGATAATTATGAGAGTTGGAATTAATGGTTGTGTTCATGCACAAGGACTTTTTTAACAACTTAGTATTATTTTTATATATTGAAAGAGAAATATTTTCTACCTAACTAATTTTAAAAACTATGTCCTAAGGGTCAATATTCGTACAACTTGATTACTCGTGCGATGGACCAATTACCAGTGACACTCCCTAGAGCCTCTTATGCAGACTATCATTACGAGACAGCAAGATCCCACGAAAATCTCTCTGGCATTACGTCACCTCCTAACACTTCACGACTGGTGTCAATAATGGGAAATATGTCTAGATAAGTCACGATAAATCTCATCACATTTTCCCTTCTCCAAGATAGTATTCAAATACATCAAGGTATGAGATAATTCGGGAGGCGGTAAAACAAAAAAAAAATGGATCACAAATAATAAAACTATTTATTAGGAACCGTCGTTTCGACCCACTTTGCAGGTCTTCATCAGGGCTGAATAAACAAGATACAAAAACAAAAATAAAAATAAAACAATGATATATTTACAAACTCATCACTGTTTTCATTTTTTTCTAAGTCTTTTTAATTATTAATTTTAATACTTTCACTTTCATCATTTTTTTATTTTTATTTTTATATCTTGTTTATTCAGCCCTGATGCAGACCTGCAAAGTGGTTCGAAACGTCGGTTCCTCATAAATAGTTCTTACTATTTGTGATTAATATTTTTGACCGTCTCCCGGACCATCTCATTCCTTCAGAATCTTATGTACCTCGTGAACTAGAAATTTATTCACTAATAAAATACATTGTTGTTCTATAAATATTGATACAAATATACAAATAAAGAAATGCTTATAAGTAACTAACGTGAAAAAACAACGGGCCATTTCCAAGTCAAATAAAGGATAATGGGAAAAGATCAGAAAAGGTCAATAATGATACCACAAATTCCTTTCCTTGAGAAAACGTGAGAGCCATATTGAACCTTAACAAAGTTCACACATTGGTCGAAAGTATCTGTTACTAAGGAAGCGTGAACGCGATTGGTCGATGATGTTCCCGTTGCTAAGGAAGAACGTGATTCCCATTGCCCTTTTGCCGAATTCCCTTTCACTGGAGCAAATATTTTGAGAAAATATTCGCCATTTGTTTCGTAAATGATATTAAAATTTTTCAGGAAAATAAAGAGATTTAGAAAAAAAAATCATTTGGATGTTCTTTCATTATATTAAATTGGCTTAATATTTCGTATTAAGGAAATATTAGGAGCAATTTTATTTATTTTTTTAATATTAGCTTTTTTCATGAATAAAGTAGATTAGTTGATATGCTGTGTAAGTGAAATGATATGAACGGAAAAGAGATCTCTCATTAAGCTTCTTTTTAGGTTTCTCGAATCATAAAGCATAGTATAGTGGTTTGTTCCTCCTGGTCTTCACGTTTATACATAATTCTGATTATATTAACCTTTAACTGGCGAGATGAGCTTCTGTAACACAGCTATGGTGCAAAGGTCTAAATTAATTTTAATAGGCCTTATTTTATGAAATTTAATTAACTTAACAATTGTATAGTTAGAGTTCTTTGAATTTATAAATTTCAAGTTTAAAAAAAAAAAAAACTGTAATTTATTTATTAATAAGTTTTTGGGCTCTTCGACCACTTTTTGCTCTGTATTAAGCTTACAGATATTTGGAAATTTCAAAATTTATGTTCAGTCATCCAGTTAAGGGTTAGGGATGCTTTTTTTATAGTATTGCGACATTTAGAACAACAAGATTCATTTATGCAATGAATATCCATACAATATCCATTTTGGCCAATCGTCGTGACGTCTGTACTAACGTTCGTTCGTACGTATCTCGCATAACTGAAAAACGGTTAGCCGTAGAAAGTTAAAATTTTGTATTTAGGATTATTGTAAAATCTAATTGTACACCTCCCTTTTTGGTCACTGCATGATTACCGGAAGTAGTATTTTACTTGAAGGTCATTATTGATTTTCATAAAAAGAAATATATTACAATATAACGCAAAACTTGGTATTCAACAAATTTGGTATATATGACTTACATATAAATATAAACAACATAATAAATTTTGGTCAAAATTGGCAAACCGGAAGTGGTACTTTACTTGAAGGTCATATTAGACTTTCATCAAAAATCATATTAAAATATAATTTCAAACATCTCAAATTTGGTAAATTATACTTTTATATCAATATAAATAATACAATAAATTTTGGTTAAAATTGAAGAGCCGAAGGGGGTACTTTACATGATGGTCATAATAAACTTAAATCAAAAGATATATCAACATTTAATACAGAGATCATTTGGTTCGGTGATAAAGGTTATAAACGAGATTTTTTTTCCACTCTAATTAAACAATTTTATTACTTGTTTTATGTGATAAAATTGAGTATAAAATACTTTTTTTTTCCTCCACATTTGTGAGCTGAACAAGTCTGCAGCAGGAGAATAAGATATAAGTTAAGCGGGTTCTTCCGCTTAAAATGTTGAAACCATCGATTTCCAATGCTTTGTCTAGTAATATCGACAGAAAACGACATATAATAACGGAATAAGACCTTCATAAACAAGAGCTTATGTGGGTGTGTCTGTATGTATCAATAGATGGACGTCGAGTGTGGTTTTTCAGATACTGCCATCTTCTAAAACTAGTAACCAAATTCAGTCATTTTTTGAGCCGTCGATTTATTGTTTAATAGGCATACAAGGAAGTCATGGGGTGTCCACATCAAATATTTATTTTCAAATAAAAAATAATTAATAAATACGGTTTTATTTGTTGAGTTTAATGGTATGATGATACCACTTACTTGCAACTATTTTGGGGCTAAGAGTACTTTGGAGACAGCGCCCCCCGAGACAGACAGACAAAGAAGACTAAGACTGAGTTAGAACCAAGCTGAAGATAAAGCTAAAAGCCATTAAACAGGCAAGTGGTAGTTGCTATCAGTGGGTTATCAGCATGCGGGCTTAGGGCCGTAAATATAGCCTCTATTAACTACCCAACGGCTCAGTTTAGATAGCCACTTTTTAAACTGTCTGTAATTGCCAAGGCTTTTATTATTATACTCGGTAATGTCTTCTCTTCTGCACTGTCGCGGCAGTTACGAGCGTATGGTCCTGATATAATTGATTAACTGCGAAGTAAGTCTGTAGTCGGCAGTAAAGCCTCGTTTAACCGGCGATAGTTTTCTGTCGTGGTAGTACTGACCCGACAGTGAGAAGTGTGGCAGTACGACTATGTCCTTTTCTAGACACTGACAATAAATCTTGTTACATTTGAAAAAATGGCGGATGTAGAACAGCTGAATGAACACTAGCGATTTGTAGGTCGCTAGAAAAATAGAAACTAAATTATATTATTTTTATTCATACTTTAAGAATTAAATTTTTAAACATCAAAATCGTTGAAAAGAATCGATTTCAAGTTCAGAAATAATCGATACATACAGTTGCTAGGTTAGGTTAGGTTAGGGAGATAAGGCGCTGCCGCTAAAGGTACAACCAACTATCAGGTTAAGACTGATAATGTGATCAGAAATAACAATAACTAAAAAATTAGTAACTCTATTAAATAAGTAAAAAGGGGAATTCAAATAAATAAAAAGACAAAAAAAAATTTAGTTAATATTATTTCTCTTTTAGTTTAGTTAAAGCCAGTTTTATTAATAATCAGCTTAATATATTAATATTAAGTAATTTATTTTTAGTTGTTGTTATTACTCTATCAGTTTCATCTTATAACATTTTACAAATTCATCACTTCTTTCATTTTTCTCACTAAGTCAAGATAGTGCGCAAAGGCGCTCTAAAACTCGAAAAAATATTTTTAGATTTTTATAATTTTTTTTTTAAATACAACATATATCCCATTACAGTATAACAGAACCTTATGTATTGAATAATCAATAGTTGACCGTAATACTTTATGAAGAAATGAGAGATGGTCCGGGAGGTGGTAAAAAAAAAAAAAAAAGGATCACAAATAGTAAAAACTATTTATTAGAAACCGACGTTTCGACCCACTTTGCAGTTCTTCATTAGGGCTGATACAAAAACAAGATACAAAAACAAAAATAAAACAATGATATATTTACAAATTTATCAATGTTTTCATTTTTTTCTAAATCTTTTTAATTATTAATATTAATTATTTCACTGTATATATCATTGTTTAAGTTTTATTATTGCATCAGCGCTGATGAAGACTTGCAAAGTGGGTTGAAACGTCGGTTCATAATAAATAGTTTCAATGAATTCAGTAAATAAATCCTTGTATTTTCTCTCATTATGTTTTTATTCGTCATTGAATACAAATTTTCTGGTAAAAAGGAAACTACTAAACTTATGTAACTATGAAAAAACAAATTTTGTATGATTTTGTACTCAAGTAGGGCAAATAGATTTTTAAAAATGTCCAGACATTTTTGGATACTATTGGATGTTTTGTGACTGTTTTATTTATATTCTAAATGTATTGCCTAATTTTTAATTAAAAAATCATCTGCGAAAAAAGTGTAATTTTTTGTATATGTAATTATCGCATGGCTATACAAATATTTCTTAATTTTTTCGTTCATCAAGTCGAGATTAAGTTAGCATAGATAACGCAATTAGCATTTATTCATCAATGTATTTGAATTGATCTGAACTCCCTTTACAAAAAATAACACTGAGTTTGTTTTCGCAGTTGATTTTTTAATTAAAAATTAGGCAATACATTTAGAATATATAACATAAATATAACAGCCACAAGACATGAAACAGTGTTCATACAAACATTTCTGTACATCTTTTTATATCGATTATACGGTATAATTTACTTTAATACAAACTTTGTTTTATCAGAGTTAAATAACATCAGTACCTTCCATTTTAGCAGAAATTTAGTACTCACTGATGAATAAAGACATAATGAGAAAAAATACAAGGATTTATTATTGTTCATTATGGTGAGAGTATGGTTTACCGTGGAAAATATACGTAGGAGAATCTTTGTTGGGGGTGCGGTCAATAAATTAACAAAAAAATAAGAAAATAAATTATTATAATGTGTGCCGACGTTTCGGCCTCTGTTTTAGGTCATCATCAGGGCTAAGAAAAAACAAGATAACAACAGTGGCAGTACCAGTAATAATAAGAAAGTTAACAAACAGTAAGATGAAAATATAAAGTATAAAGAAAAATATGCTGATCATAATATGTTAATATTAATGTGAAAAATAAGGTATATTGAAGTATATGTTAATAAAGTATAAATAACGTTAATAAAGTATAAAAAAAAAAATGCTAATCGTAATGTGAATAATTATAATAAATAATAAGAAATAAATATTGATGTGTTAATATATAATGACAAGAAGGTGTTTAAAATTATTGTGAAAGTATAGAAAGAAAGATAATGAATGAAATGGAAGATATAGTAAAATACATAAAAAATATTAATTATAATAACATTAGAATGAAGATTTAGGAGCATGAAAAGTATCTTAAAATAATATGATAATATAAGTAATGTAAATGATTTATTTATAAGATAAAAGAAAATACATGGAAAAATACATACAAAAAATAACAAAGTAAAATAAAGTAGTAAGATGTAAAGTTATGCATGCTTAGAGATAGAGTAATATAATCATAAGTAATTATTGTATTTATTATTATTGTTTTGAATCGAGGATAATCTCTCGGGGCCACTGCCACCAACTTGTCTAGTTTGGATACGAACGATTTCCATTTCAATATTAAATATTAAAAATTTGAATTTTTTCCTGCTAAAGTCCCTGTTTGACCTAATGTGTGACGCAATGTTTACTGTAAGCGACTTTAGAAGGACATTGTCGCACTTCCACATTATCTCACTGTCTTGACAGTACTACCAAGACAGAAAACTGTCACCGGATTTAATGGGTAGTTAGTGGTATCTACATTTTTATTTTATTGTTTATTTTTATTTATTTTTTTATTTCAATCGGCAATAAGGAAGAAATAACCGTAGAGTGCTCGTGAGCGATAAAACTAAGGACAGTGATAGCCTGAGGAGCCATATCATCTCGACGCGGTAGTGAAAAATTGGCCTTTAATTACAGGGGCCTGAGTGCCCTTCCTTGGAAGTAATTTACTAAGGCAGATAGTACTAAAGTTGATTACCATTTTCTGAAAGGGTAATTACCACTATCTATAGCTACGCCTTCAAATGAAATGCCAACAATAAACGCAAAATGGCTCAACTAAACGGTTTTCTAATCTTTTATTTTAGCCTCCGAATATCGATTTCTTATTTTCAAACGATTTCTTAGTAACCGGTCTTAATAACAGTGGTGTCAAAATTGGCCTATTAGTCGCCAAACGTTTTAGTTAAATTTAAATCACATGATGATACAACTGACAAAAGCAAAAGGTAGCAAACGCTAATGAGATCTAGGAAATCCGTTAAGCAAAATAATCCGCTTGAAAAATTATCGAAAAATGGCAAAACGCCGCGTGACCATATTTTGCCAGTATAACAAGTGTAAATAATTTTTCAAAAATATACTTTGATATTAGAAGATAAAGTGTCAAAATTCTCATTGCAATCAGCAAATTCTTCAAGACTGACGAGATAACTTTAATACAATCGTTATTTCAAATTTGAACTTTTTATTAACCGTTTGATCCAGACAAACTAGATTCTGAAACCTTGATTTTTGCAATAACGATTTTCTTATAGTAACCCCAGCTTACGGTAATATTTTCATACATTTTTCATTCGGAAAGTATCTGCCGTCAGAAAAATATGATGCGTACTTTTTGGTTTATTATTTTCAATAATAGACCTTTGGAATCGACCAAGAAAATTTTTTTTGTAACCTCCTCCCCCCTCCCCCCCCCCCCTCAAAATTTGAGGTTTTACCTTTCAAGATACGTAGAATCCAAATATAGAATAAAAAAAAAAATGTCCGCCGTACGCCGTCCGAGGCTTTTCTGTTTTGTTTGCTGATTTTATTGTATTTAAACGGAAGCTAATGAAATTTCCTACGCAATGAACTAAATATCACTTAAATTGGACCATTATTAGCTGAGATATAGCGTAATGAACTTCGTAGACTAATTCTCCGGCGCTGCTGGTCATCGTGGCCCTAGGCCTCCTGAGTTATCTATTGGGCTTCTGACTTCCTCGTATCTCTCTGCTGTATCCTTCCTTGGATTATTTCTGTACTTACTTTAGCTTCCTTAGTCTATCCATTTTTTTTTCCTACGAAGTGCACATCAAATATTTCCTCTGTATCATTTTACATCACGGCATACTTGCATTGACAGTATTTAAATTAACACTCCCAGTTCGGTACTCTCACGGCGATCATCTTGTGACAAGCTTCAAATTTCTTTTTCTTTGGTGCCTACTGCTTCATTTTTTTTAATTGGACAAAATAGATATTTTTGAAATATTACTAAGTGGAAATAATAAACCATTGTGTAATAATTTCCAGCGTTCTTAAAGTAGAGTGAATACCCAATTTTAAATTATTTTAATTTTAATTTGAGCCCTAAAAGAGCTCTGCGTGTTAAACATGTCCAAGATAGGTTTTTGAGAAAACAACATTTCTTTCGAAAATACGAAAAATTACTATATTGTGACTTTATTTTGACAAATAGGTATTATGTAAACTACTATTCCTACGAAGGACGATATGATAATTATACAATAGATTTATTAGTAGTTACTTTAAAGCCCAATTAAGTAGCTTCAATTTGGTCGACAATATACGTATGTACGTCATGAAGTCCCTTCATGGATTCTATTTCTACAGGTTTTTATTTTATATTCCTGATCCTGATCACCCAACGAAAATATATATATTAAATATGTATTTAAACCGTAGATGTGATAACATCTGTTTATGCTGATATCGGCAATGGAGGAAACGAAGCGTTATTGCGGCCCCACAGCCATGTTAATCTCGGGTGTAATATCCGCTCCGCAGATATTTCAGGCGGGAATTCCCTCTAAAACGATTGGACGATAGCCATGGCGATTAAACTCTCGCGCGGCAAATGAAATGTGTAATGGCCTCGGCGGGGGTAGATTTGTTGGAGAGTGTAGCCAATATTTAGGGGAGGCGTCGTATTTATGTTGGATGAAAAAGTGGGTATCCTCTCTCCCCCTTCCCCTGCGGGTTCTGGTTTGCATGTGGGATCGCCCCCCGTGAATAAAATATCAGCCAATGTTTCCGCTTCGCTCTCGCATTTCTCTCTTCGGAATTTACAAAGTTGCTGTTGCTACTAAGTAAATACTAACTTTTTCCTCTCCTCTTACTTATTGATGCCGTGGAGGTTGGGAAATATTATCTTCTGTGAAGGGAAACGGAAATGACGTTTCATCAGATATGGAAACTTTCAAGCTCCCTCGAGTTGGTAAAATTGATTTATAAGCACTCCGGCTTTATCCAGAAAGCTGGAAATCACATTTCGTAACGAACTAAACCCTCGTTTACAAGTTGCCGGTTGCTAGTATTACTGTCACGACAGTGAGACAGTGCCTGCCGCACTGTCCCCTACATACTGATTACGGCCAGTTAGAAAAATGGTGGATGGTAGAAAACAGCTGATTGAACACTACACTAAAAGAACAGCTGATGTCATGATTAGTTTAACAAAGGTAAGACCGGTCGTCCACTGAAATCATTTTCGACCGAACGATCCGATATTATGGGATTGCCTGATCCAGTTCGGCCGAACAGTGCATCAAAAGGAGTTAGTTACCTTTTGGGTTAGGTACTTTTTTTTAATTAGTTTCATCCAAGGCATATTAATAAAAAGATTTTAGCATTATTACAGCTTTATAAAATATATTAGTATTATAATTAAACATTTATTATTTCAACTGTTGATTTGATTGATAAAAGTAACAAATATGGCCTAAAAATATATTACCAAAAAATCAAAAATATTTGCAAAAACAGATAAACGGAATTTTCAAAACAATTCATTTATCTTGGACAAGAAATTTCTTTAAAAAAAAATTCAATAAAGAATTGGATAGAAGACTAAAAATTAAAATAGGATGGCACAAATACTGGACCTTAAAGAAAATCTTTAAGGGTAATTTCACTATCGACCTAAAAGTTAATTTGCTTGTATTTACTCCACAATCCTGGGCGGGGTTCAAACTTGGACACTAACCAAGAAGGAACAGGAGAAATTGGATACAATGCAAATGAAACTTTTGAGTAGTATGGTGGGAAGTAAAAGGACATTTAGGTGATTATTTGCCTTCTTCATATCAAATCCACCTCCGAAAAAAAAATCTGGATACGCCTCTGCTCTTGATTACATCATGAACTTCGATGTTTATATTTTTTGGGAGGTTGGATGGAATTGAAACCACACCTTCAATTCCACAGGTTGTAAATACCATTGATTTAGAAGTTCAATTAATAATCATATGAAAATAAGTACATGGATGAAATAATTTTTTTTTTTTCTTCAAATTGTCTCTTACATTAGCAATATTTCATTTCGTCGCTGTTTACCTAAATTAATTATTAAAAGATTTCTTTCTATCGCCTAATTAAGAAAAAAAAATATTCTTATTGAAAATTATAATTAGAAAGCAAAATTTTCAATTGCATCTACAATTACAGTAAACTGTCACTGTTTATACGGACCTTAAAGTTTGATTTTTACGATACGTTCATAAATAATTAATAACCAACCTTTTTTAGTTATTTCTTGTTATTATGTTATGAGGTTAATTATAAAGAGAGAGACGGGAAATTATTTAAAATAAACAAAATGAAACGTACTTTAGAAGGAATAATTTTGGAAATTCGGCATTGAGCTCTGTCAAACTGTTTCAGTTTCTTTTTTCATTTTTGAGCTTGCCTGCTCACATACAATCGCAAACATCGACTATTTTGCATGATTTGGTTATTTGGACTCAGGTGACCTTTAAAAGTTTTAATATAAAAATATATAAAAAATATTATATATATATAATATACACACTTTTTTACAATTATCGAAAACGGCTCTAACGATTTTGATGAAACTTGCCTAAATCATTCTTCATAAAGACCTTATCATTTATGTAGTACATCAACGAGGAAATGCAGAGTTATGATGGAAAGAATATTTTATCTACGCATAACTTAAAAAGTATACATTTTACGGTAAATTATGTATTTTTATGAAAGGTAATTAAATTATCTAAAAAACAAAAAAAGATTCATCAAAATCGGACCAGTATTGGCAAAGATACAGCGCATCGGGCTAACCGTGGCAATTATATCATGGATTTTACAATTTTCTCGTAAACGATTTTAACGATTTTGACTTGCCTAATGGCTTCTTAAAGCTATTTAACTTTAAATGTATGTAGTATAGCAACGAGAAAATTTATGGGAAAAAATTATAGCGAAAAGAAATTTTATTTGCGTATAACTCGAAAATTGTATGGTAAATTTTGTACGAAATCATAAGAAAGGTAATTAATAAAAAACAATTATTTGAATCAGGCCTGTATTAGTATATCTCATAAGGACTACCAGAAGCTAGATGGAAAGCCGAGCGTGTCCGGAAGGAGACGAATGAAACCGAACCTCCTCCCACCAAGCCGCCATCTAATTGCTAACAAAACGCTCTGTAACAATATATTGTAATAACATAAAAGTAGAAATTAACTTAATTATTTCTATTTTTATATTAATTAATGGTAACAAAATGATTCCATGGAAATTAAACCGGAACTTTCAAAATATATTTTCAGCTTGACAAACCAAAAATATTTATTGTACAGAATTGTAGTATTATTTTAAAAAAAGTTATTTAAAACGAATTTATTATACTTTTGTGAGAAAAGTCATGAAGAAGTGCATTCTGCTGAATTTATTTCGAGTAGTGTTGATGTGAACTCTTTAAAATAATCTTAAACATTATTATTCTAGGTAGGTAAGGGAAAGTTGTGTGCACCGCACCAGATTTTTTTCTTTATATTCAAGTTTTTAAAGAGTGACCATTATTGTTAAAACTTTTTTTTTTCTTTTTTAATGTAACGAAACTTATAATACTTATATTATTATTACGATTTGTAATGATATAAAATCATCAAAAAGTTAACACTGTAATGTCAAAAGCATTGTTAGACTGTTGAATAGCTAGAGAAAGTGATCTTCGTGTGACATAGCCTACGTTTAAGGTGAGAGTGTTAGGGTCAGAGCCAGTTTCAGTATAATAGAGCTATCGAGACTATACGATACTTAACAGAAATATTAACAAATAAGAATTTTCATAGTTGGTTGTATTATTTTTTTAATATGTAAATGCTGAAGAATTATGTTTCGAAATAAAATAAAATATATAATTAGTTGGTCAAAATAACGACAGTTTTCGGTGCTTTACGTAATAAAATAGAAACAAGTAATTTCAATGTCTGTCTATTTCCAGAACTGTAGTTTACATATTTACAAAATGTCTCGGAGCTACTGCCGCTTCAACCTTTGAGGGGATAATTGAGATGCGTGGTGTTATACCTTCATCCCTAGATTATACTAAGAGATTAGGATTATGTGTAAAGTTTTGATGAAATTCGGAGAACTTAAATGGAATGTTGTCATGATGTAGGATATTGTTTGTTACGTAGTATGGAACATTGACTATTGTACAAAGGACTTGGACATACATCGTCTTATAAATGATTCTTCCAGTACCATAAAAAAAATAGTCGTGTTTCATGTTCGAAAATTAAGATCTGGGGGACAAATTATTTCAATCCCGTAGGTTCCGATAAGTTTATCTTGTAAATTAGTAGTTTTTTAATAGATGAAAACAACTAATTGAAAATTCCTCTCTCTCTCTCTCTCTCTCTCTATATATATATATATATATATATATATATATATATATATATATATACTGAACTAACAATGCGAGAAGAAACCAGTACAAGCTTACGTATATATATATACGTACAAACTATACATATATATATATATATACTGAACTAACAATGCGAGAAGAAACCAGTACAAACTTTTCTGTTTGATATAATCCATTTCAACCTTGAACTGAAGATGAATGTATAATATTCGAAACTAGTTTTCAATTAAACAAAATTATAGAAGTGGCAAATATATGTATTATATATATATATATATATATATATATATATATATATATATATATAAATACATATACGGATGAATAAGACGGAGAGAGGAGACGCGAGAGCAGGACCGGTCAAACAGCTGATAAGGAGCGACTTCTCCCGAGTCCTGTTTGGAAGGACCTCTTCAACGTTTGTCGCGATTAAGGATAATCTTAAAAGGATAGCCCACTTCACTTATTAATAGCGTATTAAACAATCCTTGGCGAAATAGTTTCTCAAATTTAAAATTTAAATTCATTTTTTTGTTTTATCTGTGAATCGGCTATGAATTTAAATGGTCTATCGACCGTAGATATTTTTATTTAAATGGATATATGGGATTTAATAATATCACGATAACGGGATTCAAAAATAAAAAAAGAATTTTCGTTCTTATCATTTTTTTTTTTAATTTATTGGCTAAACTTGTTAATTCACTTAATATAAAAGAGAAAAAAAACTGGAAAAGAGAGAAGGATATAAATGAAAAATTCTAAACACAATGCCTTTGTCGAAACACAGGTAAACAACTAATCAGCCAACGTTTCGATGATGATTGACTTTAGAACAATAAAAAAACAAGATCACATATATGAAGAATAAATACAGCACATCTCACACCAACAATGAAAAAAAAACTATAGACTGCACGTCACAATAAGACGTATAAACACATACTGGAGAAAAAGGGAGGAAACAGAACATCTGAGAAAGGTTATATTCAAACAGCTGATCCGCAGAAACTAGAATAACAATTGTTAGAGATTAATAAATTATTTGCCACTTCTATAATTTCGTTTTTATTGTAAACTAGTTTCGAATGTTATACATTCATCTTCAGTTCTAAAAAGACACAAAAATTCAAAAATCAGCAATTCAAAATATAGTTTGGTATTATTATATTATTTGGTATACATATTAAATTAAGCGTACTATAAATTATTATTATAAAACATTTATTAATTATGAATTTAATTAAGACAAGAAATCAAATACATGTTGGTACTCACCAAGGTTTAAGTAAATTATATCAAACAGAGAAAGTTTGTATTGGTTTGTTTTCGCACTGAACTAGCAATGGAAGAAAGGTGGGGTGTGGGGTGTTTATAGGTAAACGGTTTAGGGGTCGGGGTTTTTCCAGTAATTTATGGAGTGTTTTAAGACTTTATTAAGAAGATTGTTTTCAATTTCCGATAAGGTGGTGCTAGAGAGATTGAGAACACGTTGGGAAAATTGGTTTTGACTTTGGGAATTGTTTGACGAACCAGAAGACCGGATATTTAAATTTACATCTTTTCGAGAGTATCGTGTTTTTCCATAAAAACAAAATTATAGAAGTGGCAAATAATTTTTCAATCCCTAATTAGATTAGTCCATCATGCGGAACAAATTTTTGTTAATTCACTTATATTGTTTTTAGGCTATTATTCCTCTGATTTACGTTTATTAATGAAGGTCTTATAAGTTTGGCAATTAACACTTAAAATAAATAATTTTCTATTGTAACTTACAAATCCTATGAATTCACATAAGATAATTAAATATAATAGAAGCATTACATATAATTTAGACTGCACAAACAGATGCTGTTGGAGTTACATAAAGCCATACTATAATGGTTAGATACGGCGTGACGTTTTCATAGCCGCTCATTTCATATCTTTCCCACTTCCCATTTCCTTGCGGCAAAGGTTCGCGGTGGCATACGCTTAATGCCGAACAGTTTTCTCTAATATCGAAAGTAAATACTTTGCCATGGAAAGTTTTCTTTACCTTTCGTCTTTACTTTGAAAAATATCTACAGCAGTTAGTGGAGTCACTGGTTTTTTTTTTAGTTTATCTTATTTTAAGTTTATCTTTATATCCTATTTCATCTTTATTTATTATTATTGAGTTCCTTAGTCCGCTACGAAAAGCCACTGTTTTAATAATCTCTAAGTTCATATCCGTTGAAGCGAGTTGGCTCCGAAAGTCTATTAGGAATCGCGTAAGGAAGTGTGGTTTGAGTAAGAGGAGAGGGGGAGAATAAAATTTAATCATATATTGTAACGTTTTTAAAATAATACTAGCTTTTGCGAGGATAGAGATCCTTCGAAAATAGTAGGTTTTAACATTGATACAGGCTTCGATAGATCCTGCCTAGTTATTAAAGGTCCTTATTTAAAAAATGTATACATATATTATAACGTTCTAAAATTAATACTAGATTTGACGAGGATAGAGGTCCTTCGAGAGGTCCTTATTTCAAAACTAGTAGGTTTTAACATTGATACAGTTTATTCATCATTTTTCAATAAGTAATTATTCGAAATCGTATACCTCAGGTTCTCTTCCAAATTTGTCATGATGAATCGAAAATTCAATGAAAAGTCGTTTATTCTAATGTCTCTCTATTCGCTAATATAGTCCGTTCCGAATTAATAACTAGTCAGGATCAATCTAAGCCTGTATCAATGTTAAAACCGACTATTTCTGAAATAAGGACCTCTATCCTCGCCTAAGCCAGTATTATTTTAAGAACGTTGCAATATATGTATACATTTTCTCCTCCGCCTCCCCTCCTACCCGACCCACCCTTCCTTACGCGATTCCTAATAGGCTTTCGGGGCCAACTCGCTTCAACGGGTATGAACTTGGAGATTGTTAAAACGTAAAATTGTTTTCGTGTTATTTAATTCGATATATTAATGTTATTTTTATAGCATCATCTAATTTTTTATCTCTTTCTTTATATTAGAGCAGGTTTGGCTGACCGTAGATATAAATTAAGGAAGGAGTTGGTCGGGAGGGGGGGGGGGGGTAGTGCGGTTAAAGACAATGAAACTAATAATAAGACTTATTTATTTTGTGCCAACGTTTCGGGCTAAGTTTTAGGCCATCAGGGCTAAAAAGAAAAAAACAAAATAATAACATTGAAAACGACAGAGGCAGTACTGCTAACAGTAAAAAATGATAAAAAAACAGAAATGACAAGGAAGTTAAAACTATATGAAGTATAAAAGGAAAAATATGTAGAAAACTTTTCTATTTAATATAATCTACTTAAACCTTGGTGAGTACCAACATGTATATGATTTCTCATAAATGTTTTATTAATTTATATTCATAAATTTATATTACATTTAATTTAATATGTATAATAATACCAAACTGTATTTTGAATTGCTTATTTTTGAATTTTTGTGTGTTTTTAGAACTGAAGATGAATGTATAACATTCGAAACTACTTTTCAATAAAAACAAAATTATAGAAGTGGCAAATAATTTATCAATCCCTAATTATATTATAATTGAATTAATATATAAAACACTAATACAGAAGAGCCACCGAATTGGAATTAAATTAAATATAGTTTACTGATACTTGTACTAGCTCTAAGGCTCAGCAATAAATTCTCTTTAGGAGGGAACCAGCCCGAAGATATGAATGATGGGTGTATAGGTGTATAGGTGTACCGGAAAGAGGTTAAGGAAGCCTCGTAAAAGTCAGACCGGGGAATCTGTATTAGAGACGGGGCAATCAGTGGAATTAAAACAGAAGCGGGCCTTCCAGAGCCAATATCTTGGATTAGTATACAAGGAGTGGATATGGTATACTGGTACCGGTACTGGTACCGCTGCACTTAGGGCTATTGCCTCAACCGCCCCGTCAATATCGTTTTTTATCGCGGCTCGCCCCTAAACAGCCACTAGCTCTCATTTTATGTCCCCCTACCCCTCCCCCCCCTCCCCATACTCGATTACCTGGTTGTTATCCCTACGGTCGCTATCCAATATATCTACCTTTATCGTCGTACGTTTTCTCGAGATATTCGAGGAAAAACTTGCTTCTCTCTCATATGAGAGGCTCTTCGATTTTTTTCCTTTTAATTCCTAAAATTACCTAGTCGCCGTTTTCGGCTTCATCAAAACTGTAAATGGAAAATAAATATAACTCTCGTTAAGTCCTCAATTTTGATTTATTCTACAGCCTGTATATGTCGCAGTAAAATATTGATGATTAGCAAAGCCGGCCGGAATATGTCTTCCTACGCGGCTGATGAACTCCGACCACTTGCGGTGGTAGATGGTCTTCGAGAATCTCTGGGTACTTCTCTGGTAATTATTCTTCGGAGGCAATTATCGGAGAGAGGAGTACGTGATTTAATCAAAGGAAATTCGATCGAATCTGATGCCATCACAAAAAATCTAACGGTTACGAATTCATTTCGAGTTCTTTGTCTATGCATCTCTCAGACTCTTACAGGACTGTTAATAATTTATTCAGTGAGCCGGCTTGGAAAAAAATCGATTTTTTTTTATTTCAATCTAAAACTGATTACAGAGCTACCTATCCCAATTACCAATAATTCAATACAACGCCATCTTCAGAGTTTTAAACTGACGTGTTTGCTTAATTTGTTGGGCAAATGTCTTAGGTTAAAAAACTTCAAGTTTCTTAAAGAATATATAATATAGATAGTAAATAAATAAAAAATCGGTAAGTAGCAGAGCTTCATCACTAGAGTCGTATTTTCACTAAAATACAAAATTAAAAAAACAAAAAAAAACAGGGTAGTGAGAAAAAAGTTGAGACCCACAAAAGACAGTTCCCTAACATACCGAAATTAACACATACTTTTATTATATTATTCTGCCTCTCCGCTCACCTTCGATATAGAAAATATAGGTAATTTAATTTCCTTTCAAATGCAATAAGTTTTCAGTTTCCCCTTCATTTGGAGGGGTTTTAGAGGTGCGCAAATGTTTAAAAAAATCGTGAAACCCAGAGGGAGGAACCAATTTGGGTCTTCCCTTATACCAACTCAATTCAAATACATATTTCCAACCCTATAAACTAATTTGGTGGAGCTGTAGAGATGCGCAAAACTTTAAAAACGCCGAAATTTCAGGTGAACCTACCGAAAGTTTTACTGGAATTTATCCATACTTTTATGGTATCGTTTTGCCTGGGGAAAAAAAAAAACCCTGTATACCGAATTTCAGTACAATTGACCCAAAAGGGGCTGCTGGAGGTGCTTAAATGTAGCGGAGAAAAAATAAATAAATATATATATATATATATATATATATATATATATATATATATATATATATATATATATATATCAGACATCTCCAAAACTTCAATAATCGTGCTCTAGGGGTTATGAAACGGATAGAAAACGCAGTCCCGTCCCTCACCACTGTCTTTCGACCCATTGCAATAGTCTATTTTATTCGGGAAAAATACGACTAAAAATGCAGTTACACAGCATTGTTGTGTTGTGGTATGGTATGTCTGTTGAAATAGATTATATTTTGGTTCTTTGATATGATGTTTTAAGGCGTAAAACATCTAGTTCTTTAACTCTCTACTCATTTTTTATGAAAACTGCTACAATTAATTTTTTTAAATAATAAAAAATAAAGGAATGGAAATTTAAAAAAAAATAATTAATAGGATGTATTTTATCATTTATTTGATTACATTTTTTTATATTATTATTTGAATTTTCCTATTATTTGATTACATTTTTTTATTTATTTGTTTGCACTTAATATAAGAGGATTAACACTGCATTGTAAAAAGGGTTCAGAAATGTTTAAAATCCGTTTTCTATTTTTTAAATAAAATTAAAATACCTATACCACTACAACCCATGAAGGGTCTTGGGCTCAGTACTAGGTAAGGAACGTCCGTACTGTTTCTCAGCCAACGGTTGTACAAGGAGATGATTCGGTCGAGATCACGCACAACCGTTAGATTTTTCCCCCAATTAAGGGTACCCAGTTTATAGAGGCTGGGTGAGCCCCACAGGGTCGATCCAAGGCTGATAACAGAATAAATAATTATCTGCCACAGCCGGTCTCGAACCCGGGACCGGAAGCTTTGTTACACAATGCCTTACCGTTTTAACTAATTGTTATTATATTTTTTTTTTAAATAAAATTATTAGCCAAAAAGGTTAGCTATGTTTATTCTTTTTTGCCGTTATACTTATATTATTATATCTCGTTTTACTGTTTCGATGACAGTCTACAACTGTAGCAGAAACTTCCTTCGACGTACAAAGAAAGAAGAAAATAAGTTATTTA
Source organism: Rhaphigaster nebulosa (assembly GCA_948150685.1). Taxonomy (NCBI): domain Eukaryota; kingdom Metazoa; phylum Arthropoda; class Insecta; order Hemiptera; family Pentatomidae; genus Rhaphigaster; species Rhaphigaster nebulosa. The sequence continues at coordinate 128,084,673 of OX411311.1, read as the reverse complement.
CTTACTATGTGATTTCTCTCTTGGCAAAACCTTGAACAATTTCTCCTTTATTATATCTACGGTCAGCAATATCTTCACAATTAAAAAAAAATATATGTTATTTGAGGAAATATAGTTATGTTTTAGTTTTGTTTTTTTTCCTGTTTGATATCTAAATACTTTTTTTCTATGATTGAATATTTATCAAAATATAATTCCCACCTGCCTCCTGGATATTGAGAACGGTGATGAACAAAGGTGACCCTGATCGCTCTAACAAATGACGCCTCCTATCGAGACAAAGGCTGCCTATATCGGTCGGTTCCATATTGAGGATTCAGGATCGCGGCCTAATGAATATTAAGTCGGGTAGGAGACAATACCGCCCTGTGATCCCCATGCAGTTACTAACCACATCCGCTCTCTGCATTAACAACATCTCCGATTAAGTTATCAAATGATCTCTCGGGGAATTCCTTAGCTACTTGGAGTAGATCCGTGTTCGGATCTGCGTTCTTTATTCCGTGTATTGTAATGGCGCACTTTGCTCATTATAATGATATTGCTAAAAAAAAAAATAATTATTATGAGTAATAAAAAAAAAAAATAAAAGCCATGAAAAAATAAAACCCTGAAATAATTCATAATACAATGAAGGTTCTTTGGTTCAATTCTTGGTTAAGAAGTACTGTTTCTCGACCAACGGTTATACAAGGAGGTGATGTGGTCAATATCTACACTATAAGCACCATCTAGCGGAATAAAAGGATTAGTTTAACAGACCTCATTGTGTGCTAAATGGTTGCCATGTTGGTATGCCAGCTCACATGTATCCGCATTAGGTTTCAAAGTGCCAAGTTGTTATTTATTTGTGTGCTTCAGTTTGTTTCAAATTCAAATTAATAAAATATCCATCAACTGACAACAAAAGTAAAGGTTTTAATAAAATAAGGTTAGTAAAATTAAATAAAGTTGCTCCATCTTACTATAGACAGCGTCACCGTGTCAATTTAGCAACATACGGTAATATTTACAATGGGCCGCTCATAATCTTGAATTTAGTATGCTAATCATTTAGCATGCTAAATATTGTGCATTAGATGTACCGCTAATATCTCATTTATCATGCTATTTGTGCTATTATTCGAGTTTCGTCAATATCATGCTATATCACAATAGAAAGCAAGTCAAATTAAACAGCATGAGGTTTCAAAATGTCAAGTATTTTTTTGTTTACTCGCTTTATTTTGTTTTAATTTAGTTCATGTTAATCGAATTCGATTCGATAGAATTATTATCAACAAATAATTATTGATAATTTCATAATTTTGTCAATCCTGAAGCGTAAATTTGGTTCAACAAATATCATTTTCACAAAAATTACAGTTAATCGTTTTTACTTCCATACTGAAGATATTAAGTATAGAATATTTTTTGCGAAAATTATCAGTTAAATTGAAAAAAAAATAAAATTAGCTGTTTTGAAAAAAATCGAAATAAAGTTTTAAAGTTAGCGAATTGTGGAGGAAGAAATAGCGAGATATTGACATGTCTACTAAGTAATCTGAGTTTTAACACAAATCCTAAATACTTTGTTTGTACATTATATATATATATATATATATATATGTGTATGTATATATAAACCGAATTGAATTAACTTCTCGATAAATAAACCGAAAAACCAAAGAAGATAACTAACTGTTTTCCTTATTTAATTCTGTTAGAAAAAACATTTATTTTCTCTCGCCTTAAAAGAAGCCCGGATATAAAAAAAAAAAGTTGTCTGCGCCTTCATTAGAGGGATTGGCTAATTGGTAAGGGGATTTTTATTGGTTGAGACGAGGGGAGAAAAATGAAAACCCTAATTCATTCTGCCCAGTTGAGGGAGGGGGGACCAGTGGAGTTTTAATGTTTTTTCATGGAGTTATGGCGGTGGGAGAGATGATGTGAAATATTCAAAATGAGGGGGGGAGTTCTGTAGGCAGTGGGCTTGTTTCGTCCTCGTATCTGTAGATTATTTTTCTTCTTTGTTACCTGTGTTCGCTGCTTATCTAATGTTCGTTCTATATTTAGAAAAAAATTATTAATGAAGGTGACATTATTATAATTAATTTTCGTACTTGTCGTTGTCATAGCAACTTCATACCCGTGGAAGCAAGCCGACTATACAAACTTTGTGTGAAAAGTGTGAAATTACTGTGTGAAACGTTATTCTGAATATAAAATGGGAGAGTAAATGGGGCGGGGGGAAAGTGTGAAAATATGAAAATTATCAATGTGAAACTTATCGCCATGTTCCTTCAAAATGTCTGCAACAAATGAGACTGAACACCATATTATAGGTTATTATTGTTAATATTTTATATTATATTTTAAAATATAGACCAAGTCAATTAAATATTCCGTTTAAAAGTTCTACACTAACCTTCATTTGATTAATTAGTAACTTACCATGTGTTATTTTACTTACCTCCATGTGTTATTTTATGATGTTGGTATATCGAGTTGAAAAAGGCTTAAGGACCACAAATTTGAAATATTCGTTTCAATTTATTATGGGACGTAAACACCACTTCTAATCGATTCCCGTTCACGATATATCGAAAAAATAATTGGAAATTGTCTAAAAATCTACTGTTGATGACGTAAGCATCAAATACTAACGACTCTCAGTAGTCACTCTGGCCATGACTAATGCTATAAGGCTTAAAAACATATTGAATTATAAAAGTTTTGGTATTTTAATAAACTCCTACTATACAAATATACAAATACCATTTATACATATACCTATACTACTATATATATATATATATATATATATATATATATATATATATATATATATATATATATATATATATATATATATATATATATATAAAGAAGAAAATTTAAAAAAAATATATATTTTTATTTTTAAAAAAAACTTTTCCTTTAAAGTTTGCTAAATGGTACTTACACCTTACGTCAAAACCGATGACGATTTGAGGATATGTTCAACCAATGCATTAAAAAAAACTTTAAATGCAATATTAAATTAACTTTGTATTAGGACATTAAGATGTTTTGTTTTATCTTAAATTTACATGTTATACCATGTGAAACAGTAAATACGTAAGGATGACATGTTTAGCCGAAACATGGGAGAATGATATATATACTTAATTGTAAAAATTGAAAATACTTTCATCATATAATATAAAATATATATTAAGATTAAAGATATAAAATGATAAATTATATATAGGTAATAATATGAAATATAAAAATAAATAATACATTTTTATTTTCACATTACAAGGTATAGGATAGTAACTGCCTTATTTTTCGATAAAGGAATAACAAACCTTTTCGCCTTTAAAGTCGAAAATGAATAAATTAAGATTAACTAAGTATAATCAGTATTATTTTTAATTACTTTGGTATAAAAGTATGATGTACATAAAAAGCATATCTGTAAGTACATATAAATAAACGTATTTATGTATCTATCTACTTTGATAGAAAATATATATATATATATATATATATATATATATATATATATATATATATATATATATATATATATATATATCTGCATAATGCCTATTTAATGAAAAGCTTGCGTCCGTAGGTAGGTGTCCCGTTCCATAATGGTGACTGTATACTCTGTCCCGTGTCCAAAACTTGCAACTTATTATCGCCTAGAGAAGTATCGTTGTCTCTGTTCTTTGAAAATGGGGGAGGCATAAATAAATAAGGCTTAAATATATAAGCGATAAAGCTGAAAATGAGACATAAATAATTGTTAGGACATAAATGGAAAGTTCCTAACAAGAAGTTAAGAGTCTCAAAAATAATATATAGCAAATCATCTGTCAAGATTTTTTTTCCTTCTGTCCTGATGATACCTGAATTGGCAATATATATATATATATATATATATATATATATATATATATATATATATATATATTATATATATGTATATGTTAAGTAAATAAATATTATATTTTGTAATTTTTCCCAGTGATTAAATCGTCCTTGCTACAGGTTTTCCTATCCGTATGCTATAAATTATATAATGTAATAAATTGATTCGGATATCGTCATTCACTTTTCAGGAGAGCAAAATAACTGTTACATTCTTGTGTTTTTTTTTTTATAAATATAGTTTAATCCATAAATAGTATTAAATTGAACATTCATAATTGATTCGGGATGTATCCTTATACAATACAGTTTTTTTGTTTTTTTTATACAACTTATTTGGACATAAATTATATTTTACTTATTGATGAAAATAAAAATGAGAAAGAAAAAAAAAACCAACACTGTTCTGAAAATTAATAAAATACAGGCTATTTAAATGAAATACAAGATATTAAAATAGAATACAGGCTTCTTAAATTAGTATATCGTTTGTTCGTTTATGTTTATATCTGCGTGTCGTAGCTTTTATATAATTACCTATTTCAGTTATCAAAGGATTTAGAGAGTGGGGGCATGAATGAGTTAGTTTGAATGAATGAATGAGTTATTTTGAATACGGATATATTTAATTCTGAGTGCATCTTTGTTATTTTGGTGTAATACGGATAATTGTTGACAATTCTGAGGCATTTATTTTGAAATAATTGTAATTTTTTTAAGTTAGTTGCACTTGTGAAACTCCAAATGGGACAAGCGTATGTTAAGATTGGTCTTAGCACAGATTTATATAGAATATTCTTGTGTATATAAGGGGCGATTTAGATTATTTAAATTTTTTTTTTTGTTGGTATTGTTCTTCTTTCATCTCATAGATACATGTACAATTATTGTTTATCATTCATAATTATACACATAATCGTTACTTTACCATCAAAGCTTCAGACTTTCAAGCGTTTTTCGTTCAAAATTCAACTGCGATTCCAGTACTTTCTGATGCCGTAATGAGATTCGTAACTTTACTATTGTATCAACCGAAATACAATCGAAAAATCACAAAAACAAGAAATCGATTTTTTTTTCTCATTCGCAAGTTTAACATGGGACCGAAGATATATGAGAATATCGATTAATAATATAGAGGAAGTCAGGGGATGACAAAAGCCAGGAGACTGTTAAAGTATTAAACAGATACCGTTCCCTCCCCTTCCCTCCCCCCCTCCATCTTCTTAATCATATTACTACGTCAATAATTCTGACGGCGTGTCGTGTAAAGACAATCGGGAGGACACAGTAAGAGGGAGGCGCATCTTAATTGTGATAGGCTGTTAGGAGGTTCATGTAATCATAACAGGGGGGGGGGGGCGAGTATGACAGAGGACATGTGACACCAGTTTGGTTCCTCTCAGCTCTAACAGACCAGGATCGATTCGCGAATAATTCAACGCTGTCTCGTAGAACACTGAGCTTCATATGCTCTCTTCGTCAGTATTTTGGAGGATAAGAATTAAAATTACAAGAATAATGATGACAATAAATATTAACAAGAATAGCATTCTGGGAGAAAATAAATAAATATATTTCAATTATATTTATATATATATTTTTTTTTTTCCCCAGTGACGTACATTTCTTTAAGAAAAAATGTCAGACTTTTAGTTTCAATATTTACCGTAATAAACAAATATTGTTAGTTTACTAACCAAACATAATGACTTCCTTCAAAATGTGATTAGAGAATAACTTTATAAAGACAAGATAATAATTAATTATTTTTAATGTTCCAATAATATTCTACTTCAACTAATCAGGTGACCAAAAGGCATCAAATTTTGCTTCTGTTTGAATAAGTAATTAAAAACATCATTATTTAAGTTGAAAATATTATATTGTACTTTAATACATTCAATAAAGTATTTTGATTTTTTTTTTTTAATGTATATGTTATTATTTAATAAAAAGTTTTTTTTTTTCAAAAATGTTTCTTTGTTATTCATAAATTATATTGTGGAGCTTGCTCTGCTTTTTTGTGAAAAACTGCCACAATTTGATTCAAGATTAAATTTTTTAAAGAAAAAAGATATGTAGTATTGACTTTGAAAATGACCGATATAATGTTTTTTCACTGAATTTGGGTACAGCTATTAACATAAATAGGCAAACTTAAAACGCTTATGTTGTAAAATTCCACTTTTTTGTTTTGTGGCATATGTATATATATATATATATATATATATATATATATATATATATATATAGAGAGAGAGAGAGAGAGAGAGAGAGAGGGTGGGAGGAACTGACGGAATTATACCGTTATACCAATATCTCGTGCTATCTTGTACAAATTTTATTCTTATGTATTTTCAACATTATTCATTATTTAGTATTCATGCTTCTTATATATTTATTTTTTACTTTATGTTATGATATTTTTCCTTATCATTCTGTAAACATTTCTCTGATCCCTGAAGATTTTCCCCATGTTTGGGACGAATTTAGGATTTTAATTTAAAAAAATTAATTAATAAATAAAAAAATATAAAAAAAAATTATAATTAATGTTTTGTTTTTCTATATCACATTGGCTGAAAACCGGAATAATATTTAATTCTGAAATGTATTCACTTTTTGGATTTTATTTATTTTCTAAAACTATTGGGTCTCTCACTGTTTTGATGAAAAGGAGGAACCGATTGTCTACTACATAATTAAAACAAATCCCTACGGCACTTCATTCCAATTTCTTCATAAGTTGTCCTTGGCCCTATTTCATAATAAAGTAATTACATGTATAATTGGAAGGGTTCGTTTAGAGTTTACAAGATAATTATCTATTAAAATAATTATTATCGTCTGTAGATAATAATAATTTTATTTAATAATAAATGCAGGCTGGTACTATTTCTCCAAGTTCATTTAATTAGGATGAAAATTTTCGGCCTTTAAGCCATTCCCAGGCATCTCTGTAAAAGGCCCTTATTTTGTTTAATTTACAACATAGCAAACTGTAAAATAATTGTTTTTAAATTTTCTTATATATAACCATGTACATACTTTTCAATGTTGTCATTGTCAATTTTATTCATTTTTTTTTTTAATTTACTGTTTTTTTAATATAATTATTTTAAATTTGCTTTTGCTTTAACATTATAACGATAACAACTTGTACTTTGCTTTATAGGCATGCTCTGTTTCATAAAAAAGTACAAAAGTATAAATCGAACTAGGGCTTAATACGCCTATGACCTATACTATCAAATGTTGATATACTCAAACTTTTAAAAAAATTTATATTCATATAACTTAATATGCATGAGCAAAAGCTCAAAACGAGACATAAATAATTGTTAAGACATTAATGGATAAATCCAAACAAATAGCCAAAAGTCTCAAAAATATCAGAAAAAAAAAATTACCTGTTGATATTTCTCTAATTTAGGCATCACCAGGAAAGAAGAAGAGAAAGAAAAAATAAATAAATAAAAAGAGAGAAAAAATCCTATATAATGAACAAAATGCAGCATATCTCACTTCCGCAGTCAATAAAGTCACTAACCAGAGACAGCACCCCATAACAAGACACCCAGGCACATACCGAAGGAAAAGGGAGGTTGCATGACAACAGCTGGGAAAACTTAAATTACAAACAGCTGATCATAAAAAAAAAGGACACACTAATACTAAAAACACAAAAATGTAATAAGATAATAAAAATAAATCAAATAATTAAGAAGAAGAAATCTAAAAAATACAAAAGGAAAGGGAAAGTTTAAATACACAGAAGAGGAAGATCCTTATAAAGAAAACAGTGGATACACGGCTATTCCACAAAATATATTAACATACAAGAGCAAAAGCTCAAAATGAGACATAAATAATTGTTAAGATAAAAATGGATAAATCCATACAAGAAGCCAGAAGTCTCAAAAAAAAAAAAAAAAAATCACATGTCGATATTTGGCCAATTCAGGCATTATCAGTAAAGAAGAAGAGGAAGAAAAATAAATAAATAAAATAAAGAGAGAGAAAAAAATAAAAAAACTATTTAATGAACAAAATGCAGCACATCTCACATCCATAATCAAAAAGTCACTAACCAAATGCCTGAATTGGCGAAATATGATACAGGTGATTTTTTTTCTGCTATTTTTGATACTTTTGGCTTCTTGTTTGGATTCTTACATTACATTGATAAAATTTTATATTCTCACATTACATTGATCTAATGATGATAAGTAACCTGTAATCTCTAAAAACTAACCTTTTCACCTGTACATTTCCATCTTGTACTTGTGTACTTTGTTATGAAATAAGGCTCAAGTGATACCTCAATTTTTATAGGTATACATACGATTCTACAATTCACTTGAGTGAATATTGGCCGATTCCCGAACATATCCCACGGGAAAGGTAGGGCTATTACAGCGGGAGGTCTACTGGGCTCCTTTCGGGTAATGTCAGTTCCGTGGGATGGTCCGAGGACATTGATCAGCGGAGGACCTGGAGCATCGGGGTCGAGTCACGGAACATCCTTTCTCGGCGATGAACTGCAATCAGGACGAGAACAGAGCTGGTTCCAATCGTGTCGAACGTATGTTTTTCCGCTTCATATTCACGATCTGAATATTGAATGTGAAAGTCGATATAAAAGGAAAATTACAAAATAGGAAATTATCACTATATAAGAAACATCTATATAAGAAATTGGTTTAGTTGTAGTTTTGTTATAAACATTGAATATTTTTAAATCTGAAATCATCTAAAATATAATCAATACTAGCTGTACCCCCTTACGCAGTCAAAAAAAAAAAAAAAAAAAAATTTGAAAACTGCCACGGTGAGAAAATTCATGGTTAAAACTGAAAAAATGAGCAAAATCTTCGGTTTGTTGGCGTATAGATTGTTAATGACATCGAACTTTTAAGACTTTACTTTAGGCTTTAGTATAATGACTCCAAAACACTTTAAGTTTATAAATTAATAGAAAGCATGACTGAAAGAAAATTAATAAAAGAAAGAAAAGAATAATAAATTAATAATAATAACAATAATAATAATAAATTAATAATAAAAGAAAAGAAATAAAGAAAAACGCTGCAATTTATAGTTATATGGTTATATTAGTTATATTCCAACAAATGGTTATATTCCAACAAATGGTTATATTCCAACAAATATATTTGAATTAAATTTTTATTTACTTATTTTTTAAAGGCTTTGGTATAATGATTCCAAAATACTTTATATTTTTCCTTTATCTTCATAAATGGCCGAGATATGGGCGTCAGAAACCTTTAATCGGCCGCCATTTTGAAACGAAACATGGGTGATAATGTCTAGTTCCGAAGATCAACCTGAGGTGACCTGTGACTTACGTGCCAAATCTCAATGAAATCGGTTATCAGTTCTCGAAGAAAAGCCACAGATGGCGAACAGATTTTTTTTTTGGATTATGCGTATCTTATAACGCAGAAACTCAAATTTTGAAATACAGTTAACTTTCTTTTTTTTCTTGGTCAATTAAGAAGGCTTATTATTCAAAATTATAATCCAAAAATCGAACATTAATTCAAAGAGAAAACAATATAGTAGTTGATTATCGCAAGTTTTTGGTATCATCGCTATTTAAAAAAAAGCCTTAAGTCTCTCAGGTAGCAGTAAATAACTAACCAATACAAATACAAAATAAAATACAACACGTTTCAAGTTCTGGATATTGTATAATTTTATTTAGAAATCTTGAAAGACAAATAAACATTTTTAGTAAATTTATAATTTAAATTTACACTATTTTTTATTTTTTTGAATAGATATTAAATTATTTAACGTTCTTACTATCGTCGAGGTACTATATCCCATTAATGCTCAGGAATTACATTAATCTGTTCATTTAAAATTTTTTTAGACAGTTAATGATAAAAAAATATGGGTTTATAAACTTTTCTATTCATTGAAATAAGGTATGACCAAAATTATCAATTAGTTGTGGCAAGAATATTAGATGTTAGAATATTAGAATATATTAGTTGCTAATTTCACCATTCTGGCTCTTAATATAATTTTAGTAATATTGAGAGATTATATTTCTTATAATCCCTGGAATTGTTAGTATTGAAGAGTTCGGAATAGTTTTTGGAAATGGCTTGTCGGTGAAAAGTAAAAACAAGTCGTTCCACTTCTTTGTTCCATCTGGAGTGATCTTCAGCGATCACTTTTTAAGATATTCGGACCCATTTAACAATCATTACTACATAATAATTAGCCGCAGATGCCTAAAGGAGGTATTAAATTCAGAGCATTCATTTAAAAAATAATTAATCCTTAAAGGTCCATCTGAAATGAGCATTGGTAATGTTCTTATTAAGGCTGTAAATTGTTGGATGATTGGATTTCGACAAGGCATCCGATGCAGCTGTTCAAGGCGGCATGTGCTGCACAAGGCGACCAATCATCTTCGTGCTCGCTTCCCATTGGCCAGAACGAAATGATCCCCTAATCGCTCCGACAACCCCTGTAATCATCAGCCGCTCGCACCCCCTCCCATCATGGATTATACTTCATCTTTTTTGTTTCCTTTGTAGTCCTTCCATCTCATAACTGTTTCATATCATCCAAGATAATCGATATGTTTACGGGACAGCTATCGGCGAATTTACGATTAAAGAAAAATTAAATAGAATACTCTTGTGAAATTATTTCATTATAATTAATCGTATTTTAGAATACGATTGGCCTTCTAGAAAAGCTATTAGAAACGTTTAAAGTTTTCATATTTCTTCAAAGTTGATATTTATAAAAATAATTGATTGAAAAGCCGACAATTTTGAATAAAATAACAATTTGAAATAACAAATTTAAATAAATAAATAAATGTTTTACGCTTTTCTTATTAGTCATAAATATATTTAAAATTATTTTTTAAAAATTAATAAGAGAAAAAAAAAAATTTATTAGTTTGATTTCGTATAGAGGCGAAAAATAATTTCGAAGAGTTTTAAATAGTCTTCTTTTATTTTTTTGACAGTCTAGTCATGAACAGAGAAGCGTTAAGACATAAGCAATTAAACAAGTTTAGAAATCATAAATGAATAATGCAATGATGAAAAATATTAATTAACAGAAATGATGAAGAATTTTCTAGAATTTTTGAATATATTATTTATTTTAGCAAAGAGGACTGAAACTACATTAGGAGCCTGATGATGAGTCAACTTGGGCTCGAAAAGTTATTAAGAATACAAAAATAAAATATTTTTGAATTTTCGAACGGTTTCAATACATACTTCCGACAAAAATTAAGAAAAAACAAGATGAAACATTTATTAGGTTATTTTTTGAAGATACCTAAATACTAACCAGTCAACATTTTGCCAATTCAGACGCTCCTTCAGGACTGAAAAGCATTACATCATATAAATCCAGATCATAGCACACCTCACATCAGCAGATTGAAAAAGACTAACGGAATAAAGATAGTACATCCCTCCAAAACAGTACAATTTTTTTATATTGAACTGTTTTGGTGTGTAAAAATATTTCTATTTGGTTATTATTTTTTAAGCTGTTGATGTGGGATGTGCTTTCACTTGATCATTCAAGATCAAAATATAATTATAAAAACCAAAAAATAAGTTCTTTATTTATTGTTTATATACTAGCCAAATTTCCGGCCAAACTGTATAGGCATATTAAAGGGGCAGCTGGAATAGGCAGCTATGATAATAATGTGGTACTATTATTTTATTGTTTTATTTATTTATATTTTTTTTATTAGATTATTATTGGAAAATTATAAAAAAAATTGTTATTATAATGTTTTTCTGTTTCTCGACTGTTCTCTGTTAGTGGTAATAAGTTATCACCATAAAGTTGATCTGTCTACATATACAAGATCTCTGCAGTCGATGACGTGTAGTTTCTTAATAATGACGTCATAACATGAAATTTTTATTTTTTTTTGGCAGTACGAATATTATAGAATAGCCATCGATATAATATTTCGCAGTGACATACTATCTCTATGTAGGGTGTTGAAGTCAGATGTACTACTTCTGGTTTGCATTTATGTAATCCTATCCTTTTTTGTCCTGATGATTCCTGAATTGTCGAAACGTTGACTGGTTCATTAATTACTCATGTTTGAGAGATTTGAGATTTTTTATATATATATATATATATATATATATATATATATATATATATAATATAAATATTAGATTCTAATATATATTAGAAATATTTTTTATCATTTGCTCTCTTTAATTAAGATGCCTAAATTAAATCGTATTTTATCGTTTACAGCTTCTTTTCCGATGGCGAGGCGGATCGGCCACCCCTACCAGAACCGGACACCTCCCAAGAGGAAGAAGCCGAGGACCTCCTTCACCCGCCTCCAGATCGCTGAGCTGGAGAAGAGGTTCCACAAGCAGAAGTACCTGGCCTCGGCGGAGCGGGCGCAGCTCGCCAAATCCCTCAAGATGACCGACGCCCAGGTCAAGACTTGGTTCCAGAACAGGAGAACCAAATGGAGGTGAGCGAAAATTATTTATCTTGGTATTATTATTATTTTCGATTATTATTTTTTTATATCGAGATTTTTTTTCAGAAGGGACATGCTTAATTTTATCGCCCCTTATTTCACCCTCCTCCCCCCTGAATAAAATTCAAAATTTTTATAACAGTATTTTAGTAATATTTATTTAAATGAATATCATTATCTCATTATATTTACTCATTGTATTGACTAAATTAAGGTCAAAACAATCAAAAAGCAGAATCAAATCTTTTTTTACTTAACGTAAAAATAAAATTTCGCGCGAAATTTGCCCCGCCTTAAATTCTGCCACCAAGGACAAATGTCTCCTTTTTCACTCGAAGATCTTGTCCTGTTTTTTAGGTTTTTATCCATTTCAATACTTGAAATGATTACTGATTTTTTTAAAGGTTGGTTTTCATATCTTTGTGAAGGATTTTTTTAGCGTTGATGATGAGGGAATCATAAAAACCACTTAAATGGGTGTGTGATAAAAAAATGTAGACTTAAGACTCAGGACGCGATTTGTCGCGGTGATAAATGATCTGCCAGCGGCGAAATGCCGATCTGGTCCGATTTCGTAATAAAGCATAAAATTACAAGCGGAAAAGTCCGTATTAAGAGGTTACAAATTACTTATCGTCATTAGATAATAATAATTTTTTTTTTTTTAATTTACTGAATTATTTTAAATATTATAAAAATTTTTTAACAATGCATAACAACTATATAACATCTTGTATTTTGCTTTATAGACAAACCCTGTTTCATAATTATATACAAAAATACAAGTACAAGTTAGCCTATGACTTACTACGCCTATGACTAACATTGTAATATGTTAAAATACGATAACATTTAAAATAGTTATATTAAAAATAAAAAAATTTAAAAAAATATTGAATTAAATTATTACTATCTAGAGACTATATGTAACCTGTAATCTCTAAAAACAAATCTTTCCATGAGTATTTTTACCAATTATACTTGTACTTTTGCACTTTATTATGAAATATGGATCTGGTTCTATTGTTGTTTAGTGGATTATCAATTTCACACAGAACGTGATCTATCGCAGTTAATCAGTTTTGATCAAGGCGGACAACAATCCATTTATTCAAAATTACCGCGCATTTGGAACGATCGTTTCAATACAGTGGGGGAAGAAATGGAGAGATTCATAGAATAAGTCAGAAAATACTTGTATTTGTGCGATACTTTCTCCGAATTATACAAAAATGTGGTGAAGAAAGTAGATGCGTGTAATGAGATTGCAAAATAACTAAACTTTACAAAGCAAGTGTCACTAATTACATATCATTTAAATCTCATGACGTTTTACTCCTCCCCAAAAATATAAAACGTCGCAGAAAGGAACTGTTCATCGTCGGAACTACTCATTTTTTCTAAAAATATATTAAAATTTGAACAAAAAGTACTGATACTGCTCGCCGGAAAACAATCTCGATACTGAATCGTTCGTTGGATCTGTGTTTGATGGTACCTTAACGTCTTGCCGATCGGGCGATCACTTCACACCGCGATAGATCGCTTTATGAGTGCCTAAGTCTAAAATCCTACTTTTTGACAAATTTCACTAATATCACTTAAACCCTTCGTTAAAAGGCTATGTATATAAAATTTATTTGAAACATATATCTTCAGTTCAGATTTGTTTTACATACCATACTACTGTTAGAGTTCAAAAGAGAAAACCCACAGATTTTATTTACCTTCTGGTAATAAAAGACAAATGGTTAGTAGTAATGAAACCATCCTCCGACTGGTTAGACTAATTAACTTCCTTCCTTTGAGTTCCACCGCCGACTTACTGTTTACAATGTATTACAAAAACTTCCTTGAGTTAGTAACTCTGCTATCTAAATCTAGTGATTAAACATTTGATTCTTTATTATTTCTACGAAGGTACTGAATACATTTTTCAAATATTTTCTGTAACTGCTGTGGACGTTGGATATTTATAATTTTGCGATATTCCACTTCAGAAAATTTCTGATTAGACCTCTTGTTCTTACATTGGACCGATGTCTTTCTTGGTAAACATTATCATTGTTTAGTTTATTTAGTTAATAATAACTCAAACGAGATATTACAACTAGTTATCAACTCGGTCTGCCTCCACTGGCTTTCAATACCAGTGAGGTTGTTGAGAGAGAAGCGCCAGGTTTCCCCATGAGTCCTGATTTTCCTCTTCAAGTGGTGGGTTAGCTCAGGTTTGATATTTGACAATAAAAATATTTAAAACGAGAATCTAAAACAATTTCCTTATCATGAACATGGTTAAACTTTGCTCGATGTTGTAAAATACCAAATGGTTAAATCTGAAGCCTTCAATTTAATTTTTTTAAATAGTTCAGGCTAATCTACGATATGTGATTGGTGATGAATAAATTTCCCATATTTTTTTTTCTAACTTCATTTCTTTATTCGCATCTGCCAATGATGAGAGATCTCTTATCCAGCTCCTTTTCAGCCTTCTCCTAATGGTCATATCAGTCTGTTGTGATGTCCGTGAAGGTTACTATGGGAACGGGGTATGTGTTGGTCGGCAGTTAGTTGTTGTAAGTCGGTATGTAAAATTTTGTTTATGTTACTCGGCCGATTTCAATTGTTTAAAATTCAGTTTTTTCCTTTTTAAGCGCTATTACCTAATCTTGTTTTTATTTTTCACTTCTTAAACGTGAAAAGAACACTTTTTGATACGTTATTGAATTTTTTTCACCAATTTGATATTTTATACCGATATTTAATACGATTTTATCTGATAGGTATACAATTTGTTCCTAATATTTTTCTCCTAATTAAAGCCCATTGGGGATTTATTTAAAAAATAAACTATCGCGTCTGGTCTATTACCACGATTATTGTATAATTATACCATAATCGTACGTGTTAATATTTCCATAAAATGTAATATTTACCAAAAATTATTCTTAATAACCATTTGATAGAACGTTCCCTCTCGTGGCGCTTCTCGCCTCAGATCTTTCGTATGTTTCCTTTTCGCTATCCTCCCGAAGGTCAGAAAGCCGGTACTTACAGGGACAGATGTGAAGCGGCAACTGCTCAGGTATTAATCGGTGCCTGAGGACGGGTGTAACATTTTAATTACTGTAGCTGCTAATGGAGGACTCGTGTTCACTACCTCCGGGTACAGTCCGATAGCTCAATCCTCTTCGAAGAGCGGACTGTACTTTCAGGACTGATATTGAATGAGCTTCAGCTTCCATGGTAACCTTGTAACTGCTATTTACTTAGAGTTATAGCTACTCGTGAGCATTAAAACAAATAATAATATATTCTATAATAAACACTATGCTTTTTCGAAATACATGGAGCCATGAAGTCTTGATTATTTTCCCCCCATATATGGAATTAGGTATTATTTATTTATCTATTGGTACAGCCACGATAAAAAAGGAATTCGCCTAAACTTATCACAATACGTACATTGAACCAAAAATTACAAATAAAATAAAATATAAAAGTGAATCGTTACTTTGTGGTGAATTATTATAAAAAAATTAATAATAAATATAAAACAATCTAAAGGCTAGTTTGCACGAGTAAATAGCCCGATTATACGAATAAGTTTTTTGATCAAAGTGAGTTTGATCAAAGCTTTGATAAAAAACCTTACTCGCGTAAACCAGCCTTAAGACAATGTTGTTTACTGCGGTTCAGAAATATTGAAATAAAATGCTATTTATTTTTTTAAATGTTATCAACAAGAAAAAGACTTAGGGAACCCGAACGTTTAATCCCGATACCATCAATCTCAATCTACACGTATTCGTTCATAAACTCCTCTCAAAATCCTAATCAACAATTATCTTGTATTATTGTATAGAAAGTTATTATCACCTATTCAAATATCTGTAGCTCGTAAGTATATAGCGCTATTTAATATTTCGGTAACTTTAAAGGAGAGCAGTTTGAACCGATGTTTCTTCCCTCAAGACAAATACTTTTATTATAGTTCTTTTAAAATTATGTAATTCCACTTACAATTGGTCTCGGGCATATTTATCTATACCTCAGGGTAAAGCGAAAAAAGTTAAATAAAAATGTTTAGTATTGTCGGATATATTGTCCTATACCTCAGAAAAACAAATATCAAGAAGTAAAAATTGAACATACATTTGCCAATTGGTTTTACAGTGAAACCTCCGAATAGCGGACAGTCTTAGAGACTCATTTTTTGTCCTTTAATAAGAGGTGTTCTTAATGTAGAGGTTTTTTAAAAAATGTATACATATACTCATATACTTATAAAATAGTATGAACATACTCAGATAACTACATATATTTTTTTAATTTATTATTATTTTAAATATATTTAAAAGGAATGTGGTATGTTGTTTGAGGAGATAAAAAAAAAAACATTTAACATTTTTTAACTCTGGGCTAGATTGAGATGAAGCGTTTTCTAGAAACAATAATATTGTTCCTTGACAATAATAATATTTCCTTATTAATCTTCATATTTAATTGTCTAAATAAATCAACCATTCATTGAAAATTTCTCGCGCTAGCCATACCTTTTTATTGTACTCCCACTGAACGCCTACCTGGATGTTGGATCCACTGGTCGGAAGCAGTGTGACTTTTTTAAAAATTTACTCTATTACTTTGGCCACAAATCGCTTTGTATTTAATGTCATGTCGAGTCCGAAATTTTCTGAGCCATCCATTCAATACTTTAAACTGAGACTTTCCGTGTTTTGCAGCCAATTCTTTTGCTTTTTCTTGTATAATTTGAGCACGACTAAACCAATCTAAGCTATCGCGAAAAGCGATTTGGTTTAGATCGTATTAGACCGATGCATTCTTGAAAATAATTTGGTACAAATCTTACGCTGGTTAGGTCTTAAATACTATTTTTGAGCAATTTTCTTTGTCCGTGTCCTCAATCTAGAGCGTCTCTTAAAAAGAGGTTTCAAAAGCATTGCTTTCAAATCGACGTGGTTTTTTTTTTTTTTTTTAAAACAATTTATGTTTTTTAAACTTTTTTTCTTTATTGTATACAGTAGGAGTTTATTAAGGTGGCGAAATCTCTGTAATTAAAATAAATTTTTAAGGGTCAAGAACAGAGTGACGACTGAGAGTCGTCAGTATTTAGTGCTTACGTCATCAATATTCGATTTTAAGACCATTTCCAATATTTTTTTTCTCGATATATCGTGAGCGGAAATCGATAGAGGTGGTGTTTACGTCCCATAATTAGTTGAAACCTAAATTTCGAATTTTTTGCGCTTAAGCCTTTTTCAAAAAACGACGTCGAGATATACTCTTGTGCTGGTACATTTAAAGTTGCCCTATAAATAGAGGTACCTCTTAAACAGAGAGGCCCTTATATAGAGGTTTCTGTGTACATATAATTAAAAAACAAAACAATAAACCCAACTTGCCATAAGCTTATCGTCCAATGCAGTTTATTTTGGACCTTAAGAAACAGTAACTATTTTTTTTTAAATATATCGTAATGGAATCATTACGATATATTTAAAAAAAAAAAGTTACTATTTCTTAAGGTCCAAAATAAACTGCATTGGACGATAAGCTTATGACAAGTTGGGTTATTTTTTTTTTTTAATTATATATACATTGAAACCTCTTGATAAGGGCCTGTCTGTTGATTATCTTTATGTAAAATTCTTATAAATAAGAAACCTTAAAAAAAAAATTTACACTCCTTTCTGATAACACAGAACATTTAATTCAAAACTATCAGACAGTTCTTCGACCCGAAGGAACAATCGAGGATGTGGTTCAGGAAATTCCAGGGGCACTCCTGTCCTGTCACCAACAGGATCAAGGCCGAGTTCCCGAGTTCCTAAATGATCACGGGAATTGGAATAACTTTTCACGCTTTATTTCGCCATTTTTATAGACATGTATTTATTTAGTGATATTTACGTCAATATTCACGTAACATAATCTTGATTAAAATTATATATTTTTAGAAATATTTTCAGATCGACACACGAGGAAATATGGAAAATCGTTGATTCTATTTTTGTGCAGTTTTTTTTTTTTTTTTTTATTTAAAATTCTTTTGGTTTATTATTTTCAATAATGAACCTTCGTAATCGACCCAGAAAAAAAAAATTTACCCTCCCCTTCTCCCTCTCAAAATATAGGAAAAATGATAGGAATAACAATAACGCAATTAAATTAATTAATTTATGTCAGTTTATTAAAGTACTAATCTATAATGGTCAGAAACAATCTCTTGTACGAGAGGGTGTTCGCTTCGTGATGGTGTTCATTTTTTAGAGAGTCTTCTTTGGTGAAGATAAATCAGGACTACAGTTGTTAGCACTGAGAGGGGGATCATCTTCCAACTTGCTTTTGTCCGTTCCCACTGCATGAATGGTTTTTTTTTTTTCACTTTTTGAATAGAAGTATACTTATAGATATAATTAACTTATGGACATGACAACTAGAGAGTATGGATTAGACTTAACGGCTAAAATCCCGGTATAAAACTAATTATAGGTGCATAGATGGAATACGCCACTTGTAATCATTCAGTATGCCAAGTTTAGCGCATGCGCCTTGGTTTATTCACTTACTGCAGAAAAAATCTATTGGTTTATCATCTTCAATAATAGACTTTTGTAATCGACCAAGAATTTTTTTTTTTACATCCTTCCCCCCCCCCTCCCCTCAAAATAGATTTTTGCATTTCAAGATACGTAGAATCCAAATATCGAATACAAAAAAATCCGTCCGTCCGCCGTACGCCTTCCAGAACTTTTCTCCGAGACCATAGAACCGATTTTATTGAGATTCGGCAACCTTACCCCAGAATGATCCTCCAAATTCTGCATTACCATCCGTCTGTTTGTTTCAAAATGGCGGCCGATTTTATAACTTGGCCATTTATAAAGATAGAGGGGAAATGTAAGGTGTTTTGGAATCACCATACCAAGGCATTAAAAAAAAATCTATATAAATGCTCCTGGTTTATTATTTTCAATAACTAGTCTTTTTAATCGAGCAAGAAACTTGTTTTTTTTTTACCGCTCCTCCCCCTCAAAATTTCAGGTTTTACGTTTCAAGATACGTAGACTCCAAATATCGAATAAAAAAAAATCCGCCCGTCGCCGGGTAAAAATCAGGTCAGAAAATAATATGCCTTACAGGCCTTTCTTGATTCGGAGCGGTATGAGTTCGATTCTCAACTGGCTCAGTTCATATTTATTATTTATTTTGCACTCCTACTTCCCGGACTGGCAATAACAGTACCAGTACTGTAAGATAAAGCAAACCTGAGATAAGCTTCCGAAGAAGTTACGTAGTGGATGAGACAATGAGGCAATAGTTGACTAATTGAGACTAGGTAGCCGGTGACGTCAGCTAGAGCTCCCCCCCCCCCATTTCTTATCAAATTGAGCTTTTAGCCGTTGAGTCCACGACTGTTAGCAGCCGGCGCCTGGAGATAAGAAGGCTGGGCCTGGAACCTAATGTAATGGCCACCTCAGCTCACTATCCTTCCTTACCTCTTTTAACTCTTGTTCCCTTTTCAATTCTTCCGTTCCAGGTTTTGTTCTGTTTGGTTCCCGATGGCTAAGTAATGGACTTCCAGCTATCTAATCCTCAAATAGTCCTTTGTAAAGGTCGAATAATAAATTCATTGGCTCAAGGACTCACTCTTTCTCTCTCTACCTTATTGGACTGTCTCCTCCTTCGCTTAGTATTAGTGTCTTAATGAAGGCGGGGGATACTGCTCGTATCAAAACCCGTGCCATTGATAACAGTTCCGAACGAAAATAGGTATAGTCACTGCCAAAAGTCTATATCATTTTGATTTATTATTTTCAATAATGAATCTTTGTAATCGACCAAGAAATTTTTTTTTATCCCCCTCCCCCTCAAAATTTGAGATTTTACCTTTTCAAGATAGGTAGAATTCAAATATCGATTTTTTTAAAAAAAACGTCCGTCCACCGCCCGCGGCTTTTTTGCGAGACTACCGATTTTCTTGAGATTTGACAACAAAGTCACTGGTCACCCTAGAATGATCCTCGGAACTCGACATCATCCGTCGTTTCATTTGAAAATGGCGCCCAATTTGCAGTTTTATGAGCTCACAACTTTGCTATTTATATTGAAAGAGGGAAAATGTAAAGTGTTTTGGAATCAGCATAACAAGGGATTAAAAAAAAAAATCCATATAATTGCTTTTGGTTTATCATTTTCAATAATGAAACTTAGTAATCGGCCAATAAAAAAAAAAATTTACCACTTCCCTTCAAAATTTGAGATTTTCCGTTTCATGATATGCAGAATCAAAATACCGAATTAAAAAAACCGTCCGTCCGCCGTCCGCTGCTTTTTTGCGAGACTACTTTACCGATTTTCTTGAGATTTGACAGCAAAGTCACTGGTCACACTAGAATGATCCTCGGAACTCGACACTACCCGTCGTTTCGTTTCAAAATGGCGCCAAATTTGCAGTTTTATGACCTCTTAACTTGGCCATTTATATAGATACAGGGAAAATGTAAAGTGTTTTGGAATCAGCATAACAAGGGATTAAAGAAAAAAAATCTATATAAATGCTTTTGGTTTATCATTGTCAATAATGAACCTTTGTAATCGATAAA
Source organism: Rhaphigaster nebulosa (assembly GCA_948150685.1). NCBI lineage: Eukaryota > Metazoa > Arthropoda > Insecta > Hemiptera > Pentatomidae > Rhaphigaster > Rhaphigaster nebulosa. Next base: position 128,063,607 of record OX411311.1, on the reverse strand, counting down.
GAAAATAAAATTGAGGTTCTACATATCAAGATACAAATATCGAATAAAAAAAAAAATCCATCCGTCCAAAGGTTTTTATTGAGTTGAAGCGACAGTTTATAAAATTTCCAACAAAATAAAAAAATCATCGAAATCGAAGCAGTATAAGTAGAGATATAGCGTATTGAACATTGTATACTAATTTTCCGGCGCTCGTTACACTTTGCGCTCCTTTTTCATTTCTTCCTATCCTGCGTCTCCAATCCAGCTTCCTCGGATCGCTCTCAAGTTCATTTTTCCTTCTACCACTGATCCATCCTCCTCCACTTTTACCAGCTTCTCTGACTTTCCTTTTCCCTCTGATGTGTTCCTCCAACGTTTTCCTCTGTATTCTTTGACCGTCTATTCTGACCACATGTCCTGGTCATCTTAGCCTACTTGCTATAAGGAAAGTCTTGTGAAAGGACACGCCAGATATTTTTGAAATATAACTATTTGGAAATAATAAACCATAGTGTAATAATTTGCAGCTTTCTTTGTACTCTTTTTCCATTACAAGTTATTAGAATTAGTAAGAATTATTCCGAGAAGTTTGAGATTCTTTCATATGTAGCCAAAGTAGATCATGATTTTAAAACTAACCTTACCCTACCAGTAGCGGACCCAGGATTTAACTTTAGAGGCTATCACTGGTCTGTGGTATTGTAATCGCGAAAATTTTCGGTTTTCATAATTCAACAGAAATATCCATTTTGACCATCCTTGAATCCATTTTGACCATCCTTGAATCCATTTTGACTAGTTTCGTCCTGACGTCTATGTACGTTCGTTCGTATTTCGCATAGTTCAAAAACGGTTAGCCGTAGAAAGTTTAAATTTTGTATTTGAGATTTTTTTATCAGCTAGTTTTGAATCTCCCTTTTTGGCCACTCCATTATTACCGGAAGTGGTACTTTAGTTGAAGATCATAATAGATTTTAATCGAAAATTATATTCAAACGTAATGAAAAACTTTTAAAATTTGAAATAAAAAACTCATATATTAATATAAATAATATAAAAGATTTTGGGGAAAATTGGCAAACCGGAAGTGGTGCTTTAGTTGAAGGTCATAATAGATTTTCATAAAACATTATATTAAAATATTATGTAAAACATCTCAAATTTGGTGCATTAGATTTTTGTATCAATATAAATAATATACTAGATTTTGATTAAAATTAGCAAACCGGAAGTGTTAGTTTAGTTGAGAATCTTAATAGATTTTAATCGAAAATTATATTAAAATATAATGCTAAACTTCTTAAATTTGGAATAAAAGACTTATATATTAATGTAAATAATAATCTAGATTTTAGCTAAAATTGGCTGACCGGAAGTGATACTTTACTTGAAGATCATAATAGATTTTCATAAAAATTATATTAAAATTTAATGCAAACATTTTTAAATTTGGTATATTAGACTTTTGTATCAATATAAATAATATAATAGATTATGATTACAATTGGATAGCTGGAAACAGTACTTTATCTGAAACTGTTTTTATTTTTTTTACAAATGGACATTTGGTTTAAATTGACCAATGCAAAAGAAAATTGTTCGAAATCTCAAACTGAAATATTTTATATTAATTAATTAATATATTAAAAGATTTATTATTATTGATTGGCTGGTAGTTTGTAATCTGTCATTAGTAGTAGTTAATATTAAAACAATACTTAGTGATTAATAATATCAGGTTGCCGACTGGTTACCTTTCAATAGCCTGGTTACCTGTCTCCCGATGCCCTGTTGTCCTCCAACAGGTGAGATAAAAGAACATAGCTCGTCTAGACGACCCATTAAGATATATCTTGGGGCCCCGCTTCCTCTCTCAGCAAAAACTATTCTTCTTCTGCACTCTGTCTTCTTCGCCAGTTTGATACTGCATTAAAGTATGGGAAGTCGATTCCTAAAGAGAGAATGTATAAAGATGTCCTATTTTTCTCACGGCCTTTAAAAATATTAAAACCTTCGTTATGAATCTCTATTGCTATTTTCTTGGGAAGATAAAGTCGTAAAATTTTCAAACAGGTTCAAAATATTATTGCCATTTGAAGAGAATATTATTTACTAGTATACCTGAACGAGAACTCTCGCATTAGATACTAATACATTAGAAGTATAAGCGATATTAGGGAAACATATTTATTCCTATTAACAATATAATATTACCAAAAAAGTTTAGTTAACATACAGTTTTGGTGAATCTATATAGTTTGTAATGAGTATGTTGAAGTTACAGTTCATACTTAATAAGTAATTAGCTTACCCTAGTGGAAAATATCTCTTCAATTTAGCAGTTAGGCAATTAGATTCAGCTATACCATTTTCTATGTTTAGTATTCATATTTAACAGTGCCCTTTAGGGTTGGACATGGGAAACTACATATAATTTCCCAATCATTAAAAGTGTTTGTTAAAAGACTCATATTGGAGTAAAGTTACCATGACAACGACAACGATGGCAAAGATGGCATAGGGATATTAACATTAAACGATCGATTAATGATCGATTTTTCATTTTTTTTTTTATTATAGCATATTACTATGGTTACTGTTGTTAAAGTGAATTGTAATTTATTGTTTTGTTTTTTCATTTTGTGTTAACTACTAAATTTTTATTTATCTATATTTTATTTTTTTTTATTATTATTATTAATTTTGTTTAAACTAATATTATTATATATCGACGCCGTTTTTTGAAAAAGTCATAAGTGCCATTTAGCAAACTTTACAGGAAACACATGAAACGATTTTTCTCCAAATAACAATATATATATTTATTTAATTTTATTCTATATCGTGTAGAGTAGGAGTTTATTTACCTTAAAAAACCTTTATAATTGCAATATATTTATATTGTATATACAAAGATATATATACAAAGATGGCATAAAGCCTGTGCGGACCTATACCTTGCGTTATCTCGAAAAAGGTGGGTTTTGAGCTTTAAAACGCTGGACCAATATCCAATTCCTTTGGAACGTATTTGGTCTTCATGTCCGCGTCAAAATCTTTAAAACCCAACTCATCCCGTCTCGATCCGCCGACTCTCGGTCTTGAAAGCTTTGAAACCTTCCAGTTTTTTCATCACTTTTATTTAAGCCCTAGTAAGAATTGAAATTAGGATTCGTCACATCTCCGTGAAATTCCCTTTCTTTTGATACCTCACTCGTCAAAATCCATCCCTCCTGAGAGCCGAAAAAGGGATCTATACTACCGTAATAATATATAGATAGTAGTGATAGTGATTTTCTCATGCATTTCATTATTGTTATAAAACCTGACCTTTAGCAGACTGCAGGGTATACTTTATATATGTCGAGACCAATTTTTTTTACCATTAACGTTGTTCTAAATATTGCTTGTACCCCACCCCCCAAAAAAAAAAAAAAAAAAAAAAAGACGGTTCTAACGATTTCGATGAAACTTGCCTGAAGTCTTCTTCTTATTTTATTTTATTATTATTTTTAGTATTATTATTATTTGGTGATGAAGCCTTACTTTTTAATGTAAATAATCGTAATATTTATCTATTATTTTATTTTATTATATTATGTACTATTTGTGCTGAGACCCCCGCTGACGGTTTTCCAAAGCCGCTTTGATATTATGTTTGTATTTTTTTTTTTTTGTAATATGTAATAAATTAAATAAAATAAAAAACAATACAAAAAAAAAACTCTTCTCCTTAAAGGCTTTTAACTTTTCTTATATACAACGTTCCCGAGAAAGAATAGAAAAAAAAGTAATGTTATTTTGCGCAGATATCGAAAAGTATGGATACTTATACATAATGATTTGAAATGTAATCAAATTCTCTACAGAACCAAAAATAAAAATAAACCTCCAAATCATATCAGTAATATCAAAGATAAGGCATATTGGACTTTGCTGTACAGTTGAAATTTGCACCCAAAGCGGCAAGGAAAGTCGTCTTACCCATTACCATATATTCCATATATAAACATATTACTTAAGTAAATCATAATAATACTAGTTGAGCTTGAAATATTATTAATTAAAAACAAAATGTACTCTTCTTTTCTGCGAAAGTTTGAATAATAGAGTCAGTATTCAATGTTCTTCCTAACCTAGATTTAACAGAAACTTTCTATTATTTTTAAACTATAAACAATATACATATTTATAATGTATAAAGTACGTGATGTTATTTATTTATTTTTTTTTATTTGCATATATTTGTTGAATAAAATTTTTGACTTTATAGATTTGTTTATTCAACTCTTAACAGGCCTCTCTTCCCTGATGGCGGGCCAGAGTCCATCGTTCCACTCCATTAATTTTACACACTTAAGGTCGGATTTTGCAGTGGCGTGATGGAGTTTAGGACCGATGGAATTCCAGCCGTCATTTCACTCCAAAAAATCGACTTAGAATTTCGCACTCACGGTCATTCCATGTTCCATTTGGCGTGGAGCATTTGGAGTGGGATGGTTCTTTTTTAAAGCTGTTGGAAAATCAAAATCTTACTCAACAGACATTTTAATTAACTATCAATAAATGACGACTTTATATTAAATTAATCTAAAGTAACTTTTTTATTTTAGAATTTCTGGCATTTAAAAAAAAAAAAATATTGCACTATATAAAAGCGAATAATACTTAAACGATCCTTGTCTTAAACGATGTTTAAAAAAAAAAACACAACAAGAAATGGGTTTTAAGTTAGCTAGAAGAGACACTCAAGTTCTTAAGAGTTTAAAGATAAGATAAGAACCTGATGGAATTTCTCTCATTTCAAAAAGCTTTCAATAGGCGTCGAAACTCGATCATATAACTCTGGAATCAGTTAATTTTGGCTATCATCAGGATTACAAAAACGTGAGTTTTTGTTTTTGTTTTTTATATTGATTTTTTTTTTTTTGTTATTTTTATATAACTACAAATAGTTCGAGATGACATGCTATCCTTTTGAGATTTATCGCCGACTTCTCTCGAAAACAGAGATTAATCCGTTTTTCCCATTCTGGTTTATCTGAAGGCATTTTGGGGCCGAAATTGATGAGGGTCTTTTAAGTAAGTATTCCAAAAGCTGTCAAAGAGGCTATCTCCAACAGGGCCATTAACATAGCTCACGCTCGGCCTTTTAGCAGTTGCTCGGGGAATTAAAAATCACTGTGTTATTGTTTCCTGGACCCTTTGTACGATTGCTTGAGCACAGCTTGATTTTATTCATTTATTTTTTTCTTCCTAATGTTTAAAACGTTATAGTCCGAGAGGCGACGTGCAAAAACTTATATATATATATATATATATATATATATATATATATATATATATATATATATATATATATATATAAAGTTTTAATTCTTATGGACTTGATAATAATAACAGTAATAATAATGAAGGGCTGAGTGAACCCGAAAGTTCGATGCCAATGCTACCTATCGGCGCCCATATACTGGTCTATAAGCTAGCACCGAAGGCGTGCGCAGCATCCTTTATTAGAGAGTTTCCAAACCATAGTATTGAGGGGTCCTTCCATACTCCAGTCGGGTGTGGCGTCCGGGTATATTCTTTACTCACCTGGAACCTATGTCATAATAAATTACAAAAGTACAAGTATAAGTGCTAAAAATATTAGTGGAAAGATTTTTTTTTTAGAGGTTACAGGTAACTTATCGTCTTTAGATAATACTCTTAATAATTTTATTCAATTTTTTTTTTAATTTATTATTTTTACTATACCAAATACTATAATAATATTTTATTGTTCCTGAGAATAGCCTGTATCAATGTTAAAACCGACTATTTTTAAATAAGGAGCTCGAAGGACCTATATCTTCGCCAAAGCTAGTATTAATTTAAGAGCGTTACAATATATAAATTGTATTTATATATTATAGTTATATTAAAAAACAGTAAATTAAAAAAAATTAATAAAGTTATTATTATCTAATAACGATAAGTAATTTGTAACCTCTCAACACGAACCTCTCCACTTGTACTTTTCTCACTTGTGCTTTTACTTTATTAAATATATTAAAATTTATAAATTTTAATCAATTTATTAAAATGTGAAACAATATGCTGTCTACAACGTATTTTCCATGTCTGCACTCTTGGGCTACCAAAGATTTAATACTAATTAGCAGGTGCCTTTGCACCTTTGGCACCCTCCGTGCGCATGACTATGGCTAGATGTTTTAATGAATTGGTCCACTTCTGCGTTAAAGTTGAGAATGGTGTCATTTTTTGCGTATATTACGAATATGATGATCCGGAAATCGAAATCGGTAACTTATTTGTGGTTTTGATCAGAATAAACTGTAAAAAAGACATTTTTTTTTAGATTTTTTTCAGGACATCTGCATTTTATCAAAACAAATTTCAAACAAAATTTGTATAGCTCAAGATTACCTAAAAAAAAATTAAGTTGCATTTCAAGCTAAAACTAAGAGCGTTAAACCTTTGAAATTTTCGGTTTTTCAAGAAATAATTGTGCTGTAAATGGGTTTTATTTTTTCGAGAAATATGCATTTTCAAATTTCTAACAAAAGTTATTCAGCTCTAGTCTACAAAAAAGGTTATATTTAAATTTTAAGCTAAACCTAACGATAACCGCTCTACGGAGAGAAATCTAAAAAATGACATCATGCTCGACTTTACCACTGATACGAGCCAACTATACATCGCAGGTTTTCCACTATAATGTATATTAAATTACATAAATGTTATTTTAATATTAATATTTTAATTAATAAAGCCATTCACCTAGTTATGACCACCAAAAAGTGTAATGCTATTATTATTTGAATTCGTCAATAAAGTACCAAAATGGCTAAATTCGTATAATTTTGAGGGAGAAAATGTCCAGCTTTTAGATAATCTCTCTAAAGAAACGGCTAAAGTTGATAATGTTCTAGAGTCCGAAAAATTTTCAAAATTACTTTCCATGACATTAATCTAGTAACTGGAGTATTGATAACGAAATTTCTATAGCCTCTCGTCTATACCAGCAGAAAGCTACAAGGATTAACCTTATGTTTAAAATTCAAAACATACTGGCCTGTATTTCTACCTCAGCCCCCTTCGAAGGGTCGAATTAAAACCCTTGGAATGGACTGCCCTTCCAGTTAATTGCCCGAGGGAACGGGGCAGCCAATGGGACTCCTCCCTTCTTGGGGGAGGGGAAGGGGGTTCATTAGTGAATATAAAATTTAAATGAAGATCTTCTTGGTTTATTTAGTATCAACCCCTCCCCTCCCCCCACTTCGTTAGTAGGCTGTGCCACTCGATGACCGAGATAAATTCCAGATCCTTCAAGGTAGCTGATCCTTCAATAATATTAATATTGTCTTGATTTTAATCAAATCAGCATAATTTATTAATATAAAAGAGCGAAAACTCAAAAAAGAGACTTATACCTAAATTAATTGCTAGGATCGAAATGGAAGATGTCAAACTCAAAACCTTTAGTCCCTAAAATACCAGTAAACAATTAACCGATCAACGCAGATAGGCGTATTTGGGCCTTAAAACCGGATAAAAATCCGTATCAGAAATTTTGTGAAAAACTCCAATATTCTTCAAGGTTGATAATTGGCTCATCAGACAGTAGCCGAATAACTCTCCCCCACTCTTGCCGTTTATTGTAAATTTGTGAGAATTATTATTTGTTTTCCAAATTAAATTGCGTGTTTTCTTGTGCTTAGTTTACATTAAAACACCGTTTTAGAGATTTACTTTTAACATTGCTCGTTTACGAACTATGTTTATGATGACTGTTAAGGTAATTATATTTTGTTTACCGGATAAAGGTGTTTTTGTTTATGTGTGTAAAATTACGAATAATAATATCCTATATTTAATACAATTTTATAAAAAAAAACAACATAAAATTCAATAATAATAATAACAATACGGCTATGAGAACCACAGGGTTCGATGCCGACACCTCACAAAATCATAGACTATAATATCTCCTTCCTTTGAACTCCTACGGAACCCAAATCTGCAAAATCAGGCCTAAACCTATAATCTACGTTTCGGTCAACTCCCAGTACATTTATTTGTTCCATTGGTGGCTTTTATAAAAACAACCAGTTAAACAAACCAGTGTGTCTAGAAAATAGTTGGTTTTATTTTTTAAAAAGTACATTGAAAATAGTTTTATTTCATTGGGATTTGTCGCCCGTTATTGACTATGCATTGCCGAAGAAGTTTCCGTTTTCCAAATTTTCCAACACCGTTCGAGTCATTTCTGTTGGAATAAATGACAGATTTCGAGAGGGCACTTTAGACGATTTTTGACTTCGGGGTAATTTCTGGTGAAATAGAATTGATTAGTATTGATATCAGAGAAGAAAAATCATATGGTGATACATCTGTTGACAGTGTCTGCCACACCCAATCACCTTTCAAAAAGATCAGTCTGTCGCTTCCCTCAAAACTTCAAGCGAACGTTGAGATGTGCGAGGCGTTTCCCTAACTGAGGGCGTGGGATAGTCTCCAGCATGCGCACGTAAAGGTTCACAGTTACCGTTGCATCCCTCTCCTCATATAAAAGTAAGAACCGATAACACCGAGGTCAAAAGCAACCCTTCCGAAATGTGTTAGTTTCCGCTGGATCGAAAAATTATCGAAAATTTTCGGAACGGCTTCGGCTGTCTGAAGTCAATAACGGCTGGCATTTAGAAGATGTAATTTTAAAAACTCTGAAATGAAAACTGTTTTCGATGTATTTAACGCAATTAAAACCAGTTTTTTTTTCTAGAGGCATTGGTTTGTTTTTTACAGCCCTTCAAAATGTGTCAACTGTTTCTGTCCCACACTTTATTTGGCTTCGTTAAGTTAGTAAGGATTATAAATTAATGCGACTATTATGCCGAGGGAACTCTACTTTCACCATTCTCAATGCACCACCATTCCATCGAAGACAATAGCCAAGGATGTGGATGTAATCGACGAGAGGTATTGAAGAAGAGGAGGATGAAGAAGAAGAAGAGTTAAGTGAATTGGAGCCCCCCCCCCACACTAATTCTATTAGCAGCGGCCTGGCCCTATTCCATTATAGTCCTGTGTTCTCCCAACATGGCTCCACGGACAGTCCTGTCGTTCTGTACAATCTTGTGGAGTGTAGGGTGGAAAACTTCTCTCCTTTTATGTCTTTTAATACATATTATTTTTTTTATATAAGTACATAATATTTCCTGTGTTCGGTGCTTGCTTGTTTTATCCCCTCTTTGATATTTGCATAATGTATATCGTGTCTCAAATGTATCGACGTCGTTTTTTGAAAAAGGCTTGGGCGCCAAAAATTCGAAATTTAGGCTCGATTTATTATGGGAAATAAAAACCTGCTCTATCTGATTCCCGTTCACGATATATCGGGAAAAAAAAATTGAAAATGGTCTAAAAATCGACTATTGATGACGTTAGCACCATACACTAACGACTCTCAGTCGTCACTCTGGCCTTAACCAGTGCCAGAAGCTTTAAAAATTATAAATGGAGGCCGTAATTATAAAGATTTTGCTACCTTGATAAGCTCATACTATATAAAATAAAGAATAAAATTTAAAAAATATATATTGTTATTGGGGGAAAAATCGTTTCATGTGTTTCCTCTAAAGTTTGCTAAATGGTGTAATGCGCTGTATCTGAATTTTTTGCGACAACTTAACGTTAATACACGCATGTTGATACTAGTGAGTTATGTAGTCCACCATTATACCTAGCTTATGCTATTATTAGGAGGTGCTGCTATCTCTGATTGATGGTGAGAAATACCGAATTTGTCTTCTTATCCCACTCTTCATCTTACAACGCCTTCTCCTATTTATTTTTAAAAAGATTTGAATTGTTTTAAAAATAAAATTATTTTATTTCAATCTTTCATAGTAGAATATATATTTTTTTTTATTCATATATGGAAGGGTGTTTACATCCAAGGAACACACCAGATCCCTTATATGGATATCTTTTCTATGCACGTTTCTATGCAATATTTATAACAGCTTTCTTACAGTGCTTCGATGGTGATACATTGTTAAACGATTGATTAATTTATTTTTTTAAGTACCTCGAGATCAATGGCTGGTACAGATAGTTTAATATTTTAATTAGTAGCACTTAATTAGTGTTAGATAGATATTCGATTATACCTAATGGCTATTAGTGGTGTTAAAAATTCAATGTATTTTGATAGTCGTGTTCTACATAGGCATGGTGCATTATGTTTGTACTACAGCTATATGGATCTGGATAGATTTCGACATTCCAAGCTCGAAAATAAGCATCAAATCATCTTATCACTTTTATTTTTTTATTTGTATATATATATATATATATATATATATATATATTATTTTTTTTTTCGATTGGCACTATAGACCATGGAGATCTTTGTCCGCGCGATCTGGTATTCATACAGGCATGCATCGCTTGCGGGAGAACAGACAGCCTGGAGGGGGTCACCCAACCTCACGTTGCTACGAACCACGGTTTCCATGGTGCAGCGGCAGGCAATCCATAGCTCTATAACCGGTCCCTTTGGGGCAAATTCGGCAGTGTCCTTCCCACCGATTCACTCTGGTTCAAGGACAGTGACAAACCGGCCAAGATCCACGGATTATGGCTGTTCGGTACCATCAGGCGCACGAGGATCTATATTTCTTTCTCCGGAGCAGACCGTCCATGGACCGAACCTCCGGGCGGCCATTTTATGTCCTGGAAGACCACTCCGCGATTCTCAATTTAGGTACCCGGGGTAGGGTCTATGTTTTCCCTTTACTTTTGTTCTATATATGTGCACGTTCAAATTTTGATATTGGATTGGTTCCATAATTTTTCCAATTATATTGAAGTTGTAAACTAGATTAGGAAAGAGTTGATTGATAACTGTAAAAGAAAACTGTGAAGAAATGAGAATATAGTTGAATAGATTAAAATAAACAAAAGATAGAAAAAAAAAATGTAATGGAATCGAATAAACATTAAAATACTATGAATTATGTAGATGTATGATTAAATGATAAAACGGAAAAGGATCATACGGAAGGGAAAGAAAAGAACTTTAAAATGTATATATATATATATATATATATATATATATATATATATATATATATGTGTGTGTGTGTGTGTGTGTGTGTGTGTGTGTGTGTGTGTGTGTGTGTGTGTGTGTGTGTGTGTGTGTGTGTGTGTGTGTATTGTAGCAACCCAATGAATTTGGGCAGCATTGATGTTCAATAAATCATTTCTCTCTTCTATCCTTCCTGTTACCTAGTGATCTAAAACGCTTATTAAAAAGAAAATGGCCTAGGAATCCAAGCTAAGCAAATAAGTTTCTTCAATCATGAATATCTGAAGCCAAAAAGTAGAATATCAGATTTGCTTGAAGAACAGTTTTAAGAGGATTCGATGGCTCATTCGATTCGTGATTCTAGTATGTTATTTAAGATTGATATTTTATTCAGACATCGATAGTAAGTTCCAGATTTAGATCGATTAGAGACAAACGATGCTAGAGCACTATCACTATTGGCGGACGGACTAACCAATCAGATCCGCGCTAACAGCTACAACGGTACAGCTAATTGGCTTTCCCTGCTCTCGATCAATTGTACAAACAGTCCCCTCTTGGGAGCCCTGAATTATTGAGTCGTACTGCAAGGGTTCCCTCCGTTAATTATCAGGGGATCCGTGTGTAGAAGTGGACAGCCCTGCTGACAGACTTTCAGCGGATCTGCTGGAGTACGGATAGTGTACGGTCAATAGTACTCAGTCTTATATTGTATACAATTAACTAGAAGTGGGCAGCAGTGGCGTAGCCAAAGGGGGCGTCCAGAGGGTCCGGAACCCTCCGTCCTCCCGAAATTACAAAATACTTTTACTTATTCTTATCTGCAAACAAAAATTGTATAAACCTATTTGAATATTATTTTATTATTAATATACCAAGGCATAGAATATATTATATGTATAAAGGGTATGTATTTACATCCTTGGTTGGGGTTGATTTGTTTAAAGTAGATCCTTGGATGGGCCCCCGTCTCCTGAAACGAAATCCCGGGTTCACTATTGGTGGTAGACTCTCAACCCTGATTACAGACTCTCAGATCAGACGATCTACTAGAGTACGGATATGGTACGATTAATAGTACTCAAGTCTTATATTGTCTACTATTAACAAGAAGAATTGAATCAATCATTTCAAAAATCACTTAAGTCAGAGTTAGAATTTTATAGGAATCAAGAAAAAATATATAATTCACTAGTATACGAATTTTCAAGGACTTTTTTTTAACGCTAAATATAGTGTTTGGACATAAAAAAAGATTAAAATATTAAATAATCTTTAGAATTTATGAATAATAAGTTTTTTTAAGGTAATTGTGAACACAAATTCTTTTTTATTATTTTTTTTTTAATTTATTATATCAGGTCCAACGGTTCGAAATATGAAACTCGTGAAAAATTGGACAGGTTAGCTTTTTCGATCATATTCGCTTTAAAATTATTTTTTAATTCAGCTAAAATAAGTTAAATTATTTCATTACTTGAATATTCTAATGGAATATTTATTCTGTTACAAAGTTCTGAGTTTTCTTTGTTGCAAAATATCTTCTTTTTAATTATTGCCTTAGCTTACGAGGTAAAGAATGTAGCCTCGTATCTGGTAAAGAAAGTACCCTTTGTACATATTGTAAATTTAAATATAAACTAAGGTTTTGGAATTTAAATTAGATTCCATATATAAAATGTAGCGTGCTGAATTATCCCCAAACCTGGCAAGTGTAACAAATTAGTAGGGATTGATAAATTATTTGCCACTTCTATAAATTTGTTTTATTGAAAACTAGTTTCAAATGTTATTAATTCATCATCAATTCTACAAACACACAAAGAATTAAAAAAAAAAAAAGCAATTCAAAATCTAGTTTGATATTACTATACATATTAACTTAGATGTAATATAAATCAGTATTACAAAACATTTATGAATTATGAATTTAATTAAGACAAGGAATCAAATGTATGTTGGTACTCACCAAGGTTTAAATGGATTATATCGAATGAAAGTTTGTACTGGTTTCTTCTAGCACTGAACTAACAATGAATGAAAGATGGGTAGGATGTTTATAGGTAAACGGTTACCTATTTATCAATCCCTAATTAGATTGATCCTTCTATATCATCATGCGGATGTCAACTAACAAATTATTGATCAGGTGTACGTTAAGAGAGGTTTCACTGCAGGTACTTTCTGCTTTTATTGCGTATTATATCTGCAATGTACTTTAAACCTTTGATGATGGGACCTTCGTTAAATGTTATATCCCGTTTTCAGTCCGTTCTGGATATTAATTATCGATCTGATTTGCATGAATCGAGATTTATTGCTATCGATATAGAGGTAGGAGTGAAGCCGAGAGTTAAATTATTCCTGGTACTATCGCCAGGGCAGCCTATCGCTATTTCACTTCATTAGTGGGACTTATGTACAGCAATCCCTTTTACAATCTTATTAGTGTAATATATGCAGATGGGGACAGGTAGGATATGTAAATGGGTCCGCTTGTAAGTCGGTAATTGTACATATGTCCCTACATTTAGATAATATTCATTAGTTATACTTTAATTAACACGTCGCCTCTCCCCCCCCCCTCTTCCCCTCTCGTCCCTCTACTGCCTTTCCATTCGCTATGACTGACTCGTTACGTGATCCGAATATAATTATCGATAATAATTGAAAGGCAATTTATTGCTAATTTGCGAGACTGGCGATTGGCGCCTTATCTTTCCCCGCGGGAAATGTTAATGATTTATCTACTTCCGATAAGACGGCCTTTTAGATATGGCTCACTTCCTTTTGAGACTTAATTAAGAAGAGAAATGAAAAAGCCGAGGTGTTTATTCATGTCGTGCCTATGTAAAGCAGGGCAAAGCCATATTAAAATACACACAACACATTTCCCAAGTGTTGATTTTACTATCAAGATTTTCTTCTTTTTTTTCTACGCTTAAGAAATTCTCACACCTCTTATAAAAAATAATATATTTTTTCTACTACATAGAGCTACTGGTCTTAATTATTCGTTAATCTAATATGTTTTATTTAAATATTTATGTACTTTTAGGTTCTAGCGTCTGAGGTTTGAAATAACAATATTTTTAGAAATCATAAAATTTATCTAATAGCGGATTCCTTGAGAGAATAAGAAAAGAAAGAAATCTGGAAAAAAAAAAATGTTTTTCTTATTGTACCAAACCAACGATATGAAAAGAGAGTTTATTCAAGAATTGTATGTACAAATTTTTTGAAAATGGCGTAAGCGCCATCTAGCAAATGTTACAGAAAGCAGATGAAACGTTTTTTACCCTAATAACTATACATTATTTAAAATTTAACTCTTTATCGTTTACAGTAGGAGTTTATTAAGATGGCAAAATGTTTATAATTACAATATATTTTAAAGACTTCCAGCACTGGTCGAGGCCAGATTAACGGCTGAGAGTTGTTAGTATTTGGTGCTTACGTCATCAATAGTAGATTTTTAGACCATTTCCAATTTTAATTTCGATATTTCGTGAGTGGGAATCGATAGAGGTGATGTTTAAGTCTCATAATAAATTGAAACTTAAATTTCTAATTTTTGGCGCTAAAGCCTTTTTCAAAAAATGACGTCGACATGAAACGATTTTTCCCCTTTATTATTTTTTAAAAATTTTATTCTTTATTGTATAGATTAGGAGTTTACTAACCTGGCAAAAGCTTTATAATTACAATATATTTTAAAGGATTCTAGCACTGTTTAAGGCCAGAGTGATGACAGAGTATTTGGTTCTTATGCCATCAATAGTAGATTTTTAGACCGTTTCCGATTTTTCGTTTAAGATATCGTGAGTAGGAATCGATAGAGGCGGTGATTATGCCCCAGGATAAATCGATAGAGGCGGTAATTATGCCCCATGATAAATAGATAGAGGCTGTAATTATGCCCCATGATAAATCGATAGAGGCGGTGATTATGCCCCAGGATAAATCGATAGAGGCGGTAATTATGCCCCATGATAAATCGAAACCTAAATTTCGAATTTTTGGCACTTAAGGCATTATGTATAAATAACAAACTAAATGATATCAAATGTTATCAAACTATTCTCAACAAAGTAAAGAATGACTGAATTTTATTTTTTTTACATCAAATAAAACTCTAATAAATAAAATGCCCATGACTCGGATTCGTGGTATAACACAAAATGTCAGTCTGAGTATCAGAAAAAAAAAAACAAAAAAAAAACCCAACAATAAAAACTGATTGAATAGATATATTAGATTTAGTCAATAGATAGATTTTATAACAATCAGTAATTCATGGTGAAATAATTCCCGTTTGTAATTTTTTATCACATTTATGAATGTCCGGTGTTCGAAAAACTCAATCATTTTTTGTGGGAGGTTCAAAAAAAAAATTCTAGTGATGTATTAGTGGAATAATTTCTTCCTTGCATCTCTTTATTCCTATATTGGTATTTATTACATATTTTCACATACTTTTCGGCTACTCCTCATTCTCAACGTGTTTTTTTTTCCCTATACTCCTATTGTCCAAGCATATCCATATTAATTTCGTCTGTTAATAGATACAATTAAATAAACCAGAAAAAAAATTGAGTTTTATATGATTCAAAACCATTTGCTAGCAGTGTGTTGTCTAGGACAATAATGAAAATACATATAGTACAGCTATGGTTTTAAATTATATATAACTCAGTTTTTCTTATTTGTTTCTATTAAGAGAGGAAATTAACATGGATAAATCTAGACAATAGGAGTATAGAGAAAAAAAAGCACCTTGAGAAGGGGTGAGTACCCCGAAAAAAAGCACCTTGAGAAGGGGTGAGTACCCCGAAAAAAAGCACCTTGAGAAGGGGTGAGTACCCCGAAAAAAAGCACCTTGAGAAGGGGTGAGTACCCCGAAAAACGTTGGTTAAAATGTGTAATATATACTGATAAAGGAATATATATATATATATATATATATATATATAAGAATTGTACTATATACATATGTACTATATATGTATAATATTCCACTAATACATCTCTAGAATTTTCCTTCTACAACAAAATTTGTATATTCATGAAATTTTGCCTTGGAGATAAGAAACGAAATATGCAGAATCCGCGAAAATTTCTGAAGGGAATTCCTCTCTGGTGGAATCGAAATGGGGGAGAGGGGATATTCACAAAATAACTTTCACAAATTAAGGCGAGTAAGATATATTTGCTTCTAAGAAAACTTCTACTTTTATTAAGCCTTAATTTCGTCTAGATTTCTTTTGAGATTGGTATAGGGGCTGAGATAAACATTCACAAGTTAAGCGTGATTTAAAAAAATAAAATAAATAAAACTTATAACTATTGGTTTCCCGAAATTCCCCTTATAATGGATATAGTTAAGTCAAACTTAGGGAATTTTTCTAATTTACGATGGTTGAATAGGTTCTTAATTACCTTGAATATTTTTTGAGTGACAACTTCCTATTCAACAAAAAACGTTGCTTACTTAAAATAACACGAAACATAAATTTTCTGCTTTTCGTTGTGGAATCGAACCATGGGTCAATATAAACTTTTTTGTTTCTGTTGAAGTCTAATATGACCTCTTTAAACATTTCTTGTAACTTACGTGACACCCTACGTAGAGTTCAGTCCCAAAATGAGATCTTTTTGTAATTTTTTTATCTAAAATCATGTCGAAGCAGCAGTGGTCTCATTCGATTCAGAAACAAAAATACTGCAACAAACAATGCCTTATTCTACTTAATTTCTGCAAGTTATTTTGTGGATATCCCGCAATATCCCATTTCGATTCCTCTGGGAGGGTTTTCCTCCGAAAATTTGGGCGGACTCTGCAGATTTCGATTCTTACTACCACGACGAAGTTATGACCAAAATTTCATGAATATACAAATTTTGTTGTTTATTTTGTCTATTTTTCCTGTACTAATATTAAAATACTTTTTAGGGATTAATAAATTATTTGCCACTTCTATAAATTTGTTTTTATTAAAAGCTAGTTTCAAATGTTATACATTCATCTTCAGCTCTAAAAACACATAAAATTTCAAAAATCAGCAATTTAACAGTTTGGTATTATTATACTAATTTAATATCTACAGAGTGATTAAGGAAATGAGAAAAGAAAGGCCATTAGCCCTGAAAACAATCAAGAATAAAAATATACTTTAAATATTAAATTAAATATAAATTAGTATTATAAAACATTTATGAATTTAATTAAGGCAAGAGAGTTTCTCGAGTCTCTTAATTTATATTACATTTAATGTAATATGTATAAGTACATCTATTTTAACGACATTTAATTTAATATATATATATATATATATATATATATATATATATATATATATATATATATATATATATATATAATAATACCAAATTGTATTTTAAATAGCTTATTTTTGAATTTTTGTGTTTTTTTAGAACTGAAGATGAATGTAAAACAATCGAAACTATGATTTTAATAAATTGTATAATTACATCAATATTTAAGAAAAAAATACTATTAGATGACTTAATTAATATAAGTACGAATAATATAAAATGAATTGTAAGCAGTTTTTGATTAAGACCTAGATATAGGTTGAAACATAAAGTAAAAATGCGTGTTAATTATAAAAAACTTTTCTTTTATCCATAATTAAAAATCGCATAATTAATTATTTTCTGTGTAGTACGTATCATAAAAGTTATAAATGGATCATTTTTATCATCCAATATTTTAAATTAATTATATTAACATAAATTATTATTTACCTTCATTTATTTTCATATTTCCAAACCTATTTTGGATCTATTTTAGGAATAATCTAATAAATTCGGTCAAACTTACTTATTTATTTTACCAATTTCTAATCCACGGATTTTTTATTATCTTAATTATTATATATTATTAATAATTATATAATGATGAATATTAAAGTATTGTAACAATATAAAATTTATAAATATATATACAATAGAAGTTAATAGTGGACGTAAAGAGATACATGGTGGGGGTAGAGCGGCCATCTTATCCCCTCCTTCCAGTGTGCCACTGGCCTCGAAATGGCTACTCTAAGTAAACTGTCTTTGAAGATTGGTTCATTAACTGATGTTGGAGGAGTTTTAGGGATAAATTATATTATATCTTAAGTTCTGGCATGTTATAGAAACATGTATCGTCGATTTGGTACAAAAATATGATATAATGAAAGAGATGGTCCAGTTGGCGGTCAAGAATGAAATAAAATAGTAGTAACTATTTATTTAATGCCGACGTTTCGACCCACATTGTAAGTCTTCTTCAGGACTAAAAATAAAGATGCAAGGAGTAATGCAGGGGTAGAAAAACATATATATATATATATATATATATATATATATATATATATATATATATATATATATATATATATATATATAAAACACCTAAAATTGAACCAATAGAATGTTAAGAGATGAACATACCCCGATGAAGACTTACAATGTGGGTCGAAACGTCGGCATTAAATAAATAATCATCATTATTTTATTTTATTTTTTAACTGCTACCGGGACCATCCCCGTCATTATTTACAATACGGTCAACTATAAATATACAAAAAATAAAATAAATAAATAAAAAAAACTATATTTTAAAAATTTAAATTTTTTAATTGTTGGCATAAGTCAACATCATAGTATGTCGAGATTTTTGGGAAAAAATATTACAATTATAGTGTCCCTGATAGAAATCAGAGGTCCCATATGGCCAAATATTCCGCTTTCCTGATTCATATAAGTAGAAGACTTTTAAAATGAAGAAGGCATTCAAAATGAAGATGGCAGTGAAATTGAATAAAATTTGGTTGAATGCTGTGATATATACTATTTCCTGTTGAAAATTTTGTTGAAGATCGTCGTATTTCTTCCTTTCTTCAATTTTGAACTAAATTTTTAATATTGATTTAACTTTGTGTAAGTAATATAATATATAGTTCAAACTTTTTTTTTTTTTACATTTTCATCATTAATGTATGTTGTGAAGTTTTAATTTGCCTTTCTGAATATATTTATTAATTATTTTTAGAATTTTTGTATTGTATTACCTCTTTAACAGACTTATGGTTTAGTTTTTCATATTGTTTCTCTTGCATGAAACTGTTCCTATTATTATCTATTTATAATATCGTTATTGTGAAAAGTTAAAATTTCAATTGAGTCCAAGTTCCTTTAACTATCTTCAGTTATAGGTTACATTTATTCAGAGGTCGTAATTTTTAATTTTTTCATTTAATGGAAATTTGCTTTCAATAACAAATTTTGATTAAAACTAGATAGATTTGCAAAAACCTCAATTAAATCCTCTGTGCAGTAATCATTTTTCGAGTTAGGTATCATAGCCTTGTTCCAAAACGAAATGGTTTCTACTTATATAATTATCATTATTCTTCAATAGTGAATCTATTTAAATAAATTCTAAATATTTCGAGTCACATACATACATTTCTTCATTAAGTCAGGTTCGAAAATATTTTTATTTTTAACTTACAAATAAAATTTCGTTCTCGTAATTTGCTGCTCTATAAATTTTGCCGTCTGGGGCAAGTGTCCCTTTGCCCTCTCCCCTAGATCTGGCCCTGCATAAAGTCATTTTACATTTTCATTGGTTATTTTATTATTTAATATAGTCAATTTACAAATAAATAAGCCTTACATGTAGTGAAAGGACAGGACGTTCAAAATTCATGCAACAAAATTAATTAATTAATTCTAAAGAAAAACAGAGTTACGAGTTTACTAGAAGATATCAATGAATTTAACGTATATATTAATTATATGTTTCATTATACAAATGCATATGTTTAAATTTGTAAATAAATAACTTTTTAGATAAATCTAATTTATTTATTAACTAGATAGGATTACAATATATTTTTAGTTGTATCATTTTCTGTTTTTTTCTATACGGCTGTTTGAGCATAACCTTTCTCAGCTGTGTAATTGTTACCTTCCTTTTCCTTCAGTTTGTGTTGAATTGTTCTGGAGGGAGGTACTGTCCTATTTAGTAAGTCTGTTTAGAGTGTTGAAACGAAATGTACTTTCTCGAATCTACATTTATGTAATCATATCTTTTTCTGTCCGTATGATGCCTGAATTGGCGTAACGTTGAATGGTTAATTATTTGCAGTTATTTGAGAGACTTAAGGTTTTCTTTGGGAATCTTTAAAAAATAACAAATCTTAAAAATGTAATTTCGCATAAATGCAGTCCAAATACAGAATATTTCACATGAAATCTCTAAATTGAGACTGTACATTACTCCAATTTGCACAGGTGAGAAAATTTATGTTCAAACTGCTGATTAGCAAAAACAGAAAAACTTGAAAAAACACAACATAAAGTAAAAACAAACAATAAGCCCTTATTTACTTCCTTAAACTTAATATCGTTATTTAAATAAACTTAATATATAATAATATAATATATATAATAAACTTAAATTATATAATAAACTTAAATATAATATAATAAACTTAATATAGTATGATTTTCCATTACATGGCGGTTAAAGTCATTTTATTCTGTGAATATAAGCGCGCTCAAGAAGCGAATAATGACGCTAAAAAAGCAGAAGACATTACTCGGGGTAATTATGGATATTTGATGATGTGTCCTAATGCACACGAGGGTCATTTTCTTATACAACGAATCCTTTTATTTAAATTAGAAATGATAAAAAAAAAAAATGTGAAAGCATAATTTCATTTTCCTTGAAGTAGCAGTTTACTTTCGAAAATGTTGTTCCCTAGGTCATATTACCAGGAGCAATGATTTTATTAATTTTACTTTTTTAGTATTTATTTTAAAATCACTAGATCAGTTAATATTAGGTTGTTACAAAAGTCTTTGTGCATAGAATAAGTTTTATTTAAATTTCAGTATAAAATCTTCAAATTAAAATTGTTCTTTTAAATATAGGCCATCATTGTCAATTACTTTAACCCATCTTTCTACCAGAAGTTGAATTTGGTTGTCTTGATTTTCAAGGCGGAAAACTCCTCACATCCTGATTTTACATTCTTCTTCTTTATGAAGTGCCAGCCTTTTACAAAATGTGCCATTGGCCGTAAAAAACCATAGCCAAACAGTGCAATGTCAGGGCTGTAAGTAGGGTGCGGTAAGATGCTAACACCCTCAATTTCTGAGAATATTTCTTTGACTAAGAGTTAACGATGGGCAGGAGCATTGTCTTGCTGAAACATCACTTTGATATGATTGACCAAAGCAGGGGTCTCCTCTTTTAAAAATCTATATGCTCTTTCGAGTTGTTCACAGTAAAGCTGAGCATCAGAAGACCTGCCATCTGGAACCATAATTCCACCAAACATAAAGCATTACCTTGAAGGCTGTTGTTCCCAGAATTGAACCGCCTGAACCAAAACGCTACTGTATTACGATGCACCACATTTTCACCTTCCACTGCACAAATTTCCTCAGCAGCTGCCTTCGCACTTAATCCTTTTTTCCAGTAGTGCCTCAGAAGACCACGAATGACAATTTTTTCTTCTAGAATTATCAGTGAAATTTATAAAATGGAATGAAATGTAGAGGCAGTTGGTATTCATAATTAAATAAAGGATTTGTCAAAGTAAAAATTGATATATGCATTGTTTACATCAGTGTTGAATAAGGATTCAAATGGAGACTTTAATGTCAGCAATGAATTAATTCACAGACTTTTGTAACAGCCTAGTATATATTGAAAGGAAAACGACAAGAAGGGGAAAGAGATCTCTCATTCAGCTTCTTTTTAAATTTATCCAATTGTTGAAAGTGGTTGTTTCCTCCTGGTCTCTATGTTTCAAGATACTTCTTCTTATCTAATTAAGAACGGTACAATTAAACTACACAAAAGATGCTATTTAAAATTTCTAATACATCTTCGGCTCTACAGCCAAGTCCGAGCCCTGGCCTCCAGAAGAAACTGTCCCCACCGGTCTCTGTCCCTGGCCATCGTCCACCAGCTTGACGCCCCCAGCCGCACCGCGTCCCTTCCAACCTGGCCTAACCATCTTGTCCGGGGTCTTCCTATTTTTCTTTTTCCCACTGGTGCATGGTTCATTATCCTCTTGGGAATACTATCTTCAGCCATCCTTTGTACATGACCAGCCCAACGAAGCCTGCTGATCCGGATAAATTTTACTGCTGAGACATCCTTATACTTTATAGTTTCCGGAGTGCCTTATTCTTCAGGTGCCATTTTCTTTGATGGGCCCAGAAATCCTCCTGAAAATTCTTCCATTTTTCTAATAGAAAATTGAAATAATTTTTACGAAATCATGCCATTCAGCTTTTCTAAAACTGCTAATGATTTATAATAGCCCATTACTATATAGGAGGAGGAATAAAAATCACATGATATAAATCATCTATATACATTTCTTTAATTTTGTATCTTGATTAATTTTAATTAATTTAGTTTACATTAAATTGGTTTTTGAAATTAAGTTTCTAAATTCATTTATTTTAATATATGTAAATGAGTTCTCTTTGTTAAATCAGCTGTTCTTTTAGTATAATGTTCAGTCAGCTGTTGTTCTTCATCCTCCCAACATGTGACCCCAACATGGCGAAGGTCTAGATTTATAAGGCCTGGCTGTACTTCGAGTTGGGCTTGCCCACAAAAATAATCAAACCGACGGATCCTTATCAGTTGAGTTCGGGGCCTTGCCGAAATTTAAATTATTATTGCTTTAATTAGATTACAGCTGTCGACTTCCGCTCGCTACGCTCGCTCGAGATAAACAAACCCCCAACGGGTCCTTTTAATGTAATTCAAATGCAGTTATTTATTTAATGGATACAAATATTATTCAAAATCTTCGCAAATTTATTGGTCGACAGGCTGATTTCCATACTCATGGTCGGTTGATTTGTTTTGATATAGAATTTGTGTTCTATAATTCAGCATGGTTATATTTACCTTTTTTTAGTCCCGGGTTCGAGACAGGCTGTGGCCTATTAATTATTTATTCTGTTACATCAGCAGTGGATAGGCCCAGCCTCTGTAAAATGGGTATCCTTAATTGGAGAAAAACCTGACGGTTGAGCGTGATCTCGTCCGAACCTCACCTTGCACAACCGTTGGCTTAGAAGCAGTACGGCCCCTACCTGAACTTAAGACCATTCATGGATTGTAGTGGCACAGGTTTTTTTTTTTTCTTTTTTTTTTAATTTTAATTCTCTTCGTATTTGTGAATATAATTTCATTATCTTTGATTTTATTCCTCTTACTTTTATAGTACTTATTAAAGTTTGATAATTTATTAATCTAGGAGAAGAGCCTGAATTTATATATTCCTCTAAACAAAAATACTTAATGAAGATCTCATTTTAGAATAAATAAATACAAGTTCTAATACTAGGTTTAAATGATTTACAACCTATAAATTAAATTAAATAATTATAAGAAACACCAAAAATGTTATCAAGAATTCTTAGCATAGATAAACTATAACCTAGTTAAGCTCGTAATATATAATATAATACTATAATATAATACTAGTGAAGTAATTGTATTTTTTATTTCGATTTCAAAGACTAACCTCATTTCGGGCAAACTGGAGTGCGTTCGGTACATTCGATGTACAATCAAGTCTTAAAACTTTAGACCTCCGCCATTTTGGGATAACGATTCTGGAGTAGTACCATATAAAAGTTCACAATATCAGAATTAATAAATTTCTCTTCCCTTTCCGAATTCATCCTTCAAAAACTTGATAGATCAAACAGAGGTCCTCATAAGTTATGTTTATATTCATAAATTCCACTTCCAACTACGTAAGCAGATGAAATTCCATCTTATCGTTCTTGGAACGTCTTTATAAGATTTAAGAAAAAACATCAATATTTCGTTTATCCACAGAGGCTAAAGATGAAAGGCCCCATCGAAGAGGGATTATGGAGGATCGGGCCCCTCTCATATTAGAGCGGGAGAGCGTATCGCCTAGGGCTGAATGAACCCGACAAGTTGATCCCTCTTGGAAGGACTCTATTAAACCCTCTCTTGGAGAAATAGCAATTTTCCTTTTCGACTCCTCGCCCTTTCCTTTATTCAGAAGGACGTTTAGCTCAAGAACCCTTTTTATTTCCTTAAACCCTTGGAGTGGAATAGAAGAGCGAGGACTTATACCCAATATCCCTTTAGGGCGCCATAACCAAATGGGAAGAATAGCCCCCCTAAAAGGCCCTCCACTTTTGGCTTTTCCTGTTCAAATCTGTGTTGTTATTGCTTAGAACATCCGGCCTGAGGGGCTGTGAATACGGAAGTGGAAGTCGAATAGTAAAATACCTCTCCCCTCTTGAGAAACATCTGAAATTAAACAGAATAATATTAAACAAAATAGTAATTTTTATCACTTCGTATTAAACCGTAATATCAAGTATTAATTATTATAATGGTGATAGTATGGTTGACCATATAAATATATGCAGAAAAAACTTGGTTGGGGATTCGGTCAATGAAGATACACACAAAGAAGAATAACTTATTTATTATTCCGACGTTTCGACCTAAGTATTAGGCCATCATCAGGGCTAAGAATAAAACAAGATAACAATGACAACAGTGATTAACTCTAATTAAAGTTGATAAGAATGGCAAATGCTCCAAATGTAACTCCATCGAAGACCCAATACACGTTAAATGCAGCAAAATAAAATACCCTGATATACAAAACCACAACACATTTCTCCAAAAAGTTGCAAATCTGGATGGGAACATTATACAATCTTAATCTCGGTTCATAGAAGAAAGTAGCATAGAATTCTACATTACCCTCTATTAACTTATATGATACTACCGGCTGTATAGGACTTCAATGGAAGTCTTAAGCCAAAAAACGGAAAATAAAAAAAAAAACTGTGACAGAATCAATAACAGTAATAAAAGATAAAAAAAACATTAATACGGGGCAGTATGATAAAAAAAAAAAAATTAAAAAGTATAAAGAAAAATATGTTAATAGATAATGAAATTAAAGAGATTTAAAAATATTTTGAAAGTATAGAATGATAATGAAAAAGATATAATAAAATACATGAAAACTAATAATTGTAATATCTACCAGAGCCCTATTTCATATTAAAGTACACAAGTAAAAGTGGAAAGGTTCGTGTTGAGAGGCTACAAGTTACTTATCGTCATTAGATAATAATAATTCTATTCATTTTTTTTTTTTAATTTACTGTTTTTAATTGTTGTCATATTTCGATATTATAATAATGTTTTAACAATATATATCAACTATATAACATCTTGTACTTTACTTTATAGCCGTACCCTATTTATTTTTTTACATTAAAGTGCCTGAGTACAAGTTTAAGTGAGCCAATGCTTAATACGCGTATGACTTACGCTGTGATATGTTGAAATACGATAACATTTAAAACAATTTTATCAAATAACAGTAAATTAAAAAATAATTGAATTCAATTATTATTATCTAAGTCGATAAGTAATCCGTAACCTCTACAAACAAACATTTCCACTTGTACTTGTACTGTTGCACTTTATTATGAAATAGAACCCAGATTGAAGAATAAGGAGGATAAGAAAGTAGATGAAGATAATGGAGGATATTGGAGTGAGTTTGGTAGACCGTAGATATACTTAAGGTAGAAGTTTGTCGGGAGGGTGTGGTCGAAGATTACCACATTAATAAGTAAGACTTATTTATTTTGTGCCAACGTTTCGGCCTAAGTTTTAGGCCATCATCAGGGCTAAAAGAAAAACCAAAATATTGAAAACGACAGAGGCAGTACCAGTAACAAGAGAGACAGTGATGAGCACTGATGATGGCATAAAACTTCGGCCGAAACGTTAGCACAAAATAAATAAGACTTACTTATCAATGTGATGATCTTTGACCGTACCTCCTTTCCTCCCTCCCCCTTCCCCTCCGATTCTACCTTAAATATATCAAGATAATTATGATAATATAAGTAATTTAAATGATGAAAATTAAAAAATAAAGTATAAATGTTAAGATTAATATAATGTAAGGAGAAAGATGGAAAAAGTTATGATTTCTGTGCAAGATTTATTAAAATACATAGAAAAATGTTTGTAAAATAAAGGAGTAAGATATAGAGTTATGCAAACTTAAAGATGGAGTAATATAATAATAAGTAATTATCATTTTTGGAAAAGAAAAATAAAACAATAAGGATAGGTTATAGGTTAACAATATAGGTTAACAATATAGGTTAAGTCAAGCACCAAGCTTCTCCTACATATTTAGTATTACATCGATTTTATGAATAGTAAATTAAATGGCTTATTGATACTTGACTCGGTGAGAATAAATGAGATGTTTAGAATGTTTCGTGGAAGTCTATAACTTTGATGATGTAGTACATTTAGTAATATATAATAATAATAATAATAATAATAATAAACTCTTTATTTATTCCAGGACAAGTCCCTTAAGAATAACAATTAAAGGCAATGGTAGGTGGGCTTCAGAGCCTTAGATTAGATGATATAGGAACATACGCGTTAACAGATAATTAAAAAAGAAAATTCAATAAATAAATACAAATGAAAAAATAAATAAAAAGTCATAAAGCAATAACTTCTAGGATATGAAATAGGTATTAATACTCTAATTGATTACGTCTTAAAACAAAAACCACACGAATTTCTTATGTTAATAAGATATGGCAAAATTACAAATGAAGGAACATATTTACAAATGTTGATTGAAATAAAAGAAAATCTATTTACAATGTTTTTTGGAACTGGATATGGATAATAAGTGATTGAATAAGCGGTATTTGAAAGTGATAAGAGTATTGGTATATATAGTATTGGTATATTCAAGACAGACTTGCTTAAATTTATTAAAAATATAGACTTCGACTCACTGACCACAGATGGGCAGCGTAGGTGATTTCTTGTTGGCTATACTTCATTTTTATTTATTTTTATTTTTGTTTGTTTGAATTAGTTTTGTTTTTATTTCAATTGAAAACTGGAATTGTATTAAACCACTGAATATGTAAATTTGATAAATCGTACCAATCATGTAGTATGCCTCTAGGGCATGGAGCATGTATAAAATAATAAACGGTCCTTATGTGGGGTTACCATGTAAGGAAAAGATGTAAAAAAAAAAAATATATATATATATATATATATATATATATATATTATATAGCATATATTGTATATTATATTGGAGTAAGTATATATATATAGGATGAGGCAGAAATAACTGACATATTTTAAAAGGATTGTAAAAAAAAACAAATCAATTTCCCTTACATGATATTCTTTATTCCCTTTAAATATTTAAACTGTGTTATAAAAATTAAAAATATATAAACTGTGTTGTTAGCCCGTGAACTTGATCCTTAATGGTGTCAAAGAAGCGAGGATAGCTGTGAACAAGGAGTGGTGACCACAAACCGTGACAACTGACTCGGAAAATATCGCTGACAAAAACTGAACCGCTTCCTTTACAGCGCTGTTGATCCTCTATCATCTTGGTCTTTCGGAGCCTTCAAGATGTGGAGGAGTTTAGAGGTTGAGGTTGTGGTCTCCAGGAGTTGTCATTATCTCCTCTTCGCCGGAGGGAAAGTTTCTCCAGCAAGGTCTTTTATCAGTCCATTAATACGGTGTCGAGTAAAAAAGTGCACTTTTAAAATCGTGATAGACCTCGTAACAGTTCTTTTTTTTTTTTTTGTGGGGAGAATTTTTTTTACATGTTCCCAAACTTAAGAGATTGTTTTATTATTATGAGAAAGAAAAGAATTATGAGCGGCCCAGTGTAAAGTTCTATCGTATCTTGTTAAGTACGGTGGCGCTGTCTGTGGTAAGATAATGCAAAATTATTTACTAACCTTGTTTTTATGAAAAATAAAAACCAAACTTCATTGCAAAATTGTTTGCTTTATTATTTTCAACAATAGACCTTTGCAATCGACCATGAAAAAAATGTTTGTAACCCCCTTCAAAATTTGAGTTTTTACGTTTCAAGATACGTAGAATCCAAATATCGAATAAAAAAAATCCGTCCGTCCGTCCGCCGTACGCCATCCGCGGCTCCAATAATTTCTCCGAGATTATTGGACCGATTTTCTTGAGATTCGGTACCAAAGTCACAGGTCACCCTAGAGTAATCCTCGGAATTCGGCATTACCGTCCTTCTGTTTGTTTCAAAATGGCGGTCGATTAGAGATTTTATAAGCCCATAACTCGGCCATTTATAAAGATAGAGGGTAAAAGTAAGATGTTTTGGGATCAGCAAGCAAGGAATTTAAAAAGAAAATCTATATAAATGCTTTTGGTTTATTATTTTCAATAGACAGGTTCAGTTTAGCAGACCTGATTATGTGCTATATGCTGTGTCACTCTGCTAAATGACCGTCATATTGTTTTGTCAACTCACCCGTATTTCCTTGAGATATCAAGTATTAGTTCATTATTTTCAAAATTAAAAACGTCAAAGTATCACATAGGATCTTGATTTCTCACTTAAAAATTTTAGAGTTAAATAAATATGTGAAAAATCAACAAAAAGTAAAATTTACTTGAATAAATATAACATCAATCAACAGACAATGAAAGTAAAGGTTTCGTAAAAACAAAGTTAGTTGATAAAATATAATAAGGTTGCGCCATCTTACCACAGACAGCGTTGCCGTATCTATTTAGCAAGATACAATAGTACTAATATTAGGCCCCTCATAATCATGAATTTAGCATGCTAAGATTGTGAGTATCTACCCCTGAGATATTATTTTGTAGTATGCTTTCGTTCGAGAAAATGTGAATGATTAGCCATATTTTTTAATTATCGTTCTAGTAAACGATTATTTCAATGTGTCATTTTCTTTTATAACAAGAAAGTTAATTTTTTTTTTCTTTTGAAGTAACTGAAGAAAACTTTAGGAAAATTTTTCGTGAATATTGCATTGAATAAGAAAAACATAATTAATTAATTAATTAGAAAAATAAATTTCATTAGGGAAAATAGTTTCATATCTTTCCTTGTATGGTATCGGCGTCGAACCTTCAGGTCCACTTCGATGTTGTTGCACTCCATTTCCACATACTGCTTTTAATTTATGTAAATATCTTTAAAGTGTTTTATCTATAACGATTTGCATAAGTGCAACGCAATACGGATATGCTACCAGTTTTAAAAATATAATAATTGATAATTCAATGGCATTCCTGATGTCTAAAATATAAAACTAGTTCTGTGGTAGAAAGTGTTTTATAGAAATGGCGAACTATAAATCACTAATGGATTAGATAAAGTGGAATTGATATCATTTATCTAACTGTCTTAAATAGAAAATATATTATTTATCTTTTTTTTGTGACATTACTAAAAATAATATTATGAAATACGAAACCATAAGTTAAAGTGTAAAGTCTTAAGTGCTCTTGGTTAGTGTTAACATGACGAAATGCGATCTAATACAATGTTAAATATCGATTCGGTTTATTATAGTCACTTGAGAAAAAATCCGTGAGCAGCAGAACTCCGTCACTAACTAAGGTCGGATTTTCACTAAAATACAAAAATACCCCATTTACATTTACTATATTGAAATACACTCATACTTTTATTATATATATTACTATATTGAAATATAGAAAAACCCGGGGAGAGGGGGAGAGAGGAAGAGGGTTGAGGAACCAAGTTGAAACTCCCAAAAGATACTTTACTGACACCAACTCAGTTCAAATATAAGTTTTCAACTCTGTAAACTAATATGGTGGAGCTGTAGAGATGCGCAAAACGTTAAAAACGCCGAAATTTCAGATAAACATACCGAAATTTTGACTGGAATGTACCCATACTTTTGTAGTATTGTTCTACCTGGAAGAAAACCTGACATACCGAATTTCAGCTCATATGGCCCAAAGGTGTGCTCAAATGTAGCGGGGGGGGGAACAAATATATATATATATATATATATATATATCAGACATTTCCAAAATTTCCATAATCGTGCTCTAGGGGTTATGGAACGGATAGAAAACGCTATTTAAAACTACCAGATTGTCTATCTGTGTGTAAGTAAGTTAATTATTATTATCCTATAGTGTAAATGAACAACTTCATGTTTCCAACTGAAAAATATTGATACCATTGCGTACAAAAAGATACAAGAATCGTCTTGGATCAGGACATATTTTGACTAATTTCGTATACTTATAATCTGTACCACTACAACCCATGAAGGGTCTTTGGTTCAGTACTTGGTAAGGAAGTACTGTTTCAAGGCCAACGGTTGTGCAAGGGGATGATTCGGCCGAGATCTCGCTCAACCGCCAGGTTTTTCCTCCAATTAAGGGTTTCTACTTTATAGAGGCTGGGTGAGCCCAGAAGGGTCTCTCAACCCCACAGTGTCCATCCACGGACGATAATAGAATAAATAATTATCTGCCACAGCCGGTCTCGAACCCGAGGTCGGAAGTATAGTAGCACACTGCGTTACCGCGGAGCTACTTCTCTCCCCCTTGTATATTTAATTTGAGATTAAATCATTATGCAATTTACATTATACCTATCCATGATCCTATGAGAATGATACAATGTACTGAAGGTTTACCATATCTATAGAAATGAGATCCACAATAAACGGGAGATGTTGAAAGTAACACATAAAGACAGAGACATATTGAAAATGAGGGCCGTATTCGCCAAATTCGTACATAGCACTTTTTAAACCTGGCTTCTAAACAACGCTCTTAGATTATTGAAGTCTTAACCAAACATATTAGTCTTTTGGAGTGCCGTGCCCCACAAAATGATTATTTCGTGCGAAAAATTTAGTTATTTTGTTATGATTTTTTTCCACCTTAATCAGAGCTTTGTTCCACTGTACCCTGATATAAACATTACACCTCTGGAGGTATTAACTTTAAAAGCTGTAGTTCTGAAATGTGCTATTTATAATCTTTGTTTATGCGATGTTAAGTTTTTCAGTCCCTTTGGTGCCTAAATTGGTAAAATGTCGAAATAGTTTTCTTTTTTACTACCTTGTTTGGAGTAAAGAAAGTATTATAATCGCAAAAAATTTCAGTTTTCAGATTTCAATGGAAATCTCCATTTTGACAAGTTTCATCGTTACGGGTATACATAATACGCTCATACGTGCGTACCTCGCATAACTCAAAAAAATTTTGCCGTGGAAAGTTAAAATTTTGTTTTTAGGATTACTCTAAAATCTAGTTGTTTCAGTCACTACATGATCACCGGAAGTGGTACTTTACTTGAAGGTCATATTAGACTTTCATTAAAATATAATGTAAAATATCTCAAATTTGGTAAATTAGACTTTTATATCAATATAAATAATATAATTGATTTTGGTTGAAATTGAAGAGCCGAAAGGGACAATTTACTTGAAGGTCATAATAAACTTGCTATAAAAGGTATATTGACATTTAATACAGAGATCATATGGTTCGGTGATAAAGGTTATAATCGCGATTTTTTTTCCTACTCTCATTAAACAATTTTATTAGTTGTTTTAAGTGTTGAAATTGAGTGTAAAATACTTACATTTGTGAGCTGAACAGTAAGATATCAAGTTGCGGGTTCTTCCGCTTAAAATGTCTAAACCGCCGATTTCCAATGCTTTATCTAGTGACATAGACAGATCTAATGTTGTCAAGAAACACGAAGGAATCTCTTGGGAACTTGTTACCTACTGAATGAAAACGACATATAATAACGGAATGAGACCTTCAGAAACTACAGCTTATGTGCTTGGGTCTGTATGTGTCAATAGATTGACGTCGCGACGCCGAGTATCGTTTTTGAGATACTTCAATCTTCAGAAACTAGTAACCAAATTCAGGATCACTTTTTGAGCCACCGATTAATAGTTTAATAGGCGTACAAGGAGGTCATGGGATGCCCACATGTTTTCATTAAATACCTAATACACCTTAGGTACTAGTTTTAAATTTGCCTAGAGCACCTTAAGGAAGGTATTATGTTAGTGATTCCAGTAGATGTCTTTGAACAGATTCCTGAAATCCGAAGGAATCCTTCCCTGACATGGTGATGGAAGGCTGCCCGTCAGGCGCCGGCGTTGAGGGTGTAAGTTGTCCTGGCTTCTTTAAAAATTTAACGACCACTCTGGAGGCCTAGATTTCTATCTCCCTCTAGTCCTTCTCTTCGATATCTCTTCTTCAGATACTGTTTATTCCTCTCATAAAGTCCTGAAGGAAAAATATCACATTTAAATTTACGCCTTACATTTTTATTTATGTTAAAATGAAAACAAAGACGACAGAAAATAAATTGAGAAAATAAACGACTGAAATCATACCAATGCATAACAAAACTCATGTGGGCGTACGCTCAGGACTGCACATAAGGTCAGAATGTCTGACAATCTTTGGAAGGTCTGACAGTCAGGGAGGCCCGACCCTTTGCGGCATCAGAAGGCCTCATCACAATTTTTTAAGCATTTTTTTTATTTCAAGTAAAAAATTTTAATTTCTATGGGAGGCTCTAAGCCTACATACGCCTCAAAGATTCATCTGAGCCGTGAAAAAAAAGAAGTTCTTACAAAAACTACGATCATTTAAATCCAAAATTTCTTATAATTCTTGAGCGAAAATTAAGAAATTTTGAATGAATATTGGTTTTATTTTATTACGGTATGGAATAAAATTAATACCAGCAGATAACATGGCAGGGTTTACAATGGGCAAAGTTGGCTGAAACGTCGCCTGATGGAATAGAATAAAGAAGTTTTTAAAGAAGGGAAGTTTAAAAAGATTATTATCCTGGACATATAATTATATAAAAAATTACCACACCCTTTTGGATAATTTTTCTTTGTTACAATAAAAAAATGTTGATTTTAATATATTATACCATAAATCCTAAATTTTTAAGACTAATGGAGGGTATGGAATACAATTAATACCACCAGATAAGATGCCAGGCTTTACAATGGACAAAGTGGGCTGAAACGTCGCCTGATATAATGAAATAAAGAAGTTTTTAAAAATGAGAAGTTTAAAAGGTTATTATCCTGGGCATATAATTATATAAAAAATTACCACATCTTTTTGGATAAAAAATTTTTTGTTAAATTAAAAAAATGTTGTTCTTAATATATTATACAATAAATCCTCAATTTTTAAGACTAATCTTGGTGACTCACTTGGTGACTTAAAACGACCAACAATATGTCGGTTGGTATGTTCATCTTTAACTCCGCTTCCAAAAAAAACTGCGCGTGCCTATTAACAGACTTAAGTCGGCCACAGACAGTCACTCCAAATGGAATAATAAAACGATGGAGTGGAGCATCGAGAGTTCTTGGAGTGAAGAAGATTCCAAGGGTACCATTGACAATCACTCTACTCTCATATAACTATTGAGATTTAAAGATATATAAATAGTACCTCTAAAATTGCAAGAACATTATGTAAATAATTTAATTTGTATACCCTCTACCCGCTCCCCCCCTCCAAAAAAAAAAATTGGAAAATTTCGAGCATATTATAAATTGCAAATCGACTAAAAATTGTCATTTTCTTTTAATTAATATTTATATTTTTTAGCATAATTAATCGAGAAAAAAAATTGTAAGTTATTCTTATTAATATTTGTGTAACATACTTTATGTAATCAGTATTGTAAATTTTAGCTATACTGACCAAAACATTTTATTATTATTATTATGGCTTATCCTAAATATTGTGAAGTCCATCGTTCCACTCCATCAGTTTTCCTCACACACGGTCGGTTGGAGAAATTAGATTTTCGTGGTGCGTTTTGGAATTTAGGTCCAATGGAATTCCAGCTGCTCCATTTCACTCCAAAATACCCACAAAGGATTTCACACTCTCGGTCGTTCCACATCTCATTTGGCGTGCAGCGGTTGGAATGGAGTGTTCATCAGCGTGCCTCTTTAGAAACGATATGCGTACGACTGACATGCCCATTACGATGCGAATAAAAAGAAGTTGGATGACATCTCTCTTTCTCTCTCTCTCTCTCTCTCTCTCTCTCTATCTCTCTCTCTCTCTCTCTCTCTCTCTCTCTATATATATATATATATATATATATATATATATATATATATATATATATATGCGTATTTACTATTTGGCAATAATGTTTATCACCGTAGCAAATTATTCCTGAATATGTGGAGTTTCCCACTTCTAATGCTCCTTCCACCATTGACTATCGAATGTTTAACAACAGTCTACCCTATAAACTTCTCTTAGGTCGCCATAAAGTTGATCCGACTTCCCGAAAAGCTGGAACGGTTGGAAGTATGGAATAAATTTGGGGAATATTCTGGAGAGGTCGCACGTAGGAGCAATAAAGCGACAGGCAAGAATGGGCCGGAAGTTGACAGTCTAAAAGGGCGGTTGTATAATTGAGCTGGCTGTGGCTGGATCCTGAAATATTCAGGCATAAGCCAGTGCCTCCTTCATCTGATGCCTCTCCCCACCCCCTCGCTCTCTGGTCTCTATGTCTCTTGTCACGGTTGTCTGTGCCTCTCACGACCTCTCGTGTCGTCCAAACGTATCAACTCGAAATTATTACATATTTAAATCTCATTCGAAATTAATTCATCGATACTTAGAGAAAAATTACCTCGTTGATACTTCATTTTGTCAAATTTTCCTCAATTTAAATTTCTAAGAACACTTTAATAATAATAGCCACAGATAAATGTTGCTTTTGCTCCAAGACGCATGAATCTATTCAGCATGTGGCAAATGGATGCGAGACTTTGGCTGGGACTGACCACCTAATGAGGTATATTAATGCAGCCAAAATATACCACCAAAGTAGGTTATGTGCAGAGCATTGGGACTACTAGCCAATTATGAGGTTCCCTAATATCACTGTATCACAGAAAAGTTCATAGAAGATGGTATGGTAAAACTTTACTGAGATGAATAAATAATCACGGACCACAGGGTTCTGCACTACCCCCAGGACATTTTGGTTATACATAAAACAAACATGGTCAGAATCGTAGAAGCAGCATTCCCAAGTGATTCAAACCTATTGACCACTACAGTAAAAAAAAAAATTAGGAAGTACCAAGAACTTGCCTTTGAGTTGAAATCACTTTGTCATCAGGAAAATGTTCTAGTGACTCCAATAGTCATTTTGTCGAATGGGCTGATATTGAAAAGCACAAGAGAGCATCTTGATACGGAAGATCTTGATCAGGATCTGGGAAACTTAAAATTAGCTCAGAACTTAGTTCTGCTTGATATATGCAGACTTGTCAAAAACTTAAAATAAAATAAATGAGTAAGAGAGAGAGAGAGAGAGAGAGTTGCCTCCAGTAGACTGACTGGTCTCACATAACTGGAGGGGTAGATAGTCGCGGGCTAAGTCGCTTGAGCCCGCCACATTCTCCCCCTCCGGTTATGTGATGCCAGTAAGCCTACTGGAGGAAACTCACACAGACCGAGCGTAGATGACCCTACCCCGTGTACCTAAATTGTGAATCGCGTAATGGTCTTCCAAGATGTCAAATAGGCGCCCGGAAGTTTGGTCCATGGACGATCTGCTTCGGCGAAAGAAATATAAGTCCTTGTGCATCTGCTACCCCGCACCGCCATAATCCATAGATCTAGACCGATTTGTCACTGTCCTTGAACCCGAGTGTTTCTGTGGGAAGGACACTGGTTCGCAGCAACGTGAGATTGGGTGATCCCCTCGAGGCTGAAGTAATATCGCACGTCCAAAGATCTTATGCATGGTCTATAGTGCAAAAAAAAAATATATATATATATATATATATAGAGAGAGAGAGAGAGAGAGTGAGGAAAAAGTGTAAATATTACTTTCTTTTGTTTCTAACTTAAAGTTACTTTCATAAGGGAAAAATCTAGATTTGATTTTTATTTGATAGATTGGCCATCATTAGCAACTGTAACTAGTTCACTAAGACGAATTATTTCATTTCGAAAAGTTTTTTAGAGAAGCACCAGAAATCATTGTGTACAAAATAATTACAAAAACCGTATAAATGTTGTAAAAGTCAATAAAATAATACAAAACGGTACAAAAAGCAAGTTGTATATTTGAGAATTTTAAATGAACATTTAAAAAAAATGTAATGAAGTGTGCCTACACATCACGCATTTAACCCACACTTGTCCGTGAGTTTCATCACAAAAGATGTAAGTAGCATCTCGAGTTTCATGTATCCACATCTTTGATTTCTAAATCACCATCGCTGTCCACTAGGACAGGGTTCTAATGGTTTTCCCTATAAGTGAATGTAATATATTTTCTCGGCTCTCATTTTTATATCCCTAATTATTCTCGTAATAGCGAGGTACCATATATTGAACTTTAATGAAGACCTTTTACCAACTTAACTACCTGCAAGTTGAATACAGTCGACAGTTATGGCATAGTGCCTGAAGCTACATGCAGTTCAGGCGCCATTAAACCAAAGCTGGAACATAAAGTTCAGTTTAGTTCTTCCCTTCGGGGCACAAATTATCTTTGAAAAGCTGCTTCACTTTGTTCCTTGTAACTCCGCTCTCGGGATCTTTACGAAAACTTGCTTTTGAGGCTTGAAGATTGAGTTATTTTACTTGTAATTTAATTTTTTTATGAATTTCGTTAAAACTTATTTTAGAATATTATTATTAAACAATGCCTAAAGTCCTTGAAATAGCAGTGAATAACTAGCCAGTCAACGTTTCGTCAATTCAGTTATCATCAGGGATCAACCCATAAGATCACTTTAATGCATATCAGAGGTAGTACATCTCACTTTAAGAGTCTGAAAAAATACTAACTAAATACATAGTATATCATTCCGAAACAGAACATGTACTGAAGAAAACGGTAGGTGAAATTAGCACAGCTTATTACAAAAATACTAAAGTACGCTAAATAGAATTTATTATTATTTTTTTTTTTAAGTAAATGCCAAAATAATAATGCTTTTTGTACTGGCAAATATTCGTAGGGAGCAAGTGTGCTTTTGTTAAATTTTACCGCCGCCTACTCACCAGAGCGGCAGTATCTCAAAATTAATATTGACTGATACAGGTTGGAATCGAACCCACACAGCTCTATACAGGAACCAAAACTGCTGACGCGCTCATCCAGCCAATAGATTCTGAATTGTGTCTTTCATTTCACTAAATGTTCGCAAATATGTACTATTTATTTTTATACTGGGTTATTAATTT
This sequence comes from Rhaphigaster nebulosa, assembly GCA_948150685.1. Lineage (NCBI taxonomy): Eukaryota > Metazoa > Arthropoda > Insecta > Hemiptera > Pentatomidae > Rhaphigaster > Rhaphigaster nebulosa. Next base: position 128,026,315 of record OX411311.1, on the reverse strand, counting down.
CGTATCAATGCTATCAGGGATGGTATTCCTTCCTGTACTTTAAGAATCAATAAAGTACTGACACTTCACTTTGTTAATTTTAATTTTAATCGGCCGTAATTATCTTTCCGGAAGGTAAGAAGAGAAGTATTGGAACGGAAGTGAGCTTCAGCTTAGTTGAAGATTACTGAATCCATTTGAGGATTGAGGAGGCACTGGTTATTAACTTCCGGTCAGGGCAACTGCACTCCTTTATCCTGCCAATTAATCTGTTAAAGAGCAATTACTCTGTGATTAAACATTCCATTTGTATTAGTGTAGTCCTTGGAGTAATTGAATCTACAACTTTCTCTTCTTACCTTATTAGACGTCATCTTATTAAAAAAATAAGTTCTTAATTTTATAAAATATTTATTAATATTATTTTTAAAATCCATCTTTATAGCCTCGGGCAGCCGTTTAATTGAAAAACTGATCTGTGCAGTATACTATTTCTTATACATTTATTAGTAAGTATATGAAGTTCATCAAAAAAGTAGTAGAAATATGTCTATCTTGGGCACATTGGGCACGGGTAGAAATGTGAATATCGAAAAAAAATATCGTATGGATAGTTTTCGAATTTATCGAAATAGTAGTTCGATACATCGAAAAAGAAATTCGATATATCGGGTCTCGATATTTTTTAAGCCCCCTCCTTTTAGCGGGCAATAAAAGCGATTAAAAGGACGAGGCTTTTTGGATGTCGAAAAAATATTGATATTTTAAAAGAAATCTATCGATATTTTTGTCCGATAGTTTTTACTCGATATATCGATATTAAAATTTGAGTATCGAAGACTTTTCCAAAAAATAATTAAATAAATAAAATAAAAAAAATATTTTCAAGATCTATAAGTTTGATAGGTTTCAGTTGCAATTGTAATTCAATTGTGATTTTCTTCCTTCTTTTTCTAAATTTTTTATGTTAAGAATTTTAATTCATTTTTCTATAGTTCTTAGTAATGTTAATAACAAATGTTAATAAATTAATACATTTTTTGTTATAAGCTATTTATGAATATTTAATTGTCGCTATTAAAGCTATATCAAATCTTACGGCTCAGGCATACAGAACGTGATCTGTCGCAACGATCTGCTATCTGTCTAGATCGCTCTAGCTTTATAGAAGTGGATCTCTGCCGAGCTGCGATAGATCGCCTTGTGTGGCAGTGAGTAGTAATACATTAGATCGCCAGCTCACTGAGGGCTGAGATCGCAAATCGCCCGCCGCGACAGATCGCGCTCTGTATGCCTGAGCCTTATGACTTGTCATACGCGTCTCAACGTAACTCGTGAGTGGACATTTTCGATTTATAGGATGTATTTTTTTTTTACTTCTTATAAAAAAACAAGACTTCTTTATCTTCGGTAATGAGGAAGGAAAATTGAATAGAGGAATTTAGGTATTTTTTTTATTATTTCAAAGAATCGATTAAACAAGATTAATCGATCTTCAACAAGTATCCAACGATAAATTATTTGGCCTTTGAATGAAAGAACTATTCTATAACTACTATGTTTTGTTTTTTTTAATTTATTTTAACTTAAAACTTGAATGTCTTAATTAACAAAAACCACACGAACTTCACTCAGCTTTCATTCGATTCAACTCGAACAAATGTTAAAAATCAATAATCGATTATTACATATCTCATATCGATTTACATTAACAAAATTTTGTCCGTTTATGAAGTAAATTATATGATGTTCTCGGCTCAAAATGATTTTTAACTAAACGAGAAGTTCGAAATGATGGAAACAGCTGAATATATCCAAGTGTTTCTGGACTGTTTTATCGAGGAGAAGAGAGAAACCCTTTCGGATATTGCGTTGAATAAACCAGCGCAGGGTCGAATCCCTTTCGAAATCCAAAAATCAGTCGAAGGGCTGTCAGACGTTGGACGTCCAGTTACCCTCAGCCCCAAGTGCGAATAGCGAATGTACTGTCAGTCCGCGATTGACTCCTGCGATTTCCATCTCTCGGCTTCATCCAATATTTAGCTGCGGCACGAACACGTCTCCCCCAGCGGGAAACCGATTTCCGAATCCGTTCCTTGTCGTCCGGGGTGCTTTACTTTTAATGGGCTCTTTTTTTGTGTGTTCTTTTTTTTTTCGTTGATGGGCGGTCTTCGACTTTATTCGAGGTTTCGATTGGTCCATATTCCTTGAATAATAAAACGACGCATTATCCTTCGCCCTTTTGGAAAAATTCATTTAGAAAATGGAGGTCATCACCGATGGTATTTTTTCAACTTAGGCCAAACCTTTTAAACGAAAAATTTTTTCCTCCCACTTTCCAGTTTTATGGTTTTATATATATATTTAATCGAATTATTAATGTTTTGTTAAATCTTTTGAGAGAGAGCTTCATAATACCAAATACTACAATAATAGACTATAACTAATATATAGCACACACTAGGCCATTTTGTGTGCCCTAAAAAAAAAAAAAATTGAAGCTTCCTGAAGAAAGAGGTCAGTGATACTCAGTCCACTCCAACCGCTCCATGCCAAATGGAATCCTGTGTTGATTTTTTAGAGTAATGGGGAACAACTGAAATTCTGTCGGTGCCAAACTCTTATCACGCTATACCAAAACTGATGGAGTGAAACGATGGTTTATTCAGTTTTTCACACAGTTTTAGGCTGTGCTATATATTATAATATAATATATAATAATATGGGTACTCACAATCCTATCATTACGCATGCTATTTTTGCTATTCGTCGAGTTTCACCAGTAGCAAATGGTAGAAAACAAGTCAAATAGCAGGTTCAGTATAGCAGATTCGATTGTATGCTATTCACAGTGTCAAACTACTAAATAACTGCCATATTGTTTTGTCAGCTCAAATGTTTCAAAGTTTTAGGTATTTGTTTAAGCGGTGAAGTATATCGTTATTTCGTATTTCTTCATTGGAGAAGCAGGAGGAGATAATAAGAAAAAAGGTGGACAGATGAAGATAATCTTCTTTTTACTTCCTTGTACGAAGTAAAGGAAGTATTGTAATCGCGAAAATTTTCGGTTTTCAGATTTCAACGGAAATATCCATTTTGACCATCTCTGAATCCATTTTGACTAGTTTCGTCGTGGCGTCTGTACGTACGTACGTTCGTATTTCGCATAACTCAAAAACGGTTAGCCGTGGAAAGTTGAAATTTTGTATTTAGGATTGTTGTAAAATTTAGTTGTGAACCTCCCTTTTTGGTCACTGCTTAATCACCGGAAGTGGTACGTAAAGTACTACTTCCGGTGATTAAGCAGTGACCAAGGTCATAATTGAAGGTCATAATTGCTTTCCATCAAAAAGATATTAAAATATTATGCAAAACTTCTCCAAATTAGTATTTATACTTTATATATTGATTTAAATAGCATACTAGAATTTGGTCTAAATTGGAAAACCGGAAGAGGTACTTTATTTGAAGGTCATATTAGACTTTCAATAGAAAATTTTTGTAACCCCCTCCCCCCCTCAAAATTTGAGTATGTTTTACGTTTCAAGATACGTAGAATCCAAATATCGAATAACCAAAAATCCGTTCGCAAAATATTGTATTTAAACGAAAGCTAATGAAACTCCCTACAAAACGAAATAAAAATCATTTAAATCGGACCATTATTAGCTGAGATATTGCGTAAGGAACTTCTGAGACTGATTCTTCTGGCGGCTAGTCACCCTGCTTCCTGACTTATCTATTGGGCTTCTGACTTCCTCGTATCTCTCTGTTTTATTCTTCCTTGGATTATTTCTTTACTTCCTTTAGCTTCCTTAGTCGGAAACTAGTAACCAAATTCATTTTCACTTTTTGAGCCACGGATTTATAATTTAATAGGCGTACAAGGAAGTCATGTGTTGTCCACATCAGATATTTTTACAAAAAATATTAGAAAATAATATAAAACAAACAAAATTTAATTATATCTCCAAACAGGTCATTACAGAAGTGAAGAAAATTTATAGAAGTGGCAAATAATTTATCAATCCCTAATTAGATTTATCCTTCTATACCATCATGCGGATGTCAACTGAAAAATTAAAATATTAATTAAATGTAAATAAATATTTTTAGTGGATTTATAGTTACTAATATTCTTAAAATTTCTGAGATTAAATTATTTGATGTAGTTGCAATTGTAGAAATACTATTAATACTCAAGAGTTATATTAATCTGTACATTGAAATACTTGTAGACTGTAAATATTATAATATACGTGTTTACGTTTGTACACGTGATGAATCGTATATAAATATAGTTTTCAACTAATATCTTTCTGGAAAGATATTGCCATGTCTAAGAATGATATTCTTCTGTTTTATTCCGATTACATTATAAAATTTTAAGTAAATTATTTATTCAGTTTGGAAAGTAGCATGGGAGCTGAAACTGGCGCGTAGGGGTGAAACGTTGATAGGCTGACGTCCGGGGTCGTCGATGACTTGCGAATGCTGAATAAACTAGGAGAGTGATTAGATAGGCAGGCCGGGAGGGGGGGGGGCTGGTAGTGAGGGGAGGGAGAGTGCTAACTAGCGATGTCCTCACCTGATTGGTCGCCTCAGCCACTGGTCAGGTCTCTCTGAGATATTCATTGGTCAGCTGTCAGTCCTCGCCCCGCCCCCATTAGCTATCATCCAATCTTAATGCTCCTCTTCACGTCTTACTTCTCCAACCAGCGAGGCAAGTAAAAGTATTATCATTGCTTCATAGTGACTGAACGCATTAGAACTTACTTATATTAGGTATTTATTTGTAAGGACAACGCGTTTATTAATAACACCCTCTTCTATAAGACGAATATTTAAAAATAAAAAATATTAGTCTTGTTTACGTTATTCATCGCTTATTACAATAAACCTTTGCATGGGTGTACGTCGGGGGGAGGGGGGGGGGGCAGAAGAGAGGACGTGCCCTCATAATAAATCATATTTCATATTTGAAGGACCGCCCAGGAGTCAATACGCGGTGGAAAGACCTAACTGAATTGAATTCGTACCTCGAAAATAGTAAAATAAAATATGACTTCCTTGTTCGCCTATTAACCTATAAATCGGTGGCTCAAAAAGTGATCCTCAATTTGGTTACTAGTTTCAGAAGATTGTAGATTAAGATTGCGTCGCGACATCCATCTATTGACACACTCACACACACACAAGCTCTTGTTTCAGGAGGTCTCATTCCGTTATTATATGTCGTTTTCTTTCAGCAGGTAAACTAATTTCCCAGAGATTTTAATTACACGGTGGATTTTAAGGCCGATGGAATTTCAGCTGCTCTCCTCTACTCCAACTCCTGCACATAGGATTTCACACCCATGGTTGTTCCATGTTCCATTTGGTGCGGAGTGATTGGATTGGAGTGACCGTCAGTGACCCTCTTTAAGATTTTTTAACACATGAGTGCTTTCCACCAACACGTAGGAGATAAGGCATTGTTCCTAATTAAATCAAAGTTACGTATCTGATTTTTGGTCTCATAGGAGGTTTGATATGTTCTTCTGGCTAAATATTGCAATACTTTATTTTTAATAACCTCAGGAGCGTTGTTCTTCTTTGTTGATTGTGTCCTAAAATATTTCTAGTATAATTTCTCAATTGTCCTTGCTTCTTTGTAAGGACACTATGAGGACTTATGCCGGAGGACATATTATATTAATTCGCCCGAACAAGAACTAGCCATTGAAGGACATTTCGGATGCTGCCTCCTGCTGCTCCTACTCCTGTATGCTGTCTTCTCCTGAGGACGTGCCCTATCCTGGACATTTCCTTCTGTTATTTATTTAGCAGTGGCTTACATCCCTCCTTCCGCTCCCTGTCTTACCTCCCGCTCCTCTACCAATTGTTCTCTCTCTCTCTCTGCTCCCTATTGGCTTTAAAAATTAACACCGGACAAGTGAACAGGCTTCCAGCCATCTTTTCTCTTTTCCTCCAGGATTGTTCCATTTACTCTTCCGCCGATTGACGTATAATGGATTGACGTTCTGAAGAGGATGGTAAAAAAGAAACCGATTGAGAACGATGTCCTTTATATATTTATCGGTGCTTAAGGCTCACTAGTTATGGGAATTTTCTTTCAAATATTTTATTAAAATTTTATATTCTTTCTGTACACGAAAACAAATTTATGTTGCAGATTCAATAATATGTTAATTTATAAAATTACATGTACTTCATCACGCTCATCCATGATGAAGAAAGAGGTGCAACTCAAAATTTCTAACGTTTCTCTAAATTTCAAACCACTTTTAGTAGTTGGAACCCTTTCATCTCAAATATCAGGCCAAATCAATAGACACAATAGGTGGTCTACCAGAAACATGTGTTAGAGCAAACACCCTGGGGGCTTCAATGTATAACTTAACCTATGTCTAATGTTCGCTCTTACAAAAATATTGTTTTGAGTTTGTTTATTTCATTCTGGCTGTGCGATATGTTTATATCGACATCGCTTTTACTTCCTTGTACGCAGTAAAGAAAGTATTGTGATCGCGAAAATTTTCGGTAGTCACTTTTCAACGGAAATATCCATTTTGACCATCCCTGAATCCGTTTTGAATAGCCTCGTCGTGACGTCTATTCGTACGTTCATGCGTATCTCGCATAAATCAAAAACGTTTAGCCGTAGGAAGTTAAAATTTTGTATTTAGGATTGTTCTAAAATCTATTTGTGAACCTCTCTTTTTGGTCATTACAAGATGACCGGAAGTGGTACTTTACTTGAAGGCCATAATTGATTTCCAACAAAAATCATATTAAAATATAATCCAAAACTTCTCAAATTTAGTATTTATAATTTATATATTGATTTAAATAACATATTAGATTTTGGTCTAAATTGGAAAACCGGAAGCGGTACTTTACTTGAAAGTCATATTAGACTTTCACTAAAAATTATATTAAAATATAATGTAAAACATCTCAAATTTGATAAATAGGTCTTTTATATCAATATAAATAATATACTAAATTTTGGTTAATATTGGTTAGCCAGAAGTGGTTCTTTACTTGAAGATCATAGTGAACCTCCAAAAAAAATTATATTAATATTAAATACTGAGAGCATATGGTTAGGTGATAAAGATTACAAACGCCTTTTTTTCATTCTAATTAAAAAATGTTATTACTTGTTTTAAGTGTTAAAATTGAAATTAAAATACTTGTTTTCCTTCTCATTTGTGAACTGAACAAGTCTGCTGCAGAAGAATAAGTCTGAAGAATATGCCAAAACCGTCGATTTCCAATGCTTTATCTGGTGATATATTGATACAGATTTACTTTTTGAGCCACCTATTTATATTTTAATAGGCGTACAAGGAAGTCATGCGGTGTCCACATCAGATATTTTGCAGAAGGCGTAAGCGCCATTTAGCAAACTTTACAGGAAACACATGAAACGTTTTTTCCCTAAATAACAATATATATATATTTTTCAATTTATTCGTCATTGTTTACAGTAGGTGTTTATTGAGATAGCAAAAGTTCTATAACTAGAATATATTTTTAAAGCTTCTTGCACTGGTCAAGGCCAGAAGGCGACTGAGAGACATTAGCATATGTTGCTTATGTCATCATTAATCGATTTTAGAAAAAAAAATTCGATATATTGCGAGCGGGAATCGGTAGAGTAGATGTTTATGTCCCATAATAAATCGAGTCTAAATTTCGAATTTTTGGCGCCCAAACCTTTTTCAAAAACGATATAGATATACAAAAAATGTATTACGGTAAAGATATACGTAATTTATTTGAAAATATTACTACTAGTTATATATTATGTAGTTACTGGACTCATAGGGAACTCTATTGAATTATTTAGGTTGATTTTGTCCGGGCCTAGTACGTGATGGCGGATAATAGTTCCGCAGAGCTACTGGTGGGCGTGGCCTATTGACAGACCGGGTAATGTTTTTGGCACGGTCTGTACATCGAATGCCGAGTCTGTCAGGAATAAGATTAGTCTTCCATATCGAAATCCAAAATCCAATCACTCCAACCTTGTATTATTATTTAATATAGTCTATCTATATTAGCAATTTGTGATAATATTTTTGGCGTTTCTTATAATTATCTTACAGAATTCATGGGTTGTTAATGATTTATACATGGTTATAGAACTTTTATACTTTATGATAAGGCATTTATTTATTCCAAAATGAGATCTCCATTTATAGATTCTAGTTGAGGGGAATATATAATTTCAGGCCCTTTACCTATTTTAATAAATTAAGATTTAATGCTAACAAATTAAGAGAAATAAAACGAAAGATAATTAAAATATATTTACGAATAATAAAAGAATTAAAACAAAAAAAGATAACCCATTATAAACATAACCATGCTGAGTTATAGAAAACAATTAAATTGTCTAACCACACGAATCATAAACCGTAACCTCCTAATTTCAATGAAACAGCTTATAAAATTATAAATAAAAAATGCAAGAGGCAAGTAAAATATAAACAAGTAAATAATAACCAGCTGAAATTCAATGATATTTAAAAAAAAAAATGTAAAAATTAAATATATAATAACAAAGACAATGAATGTCAATGGCCGCCTTAATAGACTTCTGATGTAGAGACCGTGCCAAAAACATTTGCCGACCAGTCAAGAGGCCACGCCCACCATTAGTTCTGCGGAACTTTAACATTGTAATATTTTTCGATAATAATATATATTATGTATTTATTATTTGTCTATTCTTTGTTGCAGACGGCAGACAGCGGAAGAGCGGGAAGCGGAGCGACAAGCCGCCAACAGGCTGATGATGTCCCTGCAGGCGGAGGCCCTCGGGAAGGGTCTATACCCCTCAGAGCCCCCTTGGCCCCCTTCCCAGTACCAGACCATAGCCAGCCCCATCTGCTGAGCTATACATATATATATATATATATATTTATATATACACACCCAGGTTCCTATCGGTGGTAAAGGTTCCTGCCCGCATAGTGTCATACATACTTATTGAGGAAAATGATCCTTATTATAAATGTTAACTAACTTTATTCATGTAAATATGTATCTTATTTTTATTTTTACTACGAATCATTGTAAGGAAAAATTTCGAATATGTGCTGGATGATTTCCTATCAATGCTAAAAAATATATATATAAATAAAATAATTAAGAAAAGTAAAAAACAAAATATGTGAAAATTAATCAATATTCATTTAATCATTTGCGATCCATGCCTCGATGGATAAATACCTTTTCATTATAGCAAAGCCTCAAGTCTCTCAAATAGTAGTTGATAAGTAACCAGTCAACGTTTCCCCAATTCAGGCGTCATCAGGACAGAAAAAGATAAGCTCAGATTCAGCAAGCACATCTTACATCGACAATCTAAAAGAAAGTTCAACCAAAATTAGACAGTACACCACTTCAAGCCTGATCAAATTATACTGGCAATATTTTTCTTTAGTTAGTCAACCTAGACTGGTTAGTCATTAACTTAAATTTCAGATATTTGAGTATTTTGTTTTAAAATATTATTAATATAACCTGATCATATTTTTTTTCTTTTATTACAGTTTTAATCTCATTATTTATTTATTTTATGAAAACTCCAAAATAGTTTTGACGAAATTATTTAATATATTGTATTAATCAAATGGGGATAAAATTCATTTCGGCTATTTATTACTAGTATTTTTAAAAATGTGTAATATATTTATGGTTTAGTGCAAGAACAACCAATAATAATTTTCGATTAGTTTCGTATTCAGTCATTGTAGAGAGAGAGAGAGAGAGAGAGAGAGAGAGAGAGAGAGAGAGAGAGAGAGAGAGAGAGAGAGAGAGAGAGAGAGAGAGAGAGAGAAATGCTTTAGTTATAGCAATGCTGCCCAAATACCTTAGGTTACTACACACACAGCATACTCATCAATTTAATGTTACATATAATATATATATATATATATATATATATATATATATATATATATATATATATATATATATATATATATATATTTCCTTTCATTTTTACTTTAAATATATTATTGTCATCACTACATTACCATATTATATCTATTCATTTTTTTTCCTTTTTTTTTTCCTTTTGTTTGCTGTAAACTTTATATTACTCTCTAATCTGTCCTATATTTATCTTTTCCAATGACCATCAGCTATTTACATAACTTGAAATAACGTCTTTCCTTTTTATATAAAATAAAAATAAAATCAATTAATTAAAAATTAATCAAATGCCCTAAGCATCAAAATTAGTACAATATACAATGAATAAATAAACAGATATAGATAAATAACAATGGAAACAGATATACTTAAAGAAAAAAAATAAATAAGCAATAATCATAATAAATAAATAATTAAATAATAAAAATACTAATGCTGGCCCGCCGTCAGTTGAACCTGGGCCTGGGGCAAAATAATACCGCGGGGTCTCTTCATATATTTCATGTGATTTATTTTTATCAGTAATATGGATAAAGAATTTATTAAAAAAAAAACTTAAAAAAAAAACTTACTACTACATTATAACAATAATTTATTTTTTACATAAATATTAACCTAATTTTTTTTAATTACTTAATAATGATAATATAATTGAATAGTAATTTCTTAAGTAAATTGTTCTTATAATAACACTAGTAGAGCTTGAATTTTTTTTTATTCACAATAATACGTATTTTTTATTCCTCATTTTCTGCGACAGTTTGAATAATCTTGTCCAATTTTTATGTTCTTGCTAACCTAGATTCAATAGATAGCACTTTATTTTCTCTGTAAACTATAAACAATTTACCTATTTATAAATTAGGCTCAACTATCACAGAGTATGTTAAAATTACCTGATATTATTTATTATAGATCGAAATAACTTTTCATATATTTGTTCAACATATCTTTTTTTTAATCAGCTCTTAACGGGCCCTATGGAAACGCAGGTCTAATATAATTTTTTTTAATTATTTATCATATTGAAAATTTCATAGTGAGCTACCTAAGTAACATGAATTGTTCTTGCATTAAGCCACTTTATATATTAACCTATAAAAAGATTTTCTATAATAAATATTTAAATAAAAATATTTCATTATAATAAACCAGATATCTCTCTGCAGCTGAATTATATAATTTAATTAACATAAAGTGACATAGTAGTAAAATTAAAAATACATATCGATTGTATATAGTATATAAGGACTAAATTGTATATAATTATAGTAAAAATACTTATAAACTACTATAAATATTAATTAGACTATAACCATATATTATTGTAAGTATTAAATATTAGATGTAATTGCACATTCTGAATCATTCTTATACATAAGGGTACTCATCACAATCTCTCATTTAGCATGCTAAATATAACAATAGAACTCAAGTCAAATAATAGGTTCAGTTTAACAGACCTGATTTTGTGTTGAATGCAATATCATTCTGCTAAATTGCCACTATATCAAAGCACTTATCTAAATGAGTTAGAAGTGTCTGGTGTTTATTTTATTTTTTTAATTCACTGTAATGAAAAGTATTTTAGGCATGATGAGTTAAATAAATATGTAAAAAATAAACAAAAAGTAAGATTTACTTGAATTAAATAAAATATCAATTGGCAACCAAAGTAAAGGTTTCATAAAAATAAGGTTTGTAAAATAATATAAACTTGCACCATTTTACCATAGATAGCGCCACCGTATCTATTTTTGGCCGCTCAGTTAACATGCTAAATTAGATATTGAGTACTCCCTTATATTTCCATATTTTTATGATTAACTTTCTTGATTTTTATTTTCAATATTCTAAAAGATGGATACCGTTTATACAAATATGAATTCCCGAAGATAAATCATTGTAAAATTATTTAATAATTATTATTAAAAAAAAAAAAATTGTACAAAGTTATTAATGAAAATTAACGTGCTTTCATTCCCACCTCAGTATATATATTTTTTGTAAATTTGTATGTACTTTTGATTGTTGCGTTGTAAAGGGTGGTAGAATTATGTAAATGTTATGTTTCACTGAGATGGTTTATTTCTTGTATAGTTTAATTTTATTCTTTATTTTTTTTTTAATATTTTCTCTTATTGTATATACTTAAATGTACGCTAATGTGTAATTGATTCGTAATTATTTTATAGATTGCAACTCACTAGGATAATTTATTGTGAAAATATTTTGCATAAATCTATAATATATGTGTACAGAACACGTGATATAATTTCTCAAATCTTTTATTTTTTTTCTTTTTTAATTATTAGCATATTAAAAATAAATTATAGATTTAATAATAATAATAAATTAATTCCATCTTATTTTGATTTGCAAACTGATTGTTCAAGATTAGAACGTTGTACAAACATTTTTTTTTTTTTGTTTAGAGTGGTTTAGCATCATCCTTAGATAGGAAGAATCTCGCACAGCAATGCTATAATGGATGTTATTTTAATAATATTGTTTTATTTTACAAAATGCTGTAAATTATCTTTAGCTTAAGTTATAAATATACATATTAAAAAAAAAAAAATTGAAATTACATAAATATCCATATTTTATAGGATTGTTATTTCTTTCTTATCCTCATTCCTTTGTGTTTACGTACATTTTATATATATAAATATATATATATATATATATATATATATATATATATATATATATACATTATGTGTGTGTTTATGTATATATAAATACAAATATAGATCTATATACATAGATGGTCAACTTCACAGATGTTCCAAGTACAGTTAGGTCAATACAGCATTAAGAGTTGGAAAGTGTCTAATCTACATTAAATATCTGTTTGCGTCTAGTGTTATAATAACATAAAAGTATCCTAATTTACAAAAAATCGAAGCAAATTAATAAATAATGAATTACTGGATGCTTGAAAAAATCCAACATTTGTTTGTTCGAAACTATTAAATTTGCACTTACAATATCTGTGAAGTTGACCATCAAGATTATACATGGATTATTTTATGTTAGAGAATCAGTTGCATAATATAATACATAAAGACAAATAAATAAATAAAAATTTAAAAAATAACATCAGTAAAAAAATAATTAAAAACTGTAAATTCAGAAAAGTAAAAATTCTAAAAGAGACATAAATTAATTGATAGAATACAATTGGAAAATTCCAAATACAATTAAGTCTCTAAAATGCCGGTAAGCAACTAGCTATTAACGTTTCGCCAATTCAGGCATCATCAGGACATACACAATTAAATCACACCTATGAAGAACAAATTCATCACATCTCGCATCAAACCAGAGACAGGACATCACTCCAAGACATCCAATCGCATACGGAAGATGAAGGGAGGTAACATAACAACAGCTGGGAAGGTTACATTCAAACAGCTGATCAGTAGAAAACAGACGAATGAAAAATACACGTTCAAAGACTATAAACTTCCTCAGCTTTGCATTTTCATTTATTTTTTCTTCAATTATTTTTTTTTAAACTATAAGATGTATAGATATCAATTACCACCCAAATTGGAGCTAGTTAAATACACCATAAAATAGTTTATAACGATTATTTTCATAAGAAGAGCAGACTCCATTAGACATAGAGGAGCTATATTATGGCTCAAATTTTAGCAAATTTACTTTACTTGAAAAAAGTGTACATAATGTTTTTCCCCGCGGTTGGTAATTTTCAAGATACTGAGCACTGAATAAAAAATAATTGAGAATTTTAGATTTCCAACTCAGTGAAAGCTTTCAGTTTCTCGGCCACCATTTTGTTTTTGTTTTTTAAAAACCAATATCACATTCTTTTTTATCATGAAATTGTCTGTAATTTAATACTACGTACGATTTTCTATGATTTTTTTCAAGATGGCGTTCAAAAAAAGGCATTTTCCAAGCCTAAATTTTTCTAGACTTTTAGTATGTCAAAAATACACCAACAAAGAACTAAAAAAATCAAATCCTGTCTCTGTGGGAATTAATTCAAACTTATTTTTTTCATATATGTTCTCTACTATCTATGAGAGCCTGCATCCTAGACTTGGTGTGCCCAATGTTAAGTACAATTGAAACACTTTTATTAACGTTTATATACAATTAGCAATGTAAAAAATATATGTTGAATAATCGGATAAGAACATATGTTAACAAAGAGGTTTATATATTGATATAACACCCAAACACCGCCTCCCCCCTCCCCCGAATGATGTGTGGTACTCCCAAACTCCTAAACTCTCCTCAAACTCCTATATGATGGTTTTCAACACCTTGTCCAGTTGAAAATTAATAAGCAACTTAATTTTCAGCCTTTGTGACAGTTTTTTATAATTTGTTTGTTTCAAAAGGTTTTTTTTTTTTCCACTTTGAAACAATAAAATAAATAAACAGATTATTCTAAAAAATTACCAGTATTTTTTTCCAGAGAGTATATATCGACATCGTTCTTCGAAAAAGGCTTAAGCGTCATTTTGCAAACTTTACAGGAAACCCATGAAACGTTTTTTCCCCTAATAACTATATATTGTTTAAACATTGTATTCTTTATCGTGTGGAGTAATAGTTTATTAAGAAGGCGAAACTTTTTTAATTAAAATATATTCTAGCACTGGTCAAAGCCAGCTGATTGTGGGTCGTTAGTATTTGGTGCTTACGTCATCAAAAGTCGATTTTTGATATCGATTTCCAACTTTTTTTCTCAATATATCGTGATTTATGTTCCATAATAAATCGAAATCGAAATTTTTCAAAAAATGACGTTGATATATTTCAAGAAATAGCAGAAGATACGAGAATGTGCCAGAAGACAATCCTCACCTATAGTAGAAACTTAGAGATAGGTGAGAAAGTTCCGTAATTGAAAAAATTCTGCCTTCCCCTCTTACAAGATAAAAAAAGTCGATATCAAAACACGATTAATCGATGGTCAACTTGAGTCAAGTTTTGAGTTTTCATAAGATTTAAAAAATAATAAAAACAATACACTAGTTTTATTTAAATCAATAAAAAATTTAATTATAATTGAAAATTATATAATGAAATTTGACAATTTCTGCGATAGATTTCTCACAAGATCAGCCAAATTTAATTTCTCTCCTACCTAATAAATTTGTATCTGGAAAAAAATCCAAAATATGTACATAAATAGGTGGTTATCATTTCAGAAATATTTAAAAATATATGTAAAAAAAATATATATATATTATAAATTCATATATGTAAAATAGATTTTTAAAAACACATTAGGAACAAGACACAAAATTAGGCAAAAGTCCAAATTACTCAGAAACCGAGGTGAAATTGGTACAAATTACATGCATTTTTAGATTTTCGAAGAGAAATTTTCGCTGGTTAACTTTCATTGCTTTGTAGATCCGACTGCACAAAAGAGAATTAGGTGCGGCCAAAATATAAATATAAAAGTACAGAAAAATATTAATATAAAAAGTCAAATTTTTAACTTGGAGAACTGAAATTGAATAGTGTAACCTTGATAACCTAAGGGATAACCTAAGTTATCAAGAGAATAAACACTAACAGAAAATTTTAACCGAAACTGAATATGGAACACAAGTAGTACAGTATAATAACAAATTAAAAATAACAATATCACCACAGCCTAGCAACACGAAGCCTCTTTCAACAAGTTTATTTTGATCTTTGGTTGTTGAACCCGCCGTAATTGTTTACCTCCTGAATCTCAAGCGTATTTATATAATAAAAAAAAATAATTTAAGACCAAATTTTACATATTTGGGAAACAAATATTTTCGCAGCCGAAAAGTCCAAAATATTTATGAAAATGTGTAATTTAGGATGAAATATGGGATAAAGGTAATATATTTTTAAAAACACAAAATTGAAATTGTCCTATTTTGCTTCAAATTTCATGAAACGAATATTGGTCGAAAATAATCGTAAAAACATATCGTAAAAAACAAAATCTTAACCCTACTAATGAATAATAATTTATCATCTTGGCACTTTACTATACGCACTGATGATGGTCTAAAACTTTTTATTTTTATTTTTTTATTTTATTTAGGTTTAACGTGCTTTTCTATCCTATTAAGGCATACAGGACGGGTTATCCTACAGGTTGCCAACCTATTCTAACCAGAGTGGGAAGTTCGAGATTCATTACGTGGGGCCGCCACGAAATAAATTTCAACCCGCCCAGGCCGGATTCGAAGCGGCGTCGTAGCAGTCTCGGGATTGCCAAGGCGACGGCTTAACACTCTCGGCCACGATGAACTAAAACTAAGGCCGAAACGTCGACACACATTATAATAAGTTTTTTCTTCTTATTATTATTATTTATAAAGGCAATCCACGACAAGGTGATGTCTGCCTACTCTAAACTATGTCGGCTATCCAAGATTAACCGATATCAGTTCATAACGCACCGCACTGCCAATACAATTGGCAGATGGAAAAAATAAAATAAAAAAAAAATAAAAAAATAAATAATATATATATATATATATATATATATATATATATATATATATATATATATATATATATACATACACACACACACTAGTTTTTTCTTAATGTGTGTTCATTTATTGACCGCACCCCCAACCAAGATTGTCCTTCAATAATTTACCACAGTTCCTCACGAGTATTAGTAGGTATATTTTAAATTAGCCTCATTTTATTTATTTTTTTCTCTGTAGTCATTTTGGGAGGGGAAATTTCCCCCTTTTTTTCCTCCTGTCGATCCGCCACTGCAGAGTTGTGTAGACAGCTACTGGTGTTATCGGCATCGAACCTTAAGGTTATGTAAGTCTGTTATAATTACTATTATTACATCTTATGTAGTCAACAGACTAACAAAGGAGGCCAGCCATATTATCGCTCCAGAAATACAGACAGATGCTCGCCACATAAACACATTGCTTGAAAGGCTTTTGATCAAGATCGGGACTAAAACAGTTCTGCTCGTCTCCAAGTGCAGCCATAATACTAATAGAGCTAAGTGGTTGAACAAACAGCGGCTCACCCTAGGCGGGAAGATCGATCCCTGATCTTCTGTTGTTGTTGTAGATAGAGAGGGGAAGAGGGAGAATCTTCCGATAATAGTCCAGAATCGTTACCCCAAAATGAAGGAGGTCCTTTTAATCTTTAAGACCTGACTGTACTCCAAAATTATCGAATGTACCCGAGTTTGTCCAAAGTAAGGTTAGCCTTTCATATCGAAATAAAATATCTGATGTGGACAACACATGACTTCCTTATACGCCTATTAAACTTTAAATCGGTGCCTCAAAAAGTGATCCTGAATTTGGTTACTAGTTTCCGAAGATTGCGGTATCTCAAAAACAACACTCGGCGTCGCGACACCCATTTATTGACACACACACACACAAATGGGGAGGAAAACCAGTATTTTATACTCAATTTTAACACATAAAACAAGTACTAAAAATGTTTAATTGGACTGGAAACCAAATTGCGTTTGTAACCTTTAGTACCGAAACATATGATTTATGTATTTAATTTAAATATAATTTTTGATGTAAGCTTATTATGAACTTCAAGTAAAATACCCTTTTCGGCTCACCAATTTGAACCAAAATATAGTAAATACATTCACATCAATATAAAAGACCTATTTACCAAATTTGAGATGTTTTACATTATATTTTTAATATAATTTTTGGTGAAAATCTATTATGACCTTCACGTAAAGTACCGCTTCCGGTTTTCCAATTTAGGCCAAAATCTAGTATGTTATTTAAATCAATATATAAGTTATAAATACTAAATTTGAGAAGTTTTGCATAGTATTTTAATATAATTTTTGATAAAAATCAATTATGACCTTCAAGTAAAGTACCACTTCCGGTGATCAAGCAGTGCCCAAAAAGGGAGGTTCACAACTACATTTTACAACAATCCTAAATACGAAATTTCAACTTTTTACGGCTAACGGTTTTTGAGTTATGCGAAATACGAACGTACGTACGTACAGACGCCACGACGAAACTAGTCAAAATGGATTCAGGGATGGTCAAAATGGATATTTCCGTTGAAATCTGAAAACCGAAAATTTTCGCGAATACACTACTTCCTTTACTTCGTACAAGGAAGTAAAAATGCAATTACTTCTCTTTTATTACATAGTAGGAGCTTTTAGGAGCCCGACCTCAACTGAAAAGGACCCGTTAGGGGTTTGTTTATCTCTTGAGCGTACTTAATGAGTGTAAGACGACAGCTGTAATCTAATTAAAGCAGTAATAATTTAAATTACGCTAAGGCCCTGACCTCAGCTGAAAAGGATCCTTTGGTCTGAGTATTTGTTGTGAGCATGCGCAACTCGGAGTACAGTCAGATCTTAAAAAATTAGAAATCCGCCATGTTGTGGTCACGATTCTGGAGTTTTACCGATCTTTGTTTTTGAGGTTGCTTATTTTTTTTCCTATGATATTCTTATTATTCTTAATAATAATACTCTAATAATGGTAAATAAATAGTAATAGTAATCTTACCAAAAGGCGTACTATTCAGTGCCCGATTAGTGGTTATTAGAAATATTAAGGTACGTTCACACCTTTGCCAAACTTTGGCAAATCATACGTGCAAACCGGTTAATTTTTCTTGGCTGTCTTTTCTGTATCCGATCCGATTATTGCGAGAAACTGGCTAGTGTGGCATCCACACATTTTTATATTTATGTAAATTATATATTTATATATTTTTATTATATATTTTTAATTGTTTATTTTTAAAATAATAATATTTTAAACCGAAATTAACAGCCGAAAAAAGTTGGAATAGCCGGAACAGTAGCGTGGAAATAGGTTAGTTTGCTAAGGTTCTGAAAAACTCACTCTACACGTTTGCCGTTCGGTTTGGCTTGGGACTTGCCATAGTTTGGCAAAGGTGTGAACGCACACTAAAAAATGAACCTTATTCGCAAAACCGTAAAAAAAAAGAAACTGAGCAAATTATTTCCAAATTAGTAATGATATTTAATGTATATATATATATATATATATATATATATATATATATATATATATATATATATATATATATATATATATATATATAGCGTGTCCTTTCACAGGATTTTCCATATCGCGTTGGTTTAGAGCTTCCTTTAGAGATCCTTAGATTTTCAAATGAGCATTTGGAATGTTTCGGGAAAGTTGAAAGGTTTTCGAGTTGTCAAATAATTAAGTAAAGGATAACCAATTTCCATAGCAATATGTGCAGAATACTTTATAAAGCATATCTACCAAGTTCAGCAAAGAAATTAAGCAGGCACCTATGAAGCAAAAATTTGGTGCTTACCCCAATGCTGATCGCCGTAAACAGCAGACGGCGGATGGACAATTTTTTTTTTATGAAACGTAAAACTTCAAATTTTAAGATGTGTTAAAAAAAATTTCGTTGTCGATTACAAAGGTCTATGATTGAAAATAATAAATCAAAAGCATTTATATAGATTTTTTTTTTTTTTTAATGCCTTATGCTGATTAGAAAACACTTTTCACATCCCCTCCCCAATCTTTATAAATGTCCGAACTATGGGGTTGTAAGATCTCTGATCGACCGCCATTTTGAAACGAAAAGACGGGTGGTAATGTCTAGTTCCGAGGATCAATCTGGGGTAGCCTGTGACTTTTTTGCCAAATCTCAAAAAAATCGGTCCAATAATATCGGAGAGAAGCCGATGACGGCGTACGGCAGACGTACGGATTTTTTAAAATTATATATTTGGATTCAAATTTTGAGGGGGGGGGGCTAATTTTGTTTGTTATTGGTCGATTGTTGGAAATAATAAACTAATAAAAAAGAAAGAAAATAAATTGTAAAACACGTGAAATTTATTTCGTTGTGATCCACTACTCTCCTCTTCCCCCCCGTCCCTCTTTAAAACAAGAAATAAGACTGAAGTACATTTTTGGTTATTATTTTAAAGGTTATTTTGTATTTTAGCGGATGAAAAAGCTTAAAAAATTCGATTTATTACTATCTGTATTGCCATTGCATTTAATTGTGTTTGTGTGACTAACAGATGCCTTTACATGCACGGTTTTTTCTCGCGTTAAGTTACAATCGCTTGTGATAGAGTGCGCTGGTATAGGCATAAACAAAATCAGCTGTTTTTATGAATCGCTCATATTTTTGAATTAATAACACATTGGCTATCGCGAACTTTTAACTAGTAGTCATTTCTTTTATTTTTACTTCCTTGTACGAAGTAAAGGAAGTATTGTAATCGAGAAAATTTTCGGCTTTCAGATTTCGACGGAAATATCCATTTTGACCATCCCTGAAAATCTTTTTGACTAGTTTCGTCGTGGCGTCTGTACGTACGTTCGTTCGTATCTAGCATAACTCAAAAAAATTTGTATTTGGGATTGTTGTAAAATCTAGTTGTGAACCTCCCTTTTTGGTTACTGCTTGATCACCGGAAGTGGTGCTTTACTTGAAGGTCATAATTGATTTCCATCAAAAATTATATTAAAATACTATGCAAAACTTCTCAAATTTAGTATTTATAATTTATATATTGATTTAAATAACATACTAGATTTTAATTTAAATTAGAAAACCAGAAGCGGTACTTTACTTGAAGGTCATATTAGACTTTCATCAAAAATTATATTAAAATATAATGAAAAACATCTCAAATTTGGTGAATAGGTCTTTTATATTGATATAAATGTATTTACTAGATTTTTATTAAAATTGGTGAGCCGAAAAGAGTATTTTACTTGAAGGTCATAATAAGCTTACATCAAAAACTATATTTAAATTAAACACATAAATCCTATGCTTCGGTAATAAAGGTTACAAACGCAATTTGGTTTCCAATCCAATTAAACATTTTTATTACTTGTTTTAAGTGTTAAAATTGAGTGTAAAATACTGGTTTTCCTCCCCATTTCTGTGCGTGTGTGTGTCAATAGATGGATGTCGCGACGCCGAGTGTTATTTTTGAGATACTGCGATCTTCGGAAACTAGTAACCAAATTCAGAATCATTTTTTGAGCCACCGATTTATAGTTTAATTGGCGTACAAGGAGGTCATGTGTTGTCCACATCAGATGTTTACTCTATACCTCAAAGTTTTAGAAGGTCACTTTTCAACATTGCCTTTATAAATAGAGCATATTGTAATTGTTTAATTGTTAGGCGCAGATCATTCATATATCCAAAAATGGTTTAATGTAAAAAGAATTATTTTTTATGTTTTGAAGGGGCTTCAGCCCTCCCTTGAATCCGCTAGTGTAACATGGTAATAATTAATTTGACTATTGTCTTTTTACATACATAAAGGCAATAAAGGAAGTTTTGTAATCGCGAAAATTTACGGATTTTAGATTTTAACGAAAATATTCATTTTAACTAGTTTCGTCGTGACATCTCTACGCACGTTCGTATCTCGCATAACTCAACAACGGTTTGCCGTAGAAAGTTAAAATTTTGTATTTAGGATTATTGTAAAATCTAATTGTGAACCTCTCCTTTTGGTCACTACATGATTACCAGAAGTGGTACTTTACTTGAAGGTCATTATTGATTTTCATCAAAAATTATATTAAAATATAATACAAAACTTCTCAAATTGTGTATATAAGACTTACATATTGATTTAAATAACATACTAGATTTTGGCCAAAATTGGAAAACCGGAAGTGGCACTTTATTTCAACTTCATAAGAGACTTTATTTAATCTTCATAATAGATTTTGTAAATGTTTCTTTATCAATTTTAGAAATAAAAGCGTCGAATAAAAGTTTATAAAATTATGAACCGAACACATCCAGAATTACGACTCAGAGCAATGTCAGAAGTAGCTGACGCCAATAGGCATCGCGACGCCGAGGGTCGTATTTGAGATAGTGCTTTCTTCTGAAGTTATTAACCAAATAGTGACTCAGGATGCCTTTTTAAGCCACCGAGTTATAGTTTAAGAGGTGTACAAGGAAGTCATGTGGTGTCCACATCAGATTTTTTAAATATCGTTTCAAGTATGGTCAATTTGTCTCATGAATCAGTAAAAGTTTCATTGTCAGTACGGTGGTAATAGTATCTAATAAATATCACAACAAACGGTTCTGCCTTTACTATATTTATAAATAAATAAATCATCTATTTTATAAAATATTTAATTTATTTAAAAAATAAATAAATTATTTATTTTTATTTTTATTTTTAATTTGGATCCTGACAGTATCAAATTAAGCTGATCCAGAGTTTGGCCATCCCCAGGGAGGTGTCCCTACAATTCAAGCTCCAGTAATTGAAATTATATCGACTTACCCTCTCGGGATTCGAACCCAGGCCCCTGTAATCAATTATGAAGCGGACAGAATGGCATCTGTATAATACGTCAAACTTTCATTTCTTTTACGTTTTAAATATTTTTATTAAAATCTACAATCATCGAAGTAATTATTGTTGTTAGAGATGCAATATGAGAATTCATAAAAGTAAGTACCTGCATAAGTAAAATTAAAAAAAAAATTATAAAAATAATTGAGGCTGTTTCAAGCAACTATTTCAACCAAACATTAAAATATAAAAATAAATTACAGGAATAATACAAAAGAAAAAAATATTAGCTGCCAAAATGTAGATATAATTAATAAACTCAATAAAATATAATATAATTCAGATTTTAAATTTAAAAAATAGCCACAATTAAATAATTTTAATTAATAAAACAATCTTGTTGTATAAATAGTTTTTTAA
The DNA here is from genome assembly GCA_948150685.1 of Rhaphigaster nebulosa. NCBI lineage: Eukaryota > Metazoa > Arthropoda > Insecta > Hemiptera > Pentatomidae > Rhaphigaster > Rhaphigaster nebulosa. Next base: position 128,003,631 of record OX411311.1, on the reverse strand, counting down.
AATAATATCTTAGAGAGGTATACCCAATCTGTTTATTATTTTTTTGAAATAATAGTGACTAATACAAGTAAGACGAAATGAAATTTATGAATATTAAGTAATTAAAAAATAAAAGTGGAGAAATGAAAATGATATTATTCTAGTATAGATGTACATTCCTGTATTTCTAAATTTGAAATTCAATAAATTAGAAATATCACGGAGTGTTATGGCTCGTTTTCACTAATTTTTTTCCAACAAAAGTTTTCTCAAAGAGTTACTAGAATTCAAAACCAGTACCAATATCTTTTGTGTTAAGAAATCGATATTTTATCGATACAATGTTTTTTGAATAGAATTTTTTTTTTTGTCAAATGTCAACATTTGTAATAGGTAAGTGAATAGTTCACTATATAGTTGGGAAAATTAAAATATTTATTTTAGCTGGAAAATTCGGTCAAAATTGTAACAAAATTTGTAGCAACGTCTCTGATGGCGATGTATACAGCCAAAAATATTTCTACCGACCAATACCTGCCCATACGCCTTTCAGCAAAGCAATCCCTTCGGTGCAAATATTTTATTTTACTAATAAGCCGGTTTTAACTATGTTTTTTCTTTATTATTTTTACCAAAATAATTTACACATGTATCCCTAAAGCAGTATAGCACTTTTTTTTTTTTAAATTGATACTTTAATGTCCATTTTTGTCGACTTGAATATTTTTAATGCCCTCATTTGATATACTAGGGGGCGGGGTAGCTCAGTGGGTAGGGCACTGTGTTATTAATATCTAGGTTCCGGATTGGAGACCGACTGTGGCAGATAAATTACCTATGAAAAAACTTTTGTATTGAAAATACCTTATTCCTTTAGTTTTTAGGGTGCTGAATCCAAATGTGATATTAATAAAACTGTATCAACCACAATTTCTTCACATTTTATAGTTAAATTTATTAAATTAAGCGATTTTTAAAGAATTGAACAGCTTTCAGTCTAAGGCCTCATGAAACAATTTGTAAAGGCTTTGCCTAAAGATGGGCCATGTTTCAAGTATCTCTGCCAAAAGTTTCCACGCCTTTCAGAAGCTAAACTAAAAGAAGGCGTCTTTGTCGGACCTGACATTAGAAAAATGATGTTTGATGTTAACTTTGAATCCATAATGACCTTAAATGAGAAAGAAGCATGGGTATCATTCAAGCAAGTTGTTACAAAGTTCTTGAGAAATGAAAAAGACCCAGAGTATGTTTCTATTGTAGCTAACATGTTACAGAAGTTTAAAAAGTTAGGATGTTTGATGAGCCTGAAACCTACGGAAAACTATGGGTGATACAAAAAAAAACTAAGGCCAGATTTAGATTCAGCAGATAAAAATCTATAAAGATCAACTATTAAAGTTAAAAAGTTTTCAAAAATTTTTTTTGTTCGCCTGTGTTATTTATTCTGTTTTCAGTCTGTGGGATCGGGAGATGATCCTGGGGTTCACCCTGTCTCTGTAAAGTGGGTATCCTTCATTGAGATAAAAACCTGATGGCTGAGCTTAATGTCGGTGCTTCTTTGCACAACCGTTGGGTTAGAAACAGTACGGTCCTTACCAAGTACTGAACCCAAGACCCTTCACGGTTTTTTTTTTTATTTGACATACTACAGCCTCCATATATATTTATTGGTAATTCTATGTTAAAAAGGAGTAAGTTCCAATTTAAAGAATGAAAATCGGGCATTACATTTCAAACAAAATTTACCTAATTTTGAAGCGCGACGTGGTGGCCATAAAATGAACTACAACCGTGAGGATTAGCCGTAACGTTTAAAAATACTATTAGTAATAAAGTTTAAAAAAAATTATAATCTTAATAAAAAAGGTATCTTATAACAATATAGGCACTTTCCTATATGGGTAATCATAAGATATTTAGTAACAATATGGCTTGTACCCAACTATATTGGTTTACGGTTTACTAAGTGCCAATCAATTGAATATTAGTGTATGATTTATGTTAGCTATTAATTATTCAGTTTGACATAATACTCCACTTGCGGTGTTGTAGATGACATGAGTACTAACTGACATGATACTAATGGATACGCGACCTCTTAGTATTAGCGATTCACTAAATTCAACTCAGTCCATATCCTCAGTCCACGTTATTGAACAGCTCCAGACCGCGTTCTAAAATATTGATGCTAATTGTCCGTAGTTTTGTCTCGGGTAAAAAATTATTTCATGAAAGTTTGAGGTGGGCGTGGCCAGAGGGGCGGGGCCCGAGGGCGTGGCCCCCCTAAGTGAAAGCCCCTTAGCTCCTAGCGGCCACTAAATTAGTCCTCGGTTCTTGTTAGTAGCCTCTTCTTAAACTTCTCATTTCATTTTCACATTTCTTATTAATCGATTACAGCGCTCTCTCTCTCTCGACCTTTTTCCTTTTTCGATCCTTCGAATCCCCAAGACTGTTCTTAGTAATATAATTGAAACAATTCTCAACTCTTTATTTTGTCTTAAAAAAAAATAATAATTGCCTGAACAATAAAAATAAATAAATAAAATGACAGACAATAAGAATACTTTTCTATTGCCTGGAGACATTTTTAAATAATATAAAAAAAACTAGGTATTATCAATGGTCAACTTCACCGAAGTAAATACAATTTTCATAATTTCGAGTAAAATAAATATGCAAGAGCGAAAACCCAAAATACAAAAAATTGTTATCAATTAAACGGAAAATTCCAAACAAGAAGACAAGAGTCTCAAAAGTAACAGAAAATAAAACATCTGTTGATATTTCGCCAATTCAGATATCATAAAGACAGAAGAAGAGAAAGAAAAAAAAAATAAAGAGAAAGAAAAAACCTATATGAAGAAGAATATGGAGTACATCTCACATCCGCAGCCAAAAAAGTTACTAACCAGAGATAGCACCCAACACCAAGACACCCAGACACATACGGAGAGAAAAGGTAGTGATGTACAGCTGAGGTAATGACAACAGCTGGAAAAAGTTAAAATACAAACAGCTGATCGTAAAAAAAAAAATGGAAATATTCTAAAAACCCAAAATTGTATAAAATATCATAAAATTGTATAAAAATATAATATAAAAAATTTAAGAAGAGGAAAGGGAAAGTTAAAATGCGAAGAAGAGGAAGATCCTTATAAAGGAAGCAGTGGATACACGGCTATTCCACAAAATATATTAATATCCTCGAGCACAACCTCAAATTGAGACATAAATAATTGTTAGGAAATAAATGGAAAAATCCATAAAATAAGCCCAGAGTCTTATAAATAAGAGAAAGTTAATCACCTGTCGATATTTGGCCAATCCAGCCATCATTAGGACAGAGGAAGGAGAGAAATAAAGAAATAAAAAAATAATTTATTCTAAGTTCTAACAATTATTTACGTCTCATTTTAAGCTTTTGCTCTTGAATATTAATATATTTTGTGGAACAGCCGTTTATCCAATGTTTGTTTTATAAGGACCTTCTTCTTCTGTGCATTGTAACTTTCCTTTTCCTTTTGGTTTTATTAGATTTCTTCTAATTTAATTATTTGATTTATTTTTATGATCTTTTGTAAGATACATTTTTGGGTTTTTAGTATGAGTATTTTTTTTTTTTTTTTTTTTATATAATCAGCTGTTTATTTAACTTTTCCCAGCTGTTGTCATGTAACCTCTCTTTTCCCTCACTGTGTGCCTGATTGTCTTGGTGTGGGGTGCTGTCTTTGGTTAGTGTATTTTTTGACTGTGGATGTGATATGTGCTGCGGAATTTTCCATTTATGTTCTAATAAAATTTAATATTTGACCACATCCTGTAATTCCTTATTTATTTATTCTATTTTTTTCTTATTTTTTTTTTTATATATTTGGCTACTTTTATGTCTATTATAACACTAGTTTCAAACAAATACGTAATGTAGATTTACACATTTTTAGTTTCCAACTTAGTGCTGTAATAATCAAATTGGTACTTAGATATCTGTGAAGTTGGACAACGTTATAAACTTTTTCTTTTTCGAAGGGTTTATCTTAATTTAATTGGCTATTCATTTCTGTAAACGTATATAAAACCCATCCTAATTTAAAATACACTTCATTTACTTAATTCGTTTTTCGCAACGTTTCGGGCTTACTTCTCACTCATAGATCTAACTTCAATGATATTAACACAGAAGAGCTAGAAATGAAATGTCTGCATTTAACTGATTATTTGAGAGCTTTGGTGGAAGTGAAGAAAATTCGAGGATTTCAGAACAATACAAACCATTTAACAGAGGCAAAATTTAATAAGTTCCCAGCTGTAAAAACTGTCAATATTTGTATGCATGATGATAGCAAATTACAGTGGGTAACTTTCCTTCTCAAAATCATAACGAATCAAGAATGAACTGAGAAGTTTGATGCTTCAAGATAGATCGAGAAGTATATTATTGATGTCAATTAAGAGTGATGTACTTAAAGAAATAGACTTTGGAAAAGTTATTCATGATTTTACTATTAAAAAAATCTCTAGTAAATGTTATAATTTGTTCTCTATTTTAATTTTAGTTACATTTCAAATATTAAATACAATAATGATTTTAATTTCTTCTGATTGACCACAGCTGTTTATAAAATAAATTCTCTGATCTAGAGGGCTACCGTATATTCTAATAATAATAATATTTGTAGTACTAATAAAAATCAGTCATTACAATAAATTATATTATATTGATAATTTTAATTATAACAATTTCAGAAAAATCCTAACTATTAACATACTATCCATACTATATAACTGAGTAAAGAAGTAAATAAATAAAGGTATGAGATTGCTTTCATTAATTTTCATAACAACTACATATTATAAAATTTCATAATATATTATATGCCTACCTATAACAAAATTATTATCAAATTTTATTATTATAATTTATTCTTAAGTTATTAATGTTAATGTATGATTAATATGGTGCGGAAGGACAACACCTGACTTCCTTGTACTCCTATTAAACTATAAATCGTTGGCTCAAAAAGTGATCCTCAATTTGGTTACTAATTTCCGAAAATTGCAATATCTCAAAAACGAAATTCGGCGTCGGGACACCCATCTATTAACACACACACATACTCTTGTTTCTGGAGGTTTCATTCCGTTATTAAATGTCGTTTTTTTTTTCAGTAGGGTAACTAGTTTCCAAGAGATTTCTTCGTGTTCCGTGACAACATTAAAACTGTCAATATCACTAGATAAAGCATTAGAAATCGACAGTTTCTAAATTTTAAGCGGAAGAACCCACTTAACTTATATCTTATTCTCCTGCTGCAGACTTGTTCATCGCACAAATGGGGAGGAAAACCAGTATTATATGCCCAATATTAACACTTAAAATAAGTAATAAAAATGTTTAATTAGAGTATAAACAAAATCGCGTTGGTAACCTTTATTACCGAAACATATGATTTCTCCATTTAATTTTAATATAATTTTTTATGTAAGTTTATTATGACTTTCAAGTAAAGTACCCTTTTCGGCTCACCAATTTTAACCAAAATCAAGAAAATACATTCATATTGATATAAAAGTCCTATTTACTAAATTTTAAATGTTTTACATTATATTTTAATATAATTTTTGATGAAAGTCTAATATGACCTTCAAATAAAGTACCTCTTCCGGTTTTCCAATTTAGACCAAAATCTAGTATGGTATTTAAATCAATATATAAGTTCTAAATACCAAATTTGAGAAGTTTTCCAAAGTATTTTAATATAATTTTTGATGGAAATCAATTATTACCTTAATAATCAAGCAGTGACCAAAAAGGGAGGTTCACAACTAGATTTTACAACAATCCTAAATACAAAATTTCAACTTTCTACGGCTAACCGTTTTTGAGTTATGCGAAATGCGAATGTACCTACGTACAGACGCCACGACGAAACTAGTCAAAATGGATTCAGGGATGGTCAAAATGGATATTTCCGTTAAAATCTGAAAACCGAAAATTTTCGCGATTACAATACTTCCTTTACTTCGGACAAGGAAGTAAAAAAGGTGTCTTATCATATTGAGCCTAAATTAATATTAAAATTAAAACAATCTGCCTACAGCCTACTTAATAAATATTTGTATTAACTTAAAAATTAAATTAACTTAAAGTTAAAACGGTACAACTTTACAATGCAGCCGCCTTATCAGTAGCGCACCAGCGCTCTCTAGCGCCATTTGTGCTGACTAAGTGTACATTTATTTTAAATTGTATAATTTGTATTGTTTGTAATTATTAAAATTATTACTCATTTAATTAGATATAATATAAAATTACCAGTGTCGTTGACTTACGATGGTCTGGGGAAGTTGTGATTCAAGCAATAATAATTAAAATTACGGTAAGGCCCTGACTTCAAATGAAAAGGATCCGTTGTGGTTTTGTTTATTTCTTGAGAGAGAAAGAGTGGGGAGAATTCGACAGCACTAATAATTTTAAATAATATCTAATTTAAAAAGTAATAATTTTAATAATTCCAATGAGTAAGAATTTTAAAATTGAATAGAAAGCATTTAGTTAGCAATGGCGCTAGAGAGCGGTAGTGACCGCTACTGATAAGGCAGCTGCATTGTAATGTTCTACCATAAAAATAAATAAAATTAATAAGCAACATATATAGGGTACGATCATACATATTAATTATAAGAATTATATTACCGTTAGCATACGGTCAAGTACATTTACATACTGCGGGAGATAAGGGTTTAAAAACATTATCAATTACTTATGTCTTTTTATAAATGGGAAGTTAATTTCAGATATATATTACGAGTTGAGCTATAACAGAAATATCGCTGATGATAGGAAGAGCCCCCGTGAAAAGGGAACGGGAGTTACGAAGAACAGAGCAGAAGAAGAGTATTACAAACGAAGAAGCTAAGTGATAGGGACAGTAATGGGGCGGTCGACTTGAGCTCGCTCTAGGAGCCATTGTACAGATTAACTTCTTATACACTAACTTACAAATAACAAACTTCTCAACAGCCTGTTATATTAGCCACTTCGTCTACTCAATCGATAATGAAAGTGGTTGTACTTTTGGTTTATTAATTTTTAATAATGAAATCTACCAAGAAAATTTTTTTTAATCTTCCACAAAATTTGAAGTTTTACGTTTTTAGATACGTAGAATCAAAAAACCAAAAAAAAAAAATTGTCCACCCGCCAAACGGATTTTCTCCGAGAGTACTGGGCCGATTTTTTGACTTTCCCTTACCTATATACGAAGTATATAGTAATGGGAAGTATTGCGATCGTGAAAATTTTCGAATTCGAGTTTTAAACGGAAATACATGTTTTAAGGTCCCCTGAGTCCAAATGACCAAGTCTCGCAAAATGGTCTGTGTGTATGTGATCAGCCTAGCTCAAAAACGAAAAGTTGTACGATACTGAAATTACATATTTAAGGTTAGCACATGCATGTGATGTTACAGCAACATTTTCGTCAAAATCGACTAACCGGAAGTGCCACTTTATATAATCGATTTTACACATTTTTACAATTTTCTCGAAAACGGCACTAACGATTTTGATGAAACTTGCCTAAATTATTCTTCATAAAGGCCTTTAACTTTTCATTCATGTAATAAATCACCGAGGAATTGCAGGAAAAAAAAATATGATGAAAAGAATATTTTATTAGCGCATAGCTTAAAAAGTATGCATTTTACGGTAAATTATGTGTAGCATTGTATGAAAGGTAATTAGATTATCTAAAAAATAATAAAAGAATCATCAAAATCGGACCAGTATTAGCAAAGATACAGCGTATTTTATGAGGAGCACAAGACCCTAGATGGATAACCAAGCGCATCCGAAAGGAGACGGTTGCAAACGAACCTCCTCCCACCAATCCGCCAATCTGTTGTAAACAATACGTAAGAAGTGGATGCTGCTGAGTTTATTTCAAGTATTGTGAACTCTTTAAAATTATATTAAAAAGATAATTATTATAGGACGGTAAGGGAAAGTTGTGTGATGCGCGCACCGCACCAGATTTTTTTCTTCAGATTTGACACGTCACAGTTCATCCCAGGATGATCCTCGTAAATCGACATTATCATCCGCCATTTAATTTCAAAATGGTGGCCAATTAAAGGCTTTATACGTCCATATGTCAGTCACCGATCATATATGTAGATAGAGGAAAAATATAAAGTTTTTTGGGATCATTAGATATACAAATTTATTTATTCTAATAACATATATTTATAAAACAATAACATACATACCGACTTTCAGCTCATTAAATCCAAAGAGATCGCTGGAAGCCAAAATGCAACGGAGAAAAAATAAGAAAATATATATCGACATCGATTTTCAAAAAAGACTTAAGCACCAAAAACTCTAAATTTAGGTTTCAACTTATTATGGAACGTAAGCACCACCTCTAACGAATCTCGCTCACGCTGAATCGAGAAAAAAAATGGAAATGGTCAAAAAATCTACTATTGATGACGTAAGCAACAAATACTTACGACTCTCAGTCGTCACAGTGGCCTTGATCAGTGCTAGAAGACTAATAATATATTGTAATAAAAGTTATAAATGTTATAAAAGTTAATCAATATGTTATACATGTTACAAGTATTATACAAGTAACAATTATACTAGTTCAACAATTTTATATGTTACAATTATACAAGTTCAATAATGTTATACATTGTTATAAAAGTTCTTCCTCCTTAATAAACTCCTATTGTAAGGTAAACAACAATAAAATAAAAAATAAATATATATATATATATATATATATATATATATATATATATATATATATATATATATATATATATATATTGGTATTTGGGAAAAAATCGTTTTATGTGTTTCCTCTAAAGTTTGCGAAATGGCGCTTACGCTTTTTTCAAAAAATGACGTCGATATATATGTATATATATGTGTGTGTGTGTGTGTGTGTGTGTGTGTGTGTGTGTGTGTGTATATATATATATATATATATATATATATATATATATAAAATGAATCCCACCAGCCCTCTGATGAACACTGATAAAAGACGTTTAATAAAAAAAAATTTTTTTTTGAAAGTTGAGATATAGATAAATTAATCTTGTGGTTGAGACGTTGGAATATAATTTAAGATTCAAATTTAATATGTATCTAAAAATAAATTTAATTATGGGTGTGAAGTCAATTTTCTTCCTTTTTATATTATGTTTTATTAAAATATGATTATCACACTTTTACACTAACATCTTTATCAACGTTTCAAATTTGAAAAAAGTATAATTCCATGAAATTTTGCATTGTGATAATGTTGGTAAAGGAAGTTATGTACACTCTTTCTATTAAGTTAAAAAAAAAAAAAATGGTGACTATTATATGACAATATAAATTCAAATTTTATAGATAATGTGACTAAAAAAGTGGAAAAATAAGACTATAGTGAGCAATTTATATTTTTTTAAAAATAAATATTGTAAATAGTTAAAGATGTTTTAAATATAACAATTTTATATTTCAATGATCATTATGTATAGTTTTTAGGTTATAAAAATAAAGGCAGGATTTTGCTATTTCACCAATTTATTTATTACGATGCAAATTTTCGGCCTAGAAGCCATCCTCAGGCATCTCTGTAAAAGGCCCTTATTTAGTTCAATTTATAACATATCAAAGAATTAAATATACGTAAATATTGTAATAAATATCCTTTACATACTAAAATTATTTAAAATGCATATACTGTCATATTTAAGTCCGACCCGGACCAAGTCCAAATATACATCGTCAAAAAAAAAATAATAATAATAATTATAATAAAAACACAATAACAAAATTGAGGTTGGATCAAATTTCATTTGATTTTTAGGTTATTTAATTTATTGGAGTTTTTTGGTTGCTTATAAGGTGAAAATATAATTTTGTTTTATAATTTTTAAAATGGATTGTTCTGAGGATGGGAAAATTCTCCGAAACTTTGATAAAGATGTTAGTGTAAAAATGTGATTATCATTTCTTGATAAAATATAATATTAAAAGGAAGAAAATTGACTTTAAGCCCATAATTAAATATATTTTTAATAGAAGATTTTTTCATAATAATAATTCATAATATGTATTGTTTTTTTTTCTAGAATCTAAAACTCTATAGATGGTTCTATTACGTCAATCGACCTGACAAGGTTTACATATACACGTAGCTTGCACGTACATTTGGGTTAGAGACAGAGAAAAAAGTAACCGGTTGTATCCTAAAATAAAAGTTAAAATTGAACCGGGGACTTCGAGAACTTGAAAGCACTAGGGCTTATCGACCGGCTCTGCCAGCAAAGCACACGATACTTTGAGGGCAACTTATTCTTGGGGGCCATTTCAACAGCAATTTTCTTCGAAATTCTTCTTTATCACTTCTTTTCCAGAAACGCTTAACGGCCATTTTATTCTGTATCGTGTTTCCAACTTCTCCACTCTTTTAAATTGCACTTCATAGTTCTTTCTCTTCGATCATGAGGAATAGAAAACTCAATGGAAGTTAATATTCAATTTTTTTTTTAGGATGAAGTAGAATATAGAATGGCAGTGTTTATTTATTTATTTTTATGTTTTTGTATCAAGAGATAGACTACACCGCTCTTTGAGCCAGCTCCTTTTTAATTCACTAATTCACTGAAAGAGCTTAACTAATTAAAAAAGTCAACATGGGACTTTATGTTGGGAAGAGCCCACCAATTCCTGATTGTTAGGAATTCGAGACTTCCACAATACGGGACTTGTTACTTCCTTGTACGAAGTAAAGGAAGTATTGTAATCGCGAAAATTTTTGGTTTTCAGATTTCAACGAAAATATCCATTTTGATCATCCCTGAATCCATTTTGACTAGTTTTCTCGTGGCATCGGTACGTACGTTCGTATCTCGCATAACTCAAAAACGGTTAGCCGTAGAAAGTTGAAATTTTGTATTTAAGATTGTTGTAAAATCTAGTTGTGAGCCTCCCTTTTTGGTCACTGCGTGATCACCGGAAGTGGTACTTTACATGAAGGTCATAATTGATTTCCATCAAAAATTATATTAAAATATTATGTAAATCATCTCAAATTTGGTAAATAGGACTTTTATATCGATATGAATGTATTTACTAATTTTGGTTAAAATTGGTTAGCCGAAAAGCGTACTTTACTTGAAGGTCATAATAAGCTTACGTCAAAAATTATATTTAAATTAAATACATAAATCATATGTTTCGGTAATAAAGGTCACAAACGTAATTTGGTTTCCAATCCAATTAAACATCTTTATTACTTGTTTTAAGTGTTAAAATTGAGTGTAAAATACTGATTTTCCTCCCCATTTGTGTGTGTCAATAGATGGATGTCGGGACGGCGAGTGTCGTTTTTGAGATACTGTAATCTTCGGAAACTTAAGTGAAAGTAACCAATCACTTTTTGAGCCATCGATTTATAGTTTAATAGGCGTACAAGGAAGTCATGTGATGTCCACATCACATATTTTATTTAAAATTTTATAACCTATTTAATTGAAATTAGGAGGTTATAGTTTATGATTCGTGTGGTTATAGAATTTATTTGTTTTCTATAACTCATTATGGTTATATTTATAGTGGGTTATCTTTTTTTGTTATAATTCTTTTAGTATTCGTAAATATATTTCAATTATCTTTCATTTTATTCCTCTTAATTTGTTAGAATTAAAGTTTAATAATTTATTAAAATAGGTAAAGGGCCTGAAATTATATATACCCCTCAAGTAGAATCCATAAATGAAGATCACATTTTGGAATAAATAAATGCTTTATCATAAATTATAAAAGTTCTGATACCAGGTATAAATCATTTACAGCCTATAAATTTCGTAAAATAATTATAAGAAACACCAAAAATGTTATCTTGGATTGTTAATATAAATGAAATATATTAAATAATAATACAAAGTTGGAGTGATTGGATTTTGGATTTCGATATCGGACTAACCTTTTTTGCGGCAGACTTGGCATTCGATGTACAGGCCGTGCAAAAAATATAGCCGGCCAATCAAGTACCCACCGGATACTGTTTAACACTAACACCAACCAGACTATTGCTTGTATAAATCAAACATGGCGGAGGCGTGAGAGTAATAAAGATATCAACAACAAATAATCTAATTGAGAGGACAAGTATACAATCGTAGAGCAGACAGAGGGGGCACCATATGACGCGGAGAGGGCAGTTGTAAGGACACGCTGCAGATAATGGTGGCACTGGCCGGGTCCCGAGGGGGTCTTGGGAACTGCCACTGCCACACGGATATCAGATTCCAATCCTCTCTCTTCTACTATCGATGTTTCCTCATCTCGACAACAATATTTAGTTATCGATAAGTATCCTGTTGCGATTAGTTAGTGATCGTATCGAGGGTGTGATAATGGCTGCAACAGGCTACGGGCAGATATTGAATATAGATTCATCCTGTGGCAGGCCCTACGTGTCTTTGTTCCAAATGATTTATTTAAGCGAATTATCATATTATTTTGTATTAGTGTCGGTTGTAAATTGAATTTTTTTTAATAAATATCTCTCTACTCACAAATATATTACCGCTTTAGGTACGAAGTCCAATACAATTATAATTTCTAATGATTTTTAAGGATTACTTGTGTAATCAATTTATTTTTAATCTCAAAGCTGTATATAAAACAAATTATAAACATAAATTAATATCATTTATTTACATCATCTACATTCATAAGTACTATATACTATTGATCAAAATAATTAAATATAAGAACAATCTCTGATCTATAATATATTGCAAAAAATTAATTAAATAAATGTTCTATTGGTTTAACTAACAAACTTGGCATGTCATAAAATAAAAACATACAAAGAAACATAAAAATAACCTTACAAATCTGGTCAATTCTATGATGCAATTACTCCAGTATACATAATATTCATCCAAAACTACAACTAAAGGTAGAAATTACTAAGGTACAATAATTTAAATAATAACTAAAACAAATAGTAATAAGGAAGAATTATTACAGGCACAAGCAGTAACGGAACGTTCAATATAAACCCTTGAATGGATTCTCTCCAAAGAGGTTATAATTTTAGATGCTGCTATTTAGAGGTAATGTTGCTAACAGTTTGCTTCATCTTTGCTAATATTGTTCGGATTAATGCATTTATATTATTTATTTTTATTTTTTTAAGTTTGGCTATGTAGGAAATGCAATTATCTTTTAAATAAGCATCTGGAAAGTTCCGGGAGATCTATAGTTTTCGAGTTATTCGAAGTAAAATAAAATAATAAAAAAGTGATCCCATGGGAACATTCACAGGATACTTTTTAAAATATGGTTACAAAGTTCAATAAGCCATATACAATATTTGTCCAATTTAGATTTTTTTTTTTTTTTTAGAAAATTCAATTAACTTTCAAAAGGATTATATACAAAATGTATTCTTTTTGTGTTAAGTGAAAATAAAATTTTCTATTTTATAGGAATTTACTATATATATGAATAGCTTATGGGCTTTAAGTAGAAGACTTCAGAGAAGTCTAGAAAGACTCGGTTTCAATACCTTCCTTACATAGGTTATAAGAAAATTAAAAAAAAAAAACATTTTTGACTTTTCTGTTTTTATTTCTTTAGTTACGTAATAACTAATAATGGCAAAACGCTAATATAATTAATAAGCAATAAAATTCTATAGAATATCAAGCTCTTAAATAAGTTTGTGTAAATATGTGAATAAAGAAGATGTGTAATAAAAGAAATAAAAAATACAATAACATTTTTACACCGTAATGCATAAAAATTGATATTTCTGACAGATGGTAGAACTCAGTTCAGATTACAGTACTTTGTAGGTACTAGTTAGAGAGTTCAAATTAACCGAAATTATTCCAGCAAAGGCTTTAGGTAGAGATAATATAGTTGTACTTTAATGAGACAGCGAAGGAAGAGATCGCCCTGAGCAAATATTCAGGAGGCACTTAGCGCAACTTGTCCTTTAGTTAAAAGTTGGTCGCTACGATAGTCAGGTTGGCAGCACTGCTCAATGATTCACGATAAAGAATATGGCCTCTATTAGGAATACCCGCCTAAATTGGTAATACCATCCCGTAAAGAAGGGGGGGAGATAATTCCCAACATCCGATTGGTGGAAAAGGGCGCGGCAAACGAGTAGAGGTTGAATACAAAAAAAAAAAAGAAGAAAAAAACAGAAAAAAAAAAGTAGAGTTGGGGTTAAAATTGATAAAGCTGTCGGAGAAGAGGGCAGAGATTGGAGAGGCTGACAGAGGAGGTACATTGACCAAGCTGCTCAATAATGCAGCTGGCCCCGGGGGATTGGGGCCCGTCCTGGGGGCCCGAGTCCCTGTTAACAGATTGTACGCTTCTTCTGCGGTATCCCATCTATATTTCAACCTCTGTCCGGCCTAACTTGATAGATTGCCAAAAATAGACAAATACAATTTTCTTTCAAATGCCCTCGATTATAATCAATTTCCACAACATTGCAATTTCATTTTATTTTTCTTCTTATACTGATTTTATGCCTTGACTGACAGCATTTATGCCTTCATAAATTAATGAATGAATAAAATGCTTTATTCCAAGGCACAAAACAGTTATTGAACACTTCCATAAAGTTTCGGTATAACTATTTTACAAGAACTTTTACTTATTTTTCTATCAAAGTACTTTATGAAGTCTAATAATACTAATTAACAACAATTAGCAATTGCAAAATGCCATAAATTTTATTCTTTTTACATGTAATGTACTTTCCAGTTATCCACAACTATAGCTACGTCTCGGAGTTGTTTCTCTATCTTCAGCATTTTCTTTTAGTCAGCATAATATTGTATAGAGGATACTGACTCTATTTGTCCAAAATGTTACAATGCTTATTAGATTTTGGACAAATAGAGTCAGCATCCTATAGTATACAATATTATGCTGACTAAAAGAAAATGCTGAAGATGGAGAAACAATTCCGGATATATTGCAATGTATTGAGAATACTTACTTACTTGGGCTTTAAGGAAAACATTAAGATTAAATAATAGTAATTATAATATGGATAAATTAAAGAGATGCCTCCTGGTTCAGCCAATATTAACATAAAGAAATTTCATTTTCAAACAAAGAAAAGCAAGTGGATGCCTGTAGAATCCGGGTCAGTTCGAGGGGACCGTTTAAGATAAGCGAAAGCAAGAGCACCATAAAACTAGAGATAGGCCAGGTCGACCAAGTGTAATAAGATCTACCGCCCAAGGATACTGAAAATAAGAAGAATAGGAAAAATGGCTCAAACAATTCTTATAGCATCAACCAATAAGATGTCCCAAAAGGAGATTGGGGACAAAATGCATCTTTTTGAGAAGGAGAAGGGGAAAAAGGGAGAACAAAGAGAGAAAACAGAAATAAAAGAGTTCTTGGGAGAAGGTGGAAGTCGAGCTAGAAGAGAGAAGACGGAGGTTCGCAGAGGGTAGAGTGGAGCAGTCCATCGAGAGACGAAGTTTGAGCTAGAAGGCAGGATAGGAGGCCACTGCAGGAGAGAGAAACCTAGACCATCGAGTGCTAGTCCTTTCATTCATTGTGTACATTAATGTCGAATATTATGTGGCACCCGATTAATATTTTAAATAAGCAAGTTCTTCCAGTATTCTCAAATACATATGTTAGAGTCCATAGATTTTTACAATGAGAATAATTTAGATTGTAAATTAGTAAACCAATAGTTTAATTAATAACGTAACTTAAATAAAGTAAGATCTTCTATTAAATTCCATTATTCCATAACCCCTGCATGCCATCATATAGTTTAATTAAGTGAAATGGTAAACACGACACCCTTGGAAAGGATCTCCAATGGTATTTATAATATCCCAAGCTAGTGACCATAGCAGGAGGGGTCTGCGGTCTCTAACCTTTTATGTTAAAATATAGTATGATTGATCGGCACCCTCTCGGAACCGATGCAAATAGAGAATAAATTAGATAAGTAAATGTGGTTTCTGGAACCCCCACCTACCTCAGAAAAGCAGTTTGCCAGAAACATAGCAATATATATATATAGTTAGTGTTCTCTCCTGTTTTCTCCTGCCGCCTGAGATTTTGATATTATTAATTTAGCATTAATTTAGTTAATTAATTTAGCATTTCAATTTAATTAAAATACGACCTTAGTAGCGGAGTTCTGCTACACTTTTTTTTTTTTTTTTTTTTTTTTTTTTTTTTTTTTTTTTTTTTTTTTATTGTTGAATAGGTGTCGAAAATTCGGATTTTTCTAGGCCTAAGAGAACAAGATAGACCTTATATATGAGAAGAATGAATATGAATTTCATGTATTATCTCTTTCAGGCCAGTCTTTTTGATTGTTGATGTGAGATGCTCTATATCTGTTCTTTATTTATATCTTTATCTTTGTTATACTTTTCTTTCCTTATGATGCCCGAATTGGCGAGATATTTGACAATTGTCTTGCGTTGTTTTTGAGATTCCATGCTTCTTGTTTGGAACTTTTTCTTTAGATCCTACCATTTAAAATAATTATTATATTAAATAATTTTCAAATATTAGGGAAGATTAATATATTATGGTTTAATTATTTATGAAAAACAACTTCCATTGACAATTATCTTTATTATAAAAAACAAAAAAACATTTCTATAATACTGTTATCGACTTTTCGTAGTCCTTCTTCGTCTTCAGGGTGCTTATTTTCTTTAAAAATACACAGTGCCCATGTCCCTATAGCCGTACAATTTTATTTCGTCCATATTAATTGTTACATTATAAATTATTCTGGGGAGTGTCTCAACTTGCATATCCCTGTCATAATTAGACTATGAAAAAAATAAAAATAAATTTTATGAAATATACATTAACAATTGAAAAAAAACTTTACATAAACAAGATGTATAACTTTAATTTTAAAACAGTCAGTTTAAATGTGCAAGCTGTTGTTTTCGTGTGTATCGATATATGTATGATCTACTTACTAAAAGGATAACTCCATTTTTTTTTTGGGGGGGAAGGGGGAAATTCGGTTACTGTTTTAAACCGAATTTCTAGACTTTAATATTTCTAGAATATTAAATATTAGAACTTTAGAATTTCTAGAAATAAATATTTGCTAAAACGTTAATTTTCACAGCAAAACAAGGTGAGAAATTTATTCTATCTATGGCAAACGTTTCATAGGTTTTTTTTTTACTTCCTTGTACGAAGTAAAGGAAGTATTGTAATCGAGAACATTTTCGGTTTTCAGATTTCAACGGAAATATCCATTTCCACCAAGTGGTACTTTACTTGAAGGTCATAATTGATTTCCATAAAAAATTATATTAAAATATAATGTAAAACATCTCAAATTTGATAAATAGGATATTTATATCGATATGAATGTATTTACTATATTTTCGTTAAAATTGGTGAGCCGAAAACGGTACTTTACTTGAAGGTCATAATAAGCTTACATCAAAAATTATATTTAAATTAAATACATAAATAATATATTTCGGTAATAAAGGTTACAAACGCAATTTAGTTTCCAATCCAATTAAACATTTTTATTACTTGTTTTAAGTGTTAAAATAAATTTAGTGTAAAATACTGGTTTTCGTCCCTATTTGTGTGTGTATGTGCCAATAGATGGATGTCGCGACGCCGAGTGTTGTTTTTGAGATACTGCCATCCTCGGAAACTAGTAACCAAATTCAGGCTCACTTTTTGAGCCACCGATTTATAGTTTAATAGGCGTACAAGGAAGTCATGAGGTGTCCACATCAGATTTTTTTTTTTAGTTTAGTTCAAAATTTTATGATTTGAAGTTATTCCTTTTTGTTAGTAAATGCTTCATTTTTAGTATAAGTATTGCTTTAAGTTGCTTTTTTCGATGCTTGACTGAACATTTCATAGATTTAATGGTTTTTTTTTTTAATAAATAAAGAATTGAAAAACCCTACACTAATTAATCAATGTTCCATTTGGAATAATTTATGCTTTTCTAATACAACGTAAAATACTAAAAAAGAGTTTAATATAAATACAGTAATTTAATTTATTTTTACAACGTCGGAACCCTCTTAGTCAGCTTTGACAGGAGCGGGTTTTTGTTCCGACCCGGTTGGAATTCGTTAACTGTTTTTACAATACAAATGATTGGCATTATATAGTCCTCCATTATTGATGAAGAGGAGGGCAACGAGGTATTATCCGATTCCTGGTGCAACATCCGATTTCCACGGCCCCGTGGATATCGAGAACAAGGCAACCGTTCTAAACTTCCGTTCCCGACGATGTGGAAACGCTAAAATAAATTTCAGATACACATTTTTGTATTTCGTTCAAATCCAGCAGATATGTTCACGTATCTTGTAAAAATTGTTTTTTAATCTGTGACGAGAGGATTTTTGTGAAAAATTATAATTAACAAAAATTTAGAACATTCTTTTCCTCGATTTAAATTGTATGCTTTGTATTTCGTCATGCAATCAATGTTCATTTTTTTTTTTTTTTTTTTTTTTTTGCTTCTGTACTCAATTAACGTCGATTCCAGCTGTAATAATTCTAGAAACGCTAGTATTATTATTATTTTTTTATTTATAAGGTCAACTCTCATCATTTAGTTAAACCGCGTTGAGTGTAATTATTTAAAAAACATTTTCTTAATGTTCTCTACTAATTATTCTTTTGTAAGTTTCATTTCACATTTTATTAATATTTTTTTTTTAGATTTTTCATTAACTTAAATAATCCTACAATCGGTACAACTTTACAAGAGGGGCTCGAGGACTAGCACACTCTAGCGCCATTTGTGCTAACCAACTGCTTTGTATTCATATTTAACATTCATATTCATTGGAATTGTTACTGCATTAATTACATATTATTTAAAATTGTTACTGCTGTCGACTTCCGGTGATCTGGGGAAGTTATAGTAATACTTTAAATTACGGTAAGGATCCGACCTCAACTGAAAAGGAACTTTTGGGGTTTGTTTATCTCTTGAGCGAGCGTAGCGAACAGAATTCGACAGCTGTGATCTAATTAAAGCAGTAATAATTGAAATTACGGTAAGACACCGACCTCAACTGAAAAGGATCTGTTGCTGTTTTGTTTATTTCTCGGACGAACGTAATGAGCGGACAATTGATGGAGTGGAACAAAGGACTCCACAGGTTTCAGGCTGTGCTATAATAACAATAATATTTGTTTGCCGGAATATACAGTATAATTAAAATTGACTAAATTGATTGAATAAAATATTTTACAAAAATGATGATATGATTAACTTACACATTTCAAATATAGCCTGTTCCTGTACAACTTATTTTTATGAGACTCTCCAAAAAGTTTTAGATTGATATTAATTTGTAGATAATATTAATTAGATAGATATAACCCGGACTTTTCTGTAATGTGACTCCTAGGTAACTCATGGCCAATTATATCGACCGAAATAGTCGTGAATTTCATAAAAATCGATTGTTAAATATCGGTTACAGATCGACTTTAGAGCTCTAATGATGGCAGCTGAGAGTGGCTCTTATTAATGACACTGAAGAAAAAGTAAGGAGCTGAAAGAAAATTAGAAAGTTGGCAACTTCATTTCTGGCCTCACCTTTCTCAAGACTTCTTCAACTGAGAAATATTTCATTTAGTGGCTATCTCTCAACAGAGTTTCCCAGTCTCACGAAAACTTTTCTTTGGCAAAAGACATTTTTTTGAAATGTGTAAGTCATTCTGTGGAACTTGCTCTTTACAGAAGTTCTTTTATATCGTTCTGAAAAGAAACAATTAAATATATATATATATATTTAACTGTTTGAATATTAATATTATACTTTAATACGCTGATGGGATGCGAAATACATTTTAGATATACGCAAAGTATATTAGATGATCTAATTAATTTTTATCAGGATGCAATAATTCTTCAAGGCTGTTAGGTATCTTAAAACCTAAATTATTTCATACCTCTATTTAATTATTTTTTTCAGTATATGCATCAATTATTTATTTTTTTTATTACTATTCTTATTTCGTTTTTTTTTTATAATTATTTTTATAACTTTAATTATTTTATTTAATTGAATCAGCTATATTAGAAACGATACATGGTGTGACATTTTCACCATTTTGAGAAAAACACAAGAAACTATTAAGTATATTAATACAATTCTAAAAGATAAAAATATATGTTGTAAACAATCAATCTGTTCATTATTTATGGCAAGATTTAGCAATATGAGTATCATTAGATGTTCAAACATCTTCAGACCACTCAAAACTCAAATCTGGTATAAATGACACTTTTGGTTTCTTCAATAATCGATTCAATTATAATATTACTTGATTTAATTTTATTTTCTATTTTTCTTATTATTATTGTTTTATTTTATTATTATTAATTTATATTTTTGTTCTCGTCTCATTCTATGTCCTCTTATTTTTTGGTCGAGCATTTAATATTTCATAATAAACAACATCAAATTAAATTTTACACAATATTTTTTGTAACTTAATTAGATATAATTTAATTTTGTTTTGTACAGATGCTTCTTTTTTCATCCGTATCTACTTTCCTATCTTCTATCAATTATATTTATAAATTTCTATCAATTAAGGGAATTTTTTTGTTCTTTTATTTATCATTATACCATTTCCATTCATCATTATAATGTATGAATAAGCCATAATATTACCATCAATTGCTTTTGTTTACATTTCGAATCCTTATTTTTTTTCTTAGTTTTCGAATGCTAATTCTATTTCTATATCTCTGTAGAAAATGGGTTAGTGATAAGCCTATGCATAGTACTAAAATGCTACCTGCATTCGAATTTATAAAAAAAAATGTAGACCAAAGACAAAAAATATAAAATATATTACCAAAAAGTTCAATAGAACTGTTATAGTTTCAATATGGATACAACGAGAGTACAAATATGTATAATACACAGAATCGAATTATAATATTAATAATTAATATGCAAGAGAAAAAGCTGAAAATGAGACATAAATAATTGTTAGGACATAAATGGAAAATTACAAAAAAGAAGCTAAGAGTTTTAAAAATAACAGAAATTTAAAAAAATATCATCTGCCGATATTTCGCCAATTCAGGCGTCATCACGACAGAGGGAGAGGAAGAAATAAAATATAAAGATAAAAAAAAACTTTAAAATTAAGAATAAAATACAGCACAGTGCACATAGTCAGACTAACCAGAGACAGCACCCCATACCAAGTCACCCATATGCAAGAGCAAAATCTCAAAATGAGACATAAATAATTGTTAGGACTTAAATGGAAAATTATAAAAAAGAAGCTAAGAGTTTTAAAAATTACTATAATTCTTTATTATGTTTTTTTTTTCTTTATATTTTATTTCTTTCTCTCCTACTTCATATATATATATATATATATATATATATATATATATATATATATATATATATATATATATGCAAGAGCAAAAGCTCATAAATGGAAAATTCCAAACAAGAAGCCAAGAGTCTCAAAAATAACAGAAAAGAAATCACCTGTCAATATTTCGCCAATTCAGGTATTAGGACAGAAGGCGAGAAAGAAAAAATAATAATAAAATAAAAAATAAAATAGAGAAAAAAAACTATATAAAATGCAGCACATCTCACATACTCATTAAAAAAATACTCTAACCAGAGACACCACTCCACACCAAGACATCTAGACACATACTGAAGGAAAAGGAAGGTTATGTGACAACTTTTGAGATGTGCTGCATTTTGTTCTTTATATAGGTTTTTTTTTTCTCTTTCTTATTTTTTATTTTATTTTATTTTTTTCTTTCCCTCCTTCTGTCCTGATGATGCCTGAATTAGCGAAATATCGACAGATGTTCTATTTTCTGTTATTTTTGAGACTTGGCTTCTTTTTTTGATTTTTCCATTTATGCCCTAATAAATATTAATAATTCATTTAAAGTAATAAACAATTATATTATATAAAAATAATTAATAAAAGAACTAACTAATTAATGGGTTAAAAATAGTTTGGATTAATATAATTTTAATAGTTTAATATCCACAAAGATATAGAAATAAATTAGACATTGTAAAAAATAATATTTTAAAGATTATTAAATGTAATGAAAAGAAAATGTAATTCATGATAATATAACGGCTTATTATAAGAAGGAGAAGAAAATAAGTAAAAAATATTTGTATAGGTCTTTTTATTGTTTTGACTTTAATTAAGTCAATAAAATTAAATAATGATATTTATTTCGAAATATACCAATTACCTAAAATACTGTTATAAAGCTGTTAATTTTTTTATTAGGATAGAGGGGGGGTGGAGAATAAAGCTCTCCCCCTAGAAAAAATCCTAGGTCAGGATAAGATTGTAATCCTCAAACATTAAAAATTAATAAGTATTATGAACAATTTATTGGCACTGTATTTTGCTAAATATTATTTCTGTATTAAGATATAACAGGCTATAAGGTAGCATTATATCGGGCACGTGTCCTTTATATGCTCCTTGTGCTCTTCCCGACAGGAGGGTAACTGATGGTTCTTCTTCGTGCGGCTAATATGACTTAGACTCATGACCTCATCATCTTCAACATCAGTTTTGATGGATCTTTATGTAATGGTGCCCGTATCTACCTGGATAGCACTATATCGTGCAGTATCTGAGGATCACGAAGGGCTGTGTACTCTTAGGATGGCACTTATCCAGGAAAGAGTATGGATTGAGAAGAGAAATCCAGAGGACTGCTTTATCATTTAAGAGGAAAAGAAATCAAGTTTATATTAAACGAAAGTGGTAAATTTTATATTATTACACTGTTGCAGAATTTCTCTGTTTGCGTCTATAGTCCAGACAACTGGGAACAAGAATTTAAAAAAAACTATTATATTTCATACTGTTTTTATTACGGATGCGAAACGTGGTCGCTAACGCTAAAAGAGTAATAAATAATAGAGGTACTCACAATATTATTTAGCATGCTAAATTCAGGATTATGAGCGGCACAGCGTAAGTACTATCGTATCTTGCTAATTAGATACAGTGGCGCTGCCTGTGGTAAGATGGTGCAACTTTATTTTATCTTCCTAACCTTGTACTTATAAAATCTTGACTTGTCTGTTGATTAATATTTTATTTATTCAAGTGAATATTACTTTTTGTTTATTTTTCACATATTTATTTCAGTCATCATGCAAAAATTAATGAGAAATCAAGAGTACGTATATGATAATTGGGTGTTTTTAGTTTTAAAATAACGAAAAAATAATTAAATTGAATCAAGCCTAAGCAAGGAAACAAATGACGAAATGACACTTGAAATCTGAAGCACTTATAGGTTGATAAAACAATAAGGTGGCCATTTAGCAGAGTGATACTGCGTTTAGCACACAATAAGATGTGTTAAATTGAGACTGTTATTCGACTAGTTTTCCATTGAGATATTTAGCGTGCTATTGTTAAAACTCGACAGATAACACAATATAGCATGCCAAATGAGATATAATCTTTAATAGTTACTTCAAAAACAGACCAAGTAAAGAATGTACTGTGTAGAATATTTGCCTGAAGAAAGCCGAATCAGGAGAACTTCGAACATCGAATTGTGTGGACCAGATAAATATATATAATTGAATAAATAGCATCGTTATGCACGCAGACCGGAACGTCGATGGGAGAATTGTTTTAGGTAAATACATAACAAAATGACACTTGAAATTTCAAGCCAATATCTATGGGTTGATAAAACAATATGACGGTCATTTAGCAGAGTGACACTGCGTTTAGCACACAATCAGATCTGTTAAACTGAGCCTGTTATTCGATTTTTTCTATTGTGGTATTTAGCAAGCTATTATTGAAACTTGACAGATAACACGATTTAGCATGCTAAATGAAATATTGTTAGAGTATTTTTATATTTATTTTGTGCATATAGCATAAAATCAGGTCTGTTAAACTGAGCCTGTCATTTGACTTGTTTTATATTGTGATATTTAGCATGCTATTGTCGAGACTCAACCAATCACAACGTTAGCACGATTGAAGGATATTTTATATATTCAACTGAATCTTAAATTTTGTTTATATTTCACATATTTATCTGACTAATAATGCCTAAAATTTTCTTGATCTGCTTTTTATTGCATTTAAATGAAAGTAACTTATAATAAAAATTAAATCACACTTCCTAACAACCTTTTTAATTTTAAAATAAACAAAAATAATTAAATTGAATCAAACCGAAGCAAGTAAACAAATAACGAAATGGCACTTGAATTTCAAGCAAATACTTGTGTGTTGATAAAAGAATATGACGGTCATTTAGCACAGTGACACGGCGTTTAGCACACAATCAGGTCTGTTAAACTGAGCCTGTCATTTGACTTGTTTTATATTGTGATATTTAGCATGCTATTATCGAAACTCGACCAATAACAACATTAGCACGATTGAAAGGTGTTTTATTTATTTAACTGAATCTTAAATTTTGTTTATATTTCACATATTTATTTGACTCATAATGTCTGCTCAGAATGTTTTCTTCTGCATTTTACATTATTTAAATTAAAGGAAATTATAAAAAAAAAATTAAATCACACTTTCTTACATCGTTGTTAATTTTAATATAAACAAAAATAATTAAATTGAAGCAATCTATAGCAAGTAAACATATAACCACTTGACAATTTGAAACCTCATGTAGACGTTGACAAAACAATATGGCGACCGTTTAGCAGAGTGACGCTGCGTTTAGGACACAATCAGGTCTGTTAAACTGAGCCTGTTATTCGATTTGTTTTATATTGTTAAAGCATGCTATTGTTAATACTAGATCAATAACAAGGTTTAGCATGCTAAATTGGAGATTGTGAGTTGAGTATTTTTTATATATCCTTCAAAAATAGTAAAGTATTATGAAGTTTATTTGCTCGAAGAAAGGCAAGTCAGGAGAACTTCGACCGAAACGTCGATGGGAGGATTGTTTTAGGTCTGATCTTGAGGATTTGGTTTTGATGAAAGGAGGTGTGTTTATTGGCAAAGATAGCTGGTCTTATCGGCATCGAACCTCCAGGTTCACTCATGCTTTTTATTAATTTAATTAATTGGTTACGACTGCTTGAAACCTCATTATGTTGATCTGCATTATACTCGTACTATCGACGGTAGTTATGTAGTATCAGCAAGGATCGAACAAGCAGTCATTAAAGTCGGAACTCTGAGTTGGAAACTTTAAAGTGAAACTCCAGGAAAGCCTTTTGAGTATTTATAAAGAGGCTTTAACGTGGAGTGTGCCAACTCAAACTGCATGAATTAACTAAAACTAACTAACCTATATAGGCTCACTTCCAGTTCTAAACTTGTTTGTTCCAAACAGTTCGTCCAATTGTTCTCCAAACAGTTTACTCCTAGTGTTTCAGATTCTATTAAATATTATTTAAGTTATATACGGAGCAAATGATCTGAAATTACACACTCATTTTAAAATAGGTATCACTATAGCTACACTATGAGGTGGCAGCCCGAGGGCGAAATCACGCGGTAAACGTTAAGTAATCATTAACTTAACGTTTTTTTCCTCAATATATATATATATATATATATATATATATATATATATAGCGGAATCATTAACTTATCATTAACTCCACAATGTCTTGTTTAATAAAAATAATAAATATATGTTATATATGTTATAGGATGTTATTATATGAAATAGAAAAGAGATAATAAAGATATAAAAAACAATAATAAAAATAAATAAAAAAATAAGTTGTCAATGGTATAAGTATTTAAGTATTAAACAAGTGGTAGGAGAGGATGGTATGCCATCTATCTTATATGCGTAAAATTTGGGAATGAAACAGAGATATATCTTGTTTTTCAGTTTCGTGTTCGACAGGATTAGACTCTAGGTGGAGTTAAATAGATTCGGAAAGGAGATTTTTGTCATGATTGGGGTCAGCGTCTAGGATGGAAGAGTTTTCAAAATGTACTGTTTGTAAAAAGTATTTTCTAATCTGTAATAAATTGTTAGTTAAATGTCAAGGAGCTTTATAAACATGTTAATATTTCTTTTAAAAAATTAATCTGTGTATTAATTACTTCTCTTTATCAAAAGAAAGCGAATTTCACGGAAAAGTGACGAATCCTAATTTTCATTCTTAAATTATTACTAGGGCTTAAATAAAAGTTATGAAAAAACTGGGAGGTTTCAAAGCTTTTACAACTGAGAATCGGCGTATCGAAGCGGGATTAGATGGGTTTTAATGTTTTCGATGCGGGCCTCGTTTTTGAGATAACGAACGATGTAAGGCCACACGGCCCTATGCAAGCTTGCGTACGTGCCGTTGTCATCGCAACGTTATACCTGTAAAAGCCAGTTGAGACTGTATACAACTTCTTAATAAGAGTGAATCTTGTTTTTAAGTCTCTATGAATAATAGAAAATATTATATATTCTTTCCCATTTATGGCTTTATAGGGCATTGTTACATATGAATACTACAAATATAAAATGGTTTATCTGAGTTTTATTGCTTAGCTGTTTAACTGAAGGGATATTTTCCAGTAGGGCAAGCTAATTACTCATTAAGTATGAACTGTAACTTCAACATAGTCATTATAAAACTATGTAGCTTCACCAAATGTGTGTATTAAATAAACTATCTTAGTTACGTATATTCTATAGTTTATACGAATAAATATGTTTCCCTAATATCGCTTATATTTCGAATATATTAGAGATTAGAAGAATAGATATCTAATGCGAGAGTTCTCGCTAGGGTATACTAGTAATTCCATAAATTTTCTTATTTGGTTGCAATAAGGTTAAATGATTTATTTATTATTAAATATTTTATAAGCTAAAAAAAAACAACCGTTATTTAGCCAGTCTTCATATGTAACCGTTAATATGAAACCAATCTTATCAATTATGAATAATATTCCAACAAAAGGATTGGAATCGGTTTGAGGATGAGAACTGTCAGATTAGAAATGGATTCCCATCGTTGCCATCCTGTTATGGCAGATAAAACGGACAGAGGATTGACGTAAACGAGCGATTCCATTGGACGATTGGGAAACTGTGATGGTAGTTTAGTGACCAATGGGATTAGCCGCAATATGACAGAGCTATAGTCCGTTAATAGCCACTCGATTTCCAATCGCACAAATGACCCTAAATTAGCCTCGGCGGATCTCAAATTACGGAATACGGATCCCAAATTAGACAGAAACCTAATTAACCCTATCCAACTCTATCCAATAATCATGGTGAAGAAAAAAAATTTGAATTTTTTTTATCTATTCATTGCACTCTTATATTTTTAATCAAGGAGAAGTGATCAGGGTATTTATTGAATGCCTAATATATATATATATATATATATATATATATATATATATATATATATATATATATACACATCTAAGTCGTTTTTTGAAAAAAGATTTAAGCGCCAAAAGTTCGAAATTTAGATTTCAATTGATTTTGTGACGTAAACACCACCTCTATCGATTCCCGCTCACGATATATCGAGAAAAAAAAATTGAAAATGGTCTAAAAATCTACTATTGATGACGTAAGCACCATATACTAACGACTCTCAGTAGTCAATCTGGCCTTAAACAGTGATAGAAGCCTTAAAAATATATTGTAGTTATAAAGGTTTTACCAACTTAATAAACTCTTACTGTTTGCAATTTAAAAAAAAATTGGAAAAAATCGTTTCATGTGTTTCCTGTAAAGTTTGCTAGATGGCGCTTATGTCTTTTTAAAAAGACGACGTCGATATGCAGGATATAAATGGAAAATTACAAACAAGAAGTCTCAAAAATAACAGAAAATAAATCACCTGTCGATATTTCGCCAATTCAGGCAACATCAGGACAAAAGGAGAGCAAGAAAAAAACAAAAATTAAAATAGAGAAAAACCTATAAAAAGAACAAAATGCAGCACATTTCACAAGTTGTCATGTAACCTTCCTTTTCCCTCAGTATGTGTCTGGGTGTCTTGGTGTAGAGTACTGTCTCTGGTTAGTGCATTTTTTGAATGAGGATATGAGATGTGCTACATTTTGTTTTTTATATAGGTTTTTTTTTTCTCTATTTTATATTTTATTTTATTGTTTGTTTTTTTCCTTTCTCTCATTCTGTCCTGATGCTGCCTGAATTGGCGAAATATCGACAGGTGATTTATTTTCTGTTATTTTTGATACTCTTGGCTTTTTGTTTGGAATTTTCCATTTATGTTCTAACAATCTTTTATTTCTCATTTTGAGCTTTTGATCTTGCATATTATATATATATATATATATATATATATATATATATATATATATATATATATATATATATATATATATATATATATATAAATTTCTATCATACACGGTGACAGTTACTGCGATAGTTTATGTGGAATAATTATGTTTTAATAAATGACACTCATTAGTATCTTATATATATTAAAATGTGGTGTTGATATAAAATTTAATTAAATGTTAGGTACCTACCTATCTAACTTACTAAATTTGATTTATTATTATAAAATCTGTATTGGAGTGAATATGGTCAGGGTGATACATTCTAAAAAAATTAGATGCTAAGTTCATATTTTACTTCATTTTCAGCCATGGCAATAGCTGCCATCGTGTAAACAATGTGACAGTTACCGTCATGTCAACAGAGAAGGGCATTGCCGTATTATCTCACTGTCTTTACAGTACTACCACGACAGAAAAATGTCACCATATAAACGAGGCTCTGTTTTTTACTTATAAATACTCCTGTTTTTTCTTATCTTTATATGTTTACATTTGCTTTTTTCTTTCTCTGTTTAGTTTTACTAATTTTGTGTCAGTTTATTTTGAAATATTCAGTAATAACCTATTAGGTTTAAGCTCTTAATTTATTTTCAAATCAAAATCAACTTTAAATCATCACTGAACTTAACATGAACCACAAATTTAATATTATCGTTTTTTTTTTTTTTGTTTCAAATATAATTAAAATACTAAAAATAATAATTATATAATTATATGTACAGTAATAATTACAACATACCTGATGTCGCGATATTAAAATTGATAATTTTTTCATAATCAGCACCTTCGGTAGCCCAATAATGGATCTCCAGATCGATGATATCCGAAATGTTAAAATAAATCGATACGTTAAGTCGTGATATTAAAATCGATATTTTTTTCATGATCAGCACCCTCGCTAACCTAATAATACCGGAATATCAAAAATATTTGATAAACCTATATATTCATAGTGAAATAATGAAATTTAAACACAGACTTTTTTACTTCCTTGTACGAAGTATTGTAATCGCGAAAATTTTCGGTTTTCATATTTCGACGGAAACATCCATTTTGAACATCCCTGAATCCATTTTGACTAGTTTTGTCGTGGCGTCTGTACGTCCGTACGTTCGTATCTCGCATAACTCAAAAACGGTTGGGTGTAGAAAGTTGTAATTTTGTATTTAGGATTTTTGTAAAATCTAGTTGTGAATCTCCTTTTTTGGTCACTGCTTGATTACCGGAAGTGGTACTTTACTTGAAGGTCATAATTGATTCCCATCAAAAATGATATTAAAATACTATACGAAACTTCTCAAATTTAGTATTTATAACTTATATATTGATTTATATAACATACTAGATTTTGGTCTAAATTGGAAAACCGGAAGCGGTACTTTACTTGTAGGTCATATTAGGCTTTCATAAAAAATTATATTAAAATATAATGTAAAACATCTCAAATTTGGTAAATAGGACTTTTATATCGATATAAATGTATTTACTACATTTTGGTTAAAATTGGTGAGTCGAAAATGGTACTTTACTTGAAGGTCATAATAAGCTTACATCAAAAATTATATTTAAATTAAATACAGAAATCGTATGTTTCGGTAATAAAGGTTACTAACGCAATTTGGTTTTCAATCCAATTAAACATTTTTATTGCTTGTTTTAAGTGTTAAAATTCAGTGTAAAATACTGGTTTTCCTCCCCATTTTTTATGGTTTTATTGTTGTCACGGAACATGGAGAAATATCTTGGAAACTAGTTACCTACTGAAGGAAAACGACATATAATAACGGAATGAGACCTCCAGTAACAAGAGTGTGTGTTTTTGCGTGTGTGTGTCAATAGATGGATGTCGGGACGCCGAATGTCAATTATCGGAGAAACTAGTAACCAAATTCAGTATCACTTTTTGAGCCACGGATTTATAATTTAACAGGCGTACAAGGAAGTCATGTGTTGCCCACATCAGATATTTTTATTTAATATTCTTATTAAATTTTAATGAGAAGGCAGAAAGAAATATTCAATAATATATTTTTTATTAATAAAAATAAATTATTCTATACATATAAATAAATTAGAATATGGAAGTAATGAAATAATTTCACTTATTTTGGTTGAAATAAAAAATAAATTAAGGCGGATATGATAGAGAAAGCCAGAGTGTCTAATTTTCATTTATCTAAGTTTCTTTATAAAGAGTTAAATAGTGACTTAGATGACAGGCATTACATGTTAGATGGGAATAAAATGAATTTTATTAAGGTTATTTTTAGGCTCCGAGGACAATTAGTTCATCTTAACAATAGTGTTATGAGGAGTGAACAACAAAGATTGTGTACTCTCTGTAATTTAAATATAATTGAGCATTTAAATCACTAAGTCGCTGTTTGTCCAATTTTACAATAATATGGAGTCAAATATTTAAGAAAAAAATTACTAACTCGTCATGAACTGATAGACTTATTTAATGGTAAGGATTGGAACAGTTTGTACCAGTACCAGTACCACATGTCAGCTTATGGCTACAGAATGTTATTTATTCCGCAATAAAATACATAATATTCTTCTCCTATATGTAAACAAAAATTACAAAAACATATAAATTGGAAATTTTTTGTTATTTATTAGATATATGAGCTATTTATTTTGAATGTCCATTTCTAAAATTTAATATTATACTTTAATTTTTATATTTAATTTGTTTAACTGCATTAATTATACGTACTGATTATTGAACTAATGCAATTGTCCAAAAACTGAGGTTTACTTGTTAAATACTAATTAATTAAACTTACCTTCATCACTGCCTTCGGACATTATCAATAATTAATATGTTAATCTAAGTATAACTGGACTTAGGACACTTTCAAAATAAACGGCTCATATAATGGTTTTAATTAAGAAATTATTAACAAAAGGATGTATGTGAGCTGTTTTTTTTTTTTCTTATTATATAATAATTGGATATATACATATATACATATATATATATATATATATATATATATATATATATATATATACAACAAATTATATATAAATATTATACATACATAATACATAAATATGGTATAATACCGTCAGCCAAGAGTTACCTTATATATATTTTTTTTTTCTTTTATTTTTTTTTTCTTCGGTTGGCTCTATAGACCTTGTAGATCTTTGGCCGCGCGATGTAGTGTTCTTACAGACATTTATTGCTTGAGGGAGCACAGACAGCCTGGAGGGGGTCACCCAACCTCACGTTGCTGCGAACCATGGTTTCTATGGTGCAGCGGCAGGCTGCCCATTGCTCCATAACCGGTCCCCCCTTTGGGGCCAATTCGGCAGTGTTCTTCCCACCGACTCACTCGGGTTCAAGGACAGTGACAAATCGGTCTAGATCCACGGATTATGGCTGTTCGGAGTCAGCAGGCGCACGAGGACCTATATTTCTTTCCCCGAGACAGAGCGTCCATGGACCAAACCTCCGGGCGGCTATTTTATGTCCTGGAAAACCACATCGCGATTCACAATTAAGGTACACGGGGTAGGGTCATCACTTTTACGCCCGGTCTGTGTGAGTAGCCTCCAGTAGGCTGACGGGCCTCACATATCCGGGGGGGAGGAGTGATAAATTTCTTGAATTATTACTTTAATTAAATTAAAGTAGTCCCGGTGCCGGGATTCGAACTCACAACCTTTGGGTTTGTGAGTAGGTGCACTTTTGCAAGCGCGCTAACCCGCTCGGCCACCCCGACCCCATCCTTTTATATATATATATATATATATATATATATATATATATATATATATATATATATATAAGGTAACTCTTGGCTGACGGTATTATACCATATCAACAAAGGCTTGTCAGAGATTTTTTTGTTTGTGTTAATAGATAGGATGTAAATTTATTTTCAATAAAGCTTTTTATCTATCTATCTATCTATATTTATAAAGAAATTGTATGTATTATATTTATAATCATTAATTGCATTGTATGCTATTTCTTTTATTTTTTTTTTTATTACAATAAGACGATTGAAGTAACATGTGGCGACCTATTACTGAGAATTGATAAGGCCCTCATGGGAAAGAATGTTGGAATGTTGATGGCCAACTACTCTATAAGATACAAAAACAATTTAACTTAGTATATACTTAGTATAATACTTTTAGTAATTGCTTTTAAATTATTTTCTTGTTTACTTTTTTTTATTAATTTTATAGAATACGGTACTCAAAATCTTAAACTACCAATTTGTCTCTCTCTTCTAATTGAGAACTGATTCCTTTGAAAAATCATTTATAGCGCCATTTAATAAACTTACAGGAAACACATGAAAAGATTTTTTCCCAAATAAAATACTTTTTTTTTTTATTCTTCATTGTATACAGTCGGAGATTATTAAGGTGGCAAAACCTTTATAATTACAATACATTTTTAAGACTTCTAGCACTGATCAAGGCCAGAGTGACAACTGAGAGTCGTTAGTATTTGATGCTTACGTCATCAATATTTGATTTTTAGACCATTTCTAATTTTTTTTCTCGATATATCGTGAGCGGGAATCGATAGAGGTGGTGTTTACGTCCAATAATCAATTGAAATCTAAATTTTAAATTTTTGGCGCTTAGGCCTATTTCAAAAAATGATAGGCATAATATTTTTTGACTAGCAAAACGTCAAGACAACGCAAAAAGTTGTATATTCAGAGGTTTTGCCTTAATTACTTTTTTTGAGTGTAATTTAGTGCAAAATGCATAATAACCAATCTTATAGAGGATTAAATTTCCTACATTATCCATTCAAAATATTTGTAATTACTCTTACCAGACGCCAAGTAATATTGAAATAAACATTTTAGAGAAAGGTAAACTGTTATTTAATTGTGCTCCATTTTGTCTGTATTTATATGATTTTATTTTTTCTGTCTTGTGCCTAAGGATAAATAAAGGATATTGTACAAAGGATAAGGTTCTGTCAGGGGGATTGTAAAAAAATAAATGAATATATAACAATGCAATGAGAAAGGTATAATTTTAATGTCTGCGCACCAAATCAGACAGGCAAATTACGGTGGCTTGGCCAGGGCTAGGAGACAGGTAAATTATTTTCAATAATTCCTCCGAAACAGCAACGGTCCCAGGCCTGTCCAACGGACACACTGGCCGTATCCTCTGCCACAGCCTGCATTATCCAGAACGGGGCCCTGACAGACGGAATGTCTTCCTCGGAGGACAGTCGCCCAGTGAATTATTTAGAAGGCAGTTGACGGATAGGTGACGCGCCATATGGCCCCACTGCCTTCCCTATTAGCCCTATACAAATATCACTTGTCGCGCAGCATCCCTTCCATATTATACAATCCAACACACTCAACCTAACATTGATAGGTTTGTCTTTTTATTGACTGTACTGTCATATGGCCCATTCACGCCTCCTGCGATCTCCTCCCCCGGTTCTTCTATTGTTCTGCTCCCGCAGGCTGCGTTCCGTGACTTGCCCACGGGGGTCTGGGGAGGTGGGGTTCTGGTTCTCCTGCAGGGGGGGAGGGGGAGTACTTTGCCGATTAGCTTATGAAAAAGCTATCTATTTATATTAAATATTCATTTCAGAGCTCAATTGAATCCAGGAAGAGTATAATACGGTAACGGTAAATGTTCTCTCCCAGCGGGGCACATTTTCCATGAATAGCCAACACCGAAGAATTGCCTGTGCATTCTAGTGGTGAATAGGGCTGTTTGAACAATGCTGAATAATATTACCGAAAGCGTAAAGGTTATAATTTTTATTAATATTTTAGGGAGGATTAGCCTACGATTTGGACGTTTGGTAGTAAATTAAGAGCCTTATATGGGATTAAAACTTAAGTCTTTTTTGTTTATTGCTGTATAATTTCATAAAGAAAAAACAAATTAATAGATTAAGTTCCTATGTCTCGATGTTAAATTTTTGACGTATAGAGCGAATTATTTAAAAGATAATGGATTAAGACAGTCTTAGTACGAGCAATCTTGTCCGCCACGTCAAGACGTTGCCTTTAAGGCAAGTCGGGAACGTAAAGCGACCAAGGGAAATTTTTCCTAAAAATGTTCAAGCATAGCTCCATCATAAATGACGATCCATTGTCTTTTAAATAAGTCACTCATACGTCAAAAATTTAACATCGAGACATAGGAACTTAGCCTATTAATTTATTTTTTCTTTATGATATAATTTTTTTTTAATTGCAAAAACTGCAAAAGAATATTATTGCCCTCTTAACTAAAAATTCGATTTATTAATTGATATAATTGATATTAATTAATATAATCATCATCAAGGCAAATTAAGCTTCCTTTGCTAAAGAAATAAATTTCATTGGCTTACCACATTATATAGTTACAACATTAATTTGATTATAAAAAAACAAAACAATATCTGGTCTAGCAAAAAAACAATCTTTGTTGATATTGGTCACATTAAGATTTTTGTTTTATTGTAAAGTTCAGCTTTGTAAGCCATTTAATTATTTTTTTTTTCAAATAAGCATCTGAAATTTTCCGGGAAATGTTTATTTTTCGAGTTATTCGAAAAACTACGAAAAGTAACCTGGTTTTCATGGTAACCTGCACAGAATTCTTTAAAAATTCTAACACTCATCTTCAAATTTAAAATTATTAAAAAAAAAAAAAAGATCTTCCAATATAACTAAATAAGATAATCTTTAACAACGTATCTACGAAGTTCAATACGCTATATCTTTGCTAATAATGCTCCAATTTTGTGTTTTTTAGTGAATTTATGAAAAGGTTTCATACATTGTTAACTATAAAATATATACTTTTTTAGTTTTGAGTTTTTGAGTTCCCACTTATTGATGATCCCTCCCTTTACTTTTAGTATATGTATAGATGTCTTGAAGTGAGCTACCGTATCTAATTGATGTGTCTTTTTAGACTATTGATGTGAGATGTAATGAATTTTGTCTGCGTATATTTGATATTTTTTCCGCCCTGAAGATGTCTGAATTTTTAAAACTGGTTTGTTGTTTACCGGTATTTTCTTGTGTGGAGTCATTTTATATCCTATAACAATTTCTCCAATAAGCAGACTAAGATTTAGTGTGGAAATTGGGGTCATTGCCAAATAAACTGTCACTTTGGGCTGTCCTGAGATTTCTAAAACATCTTTTTAGATTCGTGAAAAGCCAGTTAATCCTTACGAATCCATTCACTTCCTTTTATGTTCTACAGTGCTACACTCAGTCTAAAATAATTATACATACACACAGTATATGTATAATTATGTTTTTCGGACAACAATATATGTTCAATAATTTATTGGAAATAAATTAATTAGTGGATATGATAATAAATAATATTTAGCATAAATTTTTACGAGTGAACGGAATTAAAAATCCGTACAAGATAATTAAAAACAAATATCGGAAATTGGTCGAGCAAAAAAATTATTCATGCTGTAACAATTGTGATATTAACTAGTTAGTTATCTCCTCATGATTTTCATCTAATTAATTATATGTTATCCAAATACAAATCCAAAATGGGAAAAATGATTAGAATTGAAAGACAATCCACCAAAATGGATCATAAATCCAAAGAGTTCTACCGGCAAAGATGAATTGTTCAACTTTTTCGATAAGGATTTACTTATCAATATATCGGCAGAAATTTGGGATTGTCTCACCTGACCATGCGTTACGTTATTAAAATATCTGATGTGGACAACACATGACTTCCTTGTACGCCTATTAAACTATAAATCAGTGGCTCAAAAAGTGATCCTCAAATTGGTACTAGTTTCCGAAGATTGCAGTATCTCAAAAACGACATC
This sequence comes from Rhaphigaster nebulosa, assembly GCA_948150685.1. Lineage (NCBI taxonomy): Eukaryota > Metazoa > Arthropoda > Insecta > Hemiptera > Pentatomidae > Rhaphigaster > Rhaphigaster nebulosa. The sequence continues at coordinate 127,967,461 of OX411311.1, read as the reverse complement.
CATCGCTACATCCATCTATTGGCACACACACATACGCACACAAATGGGGAGGAAAACCAGTATTTTACACTAAATTTTAACACTTAAAACAAGTAATAAAAATGTTTAATTGAATTGGAAACCAAATTGCGTTTGTAATCTTTATTACCAAAACATATGATTTATGTATTTAATTTAAATATAATTTTTGATGTAAGCTTTTTATGACCTTCAAGTAAAGTACAGTTTTGGGCTCACCAATTTTAACCAAAATATATTAAATACATTCATATTGATACAAAAGTCCTATTTAACAAATTTGAGATGTTTTACATTATATTTTAATATAATTTTTGATGAAAGTCTAATATGACCTTCAAGTAAAGTACTGCTTCCGGTTTTTCAATTAAGACCAAAATCTAGTATGTTATTTAAATTAATATACAAGTTATAAATACCAAATTTGAGAAGTTTTCCAAAGTATTTTAATATAATTTTTGATGGAAATCAATTATGATCTTCAAGTAGAGTACCACTTCCGGTGATTAAGCAGTGACCAAAAAGGGAGGTTCACAACTAGATTTTACAACAATCTTAAATACAAAATTTCAACTTTCTACGGCTAAACGTTTTTGAGTTATGCGAAATACGAACGTACGCACGTACAGACGCCACGACGAAACTAGTCAAAATGGATTCAGGAATGGTCAAAATGGACATTTCCGTTGAAATCTGAAAACCGAAAATTTTTGCGATTACAATACTTCCTTTACTTCGTACAAGGAAGTAAAAATTATCAGTTGGCATTAAAAAACACTTAAGTAGAAAATGCGTTGCCATAGTGCGTGAATCACATATGATCATGTGAAAAGTAGCAAAAAATATCCTAATAAGATCTCTTGAGGTTTTCAAATTTTACATAACAATACTCTAAACTACCTAATTTATTAAGAAAAAATAGTAAATTATGAAAGAAAATAAAATATGTAGATTTTTTTTTTAACCATAAACGACGTAAGTGGCAGAATTTTAGTTTTCGTTGGATATTTTAGCATTTTTATTGTACGTTTTATAATTTTTTTACTTAAATCCTTGCTCTAGTTATAATACTTATATTCGGCTCGAGTCTAGTTTCTATGAATGTGAATTTTCGTTTTTTTTTTCCAGATTTCGAAAGTGATAGTTTATTTGTGAATGACCCATTTATCTAAGAACTTCAGTAGAACGATAAGATTATTAAAACAGCCGTTTTTTCGTGTGTTTGGCGTGCATGATATATAAACTGCTTTTATAATAATTTTTATATCGATCTTTGTAATACGAATAATTTCAGGATTTGCTGTGGAAATTTGCTAGCACCGCTCAAATCCTAATTCAGTAACAAACTCTTTTCTCGGAAGCTAATCTCGTTTGCAAACAAACGAAGCTCATTAATCAAAGTAAGTTTTCCATTTCAGTTTCAATCCGCGGGGCTAAATGACGTTTAATTATTTAGGCGGAGTGTATCTGAGCGAACGGGAGTGAGATATAGCCCCCTTCTCCCGGGGGTGGAATAAATCTCGGCCGGGAGCAAAAATATCATAAAGAAGGAGGAGGATATATGAGGGTGTGGCCGTTGATAAATAGCGGGAAGAGAGGCGATTGGATTAGCCGTGGAGCAATCAGCTGGCTCGGTAGTTAATTGTTCCCTTCTCTCGACCAATCAGCTTCTATCTCTCTTCCAGCCTATGGAGCCATTCTCCAACCCGAAAAGGAGTCCTATTCATCACGACTCTCTCGTCTTCATCATCCACCGATGGATGAGCCCCTTCCTTCCTCTTCGATGAATCATGGTCTCTCTTCTCCCCTGGTATCTTTCAATTCCTAGAATCGCATGCCATATAATGGAATGACTAAAACTGTTGCATTTTGTCCATTTCATTATTCAATCAAATCTCATATATTTATCTGTCTCATCAACAATAAAAACAAAATAAACTAAAAGGAAAAAATCTGGTGCGGTGCGCGCATCATACAAGTTTCTCTTACCACTCTATAATAATCTTTAAGATTATTTTAAAGAGTTCACGTAAACACTACTCGAAATAAACTCAGCAGAATGCACTTCTTCATGTCTTATCTCACAATAGTATTATAAATTAGTTTTTTAATTAACTTTAGTACTAAAATTCTGTACCCTAAATATTTTTGGTTTATCAAGCTGAAAATATGTTTTAAAAGTTTCGATATAGTTTCCATGGAATCATTTAATAATATAAAAGTAGAAATTATTAAGCTAATTTCTATTTTAAGTTATTACAATACATAGTTACAGAGCGTTTAGTTAACAATAGGTTGGCGGCTTGGTTGGAGGAGGTTCGGTCGCATTCGTCTCCTTTCGAACGCGCTCGGCTTTCTATCTAAGGTTTAATAGTCATCATGAGATGCACTGCATCTTTACTAATACCGGCCCGATTTAAATAATTGTGTTTTTAGATAATTTAATTACCTTTAATATGATTCTATACATAATTTACCATAAAATTCATACTTTTTAAGTTAGGCGTAAATTAAGTATTCTTTTCGCTATAACTTTTTCTCCTGCATTTTCTCGTTGATATACTACATGCATGAAAAGTTAAAGGGATTTAAGGAGAATACTTTCAGCAAGTTTTGTCAAAATCGTTAGAGCCGTTTTGAGAAAATTGTTAAAAAGTGTAAAATCGATGATGTATATGACACTTCCGGTCAGTCGATTTTGACGAAAACTTTGCTGTAACATCACATGAATATACCTATCTTAAATACATAGTTTCAGTACACATGCATATTACATGCCATTTGTATATTAAAATTAAAACTTGCATCATTCTTTATAAAGTCTAAATTGTGCTGAGGGTCACATCACACTCTAATGGATTATCTAACGGTTGACATCCGCATGATGGTATAGAAGTGGCAAATAATTTATCAATCTAATTAGGGATTGATAAATTATTTGCCACTTCTATAAATTTGTTTTATTTAAAACTAGTTTCGAATGTTAAACTATATTTTGAATTGCTTATTTTTGAATTTTTTGTGTGTTTTTAGAACTGAGGATGAATGTATAACATTCGAAACTAGTTTTCAATAAAACAAATTTATAAAAGTGGCAAATAATTTATCAATCCCTAATTAAATTATCTAACGTATTAGCTCTTTGTGAACATGTTATAACCTTCACCCTAGATCTATAAACATTATTATTGCTGGATCTATTAATTAGTTTAATATTAAAAATATTACAGTTTTGCAGTATGTTGAATATGTTTTCTTATTTATGATAACAAATGTTTATTATGTATATGATGTTAACATTATATTTCCAGTTTATTTATTACGTCCATATAATGGTTGCTTAAATTTTTTGAGTCCGTTTTATAATTAACTGTTTATATAAAGATAAAATCTATGTAAGATTCACTTATAAGAATACTTCTAATTATTCCTAGAACGAATAAATTTAAAATTAAAATATTATTTTTTTTCAAAGAATTTTTTTCATTCGAATAATTATTTTTATTTGATTATTTATTGAAAAATAATTAATAAATTTATTCACTGAATAATAAAATATAAAATAAATGTGTAATTCATTATTCATGAATAAAATATAAATTGTATTAATTATTTATTACTTTTCTCCTGAATGAAATTAGCCAACACAAGCTAGGGGAAGTCGTATGCGATGTCAAACTACTGATCAGCTGTTAATATAACTTTTACCAGCTGTTTTATATAACCTCTCTTATATAACCTTTTCTTTCAGTATGTGTACAGATGTTAATTACAGGCATTTTTATGGTAAGTACATTAGTATTCCTAGTATCTAATTTTCTACTCTGTTTTTTACATACTAGTGTTTAAAAAAAAAATTAAAGAAAGAAAAAGAAAAAAAAAGATTAATTTCATTTTTAAACTAATTTTGATCAGGGTAATCTGCCCTCGGATAACTTGCTCAACTTTTAGCTCAACGTGATCTCTTATTAATTAATGGATTATTAATTTATCTCTAATAAATAAATTATGGGCTAAGCAATATAGTGTAATTCATTTTTCTAGTACTATATTTTTCTATATTTGTAGACAACTCGTAAAATTTATAAATCATTATGTTTACAACTCGGAATAAACTATATTACTTCTTCAAAAATAGCAGAAGGGAAAATGAAAATAGTAAAAAATTGAGTTTGTGTCTTTTCATTGCTTGTTTCGAATGAGTACAAAACTCAAATTGTAATAACTAGTGTTTATTGACTCCAAAAATATAATATATTTTATTACAAAAATGTACTCCTAATTTTTATTATACAAGCCTCTTATTTATTTATGATAGCACTGATTGTTTTTACAATGAAATTAAGCTTATCTAGTGAGCCTTAATCCATTTATTTATAAGATATAAATAAATTCATAATTAATTAATATTATATCCATTATTAATTAATAAATGGACTCAAATGCATTTTAGATGTACTTGTACTTATTGTAGTAAATTATGGAATAACTTATTTCGTGAAATAATCATTTAAAAATAAGGTTCAAGTAAAATAATAAAATAAATTATTTAAAAAAAAAATAATTTGTTTTGGTTATTGAACGATTTATTTCTGAAATATTAATTTAAATAAATTATGCCCAGGTCTGATTAGATTTATTTTCTATGATTATAATTAAAATTATACGTATACTCTATTGGTATATCAATGTGGGCATAATTACTCCAGTAAATTATAGACTAATATATTTTTTATTGTGGTTATAAAAGAGGTTAGAATTGCGTAATTTTAAGAGGACTCTGTATTATGTGTTCTTCATCCGCTATGAATGAGATTTTTTTTTTTTCGAGTTAACGAGGTGAGATGATTCTGGTACCTGATCTGTTCACACTTCTCCTTATCAAGGAGACACTGGGCGCCATTCCATTCATCTCCAAGGCACCGACCCATGCAAAAAAGATTTAAGTGGCCCGAATCATTTCCGTTCTACAATTGCCTCGGTCCCACAGATGTCGTAGAGAGGAAATCCTGCATAGCAGAAAATTGCGAGACTGAGCAAATAAAAAAAAAAAATAAATAAAAAAAGAAGAGAGGGTCGAGAGAGCGGAAGAGAATGATAGCCTTTCGGTGTGTCACCAGGTAGAGAGGTACAAGGTACCGAACCTCTGTTATTAGCGAGGCCGACTCTTGTGCATTATAGACCATCTTACCCTACACTGTACCACTGCTGGTACCAAATGTACTGCCCTACCAGGCCTGTGTACAATATCAGGTGTTAACTCATGTAAATTAGAAATAGCCAAACCTGTGTCCCGCCGTATTACCGGGTTGTATTTAACTTTAAAAAAAAAAAATTAATTTAATTAAAAATAAAAAAAACTTGACTACGGAAATAACTTTTATATCTTACAATCCCATTCGCCCTAAGGAACGGAATGTACTTGCTTATCTACTTAAGCTCATTGGTGGGCTGTTAGTGAAGTTGATACCCATGAATATTAAAATTTGGTGTTGTAGTCGAGTGCCTTCCACACCCAAATAAAATTAAGACTCTTCTTTATTCAATACATTAATTTACTTTCTGTATGTTTACATGCATAGATAGAAGGAGCTTTCTATATTTTGATATGCAAAGATAAACGGGATATGCAAAATATAACCCACCAATATATGCAAGCATTGTATGTTCCGTCCCTTAAGGACGAATGGTGTTGTAAGATATGAAAGTTATTATTTTCGTAGTAGGGGTTTTTATTTTTTTATTAAATTAAATTTTATTTTAACGTTTTTAGTTGCTATAATATGCTCATGAACTTATAAATGATATGATAAGAAACATCAATAAAAAGTCGAAAACACTTATAATGTAATTAAAATTGTTTTCAGTATTTTGAGCTCACATTCAAAACATTCACAGGAATTCACTAATTTCAGCCGGTCCTGCAGTTCGCTTAAAAAATCGTTTGATAATCTCAAGCGGACAGATTAAGCACATTTAAAACAATGTTTCTTTGAACTAATTATGTTTGAAAACATTCATAGTTTCACAACGAATAATTTGAGCCGTGAAACTCAAAACGTACTCTTTATGTTTTATTTATAAGGTGCATTTTAACTTTCCAATTCCTCTTGTATTGGTTAGATTTCTTCTTATTTAATTATTTGATTTTTTTTTATGATTTTTTGTACATTTTTGGGTTTTTAAAATAGTATGAGTTTTTCCTTTACTTACTTATATATATATATTTTTTTTTTTTTATGGTCAGCTGTTTGTAATTTAACTTTTCCCAGCTGTTTTCATGTAGCTTCCCTTTTCCCTCAGTATGTATCTGGGTGTCTTCGTGTGATGTGCTATATCTGGTTAGTGTATTTTTTTACTGTTATTTTAACAATTTTATTCGTTATTTTCTTTATTATTTTTTTTTTCTCTCCTTCTGTCCTGATAATGCCTGAATTGGAAAAAATATCGACATGTGATTTATTTTCTGTTATTTTTGAGACTCTTGGCTTCTTGTTTGGAATTTTTCATTTATGCCCTAACAATTTTTATATCCTAGCATTTGCTCTTGCATATTAATAAATTATATATTTATATGTTTTTATTTTATATTTTTAATTGTTTCTTTATAAAATATAAATAGTTTTTTTGTTAACCGAAATTAAAAACAGCTGATAAAAGTTGGAATAGCCGGAACAATGGCGTGTATATAGTTTAGTTTTCTGAACTTCTGTAAACCTCCTTTACAGGTTTGCCAAGGCTTGGCAAAGGTGTGAACGCAGATTTACATACTAGCGAATAAAATGTGCAATAACATGAAAATCAGGCCTCTAGTTATTTATATTAAAATATACATTATATATTTTTTTTTCATTAGCCATTGGCAGTTTATAAACTTAATCATGGGTGATGGCCTCAACAGATGCCCGACCAGATCGGCGGACGGCGGTCCTAACAATTTGTAGATGAGGCGGGCAGATGGGAAGGCGTGCGTGGGAGAAGCGAGCCGTTGCAAACCGAATTAGCCGAGTCCCGAGGGTGTCATGGCAGTGTCGCATCGCTAACAGGTAATCGTCTCTACCAGGATTTAATATCCTCCATGGGAGATCTATTGTTTAATCCTTTATAATGTCCTCAATCGTCCTCAGGATAGCGCGGCGCATGGATCTTTCACAGCATTCTTAAGGAATAATCCTTTGAGGACTCCCTAGCCTCGTTTGATATTCAGAAGAAACGAATCCAACTGCGTATAATCCACTTTTTGTCTCGTTGTCTAGTAAAGAATCGCAATATTACACATTATGTAAGGTAACAGTTTGTCGCTTAGAAATACTTTTTTACTCGACGTAAAATCTCAACGTGGAGAGCTTACAAAATGCAATATAATATATTCCAATTGACCCATTAACTTAATAAATTAAAAGTAATAGCCATTAAATATTAGCAATAACTATTTTATATTGGAATTTTTTATAAATTTATTCTTATTTGTATTTAGATCGATTTTTATTAATTAAGTTTATATTATATTTGTTTCTAAAGATCAGTTTACATGCTGACAGTTACCACGCCAGCCATAGCCACTGGCTTCGTGTAAACTGCATGACAGCATTTACTGTCATAATAGTGTGTTCTCAATATCAGACTTAACGTAGTAATTTAACTTAACCTGTCCCGATCTTGTTCGATTCTTGGAGGAGGAATAAAAACAATCTAATTTAGTTTTATAACATTTTTTTTTTTTATAAATTTCTTTAATTTTTTATTAAGATTTATTTTTATTAATTTTTTATACATCAGTTGCCTTTATTAAAATAATCGAGATATCAGCTGTTCTTTTAGTGTAGTGTTCAGTCAGCTGTTCTATATCCGCCATTTTTTCAGCTGACAGTCAGTGACGCTGGTTTACATTCAGCGTGTAGACATATACTCTGTCGCAACGCCATATTTGTCTCATTTTCGAGGCAATACTACCACGAAAGAAAACTTTCACCATGTAAACGAGACCTAAAAGTAATTGTTTAAACGTATTTCTTTCTCAAGATTTGCTTTATACTTCTTTGTACTTAAATTAAAGGAACTATTGTAATCGCGAAAATTTTTGTTCTTTCTAATTTTCTAAGAAAATATCCATTTTGATCATCCTTGAATCCATTTTGACTAGTTTCGTCGTGGCGTCTGTACGTATGTACGTTCCTACGTATCTCACATAACTCAAAAACATAACTGTTAGCTGTATAAAGGTGAAATTTTGTATTTAAAATTTTTGTAAAATCTAGTTGTGAACCTCCCTTTTTGGTCACTGCAGGATCACCAGAAGCGGTACTTTACTTGAAGATCATTATTGATTTTCATCAAAAATTATATTAAAATATAATGCAAAACTTCTCAAATTTGGTAAATAAGACTTTAATATCATTATAAATAATATACTAGATTTTGGTTGAAATTGGTTAGCCGAAAAGGGTACTTTACTTGATGATCTTAATAAACTTACATAAAAAATTATATTAAAATTAAATACAAAGATCATATGGCTCGGTAATAAAGGTTACAAAGGCCAATTTTTTTTCCACTCTAATTAAATATTTTCATTACTTGTTTTAAGCGTTGAAATTGAGTGTAAAATACTTGTTTTTCTCTCCATTTTTGAGATGAGCAAGTCCGCAGCAGAAGAATAAGATATAAGTTAAGTGGGTTCTTCCGGTTAAAATGTAACCATCGATTTCCAGTGCTTTATCTAGTGACGTTGACAGTTCTAATGTTGTCACGGAACACGAAGAAATCTCTGGGGAACTTGTTACCTACTGAAAGAAAACGACATATAATAACGGAATGAGACCTCCAGAAATAACAGTCTGTGTGTGTCAATAAATGGGTGGCGCTAAGCCGAGTGGTTTTTGAGATACTGCTATCTTCGGAAACGAGTAACCAAATTCAGGATAACTTTTTGTGCCACCGATTTATAGTTTGATAGGCGTGCAAGAAAGTCATGTGTTGTCTGCATCAGATATTTATAAATTCAGTTTAGATTATATTAGTTTCTAAGGGCCCATTTACATGATAATAGTTAACACGACATTTGCAGGCACTGCCATCGTGTAAACTGTATGATAGTCGATGTCATAATAGCATTTACTGTCATGATAGCATGTTCCCACAATCAGGTTTAATGTGATACTTCATGGTAGCTGCTTTGACGTTATTCGATTCTTGAAGGAGTATTAAAAACAATATAAAATAGTTTTATAACATTTACTATAAATTGGTTTAATTTTCTTTAAAAAAATGTTTTTTATTAATTTAGTTTACATTAAATTAGTTATTGAAATAAAGTTTAGATTAATTTAGTTTTAAATGAATGAGTTGCCTTTGTTAAAATAATCATGACATCAGCTGTTCTTTTAATTTAATATTAAGTCAGCTGTTCTGCATCCGCCATTTTATAAATTAACAAGTCAATTATAGTGTAATGGGAAAGGTCTTAAATTACTTGCTTTCTTAAAGAACTTGTTATTCACGAGCTCCATATTTTTTTAATATGCATTGTCTATATTTAATGTTAATGTTTAATAAATTAAATTTAAATTTTCTTAAACACCACTTCATTCCCCCAAAAAATATTTAATTACTATCAACAAAACTGACCCCACCCAGTATTTTAACTTATTTAGCATACCTTTGTTATCTATCACTCATAATATGTTTTATAGAAAACTTCACAGGCTTTGCTTGATATACGTACCTTGTGTTTTTAGTTCAATTAAAATTTTACTAAAAACAACCTTATTATACAACCTTCGAATGATACCTAGATAATAAATATATAAGCCATTATCGAGAACTTTTTGAGGAGTTTGGAAAGTGTGAAACTAACTGTTACGTTTCCAACCATCTGTGAAACTCTCTCTTCTAAAATGTTAATTGGCCTATTAAAGTTTGAATTTTTCATTTTTTATTACCTCGTTTATAAAATTATTTAAAACAATAAAAATAATTTTGTAGAAAATTATCACATTTTATTTATAATATTTGTTCAGAATAACTTCCTTTTAAACTCCACTTTTTTAATACTTATTTATTTTCTTAACATAGACGACGTTTCAGACCACTTTTTCGATTCTCAAGCCTGCCATTTATGCAACAAAAACATTATTTAACATTAATTTTTTTATTCCGAACGATTTAAAATATGTTATTAATTTTCATGTAACTATATTTTAATAAAATCAATATGACATGACTGAAACCACACTGATTTTATTAAAATATAGTTACATGAAAATTAATAACATATTCTAAATTGTTTTGAATAGATAAATTAATGTTCAATAATGTTTTTGGTGCATAGATGAGAATATTGAGAAAGGACAAAGTGGCCTGAAACATCGTCTATGTTAATTGAATTAACAACTTTTAAATTTAAAAGGGTATTATACTGAACAAATAATATAAATAAATTATCAAACTTTTCGATAAAAAAAAATTTATATTATATTTTAATATTGTATTTTATTATTTTTCTATTTTTACTTCCTTGTACGAAGTAAAGGAAGTATTGTAATCGCGAAAATTTTCGGTTTTCAGATTTCAACGGAAATATCCATTTTGACCATCCCTGAATCCATTTTGACAAGTTTCGTTGTGGCGTCTGTACGTACGTACGTTCGTATTTCACATAACTCAAAAACGGTTAGCCGTAGAAAGTTGAAATTTTGTATTCAAAATATAGTTGGTATTATTATACATATATGTATAATAATACCAACTATAGTTTGAATTGTTTATTTTTGAATTGTTTGTGTGTTTTTAGAACTGAGGATGAATGTATAACATTCGAAGCTAGTTTTCAATAAAACAAAATTATAGAAGTGGCAAATAATTTATCAATCCCTAATTAGATTGATTCTTCTATACCATCATGCGGATGTCAACTGAAAGTAAATTACAACAGAAAAGTTTGATTTTAGATAAAGATCTTGTCTTTATTCAAATAAGTGCCAAAATCGATGGAAATGTGATCTTCAGCAATGTAATTTTTAAATATTTGCGGAGGAGGACACCGGAACTCTTTCTCTTGTTAAGGAGGCCCCTCTTCAGCCTACTGCCAAGGGCCCCCAAAGGATTTCGTTAACCGCAAGATTTTTTATTTTACTTCTTCTTGTTATTGATAGGGGTCGATGCTTCGTTATAATGGCCGGTGTTTCTATTTTAGTCAGATACTTTTTAGTCTCTTAATGATGTAACAGTTTTTCTTAAGAGTAATGGAAAAGGAGAGGTTTTTTGGGGCAAAGTTTTCACTTCATGGAGCTGGAAATTCGCTATTATCGTATACCACAAAGATAATAAATGTAATAAAAAAAAAAATTGTACTTTAACCATTAAATATAATAGCTGTTTGGTCGTGTGTTATTCAATTTAACCATTAAATATAATAGCTGTTGGTCGTGTGTTATTCAATTTTTTTTTAATAATTGATTTTTACAAATTTTTAGCACAAGCTCTGTCTAGAGCCAATCTTCTATATTAGTCTCATAGAAGTTTAAAGCGGCAGTGGTCCTTTTGCAGATACCAGCGACGCTGCTGGGAGAGAAGCAGTGGGATTTCTTGGAGTCTGCTTTGTTATCCATATGTAAGAGGTAAAGCTTAGTTCGGATTTCTCTAGGCTAAGTGTAAATATTGTACATATTGTAGGTATGAGCGTGTTTAAGATGAATAATTTTTATTTTATCTTAATTTTTTTTATTCTTAATATTTTCAATTATTAGTCAGTATTAAATACATTTTTTTATTCTACAAGTATTCTAGATAATCTTGGAATCCTATATTAAGCCATAGCTTGGAAAAAAAATAAGGAAAAACTAATATTTGTATTCTGCGTGTCCAGTCTATAACAAATATTTTCAAGATATGTCCAGCCTTATCATTAAAAAGAAAGTCTGCTTTGTGGATCAGTAACTCAACAAGGCAGAGGAACATTTCGTTACGATTTTATTTATTTATTTTATTTTGTTATCATTATTGTTACTAGCTTCATTATTAATAAAATAAGCGGGTAAATAAAGCTAGTAACAATTTTTTTTTGACACGAAACGGCCTTAAGACCACGCGAATATCATTTCTTCCTAACTCTCCCCACACACTCCCCCCTCCTCCTCTCTTCCCACCTCTTCTTCATTCTTTCAGACTGCATTCTTCTTTCTTCCTTGCTCCATATTCTCCCCTTTCTCACCTCTTGGCACCCACAAGAACCTTTATTTTCATTAATTTTTCCCTATACTCATCCCTATTGAAACAGTCTTGACTTGAGATCCCCAATTTCCCCGTTTCTTCCTTTATCTGCTTGATGTACCCCCCAGTCCCTTTATATCCCCACATTTTCCCAAAGATCTCCCTATTTATTCTGCTCGGGTTCATCCTGGCCATATGACCCCGATTAATATATTAACATTAATATAATAGAATATAATTATATTATATTATATTAAAATAGATTAGTTTAATTTTAATTTGTCAATAAATATGGTATAAATACAGCATTAATACATATTACCCTTAATTGTGGCAGATTGTATTACCTATCTAACAATAAAAAACAGTTTATCGCTTGGTAATTGCCCCAGTTACTAGACCAGTACCTGTACTAGTACGAGTACCAACAGCTAGGATAATGGAGCTATCCAGTGGGATAATGAAGATACCAAAGGCTGGAAACGAGATTAGGAAGAGCTGTAAATATAATGAGCTAATGCAGAGAGACTGCCTGACCCCCGGGTCTCTGGCCCCAACGGCTAATAATAATGAATGTTTTCTATCCCCACTCCTATCTCCTCTCCCCCACCACATCTGCTTCTACTCGATTAATTTTTACATTTCATCTGATGAAAATATCAACGAAGACCACGTATGCCTGAACTGTCATAACTGACTAGCGGCTTATTTGATAATATTTCTTTATTTTAATTAATTATTCAGAGCAAAAACTCAAAAAATAAAATAGAAAATAGAATAAATTATTATTTGTTTATTAATGGAAGATTTCAAATAAACTCATGATTCCCTCAAATAGACATCAAACGGTTCTGAATAGACGAAACCTTTACTGGTTCGTTATTTATTTAAATTTATTTATATTTTAACTAATTAAACTTTTATAAAACACCGATTAATTCTGAGAGCATTGTTACCAATAAATAAAAAAACAAAACAACTTTCAGTAAAATATTATTAATACTTGAACTTATGGTAAGTAAATCAAGAAGGAAGTGTTCCAAGTGGCGATTAAGAAAGAAAACTAAAATACTTGAAACTATTAATTAAATGCCAACATTGCAGGCCTTTTTTGGGGCTACAAAAAACAAGATACAGCCAGGTTAATATGGCATAACAACATGGTCAGCACATGTAAGTAATATGAAAAACTGATGTGGGCAACACATGACTTCCTTGTACGCCTATTAAACTATAAACCGGTGGCTCAAAAAGTGATCCTCAAATTGGTACTAGTTTCCGAAGATTGCAGTATCTCAAAAACGACACTCGGCGTCGCGACATCCATCTATTGACACACACACATACGCAGGGGAGGAAAACCAGTATTTTACACTCAATTTTAACACTTAAAACAAGTAATAAAAATGTTTAATTGGATTGGAAACCAAATTGCGTTTGTAACCTTTATTACCGAAACATATGATTTATGTATTTAATTTAAATATAATTTTTTATGTAAGCTTATTATGACCTTCAAGTAAAGTACCGTTTTCGGCTCACCAATTTTAATCAAAATATATTAAATACATTCAAATCAATATAAACGACCTATTTACCAAATTTGAGATGTTTTACATTATATTTTAATATAATTTTTGATGAAAGTCTAATATGACCTTCAAGTAAAGTACCGCTTCCGGTTTTCTAATTTAGACCAAAATCTAGTATGTTATTTAAATCACTATATAAGTTATAAATAATAAATTTGAGAAGTTTTGTATAGTATTTTAATATAATTTTTGATGGAAATCAATTATGATCTTCAAGTAAAGTACCACTTCCGGTGATCAAGAAATAACCAAAAAGGAAGGTTCACGACTAGATTTTACAACAATCCTAAATACGAAATTTCAACCTTCTACGGCTAACCGTTTTTGAGTTATGCGAGATACGGACGTACGTACGTACAAACGCCACGACGAAACTAGTCAAAATGGATTCAGGGATGGTCAAAATGGATATTTCCGTTGAAATCTGAAAACCGAAAATTTTCGCGATTACAATACTTCCTTTACTTCGTATAAGGAAGTAAAAAAGGTGTCTTATCATATTGAGCCTAAATTAATATTAAAATTAAAACAATCTGCCTACAGCCTACTTAATAAATATTTGTATTAACTTTACTTTTAGTTTAACATTATAACAAGTTTAAATTTAATTTTGATTGAGTTTGAATAATTATCAAATATTTTTAAGTAAAAAAATAAAAACGGTACAACTTTACAATGCAGCCGCCTTTACTTTACTTCGTACAAGGAAGTAAAAATTGCATTTTTTGAATACTTTAGTTTTAATTAATTTATCAGAAGCATATTTGCAAAATAAAATCTATGGCTCAGAGAAGTAAAAAGGCTCAGATGTAAACAAATGATTCGCAAAGGAGAAGTTAAACGTAAAACGTAATAGAAAAAAATGTTCTTTTGTCTCCTTAAAATTATTAAAGGTGGTGGCGACGTTATGAGAGAAGTAATAAGAAAATTGGTAAATAATTAATGTAATAATAGAGATAAATTAGTGATAAAAATTAAATAGTAATATTGCAGAAACACGTATAAATAATTACATTATTTTTTCTATTTTTTTATTATCCTAAATGAGCCACAGAAGAGGAAAATACACCAGTCTTGGGTGGTTCTGTTTAATGTAGCGTTGGATATCTTCAGTTGTTCTGATTTTGCTGTTCAACTGTTGGAATATAACCTTTCTTAACTGTACAATTGTTACCTCCATTTTCCATCAGTATGTATTTATTTGGCATGGAATGATGCGCTACCTTTATATATCTAAACATTTTTAAGCTGTTGATGTGCGATGTGCTAACTCTGGTCTGCATTTATGTGATATTATCTTTTTTTGTCCTGACGATGCATGAATTAGCGAAACGTTGACTGGTTCGTAATTTAATTTACTTATATTTTAAGCAGTTAGTTTTTTCTTAAACAAACAATTAACTCTAATAGAATTGTTCCAAATAAAAAAACAAAAAAAACTTTTAGTAAACTAGAATTAATAATTCTTTTTTCATTTCTTTATTATCCTAAATGTGTGTGTAGTGGTAAATATGTGTATGTATTGCAGTCTTTAATATAGTGTTGTGTATTATATTCAGTTTTCTGATATTGCAGATCAGCTGTTTAAACGTAACCTTTCCATGGTGGCCTAATGTTACTTCACCTAGTTTTCAGTATATGTTGAAAGCCTCTTTTACATAGTGACATGTAAATGTCGTGGTAGTACTGTCACCACAGTGAGACAGTGTGGCAGTGACGCAGTGTCATTTTCTTCACGCTGGCAGTAAACCTGGTGGAAGGTGGAAAAATGGCGGATTTAGAACAGCTGACAGAACACTACATTAAAGAACAGCTGATGTCAGGATTACTTCAACAAAGGACAAATCTTTAAAAAAAAAAAAAAAAAATTGAATCTAGAAACTTATTTTCAATTACTAATTTAATATGAAGTCAATTATTAAAAATAAAAACAGATCTAAATACAAAATAAAGACTTTTATAATAAACACTAAAAAAAAAAAAAAAAAAGTAAACCGTTTTTGTTCCTTCTCCAAGAATTTAATATCTTCAAAACGTTGTATATTTCATGTTCAGAAATAATCGAAACACAACATTATATGAGAACAATATTTTCCCGCATAATCACCATTAGGGTTGATAAGGTGTGACAGTTCACTGTCAAGACTTATGCATGTGGCAGTTAACATCACTGTCGCGACAGCTACTGTCAACTCTCACGAGAATCCTGATAGTACGATAGTAATGTAACGGCAGTGAGACAGTGTGGCAGTGTCCTTGTCTTCACGCTGACTGTAGTAAATCTGGTGGCAGGCAGTTGGAACAATGTCGGATGCAGAACAGCTGACTGAACATTACTGTAAAAAAACAGCTGATGTCATGATTATTTTAACAGAGGCAACTCGTTTATTTAAAAAAAATAATATTAAAGCTAGGAGCTTATTTTCGTTAGCTAATTTAATTTCAACTAAATTATTAAAAATAAAACCAGATCTAAATACAAAATTAAAGACTTTTATAATGCTAAAAATAAAAAAAAATAAAATTATATAGTTTTTGTTCCTTCTTCAAGAATTGAATATCTTCAAAACGTTGTATAGAATCAATTTAATGTACAGAAATAATTCGAAACATAACAATATATGAGAACAATTTTTTCCCGCACAATTAGGGTTGATAAGGTGTAACAGTTCACTGTCAAGACTTATGCATGTGGCAGTTAACATCACTGTCGCGACAGCTACTGTCAACTCTCACGAGAATTCTGATAGTAATGCAACGGCAGTTAATACCATCATGATGGTAAATGCCCTACAGTTTAACCATAGTTTAACCATGGCTGCCACAGTTGCTTTGAGAGATTTAAGGATTATCGAATTCTCCAAAAATATTCTAACAGTATTTTTTATCTCTTTGTTTGAGTTATTGCTAATCTTATTGTTTATTTTTTCTTAATTTATAAGCTAGGACAAAAAAAAGTACTTAAAACCCAACGGCTGAATAAATTATAAAAAATGTCACTTTATCAAATTATATAGAGGAAAAATTACTTTCTAATATAGCATCAAATGTTGGGCAATAGGTAAAGATGTAATATCTTCAAAACACGCGCATCTTCGCCCACGCTGACTGAAGACACCGATTACAGCGCCCTAAAAACCGCCGACAGAGGATGAGTGTGTACTTAACTGCAGAGCGGAGGAGCAAATAGAAAAAGAAACGGCCTCGAGAGCTATTAGAGAGCTTTGAAAGGCCAGTTCTGAGAATATCAGGGCCACCTACAATGTTATGTCCTAATCGTCTCATCCTAATTGCTATTACATCCAATTACAACCTTCTGCGGTGTTCCAATTGGTTTTATTGTATTTATATGTATGCTAGTTTAGATTTATTTAATTTGTAACTTTTTTTTTAAATACATAAAAGTTACATTAAGTATTTTCTTAACTAATTTTAATAAAATGCAACCTTTCTCAGCTATAATATTGTTACTTCGCATTTCCTTTTTTTCCTATTTTGAATGATCTTTATGATTTTTTTTTTGTATGTTAAGGTTGTTGAAGTGAGATGTGTTGCCTCTTATCAGCATTCATATGGTCTTATGTATTTTTGCTCTAACGATGCCTGCATTGGCTGATTGAATTTTTTTTTTCTTAAGCAATACTACTGCTTTTTTAAATTAAATTTTATATTTTAATATCATATTCATATATTTATTAATTCTTTTTTTAACCTCTTTTCCTTAAATGGTAATCCCACATAAGGATCGTTTATTAGATATATATGCTCCATGACTTGGAGGTATAATACGTGAATGATAATAATAATAAAATTTACATATTCATAGAAGTTTAACAAAATTTAAGTATTAAATTGAAAATAATTAAGTAATAAATTAATAACAAATACAAATATATATAACGAAAACAAAACTGTTTTGTATTAATATCTATATAAGTCCTTGCAAAGTGTTACTGATGTTACTTAGAGAAGCAGTTATGTGCAGTAGCGTAGCCAGGATTTCGTTTCGGGGAAGGGGGGTCCACCCAAGGGTCTACTTCAACCGGGAATGTAAGGGGGCCCTCTCTGTATATGAAATTTTCTATGCCTAGGTATATTATTTATAAAATAAAATTCAAATACAGTTATACAATTGTTGTTTACAAATATGAATATGTAAAAGTATTTTGTAATTTCATAAGGGAGGGGGGGAGAAGGTCAGGACCCTCTGAACATTCCCTCTGGCTACGCCACTGGTTATGTGAATTATTTTGTTGTTTATCATACCGTTAATTTGCATACATAAGTTCAAATGGGGTTCAAAAGTCAGTCACATGTAAAGAGATAAACTAAAGCCATGTATGGTTAAATTAAATTACAATTTTTTCCTATCTATATTTTTATTTAAACCACTGTAATATATTTTAAGGGCAATATCGATGTCGTTTTTTGAAATAGGTTTAAGCGCCAAAATCAAATTATTATGGAACGTAAACACTACCCTTATCGATCCTGGTCACGATATATCGAAAAAATTGGAAATGGTCTAAAAATCGATTATTGATGACGTAAGCACCAAATACTAACGATTCTCAGTAGTCACTCTGGCCTCGGCCAGTGCTAGAATCCTTAAAAATATATTTTAATTGTAAAGGTTTTGCCACCTTAAGAAACTCCTACTGAATACAATAAAGAATAAAATTTAAAAAAATATATTGCTATTTGGGAAAAATTAAGGATTGATAAATAAGGATTACTTAAGGATTGATAAATTATTTGCCACTACTATAAATTTGTTTTATTGAAAACTAGTTTCGAATGTTATACATTCGTCTTCAGTTCTAAAAACACACAAAAAATTCAAAAATAAGCAATTCAAAATATAGTTGGTATTATTATCCATATTAAATTAGATAAACATAAATCAGTATTATAAAACATTTATGAATTATGAATTTAATTAAGACAAGAAATCAAATACATGTTGGTACTCATCAAGGTTTAAATGGATTATATCAAACAGAAAAGTTTGTACTGGTTTCTTCTCGCATTGTACTAACAATGAACGAGAGGTAGGCAGGATGTTTTTAGGTAAACTGTTTAAGGGTCAGGGTTTTTCCAGTAATGCCGGTGAGTAATTGTTTTTCCTGTTATAGATGGGAATAAATTTAAGATTGGACTATTGGAGATATTTATTTGGACCCTTAAACCGTTTACCTATAAACATGTTACCTACCTTTCGTTCATTGTTAGTTCAATGCGAGAAGAAACCAGTACAAACTTTTCTATTTGATATAATCCATTTTAACCTTGGTGAGTACCAACATGTATTTGATTTCTTGTCTTAATTAAATTCATAATTCATAAATGTTTTATAATACTAATTTATATTAATTTAATTTAATATGTATAATAATACCAAACTATATTTTGAATTGCTTATTTTTGAATTTTTTGTGTGTTTTTAGAACTGAAGATGAATGTATAACATTCGAAACTAGTTTTCAATAAAACAAAATTATAGAAGTGACAAATAATTTATCAATTCCTAATTAGATTGATCTTCCATATACCATCAAGTGGACGTCTACCGAGTAAGCCTTTTGACTGTTGGAAAAATGGCGGTTGCAGATCAGCTGACAACACTAACAATTTGTAGGTCACCATAGAAACTAAATTATATAGTTTTTATTCTTCCTCTTGAGAATTAAATAATGTAAAAAACTTTGGATAAAATCAATTTAAAGTTCAGAAATTTATCGAAACATAAAGTTGATAAGTTGGTTAGGTTAGGATGGGTTGATAAATCGCTGCCACAAACAAAAATAAAATATGGCTACATACAAAAAATGCGACTATTGCATAAATGGCAGAAACTGTAGCTTTCACCGCGTAAACAGGCCTTTAATGAGGAAGGAAATGAGAAAATTGTTAGGGACTATATATAGAAAAAACAACAAAACCTCTTAAAGATATTTATTATATCCAAATATACTTAGCGTATTCGTTAGCCCTTTAAAATAGAGGAAGTATGTTGGTTTTTTCGATGTTCATTGGCTCAGCTATAATGTTCTATTCAGACGGTTCACTTCTCGATGGAATCTTCTGGTCCAGGGTGCATCTTGTCCAGTTGGTCCAACTTCAGTTCTTCCTCAGGCAGTCTATAAAGGTCGCACAGGAGGTGGTAGGACTGAAATTGACAAAAGAATATCATGGACTTGATTATAATAAGATATGCAAAAAGATGGCACATCTCACATCAACAGCCAAAAAAAGAGTAACTAAATAAAGATATTACATCACTCTAAGAATGTATCGATATATCGACATTTAAAAATATATAAATATTTTTAATATATATTACATATTTTTGTTTACGATATATTTTAATATTGTTTTGATATTTTTACTTCCTTGTATGCAGTAAAGGAAGTACTGTAATCGCTAAAATTTTCGGTTATCAGATTTCAACGAAAATATCGATTTTGACTAGTTTCGTCGTGACGTCTGTACTTACGTTCGTTCGTTCGTACGTATCTCGCATAACTCGAAAACAGTTAGCCGTAGAAAGTAAAAATTTTATATTCAGGATTGCTGTAAAAGTAAGTTGTGAACCTCCCTTTTTGGCCACTGTATGATTACCGGAAGTAGTACTTCACTTGAAGGCCATTATCATAAAAAATCATATTAAAATATAATGCAATACTTTTCAAATTTGGTAATGACTTAAATATTAATATAAATAATATAATAAATTTTGGTTGAAATTGGTAAACCGGAAGTGGTGCTTTACTTGAATATTAGACTTTCGTCAAAAATTATATTAAATATAATGTAAAACGTCTCAAATTTGGTAAATAAGACTTTTATATCAATATAGATTATTTTTGAGAAAATGATTTTTCTCAGAGATTTTGGATAAAATTAGTGAGCCGGAACAAAAGGAGAGAAAAAAAAAATACAAAATTCTGCAAGGACGGTGGGTTCGACAAGGAATCATAAAAACTTGTGATGTGGTGTATTCATGTTACGATGCATAGTGG
Source organism: Rhaphigaster nebulosa (assembly GCA_948150685.1). Taxonomy (NCBI): domain Eukaryota; kingdom Metazoa; phylum Arthropoda; class Insecta; order Hemiptera; family Pentatomidae; genus Rhaphigaster; species Rhaphigaster nebulosa. The sequence goes on along the minus strand of OX411311.1, from coordinate 127,946,619 downwards.
CTATGATCTAGAGATGGGATGTCGAAAGCAAAATATCGATAATGATATCGATATCGATATCGGTTAACAATATCTTGATAATATCGTCATAATATTTTTCTAAAAATTAAAAAAAAAAAGTCTAAACGAATTGGATGAAAATAAGGAGATAATCTGTTTCTAGATATTTAAATCCTGCTTAATCAAAACAATATCTTAATTATATCGGCATAGAAATATCGATATTATATAAACAATATCTTAACTATATCGCCACAGAAATATTGATTCGTGTCTCTTCAAAAAAGCGTGTAAGCAATTAAAAATTTCGGAATATCAAAATATCGATGTTTTTTCGATATATCGAACTACTATTTCGATATATTCAATGATTCGTTATGGACATTAGGTGATGCTCGACATTCCCAGCTTGTTTGATAAACCCAGAGATGGGTTTATCAAGCAATCTAGGGATGCTTCATTTAATTTCATTTGTCTGTTCATTTAATTTTGAATATTAAGGGGGCCACTAATGATATAAATGAAAAATAAAAAAATGGAACAATGGAATGGAGCAATTGGATTGCTTGGAGTGAAGATGATTTCAAGTGCCCCGCTGACGATTTTGACATAAGAGATGGAATTTAGGACCGATAGAATTCTAGCTCCTCTCCACTACTACAAAAATCTACACAAGATTTGACAGTCACGGTAGTTCCATTTGGTGTGGCGTGGCTGGAGTAGAGTAATCGTAAGCTACCCTTTTCATGGGTTTCTAGCTGATCCAGTAACCCTACGGCGTCTGGTCTGAATTTATATTGTCTTATTTTTTTAATCCCGAAAATGCCTGAATTGACGAAACATTGACTGGCTAGTTATTTACGCTGTTTGAGAGACTTAATGCTTTGGAATCTTCGAATAATATATTTTCATAATTTCCTTACCGGCGAGAATGATTTCCCTTGCAGCATCGCTCTAAGCCTCTGGATCTGGCAGGCCGTCTGGGAACCTGGAAAGGACCTCTTACCGTTGGTCCATCCTCTGGAATACTGGAAAGTCTGGGCCAGAGCGGATCCTACCAGAAGGGCGACCAGTAGTAGGCTTTGGAGGCGTAACCACATTTCGAACCTGAGGTAAATAGTTTACGTTATAATAATTAAATTTAAATAATTATAGCAAAAACAAAAAAAAAAAGGATAGGGAAAGAGAAAAGTGAGTAGTCCAGTTACATACACCATCAGGTCCACTTTGCAAAATTTTCCAGGAGCAAATGTAAAAACTATTTACTAAATTTAAAATAAGTATTATTGTACCTAATTTTTTAACTTGGATACCAAAATGTGATTAAAATTGAATGTATAACAGATGTGATACATTAAATTAAAAGTTTATTAGTTATTTACAAAACAAACTGGGCGTGGCCGGATTAGTAATAAAAACCGCAAAAATGAAACTATGAAAGTGATTCCTGGAGGTTGGTTTTTAAAAAAAATAATACAATTTCTTAATAACAAGCATCCTATCTTTTATTTTTGCTTACTGGATATTTTAATGTAGGTGATAATTAAAACTTTCATTAATTATTTCACCAAAATAGCTCAAATAGATCAGCAAACATTCAAAGAAAGGTATTGAAGCTGTTCGGGGTCACGTGGTCCGAATACTGTGTTGTGATTGGCTCCACTGGACTTGACCGTGTTTGAAACTAAGCGCTTGTGGTGCTAGCTTTATTCGTGCCGGACGTACGAAATTTTTATTTTATAAATTTAAAAAAATCTGGTGCGGTGCGCGCATCACACAACTTTCCCTTACCGTCCTATAATAATTATCTTTTTAATATAATTTTAAAAAGTTCACATAAACAATACTTGAAATAAACTTAGCAGCATTCACTTCTTCACATCTTCTCCCACTTAAGTACAATAGTACAGTTTTTTAAACAATTTTATTACAATTCTGTACAGTACCTATATATTTTAAGTTTGTCAAGTTGAAAATATATTTTAAAAGTTTCGGTTTAGTTTTTATGGAAACATTTTCTTTCCATTAAATAATGTGAAAGTAGAAATTATTAAGTTAATTTCCGTTTTTGTATTCTGAAATTACTTTATTAAAGAGCGTATTGTTTACAATAGATTGGCGGATTGGTGGGAGAAGGTTCAGTCGCATCCGTCTCCTTTCGGATGCGCTCGGTTATCTAGGGTCTTGCTTGACCTCACGGTATATTTTAAGTATAAGGTCAAAACCTCAAGGTATATTTTCAACCTTATTTTGTACAGCTAGTATGATATAATAATATTTATCATTATTAGTTTGGGTTACTTACTGAACTAAAGACTGGGAAGGATGCCTTCTTGGCCAAGGGCTGCGTTGAACTGACCGAAATCCCGAGACCGGACGAATTTATACTGAACGAGACCCTGGGGGGTAAAAGAGGAGGGTGTTGTTGGAAACTTTTTAAGGCACAATATTATCAATTTACTTAAGTGGTGGGGGGCCACAAGGCGAGAACAAGGGGCACTAACAAGGAGTTCACAGCCCACTTTGATTATCGTCAGGTGTATAGGGTTTCAAATAAAACCTTAAAAGGAAAGTCGAGGGAAAGGTTTGATGAAGAAAAAAATCTGCCCTTATGGCGATAATGAAGGCGGTGCTAAAGGGCAAACTGACCGCCGGAAGAATGGACCAGTTAGCTCCTCCATTCTCAAGTCGGCCTTTCCCGTTCACTTAACTAATTTAATTAATTAACATCGCCTTTTGTGCGAGGGAGGTAATTTCCATCCGTTCACAAATGGCTATCAACTTACCTTAATTGAGGGGAGGGAGGAGGTGGGAGGGGGGAGAGTCGAGTGTTATAGCTATGCACTTTCATATCGATATACAGGTAGTCGATAATTCACAGTAATATACTGGAAAATATTCTTTCTAAGAAATATTATAAAGATATATGATATATTCTTACCTCCTAAGGTTTTTTTAAGGACGAGAAAATTTCTTGTTTGTTTTCGAGGTATATCAATAGCTAAATGCGTTAACCATTATTATCTGATTAGAAACTAAAAATTCGAATGATGTTTTTGAAATGTTTTAAGTTTGAAAATACACCTTGAGGTTTTATTACTTATTTATTTTACTAGTTTTTACTAAACGTGCAAGGGTAATAAATGTGCTAATATAAAAAATGTTACCATAGCTATCTCTTATTGTGACGTCACTATACGCGTCATGACGTCACAATACCACGCTCTAGTGTTGAGACTGAATCAAAATATTCAATATATAATGTGAATGAATTTTGAAGTAATAATTTTTTATTACATGTTAGTTTTTTATTTATCTTGTTTTTTGTTGTTTTATCATAAATATAGTGATCATAAATTTCACCTGATCTTTTAACTAATGTAACTAATATTAAATATATTGAATTGAAGTAATATAAAAATGTTTAATATATTTTTTATCATTTATCCTAGGTCATAAATTTGGTTCAATTAATGGGAAAATAAGTATTAAATGTTTAGGGTTAAAGTTGGTGGATTTAGGGAAAAATTTAGGAGGAAAATACATGACAGCCATGGCAACACTGATTTAAAAGATTGGATAGGAATGGATCATCCGTAAGAAAACATCGATATTTTTAAAAATTATTTTTCAGACACTCGTTGAATATTTTAAACCTTCTATTCAAGAATCCATTCGTTATCATAAGGTATATTTTATCACCATCAGCATATGTGCAATATTTTCGTGAAAAAAATAAGTAAAAATATACTTATATACCTATGACTTTCTTTTTTTTTTTCTTTTTATTTCCTCCTTGAAATAATTATAGTGAATACAAATAAAAGTTTAATGGTTCGGATATTATTTCTGTAAAAAAGAAATTTAAAAAAACATTTTTTTTAATTTTCGATTGTACTATCGGTAGTTTTACATCACCATCATTCAAGCACAACTTCTCTTATTGCTTTTGGTACAAAATCGAATACAAACAGGGATGGTCGTATTCGTAATCACAAATATGAATACGAACATATTCACACTTTTATTCATATATATGAGTTCGTATTAACAAATATGAATATATTCTAATTAGGGATTGATAAATTATTTGTCATTTCTATAATTTGTTTTTAATGAATACTAGTTTCGAATGGTATACATTCATCTTAAGTTCTAAAAACACACAAAAAATTCAAAAATATGCAATTCAAAATATATTTTGGTATTATTTGTATTTTGTAATGCTTATTTTTGAATTTTTTGTGTGTTTTAGAACTGAAGATGAATGTATAAAATTCGAAACTAATTTTCAATAAAAACAAAATTATAGAAGTGGCAAATAATTTATCAATCCCTAAATAGATTGATCATTCTATAACATCATGCGGATGTCAACTGACCAATCAGATTGATCCTTCTATACCATCATGCGGATGTCAACTGACCAATCAGATTGATCCTTCTATACCATCATGCGGATGTCAACTGACCAATCAGATTGATCCTTCTATACCATCATGCGGATGTCAACTGACCAATCAGATTGATCCTTCTATACCATCATGCGGATGTCAACTGACCAATCAGATTGATCCTTCTACACCATCATGCAGATGTCAACTGACCAATCAGATTGATCCTTCTACCATCATGCGGATGTCAACTGACCAATCAGATTGATCCTTCTATACCATCATGCGGATGTCAACTGACCAATCAGATTGATCCTTCTATACCATCATGCGGATGTCAACTGATTAATCAGATTGATCCTTCTATACCATCATGCGGATGTCAACTGACCAATCAGATTGATCCTTCTATACCATCATGCGGATGTCAACTGACCAATCAGATTGATCCTTCTATACCATCATGCGGATGTCAACTGACCAATCAGATTGATCCTTCTATACCATCATGCGGATGTCAACTGACCAATCAGATTGATCCTTCTATACCATCATGCGGATGTCAACTGACCAATCAGATTGATCCTTCTATACCATCATGCGGATGTCAACTGACCAATCAGATTGATCCTTCTATACCATCATGCGGATGTCAACTGACCAATCAGATTGATCCTTCTATACCATCATGCGGATGTCAACTGACCAATCAGATTGATCCTTCTATACCATCATGCGGACATCAACTGATAATTAAATGGTATGCAAATCTAAACTTAAGGCTGTATTGTCAAAAGCAAATAACTTTTGTATTAGACTTTGGTACCAAACCGATAAGGAAACTCGTGCGATTGAACATATCACATATTTAATTTTCCAACATCTTCATAAGTCTTTGGGAATCTATATAATGGTTAAGCAATGAATACGTTTAGTTTGATTTTGGTAGACATTTTTTTTATTGCTTAACGTATTTTTTTATTGTTTATTTTATATTTATATTTTTTTATTGTATTATACGTTTTTATTGTTTAGCGTAGATTTATTTCGTTCTCTCTATACGAAAATTTTGTTATTAAATAGGTTCAACATGTTATAAGCCTTGGTTTATAATTATAGTGATTATCTATTGTTATCTAAATGTCTTTTTATATCACGTTGATTTGTGAGGCTTAGGTCTTTGTTTTTATTTTAATGTGCAAGACACTTCAATTTGTTCAACTGTACAAGATACATCGAAATAATCCATTTCCATAATCAATTTTTAGATCTATTTTTTGTTTTCCTCAAATTGTGAACAGTTATAATCTTATCCTAGTTCTTATTAATAAAGAAAATTAATTGAATATTTTAAAATAAAACATTTCTAAATGAATAATTATTACAAAATATTCAACTGTCTTAAAAAATATTAAAATAAAATACTGTTGTGTCTTTTAATTACCTCTTAAGCCACATAACAATTTCAAGTTTATTACGATATTGTTTTGTTATTGTTTTCTATACACTTTCTATATTTCATCATAATTCTTACCTGTTATTTAAACTACAAAGAAAAATAGAATTTTTAAGAAATATTATTAGTTCATTAGAAATCATAATAAATGTCGCATTCCCAGTCAAATAACATATCCTCTTAATGAAAATATCTTGCAATCTACAATGAGAAGAAATTAATAGAAAGGCTCAATTAATTATATTTATTTTATGAAACAAAGAATTACATTATTGTATATTTGCTAAATTCTAAGAACTAAAAATTTACAAACTCAGTATCACTTTTCGTAAGATATTTCTGGATAGATGAATCTCCTCTTTTCGATCTGTTCGGAATGCCCTTCGCCCCAGTTGAGTTTGCAAGGCTGAAATATATTATATAATATTAATAAAATTTGTATCATGGTGTAGTTAATAATTATATATTACGTATTACCTAATTGTAAGTTAAGTATATGGTGTGCATTTGATTAATTACAATTATAATTATATAACATAATATACTCAGCTACTATATATTTTAGTATACTACTGTATATATAAGATGCCTAAATAATTAAAATGTATAAAGTTTTTCAAAGGTATCAGGCGAATGAAAAATGTACTTATTCAAAAATTATAAAAAATTATAATGATTCTGAAAGTATATATTTCAACTAATAGAACCAAAAAAGAAAAAATAAACGAAATAAAATTAAATTATTTACTATAATAAAAATTAATTAATTATAATAAATAGGTGTTGTAGGTTATTTTAGTTTTTATGCTTTAGTATAATGATTGAAAAACACTAAATATATTTTTCCTCTATATTCATAAATGACCGGGATATAGGCGTATGAATGAAAGATAATGTCGGATTCTGAGGATCACCCTGGGATGACCTGCAACTTCGGTGCTAAATATGAAAAAAATCGGCCCACCAATCTCTTAGAATAGCCGCATACGGACGAATTTTTTTTTATATGATTTTTGGATTCTACTTATTTCTTGGCCGCTTTTTAAGGTCATTTATTGAAAATAATAAACTAAAAATCTATTTAAGCAAATATTGGGACATATCACGTCTATTTAGAGAAATTAACAAAACTGAAATATATTGCTTACTCTTTGAAAAACTGTTTCTTAAATCATTATATAACATGAAGCAAAGTTTTTTAAAGTTAAATTATTACAGAAAAAGTTAAGTTATTTAAAATACTTACGTCATTATCGAATTAATACTTAATGGATTCATGGACTAATTACTTTAATATAAATAATTAACGTTAAGAGGGAAAAATAAGATTATATATATATATATAGAGAGAGAGAGAGAGAGAGAGAGAGACGAAATGCAGCACATCTCACATCAGAAGTCTAAACAGACACATGAACTCTGCAGTCAGACGGCACCTTACTCCAAGACAAACATCTACACATTTAAATGGCAGTATGTGTGTAGATGTCTTGGAGTGAGGTAATATGTCTTTTTAGACTAATGATATGAGATGTGCTGCATATATATGACCTTATCTTTTCTGTAATAATGATGGCTAAATTCGCAATACGTCTACAGAGTAGTTTTTTTCCGTTATGTTAGAAACTCTGGGCTTCGTGTGTGGAATTTTCCATGTATCTGCTGACAATTATTTTGTGTCTCTTGTTGAGATTTTATTCTTTTATATTAATAAATAATTAAATATGAATTAGCAAGTGAAAAATCAAGAACAGTGGCAAGGGAATTTTATTAGTGTTAATGACCAATGGGTTTATGAAACTCGGCAATAACTCAATTGAGCTATTAATGTAACCGGTTATTATAACCGAGCTATTAAAAAGAACTGTTACTTTACTTAATCACTGATGTGCAAAACTTCTTTTCCTTAGTATCAGATTGGAACGATTACCTTAGTTACCTTTTAAAGTTTAAGTTAATTTATACTTACATTAATATTATTGTTTCATGAATATATATATATAAAATATTAGAATATATTACATATTATATAAAAATATAGCATAAGAGATACCGGCAGGAAATGGCTCTTCTGGATTTGGGCGAGGGTGAGTTCGGCCAGGCAGTCGTTGATCTTGATCTTGGGTCTGTCCCCTTCGGCGCCGTTGGTCCAGCCCCTGGAGTACTGGATCTTGGCCGTCATCGCGAAGCCAACCAGGACGGCAACGATGAGCAAAACTTCAGTTCGGAGAGGCATCTTCGCAACAGAGGAATATAAGAATTTAAAATTTTACTGGTATAACTTTAGATAAGCAAAAAAGGCAATTTTAAGCAATGGTGATTCGCTATCTAAGGAAAATGGAAGAAAAACGAGAAAATATAAGATGAGCAATACTACAATACGATCAAACCTTGATCTGAGAGTACCGGAAGAGATCATTGAATTGACTTACAAATAGAAGTTAAAGGAAGAAGACCGCTAGGAAGATCCAGGAAGACATGGGAAGGGGAAATACCGTAGCGAGGAAATAAGGAGACACGGTTTGGGAAGGAGAAGACAGTTATAAAAACATCGAGGATCGTAAAAAGTGGTGCTTTTAGTTGACTCTCAGGAAGCTATCCTGACGGTTTCTGATCCAGCAGATAGTGAACTGCAGATCTGCAGATACCTTGCCTTCCAAACTAATGACCGTTTTTCAACAAAAAGTTAATATTTCTATTTTTTCCAATATTATACCGGCTGGATAGAGTCAGGAATGAGGAGATTAGAGGCAGGCTAGGAGTGACCGAGGGAATTTCTGAGAGGATTGGAAGGAACAAGCTGCGATGTTATGGGCACTGCCAGCGGATGCTAGAACGTCGGTGGCCGAAGAGAATGGGAAGAGCCAGGGAGGCGGAGGAGAGGAAGACCCCGAACCCGGTGGAAGGACTGCATGGATGAGGAGATGGCCACCAGGGGACTTGAGGAGGAGGACTGGTGGGATAGAGAGAAGTGGAGGGGCGCTCTGACTTAACCAGGCAGCACATTGAAGGACAAGACCTGTAAAAGTAAAAATTAAATATAATGTATAATCAATATTCAAAATATAAGCTATTATGATCCACTGTTGTCAACCATCTTTCAGCCAGTTGCTCGATGCCATGCTGCTACCTCTCCTTGGGACGGCTGTCCAAAAACTCTTGAACTACAATGTCAACCTCTACAAAATTATTATTTGTTTTTGTCTTGAATAAAGTTGGCATGGGTGTATATAAGTGATAATGTGATGGTTCGATCCCCTGAAGATGTTTAAACTTTTTCTACGTCTGACTGAAATTGCGTGCCCGAGCGTTATCCTGCTATTACTTAGAACACCTTCACTGTTTATCAAAGCTAGGTAACACTGTGATAATTTCGCATGTTTCCTATCTAACTGTTCACAATGAAGTTCGGAGTTCGTAGAGCATTCGCCAGAACTTCATGGAATCTCATCAATATCCACTAATGATCACCCTGAGCCCATCTTCCGTTCCAAGGATCTCCTCTGCTGATTTTTTTAAACTAATGCCGCGTTATACGATGGTCAAGGACACCTTCACCTTCAGTTTGAATAATTTCATATATTGCTTCAGTGCAATAAAGCCTTTGTTCATCAGCTGTAGCCGAACAAGAAAGATGGCTTCTTACGAGTTATCGTAAGCCATCTTTATTGTTCTGCTGCAGCTGATGAACTAAGGCTTTATTTAGCGGGTCAAATGTTTAAAAACAAGCTTACTTAATCCTTTGCACGAGAGTATTAGTTATTGGTAAACATTGAATAGGTTTAAAGTGCGTATTTACATCCTGTGGTAAAAATTTGATAAAACGGTCATTATTTAAGATACACCCCATTAATATTAGATCTGACTAAATTAGCACTCAAATGGGTTCCTAGTCCCTGTGGAGTTCATGGGAATGAGGAGGCCGACAATCTTGTAAATAAGGGAACGCAGACGGAGCAACCTCGCCGAGTTCTCAGTTTCGAATCTGCCAAAAGAATTACGGAAAGAATATTGACATGCCACAAAAGGTAGGAATATTCTAAAATTGTAGAAGGGAATAGGTGTGGTATGTTATTGGAGGAAGAAGGACGCATCCCATCAACCAACAACAACCGATTTCTTGCTTCCGAATCACAACCTGGAGAAATACTTCCATTGTTGCAAGGATTGCAGATTCTCCAGTCTGCCATCCTTGCAACAATGGAAAGATGAATGGAGAACACTTCGACTCATGTCCATCACTTGAGGGCATAAGGACACACTTTGAAGATAAAGAAAACATAATCTTGGTGTAAGAATAAAAAAAAAAGGATCGAGCCTCTCGGTCACATGTCCCAATTAAGATTATAAGGCAGGAGAAGAAAGAGACCGTGGTGACCGAGAGAGTTAAGGCGTCACCTTAGCAACCTCGAGACTGCTAAGGCGCTTGTTGGAATCCGGCCTTGGCAGGTTGAAACTCATTTCGTGGCGGCACCACGTAATGAATCTCGACCTTCCCATTCTGGTTAGAATAGGTTAGTAACCTGTAGGATAGCCCGTCCTGTTCGCCTTAATAGGATAGAAAAGGACAATAAACACCAATAAAAAAAAAATAATAAAAAAAATGTAGGAGAAATTGGGACCAAGCGAACCAGAGAAGGAAATTTAAACAAAATAGGAAAATTCCTTGCCTTACTGTCATTTGGTAATAGTAATAAGAACACATTCTTTCATATAAAATTCTATATAATGTTTTACTGTTGTCTACACCCTATGCCACGTTATAACCGAAACTGCAAAAGTCAACTTAGATTTTCTTGAATTTGTGTGAATTTCACTTTTTGTTTTCGTAAGTAAGTTTCAAGTACACATTTTTAAATTGCTTTATCATAAATCTAGTTTCCTTAAGACTAGTTTATTTAAATTAGTATATAAAATTAATCAAATTAGATTAACAAAAATGACCTTATTAATCCCACAAAATCTTTATTGATAAAATTAATTAACATAATAAAGATATTATGTGGTTATCTTCAATAAATTTGTCTTTAAAAACTCATTAGTTTTTTTGTATTTATTTTTTAACTGACTTTTAACCATATAATATGGAAGGCCAAACATTGAGAATAATTAATAAATTAATTAATTAATATACGCATAATACAAACATAATAAATATAATATTTACATAATAAATATATTGATTAATATATTTAAATTAGTTGAACAATATTGATTTAATGTTGATGGATTGATATATTTAAATTAGTTTTAAATCTTTGTTACTTATTTTTTATGACTGAAATTGAATATCAAGACTCATTGTGGGGCTAGGTGAACCAACGCATGCATGCTATGTTAATTTATGGTATAAAACCTATTTTTTTTTTTTTTTTTTAAATAGTGAGGGAATACAATCCAAAAGTGAAATAAAACTGATGCTAAATACTAAATGGAAACTGTAAACTGTAAGGGATTAGAACATTGGCTGTGGTTAGTAAAATACCACATCCTACTATTCTTAGATATTTGGATTAATCATGACAATCTCACTCAATTATTTCTCTTGAAACTTTATTATGATGCAACCCGTATTCTGTAATTTATTTTTCATATGCATTGCTCTTAGACATAAAAAAACTATTAAGTCCATACGATTTTTGTTTTAGTCGTCATTGGCTAAGTATTGGGTTGTCCGGAAAATAATGCGAAATTTCATGTCACTAGGTAAAGCATTGAAAATAAACAGTTTCGACATTTTAGACGGAAGAACCCACTTAACTTATATCTTATTCTGCTGCTGCAGACTTGTTCATCTCACAAATGGGGAGGAAAACCAGTATTTCACACTCAATTTTAACACTTAAAACAAGTAATAAAAATGTTTAATTGGATTGGAAACAAAATCTCGTCTGTAACCTTTATTACCGAACCATATGATCTCTGTATTTAATTTTAATATAATTTTTGAAATAAGTTTATTATGACTTTCAAATAAAGTACTCCTTCGGGTTCATCAATTTTGACCAAAATGTAGTATATTATTTATATTTATATAAAAGTCATGTCTACCAAATTTGAGATGTTTTACATTATACTTTAATATAATTTTTGATGAAAGTCTAGTATGACTTTCAAGTAAAGCACCGCTTCCGATTTACCAATTTATACCAAAATCTAGTATGTTATTTATATGAATATATAAATCATAAATACCAAATTTGAGAAGTTTTACATAATCTAATTTTTTATGAAAATCAATAATGGCCTTGAAGTAAAGTACCACTTCCGGTAATCATGTAGTGACCAAAAAGAGAGGTTCACAAATAAATTTTACCTCAATCCTAAATACAAAATTTCAACTTTCTACGGCTAACCGCTTTTGAGTTATGCGAGATACGCACGAACTTGCAGATGTCACGACGAAACTAGTCAAAATGGATTCAGGGATGGTCAAAATGGATATTTCCGTTGAGATCTGAAAACCGAAAATTTTCGCGATTACAATACTTCCTTTACTCCGTATAGGAAGTAAAAACTACCAAGTCCATAGTAATTGGGCAATATGATGAACTTGACAATTGAATAGTTTTTCTTTCTTATATAAAAAAAAATTGGTTTACTGAACTTAGCGAGTTTTGGTTTGGTTTATTTACATAATTTTTAAAAATATCTATGATAAAAATAATGCCATTAATATTATAAATTTAAAAAGCTAAATTAAAAGTAACTAATACCGTTGTGGGTTCAGAGGAGACACTGTAGGCGACTGAAGGTTCTTTTTCTGAAGGGTCCTATATATACCAACACAGACTCCATTCTCAGAAAGGACGAGACTTGTTTTGAACTCGAGGGTTGAAAAATAATTTAAAAAACAATGGTATCAATTTACTTAACTTGTTTAGAAAATGACCCTTTCTGAAAGAATCGCCATTTTTGTTTTTATTTTACTCTTTGATCTCGTCCTGCAATTAAGAAATTAACTATTTTTTTCTTCTTATTTCCGTCTCCGTCACGGAGAAAGAAGGTCGGGAAGAAAATAACAAATCCGAATTTATTAATTTGTTTATTTAAAATTAGTAATCATTCAAAAAAAATATTAGGGGATTAAATTTGAATTTGACATTAAGAAGATTAAATATTTACTTGCAGATTCAATTTTGAGTTAAAGCTGTGAATATAATAATAATAATAATAATAATAATAAATTCGTTATTTATTCAGGAACATATCCCTTTAGAATAATATTGCATGTGAAATCAGTAGAGCTTTAGAGCCTTAGAATAGAACAAAAAAGAATATGATATTGAGTAAATAATAGCATAAATAAACTGAAATATTAATACATTAAAAATAAATACAGTGAAAGAGAATAAATTTATATTAATAATAAAAGTAAAAATAATGCATTAATACATAATTGGGTGCAAATTTTAGTTGAAAATAAGGAGTACCTGTTTACAAATCTTTTGGAACTGCAAGGACATGAAGTGACTGAATAGACGGGATTTGAAGGCGGGAAGAGTATTGGAGCAACGGATGGAAGAAGGAATGGGATTCCATAAGGATGGGGATCGGATAAGAAAAGATCTATCAAAACCTGCGGATCGGTGGGCCGTTATATATAAATCTGAAGACCGAGAACGGGTATGGCGGGAATGGACAGAGGATTTGAATTGAAAGAGGTCGAAGATGTACGACGGTAGGAAGAAGGGTACATCCACTTCAACTCTTCATAGAATCGGGAGACAGAGGCGTCCCTCGGAACCCCGAAGATAAATCGTACACAGCAGTTTATCAACCGTTTTATTTTTGCCTGTCCCCAGGGACGCTCCCGTACACAGTACGACCGTAGTCAAAATGGGGGAATATTAAGGAGGTAACTAGGAGTTTTCGGGTTTCAAATGGGAATAGGTGACGAAGGTAATTTAGTCGCTTTAAGGTAGAAAAGATACGACGGGAAATATCAGAGACATGGTTTTTCCAGGAAAGAGTTTGGTCAAAAGTGATTCCAAGATTTTTTGTGGTTGGATGGGGGGGATGATTATTTAAGGGGACTTAAAGGGATTATTATTTAGGAACAAGGTTGGGATATGTGGAACAGTTTTAAAGAGGTGACGGGAACCTATTACAATTGGCTATGTCTTCTCTGCATTCAATTTCAGCTTGTTAGCAACAGTCCAATGACTTATTCGATTCCAGTCCTCGATATAGTGAAGTTACTTCATATTTGCTTTTAAAGGGAGTAACTAAAGATATATTCCACTCCAAGTGCTCTAAGCCAAATGGAACGTGAGTTTGAAATTCTGTATAAATTTTACGGAATGATGCGGAACGGCTGGAAATCCATATATATATATGTGTATATATATATATATATATATATATATATATATATATATATATATATATATATATATATATATATATATATAGATCCATACGTATATAGAAATAATCTGTCGTGTTTTTAAATATTTTATTTAGTTTCACTGCTATGGGAAAGTAAACTTATGTAATCTATTTTTAATACACATCCGAATATCTGATCAAGCTGGTTCGCATATCTAAACCCGATTTAAATGCAATATTATGTCATATAATGATGGATCGTTTCTGTAGAACGACTCGGCTGATTAGAAGAATCGTGACTTCGAGGGGGAACTATATTATTCCTGCCGACATAAATCAGACGAGAGGCATAACAAAAGAGCTCGAAATATTCGTTGGTATCAATTTGCCAATATATGTATAAATATATATATATATATATATATATATATATATATATATATATATATATATTTTTTTTTTTTTTTGGTTCCTACCTGTTCCTGATTCCTACCCCCTATCTGTCCATACAGGATTTCGGCAGCAGTGAGGTATTCTGCATGGGATTTGCGTATACAACCGGTACAAATAAAATTATTTTTTTTAATTATTATTATAGCTCTTGCCCATCACAGTATAATGAGCAATAATAAATTTGATTTTGACAACCCAAAAATCTTGGAAAATTAAAAAAAAACAGAAACAAATAAAAATACTATAGAAGCTACTTGAGTGAGATCATGCACTAACAGATGCAGTAAATTTAAAGATTCACTATGCTGATATAATTAATAAACTAAATATTAAATGATAATAGTAATTATTTCATAATTAATAATAACCAGCAATACAATAGTTAGGTATATGAATCCATTGCAAATTGTATATTATACACTAAGATTCAGGAAAATAATAAAACTTCAAATTTGTATTCAAGATCTTCATTTATATTATTTAATATATATTTAAATTGTACTTTATTATTGTTAATAACTATAATTCTGGCAAGAGGAATCTATTCTGGCAAATATGCTTCGAATTCAGTTTTCATAGGGTTAGGCTCCATGCACTTTGAATTGTATTTCTGAAATAAAAAGAAAAATTAATAATTTAATTAATAATATTTTATAAAATTATTTTAATTAAATATTATATTACTGGTAAGATTTTTACAAAAAAAAAAAAAAAGAAAGAAAAAAAGGAAGAAAATAAATAATAGAGCTAGGTAAATATGTTGGACAATAGGAAACAGATAAATGGATTTGTACAAAGTTTAGTTCTAATATAGTTCAGTGTGACATCGACATAAGTCATAGCAGACAGTGCTACCACACTCCGTCCCCCGACGGGAGTGGGTAATATTGTGCCGATAACCCAGTCGCGATGGCAAGGTTAAAAAAAAAACTTTAATCCACAACCCTTCTACTTTCACCAAACCATCAAAAGTAAAATACAAGTATATCTCCTGTCTAAAAAAAAATAATTGAAATTCGGACGCCACACTATTTTAAGGAAAATAGTGAAACCCTAAAAGAAAAAAAATATAAGAAAAAAACCAAGGAAACATATACCAATATAAATAAATTAAAACAATGATAAAATAAATTTAACAAAAAAAAAAGAAAGAATTATTTAATCGTCTTGCTCAACAAAATAATTTAATTAAAAATTCTTAAAAAAATAATGATAAAAAAAAAGATTAATTTCATTATTAACAAAAAAAAAGATACCTGCCGGAGGTAGCTTCGAACTCAGGGCCTCAGTGTGACTCTACATTGATATAAGCACTAAACCCTTTGAGAGACGTAGTTCACATGGACATTCCTAAATTTTCTTTGGTAAAATATAATAATACCAGGATAATATAATAAATGACATAAAACAACTTGTTTGAGAAAAAAAAAATATACATAAACTTTTTTTAACCAAAAAAAAAAATAAAAACATTTAAAACAAACAAAAGAAACTATTCCAGCCGGACTCAAACAAAAACAAAATTACTATCCTTAGTTAAATGTATAAAATTATAATAATAACAAAAGAAATAAAATTACAAATCCGAAGAATTAGATGGGGCAGCCAGTCCTATTTTCTCGGTTCTTCTTGTTCTCCGGTGATGTCCTTTTTTCCTCTTCTTCTCGAGAAATTCGCTATAAACTCTCGTATGGCGCGAAGTTCTAACGCCTTGGACGCACACCACAAAAAAAAAATCTCGTTAAACCGTACAGGATAGAGAAAACAAATCCCGCACCTCGTGCACTTCGATCAAAGTCCCGACTTCTCTCGTCACTTGTCTCTCCTCCCAGCTGGCCAGGTCTCTCTCCTCTCTGCACATCGCACAGCTGTTTTGGGATCGTAATTAAATTTATCACGTAACTTAAAACTATTTCTAATATTACGCCCTCACTAAGTCTCTCAAAAGTTGTATTAATATAAAAAATAAAAAAAATAATAATAAAATAATAAGTATCACGAAATTTTAACGTAACAACAATCCCTAGTGCAATAATGATTTTAAAAAATTTGAATATTGGACACGATTAGACGAAATAATGTATTTATGGAAAAGCAGACTATAGGGAAGTACTGTCAACTATTTTATATTAGAAAAAAATAGCATAATTAAGGTAGAATAATTTAATTTTTGAAATATTAAATTAAAATTGCATTAATAATTGAAAAATATGTACAGTTTTGTTGTTGTATTTTTGAATTTTAGAAAGAAAACCCAGAGGATGAAAGAAAATTTCGAAACATTGGTTTGTTTGTGGGAAAAAAAATGTTAATGTTACATAAATGATAAGGGAAGTCCGTTTGTTAAAAAAAAAATTAATTTAATTTTTTTTTAATTATTATTAAAATTCTTATTCTACAATTATTATA
This sequence comes from Rhaphigaster nebulosa, assembly GCA_948150685.1. Classification (NCBI taxonomy): domain Eukaryota; kingdom Metazoa; phylum Arthropoda; class Insecta; order Hemiptera; family Pentatomidae; genus Rhaphigaster; species Rhaphigaster nebulosa. The sequence continues at coordinate 127,929,576 of OX411311.1, read as the reverse complement.
GATCGTTTATATATTTAGGTACATTTACGGTGATCGTCTTCGTCCAGCTTCTTCAAGCGAGCGGCCCCTTCCGAGAGTAAAATTCGTGGGGCCCACCAACTCTTTCCACCTTCATATAGAGTCCATGAAGAAAGAGATAATTCTTATAAGTACCTACGAGTCTTCCTGGATAACCAAGTTCCATATCCGTACAAGGCAGTGCAGGATATCTTGGTAAGTTCCGCTGTACCAGGGACTCCACAGGTGGGGCGCTATGAATATCCGATATCTAGTAAAAGGCCAAGTGAGCGGTGAGATTGGGTTCATTACGAAAATTTTGTCGCCTTTGTTCCGTCGTGGACCAATGAACACCAGCATTCCATCTGTACGGCTTATTTTACTATAGAAATTAATGGTTAGTCAAATTCGACAGGTTATAATATAATAAACATTTTTAAAAAATTAATTATTTTAAACAGTTATTATATTGAACGTTAATTTGCAATTCCAAAAAATTGGTATTATAATTATTTTTTTGATGTTTATAAAAAAATAATTGAGACCTATTATTATACTAGGTTGTTACAAAAATCCTGGTGCATTAGAATAGCTTTATTTCAGATTACATATTTTAAACATTATTGAATACGACTCCATTGTTTTCAACTACTTTCATCCATCTTTCTACAAGTAATTGGATTTGGTGCCGGTACCACTCCTTTGGTTTTGAGGCAAAGAACTCTTCACATCCGATTTTTACGTCCTCGTAATTATCAAAGATACGATCTTTTAAAAAATTAGCCATTGATCTAAACAAACCTGATGCAATATCTGGGAAATACGCAGGATGAGGCAAAACGTTTACTCCTTTCAGTTCTTATCGTTATCTTAAATTATTATTATTATTAAATTATCGTTTTTCCTTGGTCAAAAGAGAACGATGTGCAGGGGCATTGTCGTGTTGCAAAATGGCTTGGATCCTGCTGACCAAAGCGGGGTACTTTGCACTCAAAACTGCATAAACTCTGTCTAGCTGTTCACGGTAAAAGATTGAGTCCCTGCTACGGCCGATAAATCACGAGTAGATGCATTTGGGTCCTGGTTCACCCATTCAAGAAGAACCTCATCATCAACGACCTGATCTGTGTTGTGCGGCAGTATTTCGATGGATAATTGACTCTCCTTGTATGGTACAAATTTCTTCGGCAGCTCCCTTTGCGCTTAAACCTTTTTTCCAGTAAAATCTCAAAAGACCGCGAATCATGATTTTTTCTTCTGACATTGCACGTGCGTTTTAAAAATGTAAATGACCCCATGTAGCGAACACAGGTCACAAGGAATTAAATGATTAGTCAAAGTAAAAATCGATGTAATATTAGGAATAAAAATATTCTGATATGGTAATTATGAGAGTCGGAATGAAGGTTGTGTTGATGCACAAGGAATTTTGTAACAACCTAATAAAATTCCAAGTTTTTTTTTTTTCTTTTATATTTATTGATTAATACAAATTCTCAATTGAAGGATGAATTTTGGTTCATTGTCCAAAATCATGATTGTCGAAATGTCGACGTTTCGAATTTCCAGGTAACATAGAGGACGAAATAGATTCTACGTGCATGCAGATGTTGAATTTAGAAGTGGATATTGCTGTATTTAATTTTTAAGTGCATATAAAAATAAAATTGTATTAGTAAATCATAAATTTGATACGTACCATGGTGCGTGTTTTAATTCTAACTATAAGTATCTTTAGGGATTGATAAATTATTCGCCACTTCTATAATTTTGTTTTATTGAAAACTAGTTTCGAATGTTATACATTCATCTTCACTCCTAAAAAACACACAAAAAATTCAAAAATAAGCAATTCAAAATATAATTAAGGATTGATTCAACTAATTCAAAATATAGTTTGGTATTATTATACATATTAAATTAGAAGTAATATAAATCAGTATTATAAAACATGTTTTATAATACTGATTTATATTACATCTAATTTAATATGTATAATAATACCAAACTATATTTTGAATTGCTTATTTTTGAATTTTTTGTGTGTTTTTATAACTGAAGATGAATGTATAACATTCGAAACTAGTTTTCAATAAAAACAAAATTATAGAAGTGGCAAATAATTTATCAATCCCTAATTAGATTGATCCTTCTATACCATCATGCGGATGTCAACTGACCAATCAGATTGATCCTTCTATACCATCAGGCGGATGTCAACTGACCAATCAGATTGATCCTTCTATACCATCATGCGGATGTCAACTGACCAATCAGATTGATCCTTCTATACCATCATGCGGATGTCAACTGACCAATCAGATTGATCCTTCTATACCATCAGGCGGATGTCAACTGACCAATTAGATTGATCCTTCTATACCATCATGCGGATGTCAACTGACCAATCAGATTGATCCTTCTATACCATCATGCGGATGTCAACTGACCAATCAGATTGATCCTTCTATACCATCATGCGGATGTCAACTGACCAATCAGATTGATCCTTCTATACCATCAGGCGGATGTCAACTGACCAATTAGATTGATCCTTCTATACCATCATGCGGATGTCAACTGACCAATCAGATTGATCCTTCTATACCATCATGCGGATGTCAACTGACCAATCAGATTGATCCTTCTATACCATCATGCGGATGTCAACTGATAAGTATCTTTGACTGAAAGGAGTATAGTTTGGAATTTAAGAATGCGTGTAGCCAGCCATTATTTATGAATGAGTTTGTGTTTTTTCATATTTCAAAGTTACTTTGATATATATCCTCTTCAATACATCTTCTTTAAGGTTAGCACAAAAGGTTCCAATAGGTTCTTCTCGATCTTCTCGATGAGGCCGTCGACGGATTGATTGATCCTTTCGCCGAACTTTTAAAGTAACATTAGCTCCCAGCTCATCCTTCCATTGATGGGAGCCTTGTATAATATATATATATATATATATATATATATATATATATATATATATATATGTATATATATATATGCCAATATATATATATATATATATATATATATATATATATATATATATATAGATATATATATATATATATATCATATATATATATATATATATATATATATATATATATATATATATATATATATATATATATATATGATACTATCAAAGATGTTGGGAAGAGTTGACGATATTAATTTTTCTTAACACGTGTTCTTTAGTTTATACAGCTTTTATCGTTTATCTTTTAATTTTAGACTATTGCGGCTGAATTGAAGACGGGTGTTATATGCAGAGTATGCAGAGTACATTACATACCTTCAAGCAAAGTACCACTTCCGGTTTGCCAATTTCAACCAAAATTTATTATGTTATTTAAATTAGTATGTAAGTTTTAAATACCAAATTTGAGAAGTTTTCTATTATATTATAATATATTTTTTTTATGAAAATCAATAATGACCTTCAAGTAAAGTACTATTTCCGGTAATCATGCAGTGTCCAAAAAGGGAGGTTCACAACTAGATTTTACAATAATCCTAAATACAAAATTTTAACTTTCTATAGCTAACCGTTTTTTGAGTTGCACGAGATAAGCACGTACCAATATTTTACCCTCAATAATAACACTTAAAACAAGTAATAAAAATGTTTAATTGGATTGGAAACAAAATCGCGTTTTGTAACCTTTATTACCGAATCATATGATCTCTGTATTTAATTTTAATATAATTATTGATATAAGTTTATTATGATTTTCAAGTAAAGTACTCCTTCCGGTACATCAATTTTGACCAAAATGTAGTATATTATTTATATTGATATAAAATCATGTCTACCAAATTTGAGATGTTTTACATTATACTTCAATATAATTTTTGATGAAAATCTAATATGACGTTCAAGTAAAGTACCGCTTCCAATTTACCAATTTAAACCAAAATCCAATATGTTATTCAAATCAATATATAAATCATAAATACCAAATTTGAGAAGTTTTACATTATAACTTTATCTAATTTTTGATGAAAATTAATAATGGCCTTGAAGTAATGTACCACTTCCGGTAATCATACAATGACCAAAAAGGGAAGTTCAAAACTAAATTTTACCTCAATCCTAAATACAAAATTTTAACTTTCTATGGCTAACCATTTTTGAGTTATGCGAGATACGCACGAACGTACAAACGTCACGACGAAACTAGTCAAAACGGAATCAAGGATGGTCAAAATGGAAATTTCCGTCGAAATCTGTAAACCGAAAATTTTCACGATTACAATACTTCCTTTACTTCGTATAAGTAAAAACGAAGTCGATATCTTTCTAGTAACGCACGATGAATTGAACTGCCGTTTTGATCATAAAGTTTAAACATTTCAACGTGCTGTTCAAATGTATCTCATCTATCGAAAATTCGACTCCTTAGACAAGCAAAAATGGCTACCATCCGCTGTCAGTAAAATCCCCTAAAAAAATGCCGTATTCCTCGCGTTCTGTGAAAAAAAAAAAAGGTTTCGCTATTTTTTTTTTTTTACAAACGAAAAAGTTCCAAAAACGAAAACATTATAAAATTTAATTTCTTACAAGAATGCGTCATCATACATTCCAAAAGAAACTTCATATTCCATAACTATGGCATATAAACTTTTATTACGAAATTCTTAAAAGTCCGTAAAATATGGGGAATGGTCCATACCTACTAAGAGTGAATCAAAAATCATAAAGGCCAATGCTACGAAAACAAACGAAAATCGAAAAATCACTTAAGATCGGTCTTGATTTTAATTTGACTGACTAAACCAGTGCCCCTGAATTAATTCAGGTTTTCTCCATTGCAAATGGTATATTATACACTAAGATTCAGGAAAATAATAAAACTTCAAATTCGTATTCAAGATCTTTATTTATATTATTTAATACATATTAAAATATTATTTTATTAATATAAACTATAATTCCGGCAAGAGGAATCTATTCTGGTCCATCAAATATCCTTCGAATTCAGTTTTCATTGGGCCAGGTTTGATGCACATTGAATAGTATTTCTGAAATAAAAAGAAAAATTAATAATATTTTATAAAATTATTATAATTAAATATTATATTATATGGGTGAAGTTTTTATTTTTGCACATTTCTTGTATTAGGACTTAAATTTTATTTTGAGAGGAAATGGTTCATAGCTTAGAAACGAAAAAAATATTGGCCTGTTACGGCTTGAAAATTGAATGTTTTGGAGTATGAGTATGAGGTTTATATCTGGACTCATACTAATTGTTAGTCAATGACCTTAGACTCCCAGCAAGACGTAGACAGTAAGTGTTGGAAATTTTTATATAATGACAATGGGAGAGAAATAAAAGCTGAGAAAAAATGAGAAATATTTTCCCTAAAACGAAAACATAATTAAATAAAATAAACACTGTATTATAAATTATGGTACAACTATAGACTAGGGGCGCGTTATCACTTGTTCATTCCGAGGTCACCCGGACTAGTCCACTCTATCGTCATTTGTGCTAACTAACTGCTTTGCATTCAATTGTAACATTCGTATTCATTGGAATTATTAAAATTGTTTCCGCATTAATTAGATATTATTTAAAAGTACTAGTACTGTCGACTTCCGTTCATTACGTTCGCCCAAGAACTAAACAAAACATCAACGGATCCTTTTCAGTTGAGGTCGGGGCCTTACCGTAACTTTAATTATTACTGCTTTAATTAGATCACAGCTGTCGACTTCCGCTCACTTAAGAGATAAATAAACCCCAAAAGTTCCTTTTCAGTTGAGGTCGGGTCCTTACCGTAATTTAAAATATTACTAATTTAAATTATTACAAAAATTTGCCCAGATCACAGGAAGTCGATAGCACTAGTAATTTGAAATTAAAGCAGGAACAATTTTAATAATTTCAATGAATAGGAATGTTAAAATTGAATGCAAAGCAGTTAGTTAGCACAAATTACGCTAGAGTGTGCTAGTCCGACAACCTTCGGGTGACCTCGGAATGAACAAGTGATAACGCGCCCCTAGTCTATAGTTGTACCGAAATTATATATTGCCCTTCATTTAATATTAACAAAGCTTACTGTCGTTTTAAACTGTTAGTATGCTTACTGTCTCTATTAAGTTATTCTATTCAAGAATGTTAATGCGATGATGTGATGATGCTCGAATCCGCTAAAAGTTGATTGGTTAGATCACTGGTGGCCAAACCGTGGCGCATGCGCCAAATGTGACTTATTTGATGATTACAAATGGCGCATTGTGCCTCCTGTATATATATTTTTTACGGTTAGTTTTGACCATATAGTCCAATCTACTACTAGAATATACTTCTATTAAAAAGGTTATTAAATATATAACAAGGCCAGGACTCCTAGCAAGCAGAGAGAACATACAATTCCCAGTTCCAATTTGATCACCCTCTCAGTAGGAACAACTGTGGTCTAAAGTTATCTTCACCATTAGAGATCATTTCTGAATATTGTGGATTGATTCTTTAACAAACTGGCGTAAATTAATTTGTTTTTATCGCTTGATTAAGTTATTCGGTAGTTATTGGGACCTGTCACTCCCTTATAAATAGGGGCGTGGCCTCAGTAAGGTTATAGCCCCACCCGTCACCAGTTCTGCCACCATTCTTCCCCTTTGTCCTGGTTTTTGAAAACCGCGTATTCATTGCAATCATTAAAATTATTACTGCCTTAATTACATATTTAAAATTGTTAGTGCTGTCGACTTCCGGTGATCTGGGGAAGTTTAAGTAATAATTTAAAAGAGAGATAATTTAAATTATGGTATGGACCCGACCTCAACTGAAAAGGAACTTTGGGGGTTTGTTTATCTCTTGAGCGAGCGTAGCGAGTGAAAATCGTCAGCTGTGATCTATTTAAAGCAGTAATAATTGAAGTTACGGTAAGTACCCGACCTCAACTGAAAAGGAACTTTTGGGGTCTGTTTATCTCTTGAGCGAGCGTAGCGAACGGAAATCGTCAGCTGTGATCTATTTAAAGCAGTACTAATTGAAATTACGTAAAAATTATGTATATTTCGGTAATTATTTACAAGAAAGAAGCGAACGTATAAGGGAATGTGGTGGGAACGTAACCTCAATGTCAACAATGCGAGGCCACGCCCCTTTAGATAAGGGAGTGATCGGCCCCAATAATTACCAGTTATTCTTTTTCTCTCCTAAGAGAAGCATATTCCATGAACGTAATAAGGTATAAAAAGTACTCGAGTTATATGGCTCATCTGAATATATACTTCTGCGAACGAATTGGAGTTTGGTATGCAAAAGGTTGGCCAACTCTGTTTTTGCTATTTACGGGTATTTGTATATATATATATATATATATATATATATATATATATATATATATATATATATATATATATGTATATATATGTATGTATGTATGTATATATGTTTTCCTCCCTAATTCGCTGACCTCAGGTAGTCGCTGCCCTAGCTCCGCCTGTGTCCTCATCACCATGCACTCATCGTAGATCATGGACGTCTTCCCCTGCGCGCCGTTGGTCCATCCCTTGGAGTACTGGTAGGACTGTGCCAGGGTGGAGCTGACCAGGATGAACATGTTGACCAGAGCCTTCAGTTGGAGCCACATCTTGTCGACTGTGCTGGTTCTGACTACACTCAACAAGAAGAAACAAAACAATCTTAGCATTATAATCGCTTAAATCACCACCAGTCATAAATTATTTATGACCATTTGAAAGATGATTAAATTCTCTATAAAACAAAAAAAAAAACAATATGTAGGAGAATCTTGGTTGGGGGGTGCGGTCAATAAATAAACACACAAATAAGAAAAACTTGTAATAATGTGTACCGACATTTCGGTCTAAGTTTTAGGCCATCATCAGGGCTAAGAAAAAACAAGATAACAATGCTATATCATCAGGGCTAGGAAAAAACAAGATAGCAAGGCCCTGATGATGGCCTAAAACTTAGGTCGAAACGTCGGCACACACTATAATAAGTTTTTCTTATTTGTGTGTTTATTTATTGACTGCGCCCCCAACCAAGCTCCTCCTACAAACATTTTCCACGGTAAACTATACTCTCACCATTTAAAACAAAAAAAAATCACCCAAATCGGACCAATTTTAGCAAAGATGCAGCCTATTGGACTTTTTAGCCTTGTTTTTACTTTCCAACCACAACATGGCATTTTTTAAAAGTATTCCTTTAAAATACTTATTGATAGGTTCGTCTGGAAACCCATTCACTTGTTATTAGTTTTTCAAATAATTCTAAAACTAACTCCCGGAAGGTTTCAGATTAAATTAAATTGTCTATAAAGCTAAAAAATTCTACCCCCGCTGCATTTGGGCAATTCCACCGGATGAAATTAGCTGAAATATGGTATTTTCTACAATACCATAGAAGTGGGGGTAAATTTTGGCCGCTATTTCGACATTAACCGGTTTTCCGCGATTTTTATGATTTTACGCACCTCTACAGCTCCTCCAAATTGAGTTAGGGTTTGTAAAATTGCAGGTGAATTGAGTGGGTTTTGGAGAAATGTCTTTTGGGAATCTTGGATGTAACTTTTTTCTTTCATCCCCGCCATTGTGATATTTTCAAAATTGCATTTTAATTTATATTTGAAATACATAAGATATTTATGTAATCACACATTATTATGTAATTTAGGTTTATTTTAAGAATGAATTTTTCTTATCGGAATGGGTCTATTTCCAATCATCGGATAATCGGGACTCCACTGTATTTCCGCACCCAGTACTGAACCCAGGATCCTTCTGGTACCATATGTAGTGGTACAGGTTTATATAAATTTCTAAAAAAAAAACATGTTTAAAAATTAGCAAATTACTACTTCCACAATGGCATATGAATTTCAATTAATAATTCTCCTTCAGTTATTTTTTTGATTTCATGATTTTCAAGTATTGCTACAATTTAAAAAGCCTTTGTAAAATTTATATATGGTTAATTTATGAAAATATTGCTAATATTGTTTTATGTAATCTTTATCATATTATCAATAGCTAAAATGTGTGGTACAACACTAAATGACAACTAAGTACCTGTGCCTTCCTGAAGCTTGTTAGGGACTGGACAGAGCCCTAAACTTCCAAGCCCTTATATATACCGAAGGACCCTAAAGGACCGAGGTGAGGGGGTTGTTAATTTGAGCTCATTAGTCAATTAGATAATGGTAATGAGAAGATGGTGTATGATTTGTATGTTAAGCGACAAGTGGGGGCTAACTAAGCTGTTAGCTTCACATCTTTTCCTATTGAATAATTAATTATATTTATTGTCTACCTGCCTTAGAGGCCCATTCATAGGCACATATGAATAGGATGTAACCAATAGAAGAGTGTAAGATATATATATATATATATATATATATATATATATATATATATATATATATACTTATTAAAAACATGAAAATCTGATGTGGTGTAGTCATAAGAATATCTAAAATAAATATCGATAGTTTTCGAACATATCGAAATAGTTCGATACATCAAAAAAAATATCCATATTTCGATACATCGGGCTTAGATATTTGTAATTTTTTAAAGCCCCTCCCTTTTAAGGAGACCTATTAAGCCTAGCTTATTAGGACCTTTACGATCAGCAGAATATAACCCAAGACCTTACGTTCTGAAAGAGTAAGAAAAAATATCACAAATAAATACATAAATAAATATTAATAAAAACAATTTCATCTGTAATTTAAATGCCATAAATAAATTCTAAATTTACTGCACTAATCTGCCAAGATAGTCTAAAAATGTTCAATAAATATTAAAAAAAAAAATTGATGTAAATGGTCTTTTCGTACTAATTTATACTTAATAATATACAGAAAGACACCTATCTTTAGGGATGCTGAAAAAATTGAAATACCGGAATTTAAAAAAAAATAAATCGATATTTTTGTTCGAAAGTTTTAATACGATATATCGTACTATCGATATTAAACTTTGAGTATCTGAAACCGATATTTATTCCAAAAAAGAATTAAATTTAACAAAAAAAAAAATGTCTACAATGTCTATATGTTTGATAGGTTCTATAAGATTGAAAACATCGAGACCCGACATATCGAAATATCGATATTTTTCATTGATATATCGAACTACTATTTCGATTTATTTAAAAACTCTCGATTAGATATACGAGTTTCGATATTTACATACCTAGCCAGAAACCGTTAAAAAGGTAGGATCACTATAGATAGGAACACCAACACACCACACGACAAGTTTTTTGGTTCTTTGCTAGTAGAACCTGTTCTTTGATAATTATTTTATTTTCTATTTTCGATATTAAAATTTGAATATCGATATTTCGACAGAGGATAAAAACTATCGGAAAAAATATCGATATATTAAAACAAAATCCAATATTTCCAACATTCATTGTGTGGAAAGCGCATCACACAACTTTACCACCCGATAACAAGTACCATTTTCTAAAAATAATTTTAAAGAATTCACGTAAGCACTTCTTGAAATGTTTTCAGCAGCATGTACATCTTTACGTCTTCTCTCATTAAAGTACAATAAAATAGTTTTCTAAACAATCGCAATACGAGTTTTCTGTTTATTATTTATATATTTTTGTATTTTCAAGCTGAAAATAAATTTTAAAAGATTACATCTAGTTTCTCTTAAATAATCTAAAAGTAGAAATTATTATCTACAATATTCACTTTATTTTTTGCGTTTTTCGTCAGAATTAATAAATAATTATTATTTGTAGTAATGTGAAATAAGTTAATAAAAATGAAAATATAAAAGCAGTGTCTGATATACCTATAGTTTTTTTTAAATAATTATTTTCAATATTAGACCTTCCTTATCATACGGTTATCTTCACAAATTCATTTAATTGATTCACAAATGTCTCATTAGAGTATTAATTAATTGACTCACCCAACATTTTTGGGATATTATTTAGATGCTGAAGACGGCGACAGAGCATCTCCGAAACGTCTAAAAAAAATATATATATACATTAAAACTACTAAATTTTAATTGAACTTGAAGCAAATTTGTGAAAACAGTATCCCTATAGTTATTATTGAATAACGCCTTCAAACCCTTGAATACTATACTGTAAGAACAGATGTGTACTGCAGGCTTAGTATTTAGTTAATATTTAGTATATATCAACCTCGTTTAAAAAAAGGCGTGAGTGCAATTTAGCAAACGGTTTTTCTCCAAATAATAATATTTTTTTTAAATTGTATTCTTTATCGCGTAGAGTAGGAGTTAATTAAGGTGGCTAAACATTATAATTACAACATATTCATTTTGAAATATTGTTACTTCAATATTTCGTGGCGTCTGTTGAGAGTAATTACAAATATTTTGTATGAATCTATTTGGAGATTTAATCCTCTATAACATTGGTTATTTTGTGTTTAGTACAGAATTGCACTAAAAAAAATTATTTAGGTTGTAACTACTAAATATATAACTTTTTGCGTTTTTTAATATTTTGAAGATTTGTACGGCCTCGTATCTCAGTAGCTATTCCGAATTTAAAAAAATAATAAATATAAAAATTGCAGGAAATTTAACGTTCTTTAAAACTGTTTAAGTCAAAGTTACCTAAAATGCACTGGAAGCGAGTTTAGAATATCCCAATATTATATTATAATTATATAAAATTAATTTATATTTAATTAATCAACAACAACAAAAGATATTTTCTACGGTAGTTAATCCATTGTAAATGTTTTTACTGTTACATATTGTTATATTTAATGTGACCCCAATAACTGATGTCAATTAACCAGATACTAGTTAGTGATATTAGAATGATAAAAACACCGATATAGAAGGCATTTTAACAGAAAAATACTCACGATCTGCTGTGTGATGCAACCTGAGATAGACTACATGTCGAATTTCCTCAATAGCCAATTTTATTAATATATATTTCTTGGTACTTCTGGATTGCCACATAATTATTGATTTAAGAAAAAATTAACTGAATATTATTTAGTTTATCGCTGCTACTTTTTCTGTATATAATGTATTTTCCAGCAAATAATCTGAGGATTCACTGATACCACTGTAAAGCCTCGTTTAAAAAGTGACAGTTTTCTGATATGGTAGTAATGCCACGACAATGAGACAGTGTAGCAGTGCGACAGTATTCTTGTCTAAAGGCTGATAGTTAACCTGATGAAACTGTTAGAAAAATGGCGGATGTAGAACACTGCACTAAAAAAAAAAAAAAAAAAAAAAACAGCAGATATCATGATTATTTTAACAGATGCAACTCATTTATAAAAAAAAAAAAATATATATAGAAATTTAATGTCAATAACTAAGTAATTTAATGTAAAATAAAATAAAAATAAATCTGAATACAAAACTAGACAAATTTATAATTAATTCTTAAAGTAAACTAAATTATATAGTTTTAATTCATCTTCCAAGAATTGACTCAATGGCGGCTCAACCCGGTGAGAAAAGCCAAAATAATCTTTTTTTATCGAAAGAAATGTTACAACTTATTGTATATTTTTATATTATTCATATAAAAATATGTATAAAGTATGGTACTTATATTGTTATAAAACAAATTGAAATATTACAAAAAAAAATTGTAATATTCGTTAATTTAACATGGAAGCTTCATTATTTCAAACATTTTCCCTAAAAATACAACTGCGATTTTGAACTTTACTACAGGCTGAATCAACCGAAATACTAAGCGACAGTACTACTGTGGCAGTAAATGCTGTCATGACGGCAACTATCATACAGTTTACACCATGACAGTGGCTACGATAGTTGTAGCCATGGCTGTAATTACTACAAACCCTATATTTTGTTTTTTTCTGTATTTATTGATAAATTTAATCGTTTCCGTGTTTTCACCTAACAGTACCATACACTACCAGCAGACCAAAGCACCGGTACTTTTTCACCTTTTACGGTATGATGTTACCTTTCTTCGAGCACCACCATCAACAGTGATAAAATACACCAGTTGCAATAACTTTTGGTGGAGAAGAAGCCTCCTTGATATAAAACAATTTAGTCCGGGTTCGATCCCCTCTCCTAACTGATTGTGAGTCAGAGTTGAATCCATTAGTCATTGTAAAGCCTCACTCTGGGGACAATCAACTTTCATTACTACCAATCCAATGATTAGCCTGGGATTAAATTTAGTCTAAGGATTTTCACATTTACTAAAGTTTGTTTTATTTAATATGAGGATCATTCAATAATTAAACAAATAGACAGAAAATGAGTTATTAAATCAATATAATTTTGTGTTTATTCTTCAATGTAAACAACCCCAACAACTTCTGCCATCTTCTTATGATTCTTCTTATCCCTAAGCGAAGAATTCTTTACCAAGATTTCGCAGCTAGTTTCGTACTTTATTCTTTGCCTCTTCGTTGCCGTAGAACTTGATGTCATGCAAATCTTCTTTCATCGGACCGGACAGATAAAAATCTGAAAAGACAAGATCATGGCTGTAAGGAGAAAGAATATTACTAATGGTTTTCAGCGTTAGTTATAAAACATTTATAATTACAATATATTTTTAATACTTTTAGCGCTGTTCAAGAACAGATTGACGACTGAGAATGCTATTTGGTGCTTACGTCATCAATATTCGATTTTTAGACCATTTCCATTGTTTTCGATATATCGTAAGCGGGAATCGATAGAGGAAATCGATTTAATAAAACGACGTCGATCTAGAGGACGCTTCTGTCCAATTCATGAGTATTTTTTCTCACCAACTTTGAAATATTTCAAACATATGAGGTGTAGTGTTCTCTTAATGAAGTCACTTACGATCACTCTACTCCACGCCAAATGGAATGTGGAACGACAGAGAGTATAAAATACTGGATTTTTTGGAGTGATGTAGAACAGCTGCAATTTTATCGATCCTGAACTACATCACATTCATTAGCGTAACTAAGGTGGAATACACCCCAAGGCGAACATCTCTAAAAACACATGAAACGTTTTTCTCCAAATAGCAATATATTTTTTTTTTTAACTTTTATTCTTTATCGCGTACAGTGGAAGTTTATTAAGATAGTAAAACATTTATAATTACAATATATTTTTAATACTTTTAGCGCTGTTCAAGAAGAGATTGACGACTGAGAATGCTATTTGGTGCTTACGTCATCAACAATCGATTTTTGGGTCATTTCCATTTTTTTTTCGATATATCGTGAGCGGGAATCGATAGAGGGAATCGATTTAATAAAACGACGTCGATCTAGAGGACGCTTCTGTCCAATTCATGAGTATTTTTTCTCACCAACTTTGAAATATTTCAAATTATAAATACTAATCATTATATATTTGTTACCAGATACTAATGTTAATTATAAACGTAAGGGAACACAAAAAAAAAAATTAAAAAATACAATTTTTATTAAGAGAAACTCATTTATTTCAATCGAAGTCTATATTTTATAAATTATTATACGAAATTAGACAACTCTTATTTCCCATCCCTATCTTCAGGTATTGATCTCCAAAATATTTCCCACTATTATTTCTAAATTTAATTTTGGAGCTCTTTTATTTCCAATACTTAGAATGCCCAAATTGCTAAGTCTAGGTGAGCCCATAGAACTTCTCAGGTAATTTTTATTATTATTTTAAATTTTGACAGTGATGAACTGTGGTAGTCTGTAAGAATTAAGATTATATAAATTGTAAATTGTAATGATTGTACAGCCAAATACACGCGAAAAACTGGAAGATCGCTAAATCAGAGATTAAAGGAACATATACGTGCATATAATAATAAGACAGATAATTCCAACTTTGCAATTCATTTAAATCAAAATAATCATAAATTCATCAAAGACTCAGGAGTTGAATTAATACATCACGTTGAAAACAGCCTCAAATTAAATATATATGAAGCACTTGAAATAATAAAATCCTTCAAATCCAATCCAGATTTTTGCTTAAATGACCAAATAAATATCTCCAATAGTCCAATCTTAAATTTATTCCCATCTATAACAGAAAAAACAATTACTCACCGGCATTACTGGGAAAACCCTGACCCTTAAACCGTTTACCTAAAAACATCCTACCTACCTTTCGTTCATTGTTAGTTCAATGCGAGAAAAAAAACAGTACAAACTTTTTTGTTTGATATAATCCATTTAAATCTTGGTGAGTACCAACATGTATTTGATTTCTTGCCTTAATTAAATTCATAATTCATAAATGTTTTATAATACTGATTTATATTAATCTAATTTAATATGTATAATAATACCAAACTATATTTTGAATTGCTTATTTTTGAATTGTTTGTGTGTTTTTAGAACTGAGGATGAATGTATAACATTCGAAACTAGTTTTCAATAAAACAAATTTATAGAAGTGGCAAATAATTTATCAATCCCTAATTAGGATTACGAACGGAAAAACCACTAACGACATAATAATATTATTGTATCTACGTTTTTATTTATCCTCAACAACTATTCCTATTAAGAATAGTTTATTTATCTATCGGAATTTTTCAATAACTTAAATAATAATTTTTTTCTTCTTTTTTTTTTCAATTGTTCTTATGACGCCCACAGACGCCCGACGCCCCAAGGCATTGGCTTGGTTTCCTTGGCGTTATTTGAGCCCATGATAACGCCATGCCAAATCCAATCACTCCAACTAAGTGTGGAAAGCTTATGGATTCAAATAACAGTGTTGCCAGATTGGAGTTTTTTCCCTCTAGATTTAGGGTTTTATACACCCTCTGAAGTATTTTTTACTTTTCTAATCATTTGTTCTTATCTTATTGTAGGAGGTAATTTGGTTACATTAATAGAAAAATAAGAATAAAACATTTAGGATTAAAGTTAATGGATTTAGGGAAGTTTTAGAGTTAAAATTGGTGAATTTAGGGGAAAATTTAGAGAGTTTTAGGAGTAAAATACAGGGCTTACCTGGCAACACTGTCGAAAGATGGAACCCCACAGTTTTTATACTATGCTGTTATAATAATAATTATAATTGTTGGTCAGTAAATATAGTATAAATAAAATTTATATATTGATTGCATAAAATATGTTATAAAAATAACTTACAATTTGAATTAGGAATTGATAAATTATTTGCCACTTCTACAAATTTGTTTTATTGAAAACTAGTTTTGAATGTTTTACATTCATCCTCAGTTCTAAAAACACACAAAAAAATTCAAAAATAAGCAATTCAAGATATAGTTTGGTATCATTATACATATTAAATTACTCACTGGCATTACTGGAAAAACCCGGACCCTTAAACCGTTTACCTATAAACATGCTACCTACCTTTCGTTCATTGTTAGTTCAATGCGAAAAGAAACCATTACAAACTTTTCTATTTGATATAATCCATTTAAACCTTGGTGAGTACCAACATGTATTTGATTTCTTGTCTTAATTAAATTCATAATTCATAAATGTTTTATAATATTGATTTATATTACATCTAATTTAATATGTATAATAATACCAAACTATATTTTGAATTGCTTATTTTTGAATTGTTTGTGTGTTTTTAGAACTGAGGATGAATGTATAACATTCGAAACTAGTTTTCAATAAAACAAATTTATAGAAGTCGCAAATAATTTATCAATCCCTAATTAGATTGATCCTTCTATACCATCATGAGGATGTCAACTGACTTACAATTTTTTTTATTTTTTAAAAATATTAATTATGTTAAAAAATTTAAATGTTAGTCAAAAAGATATAAACATTTTTAGCGGATTTATAATTTATAATAAAGTTATGAGTAAAGAACGGATTTATATGTAAAAAGTCCTCAAATATGCAGTGAAACCTGCAATAATATGCACCTATAAACCTGAAGGAATATGCAAGATAAATCTCAGAAACGTTAAAAAAATCAATAAAAGGCTATAATTATTGTCTAAACTGCTTTGATAAACAATTACAATTATATTTTATAATATAAATAAGAAAAAAGTAGGTAAATTGAAAAACAAATTTTAACACAGAATTGTTTTATAGCTATATAATTTAAAAAAATTAAAATAATTGTAAAATGTATGTTTTCACCTTCACCCTTTTTCGCAAATGGAGATTTTATAAGATTAAATAAGGGAATACCAGATGCAACCAATGCAAAATAAAGTATGCATTTCATTGAAATGTCTGAATTTAAACAAGTTTGGCAAAAGGTGCTGAGGTCTTCAATCTAGGAAAATACCACGAAGCATTAACATGCAATCGTACAGTATACAATAAACTATTGTTACATTCAGATATAGTAGATACGAGTACCTGTCTTTATTTGTCGAAAATTTCTTTCACATGACACATTTTTATTGCACAAATTACAAAATGATTTTTTTGAGAAAAAAACTCTCCCTGTTGAATTCAAAGGGTTCTAACTTTTTAACATAGAACTAAATGATGCTACAGCTTTGGGAATTTTGGTTTATGTAAGAAAACTAATACATAGTTAATTTAAACTAATACTCACAACGGAAGACATACACTAACTGACAGAATAGAATATATAATTCCAAAGGAGAAGGTTAAGATGATGTTTCTTGCTTTCTTAAAGAAAGTACCCGGAAGTAAGGGTTCTAGAAAACTTAAAATTGCGATGCTAAATATCAGTTTCTATGAATACCTAATATGTATGATATTTATATACATATATATATATATATATATATATATATATATATATATATATATATATATATATATATATATATTTTAATTTTTGTTGGTTTTGAAATGTCAATAATAAACTATAAATTATTTTAAATACAGATACACTTTCAATGTGGTAGTGAGCACAACGATACAAACTTGAAGTTGTCTGTGAGCTTTTGTCTTTACTAGGATTACGATTGTAGATTATTTTTATTCATGTTAGATAGGTTTCATTCATCTCATAATTGATACATTCAATAATAATTAAAAAAACAAACGATTTATACCGCATTGAACGTGTATCAGAAAATAGTTTAACTATTTATTTTCTATTTTAATTGGAAGACAAATTATTTTTTAAAAAAAATGTTTGGCCAAATATGCAAAAATATGCACAGTAAAATTTAATATATCTACGCCAATTGTATTGATTTGTGAAAACATTCGATCATTTTGGTTGAAAAACCTATCAGGAAAAATATGCTTTAGTATATGCCGGTCTTTAGTTATGAGTAAAGAATAAATTATTTAATATTTTTTCTATTATAGAGACACTATTTATATCCCATTAATTCTCAATAGTTATATTAATCTGTAAATTTAAATATTAGTATACTGTAATTATTATAAAATATGCTTACTAACTTATTCAATTTTATTGAAACAGGATTTGGCCAAAATCAATTGTATATTCCATAATTGTAAATTCCACCCCCTTTGACTGTTAATATAATTTTCATAATATCCAGAGAAAATATTTCTTATTAATGCCTAGAGTTGTAGTATTTATGAGTTCGAAATAGTTTTGAAAATGGACCGAGGAGTGTGAAGTTATGAGAAAGATGTAACAGTTTTTGAAGAAGTGAAATTGTTTTCATTACAAGCACTCCACTCCACTTCATCTTTCCATTGCTCCATTTGGAGTTTCCATCAGCGACCATTATTATAGGAGAAGCATGTCTTTCTTATGGATTTTGTCATCAGCACGTACTTGAGGTTGTTATCAATGATGTCTGTTGAAAATGATAGGATGCGTCCACCTAAAAATCACAGATATTCAGCTACACGTCACATCTCTTTAGGTCTTCTTTACCCCACTGTCACATTTATTTCCCTATGCAACACTGAACTTACCTCCTGCTGAGTCAGATTTAATTTTCTGTTCTGAAGACGTAAGAGAAGAAATTAAAAATTAGGAATTGATAAATTATTTGCCACTTCTATATTTGCCACCAACATGTATTTGATTTCTTGTCTTAATTAAATTCATAATTTATAAATGTTTTATAATACTGATTTATATTACATCTAATTTAATATGTATAATAATACCAAACTATATTTTTAATTGCTTATTTTTGAATTTTTTGTGTGTTTTTAGAACTGAGGATGAATGTATAACATTTGAAACTAGTTTTCAATAAAACAAATTGTTATACATTCATCCTCAGTTCTAAAAACACACAAAAAAATCAAAAATAAGCAATTCCAAATATAGTTTGGTATTATTATACATATTAAATTAGATTAATATAAATCAGTATTATAAAACATTTATGAATTATGAATTTAATTAAGACAAGAAATCAAATAAACGTTGGTACTCACCAAGGTTTAAATGGATTATATCAAATACATATATACACTTCTATAAATTTGTATATTTTATATATATATATATATATATATATATATATATATATATATATATATACAAATTTATAGAAGTGGCAAATAATTTATCAATCCCTAATTAGATTGATCCTTCTATACCATCATGCAGATGTCAGCTAATTAAAAATTAGTTATTTATTTCACATTTGTTATTTTTTCTATAATATTTTGACATTATGTTATTTAAATATAATATGTCTACTAGAATTTTCATCTTATTCAGTTCAGTAGTTTTAGAGAAAAATAAATTCAATGCCTTAAGATAAAACTATGAAAATTTTAGAAAAAGCATATGTTTTTCTAATTCTTAAAAAACACCTACACACAAATATTAATCTGACCATTTTTCATAATAATTTGAAGATTTTTCTGCATTGAATCTGCCCCTAACAAATTATTTAAGCTGAGAATTTAAAGAAAGAAATTATGGCAAAAGTGATCAAACAGTTTTTTTTTTTTAATATTATCTAATTTTAAAAATAGTATATTGAACAGCTGTTATTTTAATAATTGAGGCACTTAGCCGTAAAACATGGTAACTAACAAAATGAAAACTGTTTATGTTGTAAAAGTTTTCATTTTGTTCATTTGCTCTATCTTAAATAGGTCAAGTAATCATTAAATAAAAATATCATTTATTTTTAGCAATATTTCAGTGCTAAATATTTTTCATGATTCCTGTTGAATGTGTTTGTAATAGTTTTCATTTAAAATTTCCACTAGTCATCTTGTTATTGTTATTAAAATCAAAATCTTTGAATTTTAAAGCTTATAAAAATGATTATGAAGTTTTGCAGAAAAGTTTTAGTAAAAATATCTGGCGTGTCCATTCACATGACTTTTCTTACCACTTTGGCCGATAGTACAAAATAAAAATTGTTTGCTATATCTTAGCTAAATTTAATCCAATTAAGATTTTTATTTTTTATGTTTAGCTTTGTAGACATTTGAATTATCTTTCAAATGAGCATCTAGATTGTTCCGAGAGATGCATAGCTATCAAGTTTTTAAAAAAAACTAAACAAAGGTGAACCAGTTTCCAAAGGAACATGTACAGAATGCTTTATTAAATATCTGTATAAAGTTCAATGAGCTATATCTATGCTAATATTGGTCTGATTTAGTTGTTTCGTTTTTTTTTCTGTTTTTTTCCTGAGAATCAATCATCTTACAAATTGTTAAATACAAAATTTACTATAAAATGCATAATTTTCGAGATATATGCAAATAAAAAAAATTATCTGCATTTTCTCGGGAATGTACTTTATATAAGAGTATTTGAAGGGCTTTAAGGAGAAGACTTTAGGCAAGTTTCATCAAAATCATTAGAATCGTTTTGGTGCTACATTCTACAGAAAAATAGGTTTTTCTGATATTTTACACAGGGTAGGTAGCCAATTTAGTGCACGGGCATTGGGGGACAAACTCCTATATAACAAAAAAAAAAATAACATCTCCACTTCTGACTAAAACTAATTTCGATGAGTACTGATAGGTATCTCAAAGCTATATTTAATGCTAACTCAATTTCTGGAAAATGTGTTTTTTCTTCATAGAAAAGTGAATGGAAAGTTTGTTTTTTCAAGCAAAAATGAAGCTGAGAATGGTGGAAAAATTAGTTTTTACAGTAACTTTGCAAACAAAAGTTTCCTATTAAAGACTGATTTAATATATTTCTATTCAATGGAGTAAATATGTATACATTTTGGTTTGATAATGCACTTTTTAGCTGAAATATTATTGTATAACATATTTATAGTTAAAATAAAAATATTTCCTGAAAATTGGCTTATTTATTTCTTAAAATTCCATTTGTCTTATAATGAAGAATTACTAATTATTAGCGCACAAATAAGATACTGTATAACAAAATAAAATTATGGATGAAAGATAAAAATTTCTTAAAATTTCCAGAAGGTCTCCATGTCTTAAATACAAATTTGTAGAATTAAAACATCTTTATTCATTTAACATTTTGACCTATACATCTTGGCCATTGACAAAAACTGTTTACAATTTTTTACTATTAAAAATAATTTATTCAATATTATTTTTTTCTTACATTCACTATTTCATCATATCATAAAATTGTACGCAGTTGTTGAAATTATAATTAAATAAAGATTTGTTGATACTACAAATTTTTATTAATTTATTTATGACCTTCAGGCAACTAAAAGATTTATTTTTATTTTTACCCATAATACACATCAAAGGTTTCATAATTTTTTAATTAAGGAATTTTCCTATCATATATCAAAATGAATAATATAATGGGTTTTGTTTAAGTGTGTAGCTTATAGTCCATTATATCTGATAAAAAAAATTACTGTACAGATTCTAGGTCTTTTTGTGAAACTTTATTTAAACACCTGCAACTTTGTGCGAATCATTTTTTTCAAACAATTGACTAAGTATAATAAACCATGAACTTATATTTGATTAATTTTTACTGGTTAAAGGTATGTAAAATAACTTAAATATATTATAAAAATATAAATGTAATAAAGCATTTAAAAATGAAAGATAATGGCATTACTACAGCATACCTATTATTTCTAATAAGTTAATTTGAGCAACCATGAAATATTTTGTACCAAATATTTATTAAAATTATGTTAAAACTATATTTTGAAAAATTGTATGTTAAAAATTGCTTATTAGGAAATTATATACAGTTTATATTTATTTGATTTTTGAATATATTACGAATAATAAACAAAAGTTTACTTTTTCAAAGATATTTTCATATTTAAAAGTCATTTAAATACAGATAGAATCATCAAACTTATTTCTTTTGTTATGTTTTGATATTTTTGAGGCTTAAATAAAAGACCCAGTTTCTTAAATAAAAGACCGTTTCAAACAGATTGTAAACAGATGAAAACAGTTCCATTGGCCTATCAAGGTGAGATCAAGGTTAACCACTTCCTTGAGAATAAAGATTTAAATAAAAATAAGGAAACAGTAAAAAACTTTATGAAACTTTCAATTTTAGAAACAATGAAATTCAAAAGATTAAAATATGATTTCAAAATAAAAAGTGATATGTTTTTCTTATATCCTTTATTATTTTGTAATATTTAATTATTGTAAAATCTATAATATTCCACATATATTTATAAAATTAATTTTCATGCATTCTATAAGTAATAAGCCATAATAACCATTAAGATAAAACTTACAAGATCTGAAGAAATATTATTCATACAATTTAATGAATATATTCAATAAATTATTGTAATTGTGAAAATAATCTAGTGATTTCCCAATTTGTTTAAAATCATTTTATAACATAAATATTTTTCTAGTAAAGAGCTATTTATATACAATAAATAAATAAAATAAAATAAATAGTTTTTCTTATTCTTAAAATTATGAAAAAATAATCTGTTTCATTGAAGGGAAAAAAAAATATATATATATATATATATATATATATATATATATATATATATATATGTATATACAATGAAAAAATAATCTGTTTCATTGAAGGAAAAAACAGTTCAATTAATTTCAGCTTGTATGCTTCTTTGGAGTTCAATTGAAGTCCATTGTATTTTTTCGACAATGAAACAATTTATATATATATATATATATATATATATATATATATATATATATATATATATATATATATATATTATTTTTTTTTCCTTGAATATAATTTTAGATAATTTATTTATTACAATTATACTTATATTAGGTGAACTTTCATAAGAGCCCTGGATCCGCAATATCCAAAACCCAGATTATTCAAAACATTTTTTTGTATCTATGATAATTAATTTATTGCCAACAACATAAAGTTTTATTACAGATTGCTTTAAATTTCATAGAACATTGTAAAGAGGTTGCTATAGCCGATGCATTTTTGATAGTGTTGGCTAAGCATTACAACAAAAATTTGTATTCAAACTAATTTAATGTTGAAAACTGTTTAAATTGCACATATATCGTTTTTACCATGTCCATCTGGGATGTTCATATTCGTCACTTTACTTGCTAATTGAGGCATGCATTTTCTTGGCAAAGTCTTGAATTCCTAACTTACAAAAGGTGATAACACTTGAGGATTAGTAATTTAAGACTTTGCCACAATGCATACCTCAACTCTAGTTCTAACGTTTCAAAGTGACCAATATGAAAATCCCATTTCTCACATACTATAGACGATATGTTTACATTCACTTACATATGCATTACATACTTATTTAAATATTTATATTTTATTATATATTACTTCAATAAATATCATCAATATCTAGAATTTTCAATTTACTGATCATATCATCTCTTATCCGGAATATTTTGTTATCTGGAACAGCCACATTATTACGGATAAAAGGGATTCTTCTACAAAGGAACGAGTCACTTATTCACGTTTTCTTGTCCAGTCACTCTGAGGAAGGCCTGCAACTTAGGCCGAAATGTTGGCACAAATAAAGCAGAATTATACCTTACTGTATGTTTCTTCACTTACTGCACTTCAACTATCTTCTTATTAATTTTTGTTCGTTTTATATATTGTAACTAATTTTTAATAGTTGTATATTTTTCAAATTATATATATTTTTTTTTATCATTTTTGTTATTTTATTTCCTAGTGTTTTTTTGTATTCTTTATAATTAATTGTTTTCACTTCTAGAAGAACCCTTAAGAAAATTAGAATTCTTAAATATACCTTCTCATCCAAAGCATAACATACAGCTTATTTCTAATCAGTTTTTACAGAACTCTTCCAGCTACCAACAATAAAAAACAACTTTCCGCCTCTCTCACACATATCGACAAGGGGCACCATTTCATGTACTAATCTGCACACTATCGGATTACTGGACATGTCAGACTATAGAGACTCAACTGTATTTAATATACCCATAAAAATTTTGATTTTGTGAATGCCGCTGTTGATAAGTTTTATTATTATGCTTTGGTGGTTGTTTTATATAACAATAGTTTTTTGATAAATTTCCTGATCAATCTCATTTGATCAAAAATTGATATATGTTCTTGAATGAAGCCATACTTTTTCCATTTCAGAATATAGCTAATAATTCAAATAATCAAAATTACATAATATTATGTTTCAAATTTATAGATTAAATTTTTAAGTTAAAAAATTACATAACGACAATCTGTCAGTTATAAGTAATAATTTAACAAATTGACATTTTTCAAATTCTAAGTTAAAAATTTTGTATTGTAAATTGGTGAGCCTGATTTTGATTCTAGAATATTTAATAATAAATTCTTTATGCTGAATGATTTTTTTTTTTAATATTGTTTTCTTCTAAAGTTTGAAATTAAAAAATCCTGAGGATATTTAAAAAAATATATATTATTATTCAATAATAAAAACAATTATATAACTTTGATTAAATTTAAAATATTGTTAGTATTTCAAGGTTTATGAAAACATTGTTGGATTTGAGTATAAATTATGGGTATATGTTAAACATTTTTATCTTTTGAAAAACAAAATTTAATAAAAATTTGTGTCTTTCTTATTTCAAATATTGTTTTAATATTACTGTACATTATATAAAATTTGAATTTTATATTTTAATTATTGTAAAATTCAAAATACTTATATTTTTAAAATAAAGGATCACAAATTGTATAAGTAATAAATGGTAGTTACCATTGTATAAAAACTTATAAGATCAAATGAATTATTATTCTCTTTGTTTCATTATTAAATTCAATAAATTATAATTAATGGGAAAATAATCTAGTAATTTCTCAATTTGTTTAATATTATAACATCACATAAATACTTTTTTATGAAAGAGTTATTTAAATAAAAGTGTTTTTTTTTCTTAAAATTAAGACAGAAAAAAGGTTTTATTTAATACAAAAATTCTATTCAGATTTAGAAAATCATGTTCAGATTCTGAAAGCAGAATTATTGTTAATGATAGAATAAGTTTAAAAATCAAATCTTTCAATGGACATTTTAAAAAAGCAAATAAAAATAAACCCTTTGAACATGGATTAGTCATAACAATTTCTAGGAAATATAACAATCAGCCATATCATTGAAGATTATGAGTAATGTTTAGAATGTTTTTCCTACACAAATAATACTAGAAACATAAATACTTATAAGGAAGAAGAAATAATTGATTAGATATATTACATAATATTTCCTTAAATGATATTGTTCTCATTATAAGTTATAGCTGGTCCTCATTGTTCCAGTATAATATAAATATTCATATAAGTAAATTATGGAACTATAAATTATTAAGATGCACTGGTATATTTTCTGAAATCCGGTTCATTGAAATTATGTTTTTAAGTTTAATACGTAAATAAAATAAATAAAGAAAAAGAAATAACTCAAGTAATTTAAATGCAAATGATAAGTTATTTTCTTGTTCTTTGTGTCTCAATACTGAAATCATACAATTGGAAATTATTGATTGTTATTAATAGGTGTTTTAATAAGCTCATGGGTCATAAAATAAGAGATAATTTAAATTAAAATTCCATCCGGATAATAGATAATAAATGGTATTATATGAAGAGATGAAAATGCAGTTGGTGTGAAAGAATCGTAAAGCTGCGCGCGCATCTCTCCTGCTCAGTCGCCATATTATCCAGTTGTTTACGTTTAGGTTGGGTTTCAATTTCGACCATGGTTATAGTCTAACTTACGGTTCGTTGTTTGGCCCCAGTGCTCTTTTAAAATGGTCTGGAGTGAAAACAAGAGGTGGTTTTTCTTTGATGTCTCTTAGCACCACATCATAAATGTTCGCTGTAATGGATTCTCTAAGAAAATGGCTTTATAAGCCCAGGGTAAGTTGAAATGAGAAGTTATGTTCTTTGACCTATTTTAGAAAATATAACTTATTAGCCTTCGTAAAGCACTCGTCTTCTTCGAAACGATATGTAGTTTAAAATTATGTCTTATTAGGAATCTTATAGGATCTCTTTCCCATGCTGTTGAAATAACTTTTTGTAATCCTTGATTACTTTACCTGTCATCCTTTCGTGTTCTTGTGCCATCTTTATTTATAATCTCTGAAATTGAAATTGTGTTCAAAACATTTAAAACTTTTCATAAAGGTCCTTGATTTTATATAAGTTTTTTTTTGTTAAAAAGAAAAGGTGCAAAATGGCAACCTTCATCTGTGAAGGTGACAGTTTCATATCCCACTTCCTTCTGCTTTCAAGTTTAACATCCTTTGTTTTCGTTTTTACTCATATGTAATCCATCTTCATGATCAATACATACTTTTTTTTCTTTTTTTATTTAACTTGCAATATTTATGGGTTTATCAGGAATGGTTTACTGATAATTTTTATATGAAATCAAAGTTAAGAAAGATCCCATTAAATGTAAATTAAATATGTAGCAGAAATAGAAATTATAGAGAACTTGCCAAATGACACATGCTCTAGATACGCTATTTTAGTGACTTTTCATTCGGGTTTCGTATTGATGAATTTTTAGATTAATTCTTTCTTTTCTTATAATAATCACTGTGTGATAGTTTACAGTCATGGGTGATATGAACACTTACAAATTGGCCTCATGAGAAAAAATAAAATCTATTAAAATGTTTCCTATATAATTTTAATATAGAATCACAATATGTAATCAATTAATCAATATTATCGGGAGAGAACTTTTTAATTATAGTAATTTTTACTTTGGTCTAGATGGCCTAGATTATATAAAAGAGAAAATCCAGCCATAGCTAAATGGGAAAATTAACTGTGACCATACCTTTGATGCAATTTTACTAGAGAACAAAAAAAAAAAAAAAGTAGTGAAATGTTTTCCAATATTTCAGTTATAACTGGTCTTGACCCGGTTCTCAAAGAATATTACAGAGAGTCATGGCTCCATGCACATAACCCAATTTTTTAAAAACAGCATCCTGGATAAGTGACAGAAAGTTGTTCTTAATTGCAGAAAGGTCCTTTGGAAGAGAAAAGTGAAAGTTTCTATCCTGGGCACATTAAAAATGATTTCTCTGAATGATTTTTTTTTTTTTTTTCTTCATAGAATTGTTTGATTATAATGGTTTTGTATTAATTTAAAAAAATTATAATTTTATTGCATGAAATAATTAATGTTCTTACCATAAAATTATTTCTTTTGATGACTCCTTTTAGTTTTTAATAAACACACCACTTTGAAAACAAATGTTCGTATTTATTATGAATGGGGAGTTCAATTCATAAAGAAATTAATATCTTAGCGTCACGAAAACTATCAATTAAATTGTTGCATATAGTGTGTATAAATAACTGATGATCTAAGATGAGCTAAAATTTATTGGAATCACATTTAATTAAAGAATTTGCTTGGTTTGAGAATGATGTTTACAACTTTTTTAAATATTTTCTTTCTTTACCATAAAATATTTAATGTGTAATATGTACATTTTTTATTATTATTTTTTTGGAGCAACATGTATTTAGAATTTTCTCTTGGTTTCTTTAATTACAGTCAAACTTTTACCTATCGAACCTGAATGAACGACTCATGAAAAAATTTCAGTATTTATAGAAAATTGTTTTCACTTTTCATCATTGAAATATTGATTATCATATTAAGAACTGTTGCAATATTAAATAATTTCGAATTGTGTATTTTAAAGATAATATAAAAATTTTAAATAGTAACAACATATATTGTAAATTCAAGTGTGAATATTTATTAATTTTAATTGTTAAATGTTGTATTGTAGAAAATAAAGATCCTGAAGACAAAGAAGTACTTCGAAACATCGATAACAATATTATAAAAATGTTTTTTTTTAAATATAAAGATAAACACCAATGGGAAGTTGTACTTCACAAATTAATTTATCAGAACTTTTAGAATTTAATTTTTAGTGTTGTAGGGATTTCTTTTTTTTCAAGCTCAAAAAATGAAACAATCAAAGAATATCTTTGAAATTTATATTTTCTTTTTTTAACTCTACAAATTAAATATTTTATGGTTGAGTTTTTACATCCTTAATTTGTACTTAAATTGTATTATATGAAGATGTAACAATAATTATAAATTGTATTATATGGAGATGTAACAATAATTATTATCAACGTACACAAAAATATATAATGATTCTTATTTTGTTTGGACTAAGTAGTTTAATTTTTTATTAAGGCAAAGTAATAGGTTTTATAATAATGATAAAAGAGTACTGAAAAATTGTCAATTATCTGGGCTTTTCTGAAAGATTGAAATTCTTTGCTTATAGAAATGGAAAATTTTAAACTAATTTATCTTCAAGATTTTTTGTTTTTATTTATTATTTTTGGAATGCAAAATATATTTTTATTTCTTAAGAAATCCTTAATTATTTAAAAATTATTATTTTATTAGCATTAACATTATTTCATATTAATATTACATTGATTCTTTATATGAAAGTAATCTGTTTTTGAATTATTTATGAAGAGCTGTCACTAACCAATTTTGTTTGTGTATTCCTTTTTAATATTTTCGATTGATCTTGAGGTTGTGCATTTATAATGAAGATGATAAATAATGGATAAATTATAGAAAGGTGTTATATAATTCAATTAATTATAATTATTAAAAAAATAACTTTTCTTTTTATTTATTTTTGTAGTATTATTTACTATTATTAAATTATAGGAAAATTTCCCTTATCTACTTCCTCGCTTTATTCACAATTTTTCACGTTTCAGATTTTTCTTGCCCATTTTCAAGTGATCTTATCTTCACTTTTTCATCCCTATTTGTCAATGTGGGATTATTTGTATAAGGAAATTCCTATTTGTCATTCTAGTTTTGCAATTGAATTCAATTACAGTCGAATTTCTGTATATCGGATTTCCATATATTGAAAATCTCTATATATTGAACTTTTTTAAGGAACCTTGAGTTTTCATTAGAAAAAAAATAATCTGTATATCAAACAAAATTTCTATATATCGAACTAAAAATTCCAATTAAAAAAAATATAAAATGTGATTGTCATCAAAAAGAGCACTTAGTTTACGTACATAAGAATGGGTGATAATTAAATAAGAAAAAAAAAATACTCCGCTGGCTTGCAAAGCAATAGAAATTCAGGGAAGATCTTGTTTCAGAAAAAGCATAGGAGTAACAAAATTCTCTAAATCTCTTTCCTAACATAAAGTTAAATTTTCATTTTAAATTCAGTTTAACTTTGCCTTTCATCCTGTGAACATTGCTCTTAAGCATAACTTTGGTGATTAATTATACACAAATAGGCATTAGACTATCTTGCGCGAAAATAAAAATAAATTAATGTTTATGTATGTTTGCATATTTTTAATACCTGTCCTTATTAATGCAAATTTTTAAAAAAATCTGCATTCACAGATGTCATTTGTACAATTTTTCTAATAAGCGGTATTAATCATTCAATTTTGTTTTTCTTTAATCCTAAAAAATCGTCTTTGTTACATCATTAATCCCCAAAACTGTCTTTTGGTCCTTATTTAACCCTAAAGAATAGCTGTAATTGTTTTTAGGCTGAAAAGGGTGAAAAATTGCAATCTTTCTATATATATCGAAATTTTGATATATCGAGCTTTTTTCAAAGAACCTTCATGTTCGATATATAGAGTAGAGGTTCGACTGTATCTCCTGCCATTACCCAGCTGTCCATTCACAGCAAAACTAGGATGACACATAGGAATTTCCTTGTTTGAATAATCTCATATTGACAATTAGGGATGAAAAAGTGAAGATAAGATCATTTGAAAATAGGAAAAGAAAGTCTGAAACATTGAGAAAAATGGTGAATAAAGTTAGGAAATGATTAAGGAAATTTTCCTGAAATTTAGTCATTTTAAAACTTGTATATACCCTTATGAAAAATGTTTTGGAAGAGTTATTTAATTTTATTTTTTTAAATTATGGTTTCAGAGAGATGACACTTCCCTGCTTGCTCAGTTCTTTTTTGCGGATGAAGCGCTAAACCGAGTTGCTGCAGAACTTGACAGCTTCGATGGGAGAAAAGATCCACGTCGGTGTACGACTCTTGTCAACAATCTGAGGCAGTGTCAAGATACGGTAAAAAAAAAGTTATATTATTTTTTTTTATAAATATTATTCTACTACCCTAGTTTAGAAGTGTTAGTAAGTTTGTATCTTTGAAAATTATTTATATTTTATTTAGTATTTAATTCTAAGATGTCATTCATACCTTTCAAACTTCATTCTTTATTTTTTCAACAATATTTTGTATGAATAGTCCATTTTCAAGACCGTTATTCACACCAAATTACAAAATATTATCATTTAAATTAATTATTTGAAAAAAGTCAAATTGTATTTTTATTATTTTAATAATATTATCTATTTATTATAATACTCTTGTCATAATTATATTTTATTAATTTTTTTTCTGAGATTTATTTTATCAAAATCATGGTTAAGGTAATATCCATTTTTATTATCGGTTAATGTTGTTATTATGATATTTAATAATTAATTGAATGCTTTTTAATGGTAATGCAGGTGTAAATAATTTCTTAAAATTAAATACTATCTGAAATAATCAATACCTTTAGATAATAAATTAATTTCCGAAAAATTGTCTTTATTTGTTTTATTTTTTGTGTGTGTGTTGAACTAAACTATAATAAACCCATTATCAAGATGGTCATTATCTTATCGTGTTTGGAATTTATTTTATCAGTTTCAGCATTTCTTCCTGTGAAAACTATTACACTCTTTATTTGTCCTTGTTATTTTGTTCCGATATTATATATCCTTCAGCTTTGATTTTGATATATTTTTCTTCCTGAGCTCATTTGTCAGTGTACAGTGACTTATCACCTTCGTTAGCACACTAATTAAATGGGCTTAAAATTTATCTATATGTTTGCTGATAATATTCATGCTCATTATTTTTTGAAAATCATTATACAGTAAATTACTGTTTTCTGTCTTAAATATCAAATTAGTATCATTATTTGTTTGTATTTTCTTGCAATTTTATTTTATTTAGTTATTTTTTTTTTTTTTTTTTCAAATTTATAAAAACTTACTGATTATACTGTTGGGGATTGATAAATTATTTGCCACTTCTATAAATTTGTTTTATTGAAAACTAATTTCGAATGTTACACATTCATCCTCAGTTCTAAAAACACACAAAAAATTCAAAAATAAGCAATTCCAAATATAGTTTGGTATTATTATACATATTAAATTAGATTAATATAAATCAGTATTATAAAACATTTAGGAATTATGAATTTAATTAAGACAAGAAATCAAATAAACGTTGGTACTCACCAAGGTTTAAATGGATTATATCAAATATATATATATATATATATATATATATATATATATATATATATATATATATATATAAAATACACAAATTTATAGAAGTGGCAAATAATTGATCAATCCCTAATTAGATTGATCCTTCTATACCATCATGCGGACGTCAACTGATTATACTCTTGCATAAAATTGTATTAATTAAGAGTATTTATATACTAAATAAATGTATTTATATAAGATGAATACTTGTTGAAGTTGGAGTATTTATTTGGTATTTTTCCAAATACAAATATTTTAAATTATAATTTAAAATATTTAATTATTAAATGGATAAATAGGTCACTATAAAGCCAGAAGTGAACTTGAGAAAATGGAACTTCAATGAATCAGTTTTTCTAATGGGCGATATCGTGCGACTTATGTTGAAAGAAATGGAAACAAATATTTTCAAAAAGTGAAATTCAACAATCCTTCCTCTTCATTCTTCAATGCTACTACTTGTAAAATATAACTTAAGACTTAAAATTATTTATAGCCGTTGGAGTGATTAATTGGCTTGGCTGGTATATCTGTATTTCTTTTTGTATGTATTTCTGATTCTTTATATATAGCAATTTTCTTTTAATTACAAGTATTTGTTAAATATAAAATATAATTATAAGTATTTAAATACTATTAATTCTATAAATTTATTTAAGAAGTTAAATATTTAAATGCATGCATCATGCATTTAATTATAAGTAATTATTTAAACATCTAAATAAATTAAAAATAAATTCCCAGCTCTGTTTAAATGCAATCATCAAAGAATGTTTTGACCATAATTTATATTTTTCACTTTCTTCCTTCCTCTTAAACTTATTTTTGAAAAAAAAAAAAAAAATGTGCTAAACAACATGTTTTTTTAGTTAGCACAGTTATTTGTTAATTTTCAAAGAAAGAATGGTATATTAGCAGCTTACATAATGAATATTGTTTTCTCCTTTAATATTCTTTACACCGAACAGGTAGAATTGTAAATGTAGGTTAAACGTACATTCTACTTATCATTTTTTTTTTTTAATTCCTTTCTTCCCTGTGTGTGCTATATCTTGTTTTGTTACCCTCTTTATCAGTTTGCCTACGAGCTGTTAAGTAAACCTAATATCGGGGTAAATAAAACAATAGCCTCCTTATTACATCACAGATTCTACACAATCTCATTGTCTCCTGTATCTACTTTTGCTGGCGCCGATATCACAGTTGAAGATCTGTCTTTCAATAGTAACCCACTTTGATTTGATCTGATGCAAGAATTATATTGCACCTGTTATGAACTCAATATCAATACGAACTTTAATGTTATTACGGTGCTTGTTTATAGTAACCGTACAAATTCTTTTTCTTTTTTTTTTAATACTGGCATTTGTTAATTTAATTACTCGTAATGGATTATAATAAATTAGCATTTCTTATTTGTCTTTAAAATAAAATAAAATTAATTAAATTCAAATATTAATGTCTCTGTTTGTATTCTTCAATATAATTATATTCTTCAATATAATTAATTTTCTTAATGAAGGATTCCTCTAATATTATTGTTGAATATTCCTCCATAATTTTTTAGACTTTAATCTTCTATCAAGAACAAAGTTTCGGATGTCTATGCGTCAGTTAAAAATCTACAATTAAACATTACATGTAAAATCTTTCAATATTCCTTACAATAATGATTTTTCCATTTTCTGAAATATAATGAAAAAAAAGCCAAATTATTTTTATATTTTTTAATTATTTAGGGATTAATCCTTCTATACCATCATGCGGATGTCAACTGATTTTAATTATTTTATTAGTTCAATTACCTGTTAGTCATGCTTTTCTTTCCTTATACTAACTAAGAATTTCGTCAGCATAATAAAATTAATTAAAAAGTGCCATTTTTTTAAATATTATAATATTTTAACTTTAAAATTATTTTTTGTTTGTCGTGTTTTTAATTCCAGTAAAATTAAAATATTATTTATATTACTTATTTTAACCAGTGTTGGACATTAAATAAATTTTTAATTTAACCATCATTTTAGATTATTTTTCCTATAAGCAAATCACGGATATCTTTTTTTAATTACTCATTATTCGTTATATAAGTCAAATAAAATAATGAATGAAATTTAACTAACAGTCTAAAATAGAACATTTTTCAAGAATTAAATAGGGCATAATTTAATTACCATATATTATAAATGAAACAAAATAAATTATTGAATAAATTGGTTTTTATTCAATAATTTTTTTTTTTATTGATTAATTTATTTTATTCAATAAATATTTTTTTTAATTCAATTAATATTTTTTATTGAATAATTTATTTTTTAGTTAAATAAATGACGACTATACTTTCTTCTCTTACACATAAAATGGACGTCATTTTTTGAAAAAGGCATAAGCGCCATTCAGCAAACTTTACAGGAAACACATGAAACATTTTTCCCCAAATAACAATATATATATATATATATATATATATATATATATATATATATATATATATATATATCTTTTTAATTTTATTCTTTATTGTGTACAGTTGGAGTTTATTAAGATAGCAAAACTTTCATAATTACAATATATTTGTAATTTAATATAACTTCGAGCACTGGTCAAGGTCAGAATGATGACTGAGAGACGTCAGTATTTGGTACTTATTTTATCATTAGTCGATTTTTAGACTATTTCCAATTTTTTTTTGGGAGGGGGGAATCAATAGAAGCACTGTTTACATCCCACAATAAATTGAAACCTATATTTCAAATTTTCGGCGCTCAAGCCTTTTTCAAAAAATGACACCAATATATAAGATGAGTTGTCAAGGCATCACTTTAAGAATTAAGAATTATACTTTTAAAAAAAAAAGGAAAGTGAAAATTTCCTTCAAAAATTGATTTAATTTATTAAGTATTAAGCCAATGCTACATTGATATGCACACATTTCTATTCCTGGTTTTAAATTTAAATTTAAATTTCATATGACCCCTGTTATTTTTTGTAAAATAATGTGAATATGTATTAATTAAAATTTTGTGAAAATCCTTTTTTCAAAAATAATTTCATATTTCAGTTTTATTAAGATGTAGTTAAAAGTTATATGTAATTAGTACAGTAAATATACAGCTTAGAGAAATAAATATTACAACTTGGCCAGGAAGTTGTTTATATAGTTCAAGACCATTGTACGCGTGTGGGTTATATGTATCTGTTATCTACTTTTATTAGGCTCATCTTATTTGCTTTTAAAAATTTCGAGCCAACCTGTGCCCTTCACTTCAAGGACTAAGTGATACATTTAAATATTACTTTTTGCTTTGAACATCTCTTTGTATTGTTGTAATCAGAATTAATCTAATCTATAATCTAAATTTGTTTTTAATTTTTGTTCTAAGTTATTATTTATTTTATATGTTCTTTATATGTAATCTATTCATATATAAGTTGAACATTTTAAGTTATTTTAATTTTATTATATTTCAATATTAAGATAGACTCTTTATTGTGAGTAAATAAAAAAAAAATGTATAAAAATAAATTTAAAAACCCATGAGCAGGGGAGGATTCTAATAGTTATAATATTTTTTTTAGATATAAAATATTTTAGAAACTTATTTTCCATTTCTTGATAAGGTTTAGATTAATATTATTTTAATATTAATATTGTTTTTTTTTAAATAAGTGTACAAATGAGATCAATTTTAGTTGAGCATGCTTAATCTCTGTGACATTGTTCTGTTTGTTTTCCATCTTTTATATTTTGCGATGTAAGATTTATTTTCTAGAATATTTTCAGTTTGTAAAATTGGAAATTTCGTGAATTTTTATAAAAATCTAGGAGTTTTTAGTTATTCATGTAGTATGTTGTTTTTTTAAATTTTCATAAAAAATATAAATAAATGGAACTTAGTTACTCAATCATACAATATTTTTTTTTTGTATTTTACTAATCTTAATTACCCTAAAGGATATTTGGAGATTTTAAAAAAACAAAACTATTGGTAGGATCTATAAAAAAACAAAAAATAATTTAATACGTGATACATTAAAAAATATAAATTTATTAATTAAGGATTTATAGAATCAATTTTCTTATAACAACATGTTCACGCATGGATGTGATTGGATATCTTGGAGTGATGTGCTGTCTCTTGTTGTTGCATCAATTTAGATGAGATGTACTGTATTTGATCTTCATATATGTGATTTTATTGGTTTATGTCCTGATGATGTCTGAATTGGCAAAACGTTGACTGGTTAGTTATTTACCCGTATTTTAGGGATTTAAGGCTTTTTTTTTTTTGGAATCTTCCATTTGTACCCCAACAATTATTTTATTATTATGAATAAAAAAGTTATTGAAACAACACTGAATAGTAATCGAATATATTTATTTGTTTTTCGAGCAAAAATAATTCAGAGACTTGTTGCCAAAAATTGCAGTGAAATGGCAATAATAAGGAAATCACAGAAAGACAGATGTTTGCTTATGTGATGACTTCACATTTTCTTCTATGCTAAATACAACTAAGTGACTTATAAGTATGGTCTGGGAACGTGCGATTATAACAATGGTTATTATTGAAACTTAGTATTATTCTGATATATAACTTTGAAATAATAATGATCAATTATTTTTAAAAATTTGGAGTAAAACTTCAATTAAACGCCAAATATTGTGTTTAGTTTATTAGTGGTAGATACACAAACTAATAAGTCCTTAAGTCCCTCCAATTGAAGTACTGATTCAAGCATCTTAACTATCAATAGGAGGGGGAAGGCAAAAAAATATAGAAATATGGGAACTAATTTTATATATTTTTGTGAAAGTAGATCTTTTTCTGTTTAGAATGATACATAATATGTGTGAGTGTATTTAATATGAGTATTTAGTTATAAAAAAAAAAAATAATAATATAAGTACGTCTGCACTAACATTTTCCAGATAATTTACTAGTGTAGTAGGAATATTTTTACATAATAATACTATTCCAGAAGCTATAATGTATACTATTAAACCAAGTTACAAAGGTCTTTCTGGCCCAAATTTAAAAATGTCTAATCTGTAAATCTGTAAAAGTTGTTGACCTGATTTTGTTAGTTTTTGCGTTTTCCAAGTTTATAATTTTGGCAAATAAGAAATATTTTCTCATAAAGTAATTGCCTGATTTAGTTGAATTTTTTTAATAGTCAGATAACTATATTAACACATATGCTGAGGTTTTTTTTTAAATTGTTTTTACATACTTTAAAAAAAAATTAAATAATATTTTTAATTTTAAATACGACTTAGTAAAAAAAATTGTAATACAGATCATTTCGATATAGGCACAAAAAAAACAAAACAACAATTCAGAGTATATACCAAGAGTCAATATTACTAAAAAAATTTGAAAATGATTGATTGATCTAATGGATTTTGAAAAATCTTATGTTAGCATAGTGAAAAAAAACAAAAAAAAACAGAAGCGTCGTCAATCCTCCCTAGAATGTTTTGTTAATTCATATTATTAAACAAAACTTTATTAAAATTAATTATTTTATCAGTTGTTACAATTTATGCAAAATCTGATTCAAAATAAAAACTCTAAACATCAGACCTCATCTTACTTCACTTATTAGCTTCTTGTAAAAATTTATATTTTTCTTCTGTTCAACCGATTATTTTCTTCTGTTCAACCAATTATTTTCTTCTCGATCCATATCCTATATAATAAATAATCTTTAGATTAAAGTCCTGCTTACTTTGTCAAGAGTCATCATATTATCTTTTAGGAAAATTCTTGACTTATCTCAGATAAGAATTTCAATAAGTTGCATGGGAATCGCTCGAAGGCACGAAGATATCTTTGGTAAGAGTCATTGCTCTTCCTATTTGCTTCGTCACTGATTAGTTTGCCTTGTAATCTTTTAGATATGCTTGTATTTATTTTTAATCAATTTATTATCTGATAAGTATATTCCTTGTCTAAAAATAAAATGAAATAAATAAATAAATGGCTGATATAATTAAAATAATTTTTACTTTTTCTTTTATTGGTTAACTATTTTTAAAATTATCCCTTTAACAACATGTATACAAAAAAATCACAGATATTTTTTTAAATTTTCACTGTTAAATATCTCTTTAAAAAATAAGGAAACAAATTTTATATTTTTAAATGAAAATAGACCTTAGTGCTTGATGAATATTAGGTTGACAAAAAAAAAAAAATAATAATAAAATTCCCTCTTCACTAACATTTTCTAGATAATTTACTAGTGCAGTAGGAATAATTTTGCATAATATTAATATTCAAGGGGCTATAATCAATAATATTTAACTAATTTACAAAGGTCTTTCTGACCCAAATTTACTTTTTAAAAATGTATGTAATTTGTTAACCTGATTTTTTAGTTTTTTTCAAATAAGGAAGGTTTCCTTAGAAAGTAATTGTCTGAATTTGTTGAAATTTTTACTCTTGTCATACAAATATATTAACACATACATTGATTTATTTTTTATTAGAAAATAATAATATTTACTTACTTAAAAAAAAATTTTTTAATACAGATCTTTTAGATATCATTGGTCCTATGTTAAACTTATGAATGTGAATAATTCGATTTTTAATTTTTGTTATTTTTTTATAGTATTTCAGTTGATGCAGTTACGGCATTAAAAAGTCCTGCAATCACAGTTGCATTTTTTTGAAAAAGTTTTGAAAGTCGGAAGCTTTCATGTCAAAGCAACAAATATTTGTATTATTATAAAGCTAAAACAATTATTACGCATGAAAATGTGAGATAAAAGAATTGCAACACCAATAAAAAAAATTAAAATAATCTAAATCAGGCCTCATACACAGAAGAATGTAACAGTTTTTTTTCTCTCCTGAAAATTAGAGATTTTCACATTCCTAAGTTTACCATGGGAACGACGATATTACTAAAAACAAAATTGAAAATGATTGATTATGTTAACATTAAGTAGTTAAGGGATTCCATCTCCCCTTAATTGATCTAAACTCATTCAATATAATACAATAGAATTTTTCAGACAAAATTGAAAATTCTGTTTATCCAGATGGAAACATCTATCAGTCGTTGCAGAAAATAAAAACATAGAAATTACAAGAATAAAATGTTCTAATTTTTTATTAAATTACTTAGAAGATTGTTGTAGAGATAAAAATTACAAAAATAAAATGTTCTATTTTTTTTTACTAAATTACTTCGAAGATTGTTGTAGAGGTTGTTACAATTTAAAGATTAAGAAAATTTAAATTTTAATAATAAAATATAAAAACAATAAAATTTAAATTTAAGGGAAATGAAGTATAAATTACTATTTATAATAATTATGCATAATTATTCTAGAAATATACTTAAGTAATTATAATAAAAAAAATAAGATATGCAAAGTAACATAGAAAAATAATGTATAATTGATTTACAGAACAACAATACTATATAATTAATGTGCAATAGAATAAGATATAAAAAAGTAATGTAGGATATAAGACATAATAATAATTCTACATAGAATATGAATTATAGAATATAAATAAATTTAAAATAGGAAATATACATATAAAATAAGAATTATGAAATATACCTAATTAGAAAATAATAAATTTAAATAAGTTGAGAATTAAGAGGTATGCATAATTAATTTGTTTGAAATGTAATTAAACCTAAATAATTGATGTTGGATAAGAGAACTGTTATAGTTAGATAGTTGGTCAATGTAGAAGCAATAAGTTTTTTAATATCTATTAATATTTTGACAGTTGATTTATTGACCCATTAATATAGGTCATTTTGACAGCTGATTAATATCTATTTTGACAGCTGATTTATTGGCCCATTAATATAGGTCATTTTTTAGGTTTAGAGTAATATGAACAACTGTAAGCAGTCGAAAAAATAAAGAAAACTTATTTTTAGAAAGTGTAAATAATCATATTTATGGTGTTTAGGTAAAGGAGTCAAATGATTTTTTTGCGACAACTGATTTGTTATATTTTGTTCTTTATAATGAACTTTACCTTTGAGAAAAAGAATGTTAGTGTTTACATGGAATGTACATGTAAATGGAAGGTAAAGATCAAAATATATCAGATCCGTTTTCGCAACAACACAAAATGACTTTCCCCTTTGCTCCTCAAACACCATAGATGTTTTGTTTTGCCTACTTTGCTGTATATTTCATTTTTTTAATAAAATAAAAAAATTATATTATTAATTTCCTCCATTTGTAAAGCCTCGTTTACACTGTGACAATTTTTTGTCCTGGTACAGTATTGTCGTGACAGTGAGACGGTGCGGCATTGTCCTTGTTTACAGACTTTCCTTCAGTCAAGAAAATGGCGGATGTAGAACAGCTGACTGAACCCTCCACTAAAAGAACCGATATTTACTAGAAGTTCAATTTCAATAAATAATATAATGTAAACTAAATTAATAAAAATAAATTTAAATACCAAAATTTAGAAATTTGTAATAAATGCTAAAAAAAAATGAATTACAGTCGAACTTCTATGTATCGAACATGAAGGTTCCTTGAAGAAAATTCGATATATGAAAATTTCGTTGTATAGAAAGATTGAAATTTTTCACCCTTTTCAGACCCAAAACAGTATAGCTATTGATTGGGGTTAAAGAATTAACAAAGACAATTCTTTGGGGTCAATGATGTAACAATGGCAATTTTTTAGGGTCAAAGAAAAACAAAACTAAACGATCAGTAACACTTATTTGAAAATTTGTACAAATCACATTTGTGATTGCAGATTTTTTACAAATGTACATTTGTAATTTAATAATGATATGTATTAAAAATAATCTAACATACATAAAAATTAATTTATTTTTGTTTTCATGCAAAATAGCTTCTAATGTCTATTTGTGTATAAATCTTCACCGAAGCCATGTTTAAGAGCAATGTTCACAACAAGAAAGGCAAAGTTAAACTGATTAGGGATTGATAAATTATTTGCCACTTCAATAAATTTGTTTTATTGAAAACTAGTTTTGAATGTATAACATTCAAAACTAGTTTTCAATAAAACAAATTTATAGAAGTGGCAAATAATTTATCAATCCCTAATTAGATTGATCCTTCTATACCATCATGCGGATATCAACTGAAAGTTAATCTGAATTTAAAATGAAAATTTCACTCTATGTTAGGAAAGAGATTCAGAGAATTTAGGTATTTTTGTGCTTCTTCTGAAACAAGATCTTCCCTGAATTTCCATTGCTTTGCAAACCAATGGAACATTTTTTTCTACTTATTTAATTATTACCCTTTCTCATTTACGTAAAATAAGTGCTCTTTTTTACAACAATCACATTTTAAAATGGGAAGTTTTTCTTCGATATATAGAAATTTATTCAACATACAGAATATTTTTTATAAAAATTCAAAGTTCTTAAAACAAGTTCGATATATAGAGATTTTCGGTATATGGAAGTTCGATATTCAGAGGTTCGACACTGTATAGGTTTTATTCCTCCTTGAGAATTGGATAATGTTGGATAGAATCAATTTCAAGTTCAATCGAAACAACAATATATGAGAACAGTGTTTTCCCCTGCCATTACAATTCCAGTTGATAAGGTGGATAAGGTGCGACAGTTCACTGTCAAGAAGTATGTATGTAGCAGTTAATTTGACAACTATATCAACTACCATGTCAAACCTCATAGGTTGACAGTAAATGCTGTCATGATGGCAAACTCTCATACAGCTTACACTATCGATGGCAGTTGCTGCCATACCTGCAACTGTCACCGAGTTTATGGGCTTTAAGTCATTAAGCAAGGTAGTGCACTGGATCAGATAGTTTTTCCGCACTTATTATATTTCAGTTTGAAATACTGATATAATAACTTTACACATTTATTAATTTAGTTCTTTATTGTTTCCTATCACAGTTATTATTATTGTTTGCAAATTTACAATACAACTGATATATTACAGTCTTTTCTATATTTAAAAAAAAAAAATTGTTTTTAGGTTTTAAACATCTGTAACCGTATAATGGACGAGATGATTCCCAATGAACGCGCTAGCCGAGATTTCAGGGTCAAGTTCCCAGATGATGTTATGCAGGACAATCTTGCAGGGCAGCTTTGGTTTGGTGCCGAGGTATCCAGTGTTTTAAAATAATTTAATAGTTTTTATTTAATATAATTTTTATTTTATTAACTGAAATAATTGAATGAACTATTTCAGTGCTTGGCCGCTGGCTCAAGCATCATGAACCGCGAAGTCGAGAGTGGGGCCATGAGACCTCTGGCCAAACAGCTGACCAAGTCCCTCGAAGCAGTGCGCTGCCTCCTGAGGGAAGCTGCGTTGCATTCTGGTCACTCTCATGAGATCCAAACCGAGAGGCTAACTCAATCCCTGAAGGTAATCGTTTAACTGCAACATTTTATAAAATTAATCAGTATAGATTATGAGATAGAAGAACCATTTTAATCTCACATTTTTTTTATTATTAGGAGTCCTCACAATCCTCTCATTAAGCATGCTATACAGTCGAACCTCTATGTATCAAACATGTAGGTTTCTTGAAAAAAAATTGATGTATGAGAATTTCGATATATAGAAATATTTCAATTGTTCACACTTTTCAGGCTAAAAATACTTACAGCTATTCATTGGACTTAAAGAATTATCAAAGGCAATTTTTTAGGGTCAAAGAAAAACAAAACTGAACGATCGGTAGCACTTATTTGAAAATTTGTACAAATTACATTTGTGATTGCAGATTTTTTACAAATGTACATTTGTAATTTAATAAGGATATGTATTAAAAATAATCAAACATACATAAAAATTAATTTATTTTTGCTTTCGCACAAAATATCTTCTAATGTCCTTTTGTGTATAATTCATCACCGAAACCATGTTTAGGAGCAATGTTCACAGCATGAAAGGCGAAGTTAAACTGAATTTAAAATAAAAATGTCACTGTATGTTAGGAAAGAGATTTAGAGAATTTAGTTATGTTACTCCTGTGTTTTTCCTGAAAAAATGTCTTTCCTGAATTTCTATTGCTTTGCAAACCAGTGGTACATTATTTTTTTCTTCTTTAATTATTACCCATTCTTATGCACGTAAACTAAAGTCTCTTTTTGATGATAATCACATTTTTTATTTTTTTAAATTGGAATTTTTTGTTCGATATACATAAATTTTATTCAATATACAGAATATTCTTCTAATGAAAATTAGAGGTTCCTAAAAAAAGTTCGATATATAGAGATTTTTGATGTATGGAAGTTTGATATACAGAGGTTCGACTGTATATGCTATTTGTGCTATTCATCGAGTTTCGTCAATAGCAAATGGTAGAAAACAAGTCAAATATTATGCTCGGTATAGCACAGTTTGTTAGTATGCTATTCATTTACATATTCATTTTACTGAAAATGAGAATAAGAATGTTATAGTGTGCTCTATGCGGATTTCTTTTTAAACTAACTTTTTAAGCTATTTCTTTTTACACTATTTAAACTTTTAAACTATAATTTTTGCTTGTAAATTATAGAAATACTGCAGTATATTATTTTTTTCAATTTATTCAGTAATTCTGCATATGTTACATTAACATTTCTAGAATCTTTTAAAATTCATTGCATTTTCTAAACTTTCCGTTATAGTAATATA
Source organism: Rhaphigaster nebulosa (assembly GCA_948150685.1). Lineage (NCBI taxonomy): Eukaryota > Metazoa > Arthropoda > Insecta > Hemiptera > Pentatomidae > Rhaphigaster > Rhaphigaster nebulosa. Next base: position 127,886,247 of record OX411311.1, on the reverse strand, counting down.
ATGGAAAATCACTACTATATATTATTTCGGTAGTATAGATCCCTTTTCCGGCTCTCAGGAGTGATGGATTTTGACGAGTGAGGTATCAAAAGAAAGGGAATTTCACGGAGATGTGACGAATTCCAATTTTGTTTCTTAAAATCTTGCAAGGGCTTAAATAAAAGTGATGAAAAAACTGGAAGGTTTCAAAACTTTGACGACTGAGAGTCGGCGGATCGAGATGGGATAGGTTGGGTTTTAAAGATTTTGACGCGGGCATCAAGACAATATACGCTCCTATGGAGCATATTGGTCCAGCGTTTTAAAGCTTAAAAACCTACCGTTTTTGAGATAACGCACGATATAGGTCCGCACAGGTCTCATGCCATCTTGCGTACTTGCCGTTGTCATGGCAGCTTTATATCAATTTGAGTCTGTTTACAAAACCTTTTATTGAGTGGGAAATTATATACTGTTTCCCATGTCCAACTCTAAAGGGCACTGCTATGTATGAATACTACACATTGAAAATGGTAATCTAATTGCCTAACTGTTAAATTGAAGAGATGTTTTCCAGTGGGGGTAAGCTAATTACTTATTAAGTATAAACTGTAACTTCAACATAGTCATTACAAACTATGTAGCTTCACCAAATATGTGTGTTAAATAAACTTTGTTGGTAATATTCTATTCTTTAAACGAATAAATATGTTTCCCTAATATCGCTTATCTTTCCAATGTATTAGGATTCATATCTAATGCGAGAGATCTCGCTCGGGTATACTAGTTCTATTTATATTTCCATTAAAGTATTTATAATCAATAGACATTTATTAAATGGTTAGAAATTAATTTTTATTACCCATAAACACCAGATATACCTTTATATGCTCTAGTCTATAAAGTTGCCAAAACTCCTGGTATAAATCTTGATATTTTCTGATTTTTTTTCTAAACTGTTTTATCATTATAATCATCAGTTGGGACAACATTATCGATGTCATAACACCTCTTTTTGCAATTTTGATCTATTTCATCTATGCCAGGTTTATTATTATAACTATCAATTAAAAAAATGCGTAGGAATTATTGGAAGTAACTGAACCGTTTAAATTTTTTTGGTTTTTATAGCTGTTTGACAGGCTACTTGCGGAATTTGAGCTGGCCTACGTCAGCGCCATGGTTCCCGTGAAGACTGTTCAAGAATATGAACTCCAGCAGTGTGTTGTTGTTCTTTTCTCTGAGACACTTCAAAGGTAAACCTTAATTTATTTTACAATATTTTTAATAAAATTAGCAATAGATAAATAGATGAACTAATATTTGGTTTGGGGATTTTATATATACATATTGTTTTTTCAACACATTGATTCAACCTGTTCTGCCTCATGGCTCCAAAGCCTTAGCCTTCCGAAGACTCTTATAAGGTCTCAGGAACTGGAACTGGCCAGGTTTGAAAGGAAGACCCTGAGGAGAATTTATGGGGATGTTAATGTTAACGGGGACTGGAGAAGAAGAACAAATGTAAAGCTGAAAGGACATATAAGGACTTAGATGTGGTCGATGTGTTTAAATCCTCTCGATTACGATGGGCAGGCTACGTAGCAAGGATAAATCCCATCTAAAGATTTATTGGAGCAAATATTTGAAGCATGGAAGGTTGGACACCCTAGACTTCGATGGGAGGACCGTATAGCTGTCGACGCATTATTGATACTTAGTATTCCTAATTGGAAGCACCAAACAGAAACAACTGGCAGTCAATGCTGAAGCAGGCCATGACTCAATGTGTGGGTCGTAGAGCCCTATGAAGGAAAAAAAAATTGTTTTTTCTGTTTTATACGGCTTGGTGATTGAAAAAGAAACATGCCTAGGAAGTATTGTTGTCCAAAAGTTGGGTAAAGCCACCTCAACTCAGCATTCCAACTGGAGACATGATTGGGCCTGAGAACCCTGAAGATTAATCGAAGAAATAATCCATTAGTTGCTTCAGTCTTATCTCAAACTTATCATACAGTCCACCGTATTCCAGGTAACTATAGTCAAAGTGATGTAAAATAAGGGCTGATGGATTGTTGGAGGTATGGGATAACAAAATCTTAGAAACTGTTTAGTGATAGTGACCAAATGACTATGGTTGTTTCAAGATCGGTGACAAAATAGGTAAAGTAAAGGATATTGAGGATGATGATTAAGAAGGTGCTTTGAACTGCCGAAGATGGACTCGGTTTTATATATATATATATATATATATATATATATATATATATATATATATATATATATATATATATATATATATATATATAAAACCGAGTCCATCTAATAATAAAAATAAATATAGTAAAAATAAAAAACATTTATAATTAGAAGTTGGCTTATTATTACTACAAACATGGTGCAGTTGGTGGGATACAAATGTGATTTTTTTATTGTAATCCTATACAATTGTGATACTAATGCAAATGGAGACGTAAGGCCTTGTGTTTATAATCTTCTAATTGTAATCTAGCAATTGATTTATGTCTCTTTTTGATTTTTGGCTCTTTTATATTCAAGTAATAAATACCTTTCAAACCCGTGCAGCTACAAGTGTTCAGAATGAATTGACTAATCTTTTCCGACAATTTATGACTCTATTGTATCTAGTCGTCATAAATTATTTCGTTGAAGGAGGCGAGTGTAGTTAAATCAACATTTGAAATGGGATTGTATTATATTTCGAAAATTGTTTCAACAATAGTGTGCTAGTTGTTCTGTGAAAGTGTTGCTTATATCTTGTGCTCCATGCTAGTGACATTTTTAAATTGATGGCCAACAAAAAAAAAATTGTTGGTCTATTTATATAAAAAAGTTGAGAATTGATGCATTAAATAGTCCTCATCCTGATACTTCGAATACAAACTCCATGTGATTTTCTTAATTAATCTTTTTAATGCTTATCAAGTTATACATTCCGTGTAATCTATGTTATTTATTTATAAAAGTTTTATCTTTATATTTTCAGAGCTTTAAAGATGGGCCTGCTGAGCCAAGAAATGGTCGACCAGTACGATCCCGCTTTGATGTTCACCATCCCTAGGTTGGCGATAGTCAGTGGGCTGTTTATGTTTCCTCACGGGCCTTTGTCTCTCACCTCACCCACGGAGATGTCCGAAATGTTCAGGCCATTTTGGGTATGATTTGTCTTAGTAATATATTAGTATTTCTTTAATCCATTGTATGTAAGTCGATACGGTCTCTTATCATCCTTAATTATTTAGTGAATTTCTGTTGAATTTGAAAATGGAACTATTTTTTCCTCTTTGGATTTATTCATTCCGTTAGTATCTGATCAGTTTCTTTAACTTGCACTGTTTTGTTTTTTGATAAGTTTTAAGAGCTTTTATACTCTTTATTTTAAAGAAATCTTGTTAACCTTTAGACCATAGTGAAGCTTTTAATATAAAGCTCAAGAAATATACTTAAATAGTATTATTTAGGTTAGAACAATTTCATTTTTTTTATGAGTTTACTAACTGTAGCCGCACGGCATTGCCCGTGAAAAGAATTGCAACTTGAATACTCTCCCAAATTTCAATTTTTTTGTTTGTTTATGTTTAACTTTTAAAAGATAATGCGAGTCAGAGAAGACAGAACTATTGTTCTTATCATTCCTAATTAGCATTCATCATCATCAATTTTTTTACAAAACTTATACAAACCACTGTAAAAAAAAAAATATATATATATATGTAAGTGTAACTTAAATCTTTAATACTTTAATTTTTTTAATATATTAATTATATATTGCACATTTCAGTATACTTATTGTTATTGTATGAAATGAATGGGAAAGTAAATAAAAGTATTGTAGCGAAGATAGATTCACCGAGGAAACATCATTCAATTCAATACCCTGACTTGCTTTGCGATGGCTATCTGGAATGAAAGGAAAGAAAGAAAAGATATTTTTTTACAAAAAATATTTTTTTTTTAAATTTAAATCTAGTAATATTATTAATGCGATTTTATTACTTGTGCAATCATTAGTTATCAGGAAAAAATGTGTTTTTTTTTTTTGTTTTTTTTTAATTAATTCATATTTCTTTAATATTTTTCAAATGGAAATTTGAATTCTGTAAACATTTTCTAAAGACACTTAGGCTCTTTTGCATTTCTATGTGCAGTTATTAGAACTCTTAGGGGAGGGAGGGGGATCTACCAAAACTTTCAATGAAACAGCTTATTCTCAACAAAAATTTTGAATGTACATTTTTCAAGACCATAGGAGTGAACATTTTTCTCTGTAATCGACTCCATTGTTTAGAATTCTTCTCATTTCATTTAGACGTTCTCTAGGAACATAATAAATTTGTCAAAACAGCAATGCAGCTTCATGTTTTTACACTTTTTTTTTTCTTAATTTCTAATAATTTCACTCTTGTTAAAATATTTTTGTAGTGAATTTACTTCCAAGTGTATGAAGTTGCCATGTCAACGATTACAAAATTACCTATTTTTTAAATAGTTTTTCTTATTTCTTCCCTTAGGAGGAGCAGTTAGAAAAATGTAATACATATAAACCTTCTCGATAAAATTCTCTAAATAATAGTGACAACTGTATCAAAATCGGCCAACTACTTTTCACGAGTTTTGGAGGATCACAAGCATATGCAGGCTGAATTTGTATACATATAGATAATATAATTCTTAAATTGATGTTAGAGAGACCTAGATCAAGAGAATAACAAGATATTGTCTTCCTTGAAGAATTTTTTATTTACCTATCAACCAATTTTGTTTTACTGTACTTTCATCCGAGTAAAATATCAATCATTAATATGTATTAACATAAAATTTTAAAACAAAAAATACAATTAATATATTATAAAATATATTATACATAAATTTATGAAAGCCGACAATTTGGCTTAAACTTGCATCTATTTCTGAAAGAAAACTAACAGGCCCTCCTTCCTTGCTTGCCAATAGAGGACTAAATGTCCAATCTCCTTAACTTATAAATGACTTCTTTTATAAACTCTTTTTCTTATGAAAGGTTCTATGTAGATATGTGTGATACATCACTTCTAGAAGAATAATAACCTTCAAACTTCAATGCATTCTTCATTCTATTAACTTATTTTTGATGTTTCCGACAGCCCGTCCATTTCCAAGCAATCTCTTACTGCAATAATTCTATACATTCAGGTATTAATATCTGTTATCCACCATTATTCCACATTATAAAGGCTGTTCAGAAATACTTAGGTTAAAATCATTAGAATGTTTGCCATTGTCTATGGGAAGACATGAACTCTCAAAAGATGTATAGAAAGTTCCATATATAGTTCTGTCTATTAAGAAAAATGTTGGATAGAACGGACAGGATTAATTGGCCCACTTGCTGGACTTGTTCCCCCCTCCACCATTACCATTATCAGTAAGATAAAAAGGATGGCGTTTTATGGTAACTCAGGAGTATAAAAAAATTATACTTAGTATAAAATACATGGTGGTTGGTAGGCATGCAGGATGATCTGCCTTGGTAATGGCTACTGAGAGTGGAGGCCTAGGTTCTCGGTAGACTTTAAGAGACATGAACTGAGTAAAGTAGTAAGTCTCTAGATTTTTGTTCAAACCTAATTAATTATCAGAGATATTAATGAAGATATTGTCAATTTTGTTTTCATCTAGTGCTATTCTTAAGAAAATTACTTATTTAGAAATATACTTCTATAACCTGTTTTTTTTTTTTTAGACCCTGCTCGTAAGAATAAGAGAGCTGTTATGGACGTTGACGGAAGACGAGCTGTTGGCATTAGAAAAAATGTTATGTTCCTCTGAAGATCCAAGTCTTCCTCCTCAATCCCATCACCTCTGTCCCGATACCAGGTTCTTGTTTTTAATTATATAATTTATAAATAATTAAAATATTAAATAAATCATGTTTTGTTTGTTTATTTAGGTTTTGAGGCTTAATACCATAGGGTCCTCGATCCCTATGTTTTACATATATATGAGAAAATATTATATTTGGTGTCCTTAGAAACTTTAATAATGATTTTATTGTACCTTCATTATTACAAATTTTCAAAATTTTCCTGTGATGTGAAGCCTGATCCATCTAATTGTGATGTATAAAAAAAGCATTCCAAAAAAATGTTCTCTGTAAGAATACTATTGCAGTGTTGGCGGTATGATTGGGATATTTGGAAATTATTGAAGAATTTATTCTTATTGCCAAGCAGTTATGGATATAACTGGGAAAATGTCCATGCTTATCGACTTTGTAGAAAAGGATGAATCAACATGATTTCCTTCTTTAATTCCTCCTGTTAAATAGCTAGTATATGAAGTGAATCTGGTTCTATTACATAACCCTGCAAAATTTGAGTTGTGACATGTTTTTTTACTTTTGTTAATTGATTCCTTTGTATTTTTTAGCGCTGAATCCGTAAATAACTTACATTTTTCCCACTATGTCAGGATTTTTTGCAATCTGGAAATAAATATATGGAAGAAAATTGTTTTCTCTGTACCTAAACCAGCAGTATGAAGTGCCGGCTGCTAGCAGGTACTTCTCTCTATCCTTCGAGCCAAGCAATTCTAAATTTTCTTTGGTCAGATGTAACTCTCAAACCAAATCGCTTAGCTCAGACTGTGAAAAATAGCTACAAGATTTTGTAGAATAGAAAAATGGATACAATAATTAGAGAAAAACGTTTTGAGTCAATTTTGAAGTCTTATATTTCCACAAGTTTTTTTATTTTTTACAAATTTTGAAATTGCTTTTGCAAAAAATCCTGACGTGGAAGAAAATGAAGATCATTTTTGGATTCAGCGCTAAAAATACAAAAGTTTCAGTTATCAGATCGAATTGGTATAATGTCATAAAGGTGACAGATTCTATGAGAAATATTAGGCATACCATTTCAAGAAATCATCTGGCTAGACATGACTAACATGAGTTAATAATTCTGATTAACTATTTTGTAATTTTCGTTTTGAAATATCTGCAACTAATGATCACCAATTAGCATGAAATATTCAATAATTGCTAGAAGTCAATGATAAAAATAATTAAATCAGTTTAGATTAATAAATATCTTTAGCTTCCAAAATGCCTTTACTCTGATGTGAGGCACCTGGTACACCAACCCGTTAGTGCAATTAATAAAAAAAAAATCTGATGTAAATACTGTATGACTTCCTTGTACGCCTATTAAACTATAAATCTGTGGCTGAAAAAGTGATCCTCAATTTGGTTACTGGTTTCCCAAGATAGCTGTATCTCAAAAACGACACTCGGAGCCCCCACACCCAAACATAATTATAAAAATGTTAAAAAAAAGTTTAGTACGGACATTAAAATGTGATTATCCGTGAAAATTTTGATTTTTAGCACGATTCCTATTCCTCCCTTCTAACAAATGAATTTAGCATGTTTTGTTAAATTTCGAGTATATTCAAAAACGAGCTAATACAGATGAATCCAAAAATAAAATAAATTTCTGAAGGAATGAGATGGTCCAGGATGCAGTCAAAAAAATGGATCACAAATAGTAAAAACTATTTATTAGGAACCAACGGTTTGGCCCACTTTGCAGGTCTTCTTCAGGGCTGAATAAACAAGATACAAAAATAAAAATAAAACAAATGTATATACAGTGAATTTAAAATTAATAATTAAAAAGACAGTGAGAAAAATTAAAACAGTGATGAATTTGTAAAATGTTATAAGATGAAACTGATAGAATAATAACAACAACTAAAAATAAATTAGTTAATATTAATATATAAAGCTGATTATTAATAAAACTGGCTATATAATAATAATAATAGATAAACTAAAAGAGAAATAACAATAACTAAAAAATTTATAATTCTATTAAATAAGTAAAAAAGGGAATAAAAATAAATAAACAGACAAAATTTAGTACCTTGAAGCTCAAAGAGAGATGGAGGAGTGACAGCAAAAAGCAAAGTATTTAAGGAGGCGGTGTAGGAGTAGTAATTAAGAAAGTCATTAATAGTTATATGGAGAAGGCAGTGGGGAGAGGTTTTCGTTATATATGTGGGTTGATCATAAAAATATATAAAAGAAGAATTGAAAATAGAAGAAAAGAAAAGAAACATTTGTAAATAATAAAATTGTCAGAGGAGAAAATGAAAAAAAAAATTATATATATATATATATATATATATATATATATATATATATATATATAGCAAAAATATGAGCTAAAGTTCCTTCTGTAGAGGATGTAATGAACAAAAATTAATTTCCTATGGTTTTTTTTTTTCCATAAAATCGTTAGCAGTGTGGGTTACCTGCTATCCCAAGCAAAACAGATGTCTGTAAACGCAGGTAGTTGTGACCGGGAACAATGGCCAAGTTTTGTGTGCTAGCACGTGGGGTGGGAGGAACTGCTTATCTTGTAGATTTGGCAACGCTGGTCTCTCACGCACTTCTAGCCAGAAGCCATACGAAATCTCTCAGACTACATTTGAATGTCAATAGGGCAACTGAGTCGAATAAACTAAACAGCCGAGTGGGAAACAGGCCTTTGATTGTGCAACACATATTTTTATTGACTAACCACTACATATTTTGCCAATTTCAAGCATCATCAGGACTGAAAAAAAAAGATTACATAAATACATACCAGAAATAGTTTATTTCATATCAACACTTTTACTCTCTGGATGTGAGATGTACTATCTCTGTGTCTCTATTTTTTTTTTTTTTTTTTTTTTTTTGCTTAAATTTAATACAAATAATTAAATTTTTTCACAGCCAAGCTGAAGTTGAAGAAGACAGAAAATTTTGGACGGAGAACGTGACAGGTCAAGAGAGCAAAGACAGCGGTGCCGGAGACATCCCAACCCCAGATGGAAACAAAGCTAGTCAGATACTTCTTACCAACCATCCTGAGGGTCACCAGAGTCCTGAGGTTTTATTTATTATTATTATTTTTATTTGTATTTATTAATTGGATTTTATTTAATCAAATTATCATCGAGTTGGAAAAAACAGATGGTCAAGGATGCATTTTTGGCCCATGAGGGCTCAGCAAGGAGTCTGGACCTGGAAATTAATGAAAGAAAGACCAAATTCATGGTATCAGGTCAGGAGGTCAACCAGATGGAATGGATCACCATAGTTTTGTGGATGGTTAAAGCAATAATTCAATGACCTGTTACTAGTGATTATTTTTTGGTTCATTTCTTATTAATATATTAATGTCCCTTATGTTATTTTCAAAATTCTCCAACATTTGTTTTTAAGAATGACATCTCACTCTAATTTTTTTTTTCAATTTGAGAAACACAATTATATGTTACTGTTAGTTTGCATGCACAACAACTTTTCAAGCCAGTTTAATGTATGCTTAAAAAATGCTTTTTATTTCAACTCTTACCATATATTTAGCTCTAAATATAAACCAGCAATGCCTGGAGCTGGTTAGGATAAATCCAAGAATGCATTAATCCTTGACTCAACAACTGGCCCTTAATTGAATCTTCAGAATATTCATTATTAATCATTTTTCCATTTTTATAAGTATTACAACTAAAAAAATTCTTGTTTACAGGATTCTGGCTTTGTACAGAGTAACAGTGATGGAAGTCTATCTGACGGAGAGAAACCATCGACATCGAATTGGAAATTAGAAGTGATACCATGCCAGTGTTCGTACACACCTGACTGCGAGTGCCCAGCCGACGTCAGGTGGGGAAAGGAGCCCTGGGGTCAGGTGAATCGGGTGCGTACGTACGAGGAGAACTGGGCGGATCTCAGCAATCAGTCTTCGCAGCCCCACGATATCACTGGCAAGCATATGTAAGGATTTATTGGTGTAAATTAACATTAGTCGCAGAGTTACTGTGAAACTTATATTTTTTTAAACAATTGTCCGACAGTTAAGAGTCTTTTTAATTACAGAATTGATGTTACAGAAAGATAAATTTAGAAAATAACAAGATGTTGACTTGCTGTAAGGATATTTTATTTGTGTAGCAACCGGTTTAGGTCTATTAGACCTTCGTCAGGTTAAATTAACAATAAATAATTAGTAACTATTTATTTATTTGGAGAAAAGCTGGGAGGAAAGTATCGGTGAGATAATAAATCCAATAAAATAAAGATAAAATTAAATAAATAAGCAGGTAAAGAAGGAATAGAGACGAAATAGGTAGTTCAAGATTAATAAAACAAAAGGAAGTATGATGGGTGGGGTAGGAGCAGTATGAAATGGAAGAAAATTTACTGTTTTTAATTTAGGTTTAAAATATGTCCGTCTATAGATAAGGGGAATAGAGTTTTTAAGAAATAAGTGAAGTACAATTTCACAAAATTCTTCTTTTATTGAAGCAATCAATTGTTATTATAACAACTTTTCTCTCTAGAGCTCAATGTAACAGTGAACATGATAGGACTATCCTTGCAAGAAAGATGTAAATGTAAAAGTTTATATATTAATTAGAGGAAGTATCATGTACCGATGGTATAATGAAGCAAGGAGAGCGGATTAAAAACCCAAATTTGACATGCTATGTATGAGGTGACCTGAAGATGGGGCAAATATCACATAACATTGTAAATGACAATTGATTGTTTCAATAAATTAAGAATTTTGTGATATTTCAATTAATTTATTCTTTAGAAACTGTATTTACCTTAAGCTATGTATTTAACTTTTTATTCAACATTCCAGGTGATACCCTGTTTGACATGTCGAATCGAAAGCCGAACAGTGTGGACATAGTTTTTTCCTGTCTAATCCGTTTGACTTCCGATTCGAAATATTGAATCAAAAGTCGAACAGTATAGACATAGCTTTTCCCTGTCTACACTGTTCGACTTTTGATTCATTACCGCTGGCGACACCCCATTCGACATGCTGATTCAAAAGCCATGGACATAGCTTTACCTATAATCATATTTTAAACCTAAATAAAAAACAGTAAATTTTCTTCCATTTCAGGCTGCTCATATGCCACCCCAGTTCCTATAGATTTTTTTATTTTTATTTTTTTTAGTTCCTCTTTCTTTCCTATCTGGTTAATTATTTATTTTTAAGGATTTATTATGTCACTGATACTATTTTTGCATTATATATTATTTCTTATATTAAGTATAAACTTTTTATACTTACTCTTCTTAAAACCAAGAAAAAACATCAGGTCTTGTCTCAACAGATCTGTAGCTTAGTAAATAAAAAGTTCCTTCGTTGGGTTGATATTTATTTATTCTACTTTTAAACTTTAAAATCACTCCTGAAAAATCACGTGGTTTTTTTAGATTTATTCGTTATTGTTGAAAGGTATAAGCGATATGTTCTGCAGTGTCTGCAATTTTAAGTTATATCTAATCAGGTGTAATATACGAAGCTAATAGTGGACCTTAGTACAAATTTCTTTCAAATCAGTCCAGGTAACAATAAATTCAATAATTAAGTAAGAATTATAAGACGATAAGTACCTGATGAACGATATACTGTCATCTCTGAACTTTATTCTTACAAATTATTTTTACCATTGGATAATATTGTCATTATTTTAATTTAATGCAAAGAAACAAATCCAGTTTTACAATGCATTAAAATGGGACTGTAGACTCCTGTTTTCATTTTCTAGTGATAAGGGCAAAATTGTTGATTTGTTTCTACTTTCATTAATGTTTGATTGTATGATTAATAAATTCTTCGTACATTCAAATAAAGCATTTTTATTTTATTTTTATTATTTCAAGGTCTTTTTATTTATTTGTATTTAATAGCTTTAAGTAGGTTAAAGCTGTCTTCTTACACTTGCTTAAGCCTCGTCAGCTGAGTTGGGATAAAATTGGTTTTGAACTTTTGGTTAAAATACTATGAAATTACTATTACTAAATTAGTTGTTTTACCATACAAATTGAATAATTAGCTCGACAATTCAACCTTTTCTCCTCAAATGATTAAATTGCACTAAAACAAAAAAAAATTAGAGATTATAGGATTTAAATGGAAATTATATTATCAGCTGATTTATTATTTATAATTATCAGCTGATTTATTATTTATAATTATCAGCTGTTTTTCATTTTGCTTACTGCATTGTATTGCATTTATTTTTTTTATTCTGTACTATTTTGTTTTGTAAGCTTTACCTATCAACTTATTCTCTGCTTTGTGTGCCCTTGCTTTTGTATTTTTATATTGTTATGTTAAATATGATGTTTGTGAACTAACTTTATGCTGCATGTTTTCTTTTGTTAGGAAAAAAAAAATCTCCTGTTGGTATGAGGATACCCTTTTATAGTTTGGCAAAGAGGCTTTCAGACTGATACAACACTTTTTACAATATTTTAGACGTTTTCCTCCTATCTTTCAAAGTGAATATTTTCAAGTTCATCAACCATCTCTAAAGAAGTTACTGAAAGTTTTTAAAATACTCTAGTTTTAATCAGTATTTTAATTGTATAATGGGAAGAAAAAAAAATTGTAAAGGTGGCCACTGAAGATCATTCCAAATGGAACAGTGAAGTGCTAGAAGGTGGAGTGCTTGGAGCGAAGACAATTTCAATGGCCCACTGACAATCACTCGACTCCTTCGTTCCATTTTTTGCCGACAATTAGTTAATCTCATTCCTACTGGCGTTTTTCAAAATTATTCCGAACTCATAAACAATAAAATACCAGGCATTAATAAAAAACATTATCTCTAAATATTATGAAAATTATATTGACAGTCAGATGGATGGACTTAGCATGATACCTAATTGATAATTTTGATTACACCTTTTTTCAATTAGATGGAAAAAGTTGTTAAACACGTATTTTATAATATTTACATTCTACAAATATTTCAATTCACAGATTAATATAACTCTTGAGAATTAATGGGATATAAATAGTATTAAATAATTTAACTTAACTCTCCCAAAAAATAATGGGAATTTTAAGCATATTATAAATTATGTGCCTCTAAAATAGTAACAACATTAAATAAATTCATTTTATTAAAAAAAATTAAAAAAGTAGTGGAAATTTTTGTTAATATTTTTTAACATAGCTAATAGTAAAAAAAAACAACAACATAATTTTAAGCTTTTCATATCAATATTTTTGTAACTCATTTTATATATCCAATATCATAAGTTTTAAATATACTGTATTTACTGAACAATGATGATAATAATAATTATTATAGCGCAGCCCAAAAACTGTTCGATCCACCTATCTTTCCACTTCATCAGTTTTCCATATTCATGGTCGGTTGAAGTGATTGGATTTTGGCATAGCATGATGGAATTTAGAACTGATGGAATTCCAGCTGCTCTGTTTATAACAAAAATTCCACACAGGATTTCACACTGACGTCCATTCCACGTTCCATTTGGCATGGTGCGGTTGGTATAATGTGATCCCCTTAATAAGAATCATAAAGGTGAGTGAATTTTAAAATTCAACATTCAGATTCCCTGCCAAGTCACCTTGATGAAGACCTGCAACTTAGGCTGCAACATTGCCGCACATTAAAGCAGCAGTAATATGCCTTCTGTGTTTCTTGACAGCACCCCTCCCCCCTCCCCAACCATCTTCTAAAATTTTGAACTTATATTATCAAAATCATTTTAGCAGTGATTATGGAAAAAAATATTCCTGAAACATTCAGAAAGGCACGTGAATAAATTTATAAAATTGGCTGGAAGCCTCCATTGCCACCTATTTTTTAAAATCTTAATTGCGGTTTAGTGAAGATTTATAGCATTTTATTAAGTTAACAGAATTTTAAAAAATAAATAAATGTTGATGTTAGGTTTTAAAAAAGTTGAACAAGTTGCACCTAATTTACGAAAAAATGACTTGTGTCGTTTCAGAGAAGCTGAAGGCGTCGCAAGCAGCTTTTCGTCAACATGTTCGACAGCAAGTTTATTGTCTAATTGGTTAGTTGATGAGTTTTATTCCAAATGATGTATAATATATGTGTATTAATATTAAGGAGCCATTATTTTTTTTTTTAAATTCATATTTCTTTTGTAATAGTTAAGACCATCTTTTAAGATATAATAAATTTACTACATTATTTTTAAGATGGGGCAGAAATAACTAGCACATTTTAAAGAGTTATAGAAATTAAACCAATGTCTTGAAAAAATATCTTATGTGGGCAACACATGACTTCATTGTATGCCTATTAAATTATAAATCCGTGGCTCAAAAAGTGATACTGAATTTGGTTACTAGTTTCCGAAGATTGCAGTAAAAATGGCATTCGGCATCCCGACATCCATCTACTGACACACACACTCACACAAACACACATTCTTGTTACTGGAGATCTCATTCCGTTATTATATGTCGTTTTCCTTCAGTAGGTACCTAGTTTCCAAGATATTTCTTCAGGTTCCATGACAACAATAAAACTGTCAATATCACTGGATAAAGCATTAGAAATCGACAGTTTCGACATTTTAAGTGGAAAAACCCACTTAGCCTAATATCTTATTCTCATGCTGCAGACTTGTTGATCTCACAAATGGGGAGGAAAACTAGGATTTTACTCTACCACAATTTTAACACTTAAAACAAGTCATAAAAATGTTTAATTGGATTGGAAACCAAATTGCGTTTGTAACTTTAATTACCAAAACATATGATTTCTCTTTTAATTTAAATATAATTTTTGATGTAAGCTTATTATGACCTTCAAGTAAAGTACCCTTATCTGCTCACGAATCTTAACCAAAATCTAATAAATGCATTTATATCGATATAAAAGTCCAATTTACCAAATTTCAGATGTTTTACATTATATTTTAATATAATTTTTGATGAAAGTCTAATATGACCTTCAAGTAAAATACTGCTTCCGGTTTTCCAATTTAGACCAAAATCTAGTATGTTATTTAAATCAATATATAAATTATAAATACTAAATTTGAGAAGTTTTGCATGGTATTTTAATATAATTTTTAATGGAAATTAATTATGACCTTCAAGTAAAGTACTACTTCCGGTGATCAAGCAGTGACCAAAAAGGGAGGTTCACCACTAGATTTTACAACAATCCTAAATATAAAATTTCAACTTTCTACAGCTGTTTTTGAGTTATGCGAGATACGAACGAACGTACGTACAGACGCCACGAAGAAACTAGTCAAAATGGATTCAGGGATAGTCAAAATGGATATTTCCGTCGAAATCTGAAAACCGAAAATTTTCGCGATTACAATACTTCCTTTACTTCGTACAAGGAAGTAAAAAAGGTTTTATTTTCAAAAAGTAAACTGAAAATAGTTTTATTTCAGTGGTTTTAAAGATCATGGTCTTTCAAATGTCGGCCATTATTGACTACATATTGCCAAAGATGTTCTCAGAAATTTTAGATCCACCCATATGTCTTTTAGGATAACTGACACATTTAGGGAGGCTGTTGGTGACTTTAATGTTGTCGGTCCGTACTATTTTGGAAGGTGGTTGTAATGGCAACTGTGACTCAGTTGCATGCAAAACCTGTGGCCTATGTTATACCCTAATTTGGATTAAATTTAGTGGCCTATGTTTTACCCTAATTTGGATTAAATTGATGCAGAGGATGTATGGTTCCAACAAGACAGAACCATGGCTCACACATCTCGACGTTCGCTTGGAGTTTTGTGGGAAATGTTCCCTGACAGATTGATCTTTTTGAGAGGCAACTAGCTAAAGATGGCCGGTACGGTCATCGGATTCATCTCCATGCGGGTTTTTTCTCTGCGGATCTCTCAGAATAGACAAGGTGTTTACAATACCGACTTCTCTGGGAGATGGTTTAAAGGAGAGGATCAGGTAAGAAGAAATCAATATTTGGAAGATGTAATTTTCACAACCCACTGAAATAAAACTATTTTCAATGCAATTTTTGAAAATAAAACCATTTCTTTTTTTCATTTTTTTTTCTAGAGCTATTGATTTGGTTTTTACAGCTCTTCAAAATGTTTTTTCTCGCCCATCCTGTATGTATTTAGTTATTTTCATAATTTTGGTAGTGCAAAAAAAAAAAAAAGCATTATTATGCTTTGGTGAATGGTTTTGGTGTGGATATTGCTTTTGGTTCAGTTTTGTTTTTTAAATATATTTTATAATGTTACTTTAGTTTTTACTAAATACATTTTCATAATTTTCAATTACATAAAACTCTTGTATACAGCCAGTCCTAACATATGTATCACAGACATCTATTGAAGATTAATGAGAAGCATCTCCTTATCTTCGAGAAAAAGGTTTTATGCAGAATATTTAGCATTATAAAGAATTTTATTCACATTTACACGGTAACAGTTGCCTGTCATGAACGTAGTGGCACGACAATGGGACAGTGTGGTTATGTCCTTTTCTACAGGCTGACAGTAAATCTGGTGACAATCAGCTGGAAAAATGGTGGATTTAGAACAGCTGATTAAACACTACCCTAAAAGAACAGCTGATTAAACACTACCCTAAAAGAACAGCTGTCATGATTTTTTTAAACAAATTCAACTCTTTTATATTTAAAAAAAAATGAATCTAGAAACTTAATCTTATGTAAACTAAATTAATAAAAATAAATCTAAAGACATTTATAATAAATGTTAAAAAAAAAAAAAAAAAATTATATAGTTTTTATTCCTTTTCCAAGAATTCAATAATGCCAAAACATTGGATAGAATCAATTTCAATCTCAGAAATAATCGAAACAATATATGAGAACGATGCTTTCTTGCGCAATCACCATTACATTTGATAAAGTGTTAAAAGTTCACTGTCAAGGCGTATACATTTGGCTGTTGATGTGACGGTCGCTGTCACTGTCGCGACTCATTATAGTATGGCAGTGGCTGCGACCATGTAAATGGCCTGTAAGAGTTCTGGAGAATCAGCCTTAAGGCGGAATTAAAATATGCCAGTATGATCAATTTTGAGTGTTGGGTTAATGACGTCACTGCTCATATAAGAATGTAACGGTTTATATAACTAAGAATTTTTATATAAGCAAGAAATTTTATTAATTAATAAAATTAGTATACTGTTTTATTAGTGTTATAAAATAGCATTATCGTGATGGTCCCAGCAATGGCGGTAATGGGGGGGGGACTTCTTCTCAATCAACTAATATTTTAGTTTTTTGTTACCGTTATTTTAGTTTCCCCTGCTATCATAACTTGTTTCTTTGTTTTAAGGTGTTAGTGGATTAATTATTTTGTTTTTACTATTTAAAGATATACAGAGTCTTGTAGTAAAATAGGATGATTTCAAAATTAAATTATTTATTAAAGAATTAATTTTGTATGTGCAAATACAAAATACAAGAATAGCCATTTAGGTTTAATACAAAAAAAAAATTTATGAACACTATATTTGTCAAATATTCTCCATTAAAATGTATGCATTCTTGGAGTCTTACCTAGAAGTTTTGCATGGCCTCTCAGGTATTACTTCAATCTTAATCCGAATGCGTTGTTTGAGGATAGTTCTGGGTGGATAAAAATAAAATAAAAGTCGGAAGAGCATGCCCCTTCTTGTTGAAAAAATGTATTTATCACGGTTTTAAAAAAATAAATAAATAAATGAATAAAAGTTTTTTTTTTGTATTGTACGTCTGTTCTTGTACTTTATATTTATAAATAAAAACAATAATTGTTTGATAAATTATTTAATTTTGAAATCATCCCGTTTCACTGCCGAATTCTGTATTATTAAAACATGATAATGATATATAAATGTTTCTAACAATTATGTGTTTCTTTCAAACTGCTCTTTGTGTGCTATCTCTTCTATTTTCTCAAGTCTATCTGCTTTTATATGTTCCGTAATACTATCAAATTCTGAATTAGGTTAAATCCTTTTATCAGAATTTTTTTCATAATAATTTGCTTGCTATATTCTGTGTGCTGTAAGCTCTCGAATCCATGATGATTCTTTTGTGTGATTTACTTCAACTTGATTTTAATTATTTCTTATTTTGTGAATAGTTGAACATATTAATTAGCGTAGAAGACGTTGGTTAGGACGATTTTTCTGCGACCTGACCATCTTACATTAATTATTTATTATTCAGAAATAATTATAGTTTCGTCTTTTTGAAATAATTGTATTATTAAATTGATTTTTTTTTTGTATTATACAGCAGCGCTAGCAGCGACACCTCGTCTTATAACTCTGAATGTCAGGATGAAGTGGAAGTCGCCCTTGCTGTAATTGCTGCCGAATTAAGAATAAGCCAAGAAGCACGTGCTAAATTTAGGTAATTCTAAATGGATATTTTTTTTTTTTTTTTTTATCACTCGTTATGTTTTTCTATAAACATTGGTACCATAGTGCCTCTAACATTTTTTATGAAACTTCCCTAAAGTCTTCTTAAAGGAGTTTTCTATCAAAATTTAATATAAAACAAAGATTTTTTTGACAAGTTAATATTCTATACCTAAAAATTATTCAGTGTGTTTCAAATCTTAAATTTTCCTCTGTCAAATAGGTATTACAAATCAATATTTTCAATAAAAATTTGCCTTATCTCTAATAATTATATTATAATAATTATATTATAATAATTTTCAAAAAGTGTATACATATTAACTTTTATTAGAAAACTCATCATAAGTATTGTGCGTGCAAATAAATGAGAAAAAGCAGGAAAAAAGCTACGACAAAAAGAAAATTTTATTTTTGCATAACTCAAAAAGTGTACGTTTTATGATAAATTATGGTATTCATTTGATGTACAACTTAATTCCTTAAAAAAATTTTTTTTTTAAATCCTTTAAACTGGACGATTATTAGCAAAGATATAGCGTATAAAATTTTGTAGCCACATTTAAAAAGTATTCTGTGCTTATTCCTTTGGAAACTTGTTTACTTTCTTTACTTCCTTGTACGAAGCAAAGGAAATATTGTAATCGCGAAAATTTTCGGTTTTCAAATTTCAACGGAAATATCCATTTTGACCATCTTTGAATCCATTTTGACTAGTTTCGTCGTGGCGTCTGTACGTACGTACGTTCTTATCTCGCATAACTCAAAAACTGTTAGCTGTAGAAAGTTGAAATTTTGTATATAGGATTGCTTTAAAATCTAGTTGTGAACCTCCCTTTTTGGTTACTGCTTGATCACTGGAAGTGGTACTTTACTTGAAGGTCATAATTGATTTCCATCAAAAATTATATTAAAATACTATGCCAAACTTCTCAAATTTAGTATTTATAACTTATATATTGATTTAAATAACATAATAGATTTTGGTCTAAATTGGAAAATCGGAAGCGGTACTTTACTTGAAGGTCATATTAGACATTCACCAAAAATTATATTAAAATATAATGTAAAACATCTCAAATTTGGTAAATAGGTCTTTTATATCGATATGAATGTATTTAATATATTTTGGTTCAAATTGGTGAGCCGAAAAGGATACTTTACTTGAAGGTCATAATAAGCTTACATCAAAAATTATATTAAAATATAATGTAAATTATCTAAAATTTAGTAAATAGGACTTTTATATCGATATGAATGTATTTACTAGATTTTGGTTCAAATTGGTGAGCCGAAAAGGATACTTTACTTGCAGGTCATAATAAGCTTTCATCAAAAATTATATTAAAATATAATGTAAATTATCTAAAATTTAGTAAATAGGTCTTTTATATCGATATGAATGTATTTAATATATTTTGGTTCAAATTGGTGAGCCGAAAAGGATACTTTACTTGAAGGTCATAATAAGCTTTCATCAAAAATTATATTAAAATATAATGTAAATTATCTAAAATTTAGTAAATAGGACTTTTATATCGATATGAATGTATTTACTAGATTTTGGTTAAAATTGGTGAGTCGAAAACTGTACTTTACTTGAAGGTCATAATAAGCTTACATCAAAAATTATATTTAAATTAAATACATAAATCATACGTTTCGGTAATAAAGGTTACAAACGCAATTTTGTTTCCAATCCAATTAAACATTTTTATTACTTGCTTTAAGTGTTAAAACAATGCCGAGTGTCGTTTTTGAGATACTGCAATCTTCGGAAACTAGTAACCAAATTCAGGATCACTTTTTGAGCCACCGATTTATAGTTTAATAGGCGTACAAGGAAGTCATGTGTTGTCCACATCAGATTTTTTTTTTTTTTTCTTAGTTTTTCGAATAACTTTGTAACACTAATCATCTTCCGAATAATTTCAGATACTGGTTTCAAAGATAATTAAACGATCCATAAAGCTAAACTTAAAAAAATCAGTTGACATCCGCATGATGGTATGGAAGGATCATTCTAATTATGAATTGATAAATTATTTGCCACTTCTATAATTTTGTTTCAACAATTTAATTTTGTCAACAAAATTATAGAAGTGGCAAATAATTTATCAATCCCTAATTAAACTTAAAATCCTTAAGAGTCATTTTTAATAGAGATGCTAGAAACAATTTGTGAACTGATTTTTACATCCAAAGCCGTAAGGATAATTGTGACTCACACTCATGACACACCAGACATTCTCCGATCGATCCATTACATTCTACTGTACTAAATTATTGATAAAATAATTCTTTAACTTCAGTAATCTCATATTTTAGTATTTATTTATATGTGTGTGTGTTTGTATAATAAAGCAAATGATTTTAAATTGTATTTTATTATAATTTTATTTTATTTTTTCAGATCAAGTGCTGACTTAGTTCATAGGCTTTTTGTATGTATCGCTGGAGTTGCGGATCAGCTCCAGACAAATTTTGCTGGAGATCTTCGCAATATTCTCAAAGCAGTGTTTCTCATACATTCCTCTGATAAGTCTGATTACCAGACTACCGATGATCCTGAAAATGGTATGTACCGTTTTACAATAAAGTAAAATATAGTATTATAAGTTATTAGATAGATAGATTGAAGATAGAATTTAAAAAATAAACAAAGAAAAAGAAAAATATATCTGGCCTAAAGACTACAAAAGTAAAAATGAATAAGAAACAAAAAATGATTTCTCATTAAAAAAAAAAAAAAAATATATGTACTTTTATTGAACAAAATCCAAAAAAGTAAAAAAGAGAGAAAATAAAAATAATGAATTGATTCACAAGATTGATACTTGAACATTAAGAACGATGATTTACTTATAATCAAAATTTTAACCTCAAATTAAAATTTGTTAATTAATTAGCATTTATTTGGGAAGTGAGGAGGTGTTGGTAAAGGTGAAATTTGAATGACGATAGAGAAGAAGTATGACAGATATTAGAATGGAGGGAATTCCAGATGATAGGGGAGCGTGCAAGAAAAGAACATTTGAATGTTTTGGTTCTGTGGGAAGGAGTGATCTTATTTCCTGACCGAGGATTTGAATTGTAAGAGGCTGTATATAGAGTAAGGGTACTCGGTGGTGATAGTTTGGTATAGGATAGATCCGAGGAAATATTGTCTACGGGCAAAGGGGAAGAGCCACTTTAACTCGCCATAAAGGTGGGAGACCGCCTCGAGGTACTGAAGACAAATCTTAAACTACAAATTAAAAAAAAAATCATTTAATTTTACAATTTTGATGTTCCTGGTTTAAAGTAATCATCTTGTTTGTTTTTCTTAATGCATCAAGAAGTATTTACAAAAACAGCATTTTCTGATTAATATATTTGTTCAAAAGTTTTATCTTTCCCTTCAGAAGAGCTCGAAAAATGTGTGCGATCAAAACATCTGTTGTTTTTACTGATTCTATTTCATTCACTTCATGTTTTTCACTCGGCAAAATATTTATGATTGAAATTAGATTTGTTGAATCATTTAATCAAATAAATTTTTTCTTTAATAGAAAAATAATGTTTTCTTGATCATGAAATCAAAGCAACCGAGGTAAAGACCAAATTCGTATCCGTAAAACTAGAAGCATCTCATCCAAACAAAAACTGAACATTTCTAGGAGCTTACGTTCGTGGAATCAATTTGACTGTTGTTTCTTACCACTTTATTGTTTCTTTCCGCTACTGTATTCAAAACTTCAAGTCAACCCGTCTCATTTTTACAAAACAAAACGTTAAAAATGCCTACAAATTAAAAAAAAAAAAATTATTCAGAGAGTTATAACTGGAAAATCGGACTCTTAAAACGAATTAAGTTTAATAGGCAAACCACCAACTGGGACCGGGTGCAAAAAAAAAAACGTTATAACCGGTAAATCCTTATAAAAGGGAGTGTTATGACGAAGGTTTGCTGTATATTATCTGAAATTCAGGTCAACTATCCATCAATCACTCTTATAAAAGTTATTTTCATTACTTCATAATTAATTGATCATGTTATCAGCCAGTATTAGAAAAGTTACTTCTTATATTAAAAATATCATTAAAGCCTTTTATGATAAATGACTAGTGTGTAGGGTTTAATAAAATATATCTGTTTTATATTCTCCTTTATGATGTTAGAATGCTGTGAGAGAGGTGAAGATGCCGTGGAGTGGGGCGAGAGAGAAACGGAAACCCCACCGTCCTGGGTTCCCGATCAAGAAGCTCCAGCCTGCATGGCTTGCTTTGCTCCGTTCACGGTCGTCAGGAGAAGGCATCACTGTAGGAATTGTGGAAAAGTAAGTCTATCTTATAAAATTCTATTTATATATTTTTTTTAATTTACAGATGTTTATTAAGGACTTTGTAATGAACTAAGATAAAAAAAAATGAACCTGTCCCCTCCTCAAAAATTGAGGTTTATTTATTAAAATACTTTAAATCCATTTTATTAATTTAATTTTTTTATAGAATATTAGTGAAAGATTAAAAAAAAAAAAGTTTCAAATGCTTATAAATAACGCTTACCAGTCAACATTTTGCCAATTAAGGCATCATTAGGAAAAAAAAAAAACTAATATCGCATTAATGCAGACGTTAGATAGCACGCCTCACATTATCAAAATAAAATACATCAAAGCAGTAAAGATAGTACATCAGTCTAAAACAGTTCATCACTTACTGTTTTGGAAAGATGTTCAGAAAACCTGATTCGGCACTCTACTATCTGGCACGTTGGATAAATTGACATAATTTTCAAATAAATAAATAAAAATTGATATCAATAGCAAAAAAATATCAATGATGCCTTTTTAAAGTTAGTTTGCGAAATGAATTAATAAAAAATGAAGAGAGAAGACTAAAAAACGAATTGACATTCGAGATCTATCGTCGTGCTCAACTTTAAACTGATCTTTTATAATCCTAAAGTAAATTTTTTAATTTCATAATTAGGTATTTTGTATTATGTCATTTTTTATTCTAAAAAAAGCTGTTTAAAAACTAAAAACAAATGTTTTACTGTCATTTTTTGTTTAATTGACGTTTTTCCTGATTTTCATCCTGTAATCCAGACAATTTTGTAATCCTGCGTCCCTCAAGTTCTGAGCATGGCGGATTAGAAAAAAATTACTGTTCTATCTCTGGTTTGTATAATTTGATTTTATATTTTTTACTTTCCTACCGCTACTTGGTAAGGAAACTATTGTAATTGGATCAAAATTTTTATGTTCAGTTTTTCAATGGATCAATGCGTTTCAGAGCTCCCTGAGTTTAAAAAAATGCATTTAAGGCCATTGGTCTGTCTGTCTGTGCCACGATTATCTCTTGAACGGGTTGACCGATTTTTATTATTTTATTTTGTTGGGTTTTGTTTCCTGATGTCTGTTTACTAAATCAGGTACTATGTCTGTTTACTAAATCAGGTACTGTGTGCGCAATATCGGAAAAATGTCTTTTTATATGGACCGTAGCGCAAAAACGGCTCTAACAATTTTGATGAAACTTGTCTTAAGCCTTATACTTAAAGTGCTCAAAAAATCTTATATATATATATAAGATTTTTTGAGCACTTTAAGTATAAGGTTTTTATATATATATATATATATATATATATATAAAGTTATAAAGAAAATCATGTTTATTTGTTCATAACTCGAAAAGTATGCATTTTATGATAAATTTAGTATATTGAAATTTGAAGAGAAATTTAATTTTCTATATAACAAAAAAATAATCATCAATGTGAGATCATTATTAGCAAAGATAACATTGTATACATGCTTTTACTTTCCTACCGCTACTAAGGGTTTGTAACCAGGTCAAAATTTCGATGTGCGGTTTTCAACAGATCTATCCTTTTCAGAACATTCCTGAGTTAACAAAAAAAAAAAATGGCTTTGTCATATTTTTCCAATAGCTAATTAAATTCCTTACAAACTAAAAAAATAATCATCTATATCAGACCAGTATTAGCAAAGATATAGTGAATAGAATTTTTAACATATGCTTTATAAAGTATTCTCCACATGTTCCTTTGGAAACCGTTTTACTTTCTTTTTTTTTTATAACTATAACTATGTATAATTAGCTAGCTATATATTTCCCGGAACACTATAGATGCTCATTTAAATGATGATTTAATTGTCTACAAATCTTAACCTAAAAAAACAAAAAATTAAATTAGACAATTTTTAAGGAAGAAGTTCGTCCAGGTGTGGGGTCAAAGACTAACACACTAAGAAGTATAACTTAAGTTTCGGTCTAAGTTTTAGGCCATCATCAGGGCTAAAAGAAGATAACAACATTGAAAACAGCAGAGGCAGTACCAGTAACAGTAAAAAAATGATAATAAATAGAAATGATAAACATGGTAAAAATATATGAAGTATAAAAAGAAAAACATGACCTATATTGTAAAAAATGAAAAATTAAAGTAAAGTGAAAAAAGTGAAGTAAAGATTATGAATTACATGAAATAATAAGGTACATTATACTTGATATAATAAAATGTATGAACACTATTAATTGAAATTACTACTAGTATGAAGATCTGCCTGCCACTCTACGCAGGTACTTCATTTCCATGGCAGTCATACGGCTAATGTGTCTGTCCAACGTTACCCAACTCTCAGAACCATACAGTAGAGTCGGCAGAAAGACAGCTTTAAAGATGTGGATCTCGACCTGGTTGGTGGCCTTTCTCTTGCCTACAATAGTGTTGCAGATCTGATAGTATATTTTATTTGCTTTTGCTATTTTGCTGGATACTTCTTTGTCAATGGTGGCAGTGTTGCTAACCACCGTTCCGAGATATGTGAAGTCATTAACAGTCTCAAGTTCCTCGCCTTTACAGAACAGATGTACATCTTCCTCTTTTCTTGAGATTGCCAGGACTTTACTTTTAGTGGAGTTAATAGCCATTCCTTTTCTCAATAGATCTTGGCATTCAACCAGGGCCCGCTGCAGTTTTCCTTTATCATCACAGACAAGAACAATATCGTCCGCGTATAAATATGCCTGTACTGATAATGTTCTTAAATTCCATTTCCCTATTACCGTTCTCCCCATTCTTCTCTTACATATCTTGTGAATTTCATCCATAAATATGATGAAAAGAAGAGGACTAAGACTGTCTCCTTGCTTTACTCCTCGTACCATAGGGAAGGGTTTTGAACTCATACCATTTATTCGTATAATACCTTTTGGTTCTTGGCATACTGATTTTACTGCTTCAATTAGGGGGACCGGTATATCTTTCGCTCTTAAGGCCTCCCAGATGGCCTCGTGGGACAGAGTCAAAGGCTGCTCTGAGGTCCAGAAAAGCCAGATATATATTTCTGTCCTTGTCCCAGCACTTCTCTATTATGTTTCTGAGAACAAAGATATTGTGCCTGTCTGCGTCTGTCTACCCGGCCTTAGTCTGTGTTCCAAAATGGAAGTGTACATTTTATACACTACGGCAGAGAGGCATATTGGCCTATAGTTTGTGCAGTCACTTGGGCTCCCTTTTTTGTGAATTGACACGATTATATTGTGTTCCCATTCTCAGGGGATCTTCTTCGTATCCCATATCTTTTGAAAAAGCACCTGCAGAACTTTAATAATTTCTGGGCCACTATAGTTAATAAATTCTGGGTAAATCCCATCATAACCCACAGCTTTCCCAATCTTAATCTTCTGTACTACTCGTTCAACATCTTCCTCCTATATAACTCCTAGTTCATCATCGGTTTGAGGGAGATCCGGCCTGTCAATAGGGCTAAAATGAAAGTATGCAAGTAAGATATATCGAGATAATTATGATATTATAAGTTTTGTAAAGGATTACAAAGATGTTAAAAGTGTTGACAAGTGACTAATGAAAATAAAAACAATGTAAAAATTAATTGAAATTAAAATATTGTGTTATTTATACATGGTATATGAAAACTATTAAGCACATCGAGATAATTATGATGTAGCAAGGTATGTAAAAAATTACAATGATGTTAAAAAAGTTGACATCTATATAATTATAAAATAAAGGAGAAAATTCAATCACAATTAAATAAAATTAAAATTAAATCACAATAAAATAAAATCGCAACAGGCAATATTTACAATAAAAAGACTTATTCTAACGCAAAAATAAGACACTACAACACGGTGATAAAACCAATAATTTTGTACGGGATAGAGACAACATGTCTCCCTAGACTAGAAAAATTACTGAAAATAGAGAGAAGGATCCTGAGGAGAATCTATGGGCCCAAGAAAACACAGGAAGGCTACAGGTTAAGGTTAAGACCCAACCAGGAAATCTACAGGGAAATAAAAAACCTGGAAACCGAAATAAGAATCAGAAGACTAAGATTCTACGGGCACATGATAAGAATGGGCCAAGAGAGACTAAACTACATCCCTACGACGTCATTGATAGAATCGGTGAATACGAGAGTGTAGGAGGATATGTGAAACAAATGAGAGAGAGGAAACAAAAAAATTGGAAATAACAGACGAAAATTGCCTGGATAGGGAACAATATGGAAAAAATTAAAAGAAATCAAGGTTCTTGTGGAAAATAAAGAAAAACGGAAGGGTACTGCATGGTCGAAAGAAAGGAAGCAAAGGCACGCAGAAATGATGAGAAGATACTGGGAGAAAAGAAAAGTAATGATATTCGCGTGATAATAAAAGGCCGTTTTGTGAAAAAAAAAAAAAAAAAAAAAAAAAGAAAAGCAGTAAAATATAAAGTAGTATAAGCCCAAAAAATAGAGTAATAAAATTATAGGTCAATATCATATGTGGTGAAGAAAGAGGAATAAGGATGGAAACAAGAAGAGGAGGAGGATATGCGAAGAAAATATAATAATTGTAATAACAATAACGTAATAATAATAATAAACATGAGAGGCGTACAGCTGAGCGGCAACTGAATCCAAAGCGGTAAGGAGGAAAGTCTTGTGATGGCTGAATTGTCGAAATGTTGACTAGTTGGTTATTTACTGCTATTTGAGAGAACAAAGGTTTTATTTTAGAATCATCATTTTCATTTATTTATTTTTTATCTCACTAATTAACTATTTCTTTTTTATTTTACAGATATTTTGCGCCCGCTGCAGTTCCAATTCTGTACCACTCCCTCGCTATGGTCACTTGAAACCCGTCCGCGTTTGTAATAGGTGCTTCATTTACCAAGTTACACCTTTCACTTTAGAAGATAACATACCGACCGCAAATTGACAATACATAAGGGATAATAACGCTGTTTAAAAAATATTTGTTGTTTTTGGTCGTTTAGTTTTTAACTCGATACTTTGTCTTATATTTTGTTATCGGACAAAGGCAAGAATCGATATTTTACAGTTCATTTACAATAGTTTTGTTATTTCAATAATATGTTATTAAAATTTAAAGAAAATCGTGTTCGACTGCCGATCGATTTCAAAGTTACTTCTGATCACTGCCTTTATTTATTAATGTAGCAGATCTTAGAAGTGAGTCGGTAGTTCATTTGTATTTATATATATAGATAGATAGCGGGTCGTTCATATTGTTAGGACTGAAGATAAACGGAGCTGAAAATGTGATAAGTATTGCTAGTTTTTTTATATTTACAAGTATAATAAACATGAATATATATATATTTATAGTTGTATATCGTTAAGAATAGGTTTGTATTTTAGAATTTCAAAGTATAAGACAAAGTATGTTATTTTTTATATATATGTGTGTACTTGTAAATTGGATAAGTTTATT
Organism: Rhaphigaster nebulosa; assembly: GCA_948150685.1. NCBI lineage: Eukaryota > Metazoa > Arthropoda > Insecta > Hemiptera > Pentatomidae > Rhaphigaster > Rhaphigaster nebulosa. Next base: position 127,858,267 of record OX411311.1, on the reverse strand, counting down.
ACTTTAGACACCAATAAGGATACTTGGTATGTGACTGTTTCGTCATCATACCATCACTGTGAAATACACCAAAAATACTAATAATAAATAAATAACTTTATAGTTATGAAACGCTATTCTCAATAATATTAATATTAGATAGGTAAAGCTTAGCAATTATCGCAATTTAATGTTAATATTCGGCTTGTTTAAATGGTTGTTGTGCATTTTTAATATTGAATAAGTTTTACACTCGACTTTAATGTTTAGTATGAGAAGCGTAAATGTTTAGGGATCAGTGGTCAATGTATATTTTGTTGAATATTTTATATAGTTTTATTAAGAATAACTATCGCTGACACCCTCACGACACGACGTTGGCTTTGAACATTATTAGTCAGTTTGTTATCTAAGATAATTAATTTTATTTGCACACAAGTCTGTATTATGCAATCGTAAAAGAAGAAAAAAATTGTATATTTACCGAACAGTGTTATTTGTTTAAATAAAGGCTTCTCTCGCTTTAGACTATGTAAATGATATTGTTATAAAAGAGTGGTTGAAGGATTTGAAAATAAAAGATCTTCAGAGCTTTTCTAAGATAAAATATTTCAAAATCTTTTTCTTCAAATAATTTTGTGAAAATGTTTTTAAATTAGTTTGACACAATGCAGAAGTTTTGGATTCTTTTGCTAAGCAACTTATAAAGTTTATAATATAGCAACTCGAGCTTTGACGGTTTCTTTCTCTGAACCTTTTAAAATTTCATATTACTCTGTGTTAAGGCAATAAAATTGTTGAATGTTATTATTATATTATTTTGTATTTTTCGTAAGCAGCAGACTCTCCCGACAAATTTTTTTTTTTCTATTTATCTAGCTATTTTTAAAGAGTTATGTTCAAAATTCATTCAATTAGTAAAATTAGTAGAAAAAAAAATATATAGAATTTTCTTTTGTTTTACCATGTTAGTGTCTATTTACAGATATCCGTGACACGTCAAATGAAAGTTCCATGTTTCCGTGTCATTGAGAAATTTTATTCTTTTGAGGATGTAATGGAAGGATTCCTACATGTTCTCTGCAGTTTAGTATACAGAACCGATATTGAACTGCGCATGGACATGTGGAAACCTCTCCATTCTAATCCTTAGATAAATATAATTTTTCACTGATATAGAAACACGTATGTCACAGCACGGGCATGTATAAATGGACCCATATGGTGCTTAGTCGCATCGCTTCATATTAATTTGGATTACAATTACAACTAGAAATTAAAAAAAAATAAAAAAAAAAAAAAATTAGTTTATATATACATAAACTGCTGTGCAGAACTATCGCATGGCTCTGCTTTTATTTTTTTTATTAGGTAAAAAGGTCCCCCTGAATCACTTATTGTTATTATTTTTATGTTAGACTTCAATAAATTGATAGTTATATGAAATAAATAAATTGTAATGCAAGAGATTAGGAAGTAGGAAAAAAAAAAAAAAAAAAACATTTTATTGATGATTAAATTGAAACCCCTGGATAATGCAATGAATAGTTGAGATCTGAGTTTCTCATGGAGATATTCAACAACGCGATCGTTGGCTCCTGTTGATATTAATGTACAATATTGGCTGTATGCGGTCTTGCATTATCGTGTATTAAACAAAAAAAAAAATGAAAATTTCCCCTTACAAATTAACACCTTTGGAATCTACTTTATTATTGTGTCTAATGAGATTACCGACTAAAAAAAGTAAATAAACATTTCATGAAGTAATTAAGTATTATTATATGTGATGCAATAGTTTTGCACAGCAGTTTATATTCATATATTGAATCTAGGTAGCGTTGGCCTAAGATTTTAATTTAATTACCAAGGGATATTTTTATATTATTCCTTCAGGACAATTCTTGATTATTGAAGTTGTTTATTATAAATCAAGTGTCAACCTGTTTATTCCTCTAGACAACTTATCATAGGTATTCAATAGATCATCATTTTTTCTTTTGCCTTTTCATTGTATTATTTTATTTTTGAAAAATTGCTATTTATCATAATTTAATATATTTTATTTAGTCTATTCCTTCAAGACTAAATTTCGGACTGGTCCATCCTTTTTCTAGTGTCGTATAAATTTTTTCTCACTTTTTGTCCATTTCTTATCCTAATGTTTTTATCATTTTTACATTTAGCCTAAACTTTTATTTTTCTCCTATTATTGCTATATGTATATATATATATATATATATATATATATATATATATATATATATATATATATATATATATATATATATATATATATATTTATTTATATATATATATATATATATTTATTTATTAATTTACTGCTGATATTAATCCTTTCTAATGATTTATATAGTTCTCTTAAATAAGAAAACAGAATAAGAAATGGGCAAAAATTTAGAAAAAGTTTATAGGACACTTAAAAATGGCCGAACATGTCCGAAACCTTGTGTCGAAGGAATAGACTAAAAAAAAATGTATATTAAATTATTATGGGTTACAATTTTTCTAAAAAAACTATTTTTTGTTTCTTTTAATTAGGGAGTTTGCTGTACTTTATTTTAGGATATTGATTATGATTTTCTTATCGTATTCAATTGCACAATTCAGTTATCTCCTTATTAATACTCGTGATCAGTAATAAAAATGTATACCAGTGTTTCCAGTTTATTTATATTTCAATATACAGACTTATTGTTTAAGATGTGTATTATACCATTGTAATATAATCTAGCATTATTTTTTATATAAGTACCTTCAATATTTTTTATTAATAGCCAAAATTTTTATGGTAAGGGATGTTGAAAATAAAAAAAAAATTAATGTTAATTATAAATGTATATATATGTCTACGAGGATGTCCTCATCTTTGGCCTTGTGAAAATAGTCTTCCGAATATATATTTTTGACTATTTTATGCCTTAAGTATGCTAACATTAAAATTTAAAAAAAAATTATATATATATATATGTACATCTATGCAAATATTGGATAGTAAATTAGTTTTATTATATAAATTAATTTTTTGCAACAAAAGCTTTATTTTGAAAAATATGATTACATTATAAATTGCTTGTACTCCGCGTTAAATCATTATAGAGGTGACATCACATAATCTGTACACTGGCTTAATTATAAATAATATCTTTTTTTAAATCATTACTATTGTCAAATAATACTATAATATCGACCAAATAATTTAAGCTTTTATGAAAACATAACTAAAAATTAATGAATCGTAGATTTGTTATTAATAATAATGTTAAATTTTTTTTTTTTTTTTACCTAAACAGTTATTGACACATTTCATTTTAGAATTCTGTTAAATAAATAATTTTAGCTTGTTCTTAGTTTTGAATCTGGTTGTATTTCATTCGTGAAATTTCAATTAACACTTTGATTGCGGAATGTTTTGGTATAAAGTGTCCTAGAAACGGAGTTTTTTGTTTCTTTTTTTTTTGTACAAAACGTAAACGGTAATAAGTATTCCGGAATGCCATCCGTCAGCGGGCTAATCCTACTTTGCATTCCAGAACGTCATTCCACAACGAACGTGTTAAAAATGCATTTTATTATATTGAACACTTTTATGTTAGAAATAATTTATTAGAAATTTGACCCATTGAAATATAAAAATATTGATTTTATTAAATAGAGTAAACAAGTTCATTATTATTAGAAGCGTCGTGTAAGAAGTTAACTTCTAAGGATTATTAATTTTTTTTTTTTTTTTATTAATAACAATTTAATCTTTCATTTACTTATTGTTTACGAGTCAATTGTAGAGCGGAGTAAATCTTACCCAGTGTATCATGTATATATTCCGTATGTGTGAATTGTAAAAAATAAAATAAAATAATAATAATTGTACATTATATCGTTACACTCTTGTAAAAAATTTTAGAGGATCAATTTGTTACTGGAGATATTGCCCTTAATATTAAATACCAAAGAAATTATTATTTTCTGCACGATGTGTATCGCAATTAGCCAATATTGCCCTTATAAATATATTCTCTGTTGTTTAAATAAATCAAATAATCTTGTTCTGTTATATTATATAGTCAAAGTTATTAATATTTGTGTGTCTGTGGTTTTGAAAGCCAAGGAGAATTTGTAAATATCATTCTCATCACTTTTGCCATTGTACAATAATGGCAAATTGGAAAAATATTGGTATTTTTCTATTTTTGGCATTTCAATGTAGATGTAGGTTACCATCGTTCGATATCGACATTCCACTTTTTACAGTTTGCATTTGCTGTTTGTGTTGTCCGTAATTGTGTAATAATTATTAAAGAACATATGTTTTATATATATATAGTTATTTGAGAATTTGTTGTATTCTCTGTCGCACTGATGAAATACGTAAAGGCTTTATATAGTTATGTCGAAACAGCAATGTTTATAACCGATTAATCATAGAATTGTTGCCCAAGTGTTATTTCTTTACATTCCCTCTTATTTACTTTAAATGGACCATATGTTTTGTTGTTAAATCCTTTAAAAAAAAAAAAAAAAATACATTAAACTAAAAACTTTAATATTATGTTCGACAGTTAAATACAAAAACAATAACAGTGCTGAAGAGTGGCCATGTTTTTTAGGTGTCATGATGCATTTTATTTTTCTAGCAATAAAGCTTCCTTTATTAAATTACACATTTATCCGTTTTCGAATTATAGGGCACTATCAAAATATTCAATGGATATTTTGCTCCTATAGAGCTGGTTTATCTTTTACAGTTTTATTTTTAATTTTGATTTATAATATTGGTATTCCTGGTTGTGATGCTTTGAGTATTTGTATAATGAAGTGATTTATTTTATATATGTGTATGTATATTTTTAAAAATATGTATATTGTGAAAATTCTGTATGGATCTTTACTTGAATAACGTATGTATAAATAAAAAAAAAATAACTGTTGGGAAGTTTACCTGTTTTTGTTCATAATACATTTGTGTAAAATTATATATATTTCTTTCTTTTTTTCCCCTTTATCACCTTAAATGATTTATTTCTGTTTTGAAGATATCTTTTGATTGTAACTATTCCATGTGTGTGGAAAACTGATGGAGTGAAATGTTGGACTGAACAATTTTTAGGTAGTACTATAATAATTACACAGGCCAACAAAAAATTTTTTTTTGAAAACTTTAATAGTTGATCTTTATATATTTTTATGTGCTGAATCTAAATCTGGCCTTAGTTTTTTTTGTATCACCCATAGTTTTCCAGCAATATGCTTTGTATTATATTGTATAGTATGAACCCCTATACGGTATACGGGGGAATTAATGAAACACTGTTACATCATAAGCATGGTTTGTATTTACAGTGGCTACTTAAAACAATGATATAATGTGCTAATACAGGTTTCACTTGTCAACTGGAATTGGTCTATACTTTCTTTCTCTTTTTTCTTTGAAGCTTCTTGTGTAGCTTTTTCTACGATGAGTCGCTTGTTGAACTTCTCGGTGAAGTGACCGAAAGTAGTCCAGGTTTCAACCGCCAACAAGTTCTTTTATTTTAGTCTAGAGCCAAGCAATTTAGCTTTTTCTTTCGTTAAGCCAAGATCTCTAACCAAGTCGTTAAGCTCGATTTGAGTAAACAGTTTAGGCTCTACATTTTCTGTAAACATCGGAATTCTTCATCATCTTGTTCGTCTAACTCCGATTGCACAGGCCAACAATGAAAAAAGTTTTGTACTGAAAATATCTTATTCCTATAGTTTTTAGGGTGCTGAATCCAAATATGATATTAAAAAAGCTGTATCACCCACAATTCTTCAGATTTTATAGCTAAATTTATTAAATTAAGCGATTTTTTAAGAATTGAACAGCTTTAATAGTTAAAATTGTGAGTGATACAACTTTTTTAATATCATATTTGGATTCAGCACCCTAAAAACTATAGGAATAAGGTATTTTCAGTACTGATAAATTTTACAATATTCATTGTATATAAAATATGATGCAAAAAACATTGATATGAATAACCTTCAATTTTCAGTTGACATCCGCATGGTGGTAGAGAAGGATCAATCTAATTAGGGATTGATAAATTATTTGCCACTTCTATAAATTTGTTTTTATTGAAAACTAGTTTCAAATGTTATACATTCATCTGCAGTTCTCAAAACACACAAAAATTCAAAAATGCAGTTTGGTATTATTATACATATTAAATTAAATGTAATATAAATTAGTATTATAATAAATTCGTGAATTATGAATTTAATTAAGACAAGAAATCAAATACATGTTGGTACTCACCAAGGTTTAAGTAGATTATATCAAACAGAAAAGGTTACATTGGTTTGTTCTCGCACTGAACTAGTAATGGAAATTACTATAATGGAAGAAAGGTGAGGTGTTTGTAGGTAAATCGTACGGTTTAGGGGGACTGTTTTCAACTTCAAAATTAATACATCACGTTGAAAACAGCCTCAAATTAAATATATATGAAGCACTTGAAGTAATAAAATCCTTCAGATCCAATCCAGATTTTTGCTTAAATGACCAAATAAATATCTCCAATAGTCCAATCTTAAATTTATTCCCATCCATAACAGAAAAAGCAATTACTCACTGGAATCACTGGGAAAAATCCCGACCCCTAATCCGTACGATTTACCTACAAACACCTCACCTTTCTTTCATTACAGTCATTTGCATTACTAGTTCCGAGCGAGAACAAACCAATGTAGCCTTTTCTGTTTAATATAATCCATTTAAACCTTGGTGAGTACCAACATGTATTTGATATCTTGTCTTAATTAAATTCATAAATGTTTTATAACACTAATTTATATTATATTTAATTTTATATGTATAATAATACTAAAATGTATTTTTGAATTTTTGTGTGTTTTTATAACTGAAGATGTATGGTATGTATAACATTTGAAACTAGTTTTCAATTAAAACAAAATTATAGAAGTGGCAAATAATTTATCAATCACTAATTAATTTCAATTTTTAAAAAAAAAATTTCAATTAATTATGTTAAAATATATAAATATTCATAATTTATAATATGTTTAAAATTCCCACTATTTTTTTTTGGAGAGTCAAGTTAAGTTATTTAATACTATTTATATCCCATTAATTCTCAAGAGTTTTATTAATCTGTGCATTGAAATATTTGTAGATTGCAAATATTATGAAATATGTGTTTACTAATTTTTTTTTATTTTCAATATAATTTCCATAACATTCAGAGATGTTTCTCTGGGATCCCTGAAATCATCTTCACTTCCACAATCGCCAGTGGCCACTTTAAAACTTTGATACCAATACCTGCAAGAATAGGCTAGGTGAAATATGCAACCCAATAATTAGCAATAATGCACCACGATGCAACATCTTATCATTGATAGGATTCTTACAGCAGTATATATGAACTTTCTAGCTCACAAACGAAGAGTTTTGTGAAACTGAAATTGCATATTTAAGATAAGTATATCAGTTGACATCCGCATGATGGTATAGAAGGATCAATCTAATTAGGGATTGATAAATTATTTGCCACTTCTATAAATTTGTTTTATTGAAAACTAGTTTTGAATGTTATGCATTCATCCTCAGTTCTAAAAAATTCAAAAATAAGCAATTATCAAAAATTTTTCAAATTATCAAAAATATAGTTGGTATTATATATATATATAATACCAACTATATTTTTGATATTTGCTTATTTTTGAATTTTTTGTGTGTTTTTTAGAACTGAGGATGAATGTATAACATTCGAAACTAGTTTTCAATAAAAACAAATTTATAGAAGTGGCAAATAATTTATCAATCCCTAATTAGATAAGTATATACCCGGGATTTTACAGAATCTTTTTTACTAAAATCTACTCACCCGAAGTGCCACTTTATACCAGGGCTCGAAACAGTTATTGAGCTTTTTCAAAAAGTTTCAGTTTAACTGTTTTACAAGAACTTTTAACTGTTAAAATATTAACATAAAAGTTCTACACAAAAGAACCTTCTGATAAAAAGTCCCTTAATAAGAACTTATATCATCAAAAGTTCTGTTAATAGAAGTTTTAAAACAGTTTAAATATAAGTTTTCACATACTTATGGGACAAAGCTTAAGAGGTGGGAGAAACCTCGGGAGGCTGCACTATCGTTGAAAAAATTAAAAATCTTTTAATAAAAAATATATATAATAAATAAAATTTGAAATAAAAGAACAAATAGAAAAACAATTACATTTTTATTTATTTTATTTAACATTTTAATTTTAATTTCAATAGAAAAATTGCTTTAATTTTAATTAAATCATCTATATAATGCTTGTTTAAAGAAATAACATTAAAGATAACAAATAAAAAAAAAAACTTTCAACACTCAATTCCAAAAAACCTTTCAAGACTAACTTCCAGAAGTATTTTCCACATTTAATTGGGGACTTTTGTTATAATCTCACTAAAAAGTCCTGATGAGAACTTTCATAATATAGAACTTGTTCATTTATAAAAGTTCTTACGATCAAGTTCTTATTATAGGCTTAAGACGGCTTGTCTCAGTCCTTTGTCAACTCCCTTCTCTTCTAGGGAATGTATTAGATCCTGCTATTTAATTCTATCGAAGGCCTTTGTTAAGTCCACAAAGCGGGCATAGACTTCTTTTTCTTTTTATGTTGTTTTCTCGGCTATCTGCCTCACTGTGAAAATAAGGCCCTCTGTGCTTCTATTCTTTCTGAAGTCATATTGCCCTTCTCCCAGCATTGGCTCTACAATTTTCCTAAGTCGCCTTTCAAGGATCCCGGAGTATATTTTACTTGACACGCTAAGAAGGGAGATACCTCGGTAGTTCTTACATTCTCTTTTATCCCATTTCTTGAAAATAGGATCCATAACTGACACCTCCCATTCTTTTGGAATTTGTTTTCTCTTCCATATTAGGTTGAGTAGGTGTTGGAGCATTTCTATTTCCTTAGTTCCCATATATTTTATCGTTTCCAGGGAGATTCCATCTTTGCCCGCTACTTTCCTTATTTTAAGGATGGCGATTGCGTCTTCCACTTCCTCTTCGCTGATGATGTCGTCTTCTTCCTAATCCTCTGTTATTATATTATTTCCCCATTGATCCCCTCCTCTTCATTGTGATCCAGCAAATCCATGAAGTATTCTGCCCATCGGCTCATTATTTCTTCAGCCTTTGCAAGAATTTTTCCATTTTTATCTTAGATATATTTCAATATGGGCTCTTTCTCTTTACGCATGTTTCTAAGCGTTCTATAGAATAGCTTTTGGTTGGTTCGAGCGTCCTCTTCCAATTTCTTGCAGAAGTCCTCCCATGTGTTTCTTTTAGCCGTGAGAACAATATTCTTATAATTTTTTCAATGTTCTTTCTATTTAGCATAATCCTCCTCTGATTTCGTCCTCAAGTACTGCTTCCAGCTTCTTTTCTTCAGTTGGATCTGGGTTTTAAACTCGTCATTCCACCAAGCTGTTATTTTTGTCCTTTGTCCCACAGGAGTTTTCTCGCACACCAATTCCAACGACGTCACCAAAATCTGTCTGAATTCATTCCAGCAGCTCTCTATATCATCAGTATCCCATCGGTATATTCCTATTTTAGCTTTTTCTTCTATTGCTTCTTGGTAGGCTTGGGCCGTTTCCATATTCTTCAGCCTGTATACATTTTTTTTGTATCTCCGGATGGGTTTAATCTTTATGCTCGTCCCCAATTTTCCAGACTGCAATGTCCATCTTTAATAGTAGGTGGTCGCTACTTATTTCGAAGCCCCTTCTTACTCTTGTATTCATTGTATCTCTGATAGTCTCCCTAGGTATGAGAATTATTATTATTGACTTCTTGCGTCCAGGTTCCGCCCTTGTATATTTATGCACCTGGGGGAATAGACTATTTGCTACCACCATTCAATTGGCCAGGCATAGCTTAAGGATTTTTTCCCCGTTGTCATTAAGGGTCTCCTCTCCATTTCCTCCAATTGCTCCATGCCACCCCCTCACGTCTTTGCCGACTCTGCCGTTTAGGTCCCCCATAATTCCTGCTAGAGTTTTTCAAAAAAATAATCCTCAGTTCCAGGTGCGTTTTCGTTAGGACCATACGCAATAAATATGGTGAAGAGTCTGCTCCCCAGCATCAGCTTGATAAACATAATTCTATCACTAGCACCCTTGCAATCCTGTAAGGCCCGAGCGGTGTCCTTGTGTAACAAACATGCCACACCACTCTTGGCATGTGTCTGGAAATTGGCTCCTGAATATAGCAGTATATATTTCCCAACTCTCTCTTCCCCTTTACCCTTCCTTTTTGTTTCCGTGTCCTATTATACCAATTCTCGCCCTTCAATCTCTTCCGTCAACTCCATCTCCTTCCCGTTCAGGCCCTTGACATTCCATGTTCCGAATTGAATGTTGTTATTATCTGTCTTACTTCCCCGTGATGACTGGTCAGCTCTTTTTTTTTTCTGTTCTTTTTATAGATTTGCATCTTGGGAATGCAGGGAATGGACCTGCCTCACCCAAATCCTGGTGGGGTTTGCCCTCTCATAGTCTCCAGGCTTGGTTACCCATTCGGGGAGGCTACCTAGGGAAGGTCGCCCTAGGGTCTTGTATATGCCTTCTATAGTGCATAGTGTGTACTGTGTGATGTTATGTGTTTGTGTTCCCCCAACTTAGAGGGGTAGTGGCTGATTGCAGTCTGACGACTGGGCAGAAGTAGTTAGTGACCAATGTAATCTTTGATTAACACAGCTATTATTCATATAAAAGTGATATTTCCATTGATAGATAAGTTTCGCTAGCCATGACATTAACATGATAATTTTTACATTGTCAGTAGGGTTTTAAGCCATAATAAAAAAAGTTGTAATTCATATAAAACTTTGCTTTTCTGAAGATAGAATCTACAGTTCTATTTAAGAATTTCTTGACAAGTAGCAGTAATTTTGCTAATATTAATGGAATAAATTATTGATTGGTTTTATGTTTAGAAATCATGCAGAATTAAAACTTGCTATCCAGTATTGTAGTTGTGACGCTGTAGATCTAGCAAGCATTATTATCAATTTCTTATGGAAAATAATGAAAATGTACCAATTCAATTTTCTATCAATAAAGTAAATTTAAGTTAGGTTTGTTATGAATTTTACTTAAAAGATTCTGATCCTAACAAATCTATAATTTCCTGTACACCATCAATTTCTTGGTTACTTTGATAATAAGCAATTATTTCTTCTTTTTTCTTCGGTTCAAGCCGCTCATTATATAAAGGCATACTATATTTATTTAACATCTTGTAAATATATGGATGTAAAAATTCCTGGTTTTCATCTACATAATATAATACCCTATGTAACAATAGATTTTGAACAATATCATACATTTTCATATCTTCAAATTGCTTTACAAGATTTACATAGTTATAACTGCCAAATGATTCTACTAAGTTCGGTAATTTACTATCAATAAATGTATTAAATTTTTTTTGCATTATTGCTATAAACTCATTAATCTTGTTCATTATATTAAAATCATAATCATTACCATGATCCTTTTTACACATCATATCGAAAATGTGTACTTTAGAATTTGGATTATCATTTAAAATTTTAATCAAAAAAGCATATTGATCAATACCAACAGGAGGGTATGCATTTTTTCTAGATACAATAAATTCAAACTCATTACTTATAGGATTTAGTGATACTAATTCTTTAAATACATGACGTATTTTACATTGAACAGGAGTAGTATTTCTTGGTATGCTATAAGGCCATAGTTTGGTTCCTTCTTCTAATCCTGCTTCTATATTATTTCTATGTAAATTAACCCAAGATATATTGGTATTATCAACAACATCAATAAGATATTGATATCCTGCATATTCAATCCCATTTCCATGAAGATGAATACTAGTGACTTGGCTAAACGGTAAACCATTTGCTAGATACCTAGCACCATCAACTCCTATACTATTATTGCACAAACCTATATAAATAATTTTAGAATTTTGCAAGATTTCAGATAAATATCTTGCTCCTTCAGCTTCTATATCATTCCATGCAAGATCAATATGCATAATATCACTATTTTTAAGTACTGGTGCTAAATATTTCATACCTTCATCTCCCATGTAATTCAGACAAAGATCAAGATTTAAAACTTTAACCTCTCTTAAAAATTGAGCTAAATATTTAATACCTATAGTTCTTATTTTTTCTGAATTTACATTTAACTTGGCAATTTGACTATCTTTAAATGCTTGAACTAAATATTGAATACCATTAAGTTGCATAATATGATTGTAAGACAGTTTAAGCTGACTAATTTTAATATCTTTGAAAGCTTGAGCTAGATATTGAGCATCATCGGCTTCTAAGTTTTGAATATCAAGTGTAAGATCAGCAATTGCAATATTTTGAAAGGTTTTATTTAGATATTGAGCACCCTTAATGCCTATTTTATTATTATGGAGAGTAATATGAATATTCTTAATATCGCAATATGATCTCTGAGATATATACTTATTAACACCATCTTCTGTGAAATGGATATCAAGATAAAGAGACTTCATTTTACTATTACTTAGCATCTTATTTAAGTATTGTGCTGCTTCGCTTCCAATTTTATTTTCACTCAAATCAAGTTCAGTAATTTGCGTATCTTTTAAAGAGTCTGTAAGATGTTTCACACCTTCGTCCATTATATTGTTATTTTTAAGATTAAGTGTGGTAATTTGAGTGTCTTTCAAAACTTGAGTTAAATACTTGAGACCATTGCATCCTATGTTATTATTACTAAAATCGAGTCTAGTAATTTGAGTACCTTTCAGAGCTTGGGCTAGAGATTTAATATCGCCTTCTCCTATATTACTAAGAGATAAACTTTGATTATCTTTTAAGTTATCAATCATTGTTTTATATGGCATATTTAAAGCTTAGTATAGCTATATAAGTTTTACTATGTTTATTACTGTTGTACTATAGAAATAATTTCATTTATGGCTCTTTGCATATAATCTCGAGCAGTATCAGTGACAAGTCTAGTATAAACTGGCTTTGATCTTGCTTTTCTATGATTCCAACTTGGTATTGTTCTTCTTAAACAATGGATTCTTAAATTTTCTATTTCTGCCTTTTAAGAAATCCTCTAACATATTCTTCTTTGGTTCTTGCAGGTGGCCACTCCTGCTGGTTTCACTTTGAAATATCCACCACTAATAGATTGCTCTTTTCGTGCTTTCAATATTTCGACAGCCTGATCTAGTAATCCTAAATAATGAGGATCACCATTTCTAGTTTCTGGAAGGTATAATCGTCAGGATGCTTTAGGTTAGATACTGTGTATCAGATACTGAAAAGTATCTGATACAAGGAGTTGATACAGTCGAAATGAACCGGTTACAGATACACAATGGATACTACTTCTGGATCGGATCAGTTGATGCCAGCTTTACCTTATAGAACCAATTACCTGACCTTACCTTGGGTGATATCAGATACAGGTTCCTATTGATACAGATATTGAATCCTTTAATATTCGATAGGGATGCTAGAATTTCTCGTAACTGAATGCAACTGATACGAATATTTTTTTGTATCTGATACTTTTGTATCTGTATCAATTACTTCAGTATCTGTTACAAAGTATCCGATCGATACAATCGAACCCAGTCCAATTTCGGATCCTAACCTTACATTGATTCTATTGACATCTGATTTCTCAGAATGTCAATTAGCTGTTTTACTTAGAAAATTGCTCCTGCAATTCATCATTATTCTCTCTTAAGACTTTGTAAATTTAATTTTGTTTTAAAAAGTAAATAGTCATTCTAAAGAGTTTAATTTGTTAATATTAAATAAACTAATTTGAAAATTTTTTTTTTTTCGAGGGGGGGAGAAATTGAAACATTCATTTAGCTTGGTAAACACAAGATTCTTAGTTTAAAACAGTTTTAATTGTTAATAGTTACTTTGGGAGTTGTATAAAAATAATTTCTGTGTCTACTATAGCTAAAGGACTGTCGAGAATTGTTTCAAATTTTTAATCTTGAAAACTTTGATTAAGTATTTTTTATCTCGCTAATAAAATATAGTTATATTTTTACTTTTCCTAACCTATATACGAAGTATTTGCGATCATGAAAATTTTTGAATTCGAGTTTTCAACGGAAATACACGTTTTAAGGTCCTCTGAGTCCAAATGTTCTGTGTGTCTGTGTGTATTTGAAGAGCCTAGCTCAAAAACGAAAAGTTATACGGTACTGAAATTACGTATTTAAGATAGGCACATGCATTTGATGTTACAGCAACTTTTTCGTCAAAACCGACCAACCGGAAGTGCCACTTTATATAATCGATTTTACACTTTTTTACAATTTTCTCGAAAACGGCTCTAACGATTTTGATGAAACTTGCCTAAATTATTCTTCATAAAGGCCTTTAACTTTTCAATTACTTAGTACATCACCGAGGAAATACAGGGAAAAAATTATGATTAAAAGAATATTTTATTTGCGCATAACTTAAAAAGTATGCATTTTTTAGTGAATTATGTATAGAATTGTATGAAAGGTAATTAAATTATCTAAAAAACAAAAAAATAATCATCAAAATCGGACCTGTATTAGCTAACATACAGCGCACCGGACTAACCGGAAGTAGCTATTATACCATGAATTTTACAATTTTCTCGTAAATGGCTGCAACGATTTTTATGAAACTTACCTAATGTCTTCTCCTTAAAGGCCTTTAACTTTTCATAATATAGAACATCAACGAAAAAAAGCATGGAAAAAAGTTATGATGAAAAGAATATTTTATTTGCGCTTAACTTAAACAGCATAAAATTCATAGTATATTATGTAAAGAATGGTATGAACGGTTATTAAATTATCTAAAAAACAAAAAAAGAATCATCAAAATCGGACCAGTATTAACAAAGATACAGTGTTTCTTATGAGGAGTATAAGACACTATATAGATAACCGAGAGTATCTTTTAGTTACTTTTAAAATATATTTTCAACTTGACAAACTTAAAATATATATGTAGTGTACAGATTTGTTGTACTAAAATTGTTTAAAAAACTGTTTAATTGTACTTAAATGGGAGAAGATGGTACAACTACAGAGGAACGGCGCACTATCAGAAGAGTCTAGAGACTGAATCGAGTGTCTCTCACTAGCGATCTCTGGGTCCATTCTTGTTAACTACGTGCCTCCTTTTTCAGCGCTTTCTTATAAATTGGTTTTATGCTCATCGCTTAAAGCTGTTTCACAATTTGCAAATTGATTCTTATTTGGATATAACTGTTTGTTTGTTTTTTTAAAGAAAAAAGTTACTTTTTATTTTAATGTACTTAACATCTTCCCCTTTTTCACATAAGAATATAAGTATTTCACTTATTTTTATACAATTAAATAATAATTAATCAAGTAATGTTTTTTTTTAAATGATCTTCATAATTCAAGGCCATGATTAATAAACATTTGTAATAATTAATTTCATTAATTTAGTTCTAATTTAATTATCTAAAAATAAGGTAAATGAATATGTTCATAATTAAAAACCATAAAATTACCACTTTACTATCGCAATTGAATTTTTTAAACAATTAATTTAATTTTCTACAAAAATAAATACTGTTAATATTATCCATTATGATTATAAATGCTTATTATTGCTGCAATTTTAATAAATAAAATTCCTGTAGAAATTGAGATTGACTCTGGATGTTCTAAAACTCTCATGAGCCTGGCTTCATTTCAAAGGATCTTCCGTAATACTGAGGTCATTCCCCAACTGAACCTACCAAGTTTTGAGGTGCGAACATGGAGTTCAGAAACATTACCGATAATTGGAGAGTTTAATGCCTCAGTTACATTTAAACATATTTGTAGTAATTTACTAGTGTTAGTTCTAATTTACTCGGGTGTAATTGGTTTGACCCTCTTAAGATCACTCTGCATGGAGTAAATCTGATTTTTCCTCACATTACAGTTTTTGATGCCTCAAAGGAAGAGTATCTTCGGACCATTTCAAGTCTTCCAACTGTAACAGGCAACGGAACTGGTATGTATAAAGGACCTGAAGTTCACTTAAATTTAGATCGCTCAGTACCTCCTGTCTATCAGCGTGCTCGTCAAGTACCATTTTCATTATTCACTCGCATGGAGGAGGGAATTGAAGCCAATATCAAAAGAGGTGTTTGAATTCCTGTGTGATATGCTGGGCCATGGGCGTCTGCGGTAGTTCCAGTGATAAAACGAAATGGTACTCTAAGGCTGTGCATAGATTATAAAGGAACTGTTAATCGAGTCTTATCAGCAGACTCCTACGCAACACCCTCTGTTGACCAAGTATAGGCTGAAATGCCAGGTGGAGTTTACTATGGGACCATTGACCTTGAGGAAGCCTATACTCAAATTCCTGTTGATCAAGAAACTTCAAACATATTGACATTTAATACCATTAATGGTTTAATTACCCTTTGGTATCAAGGTAGCATCATCAGCTTTTCAACGGGTTATTGATGGCTTGCTTGGGAAATTGGCATGTGTCATAGCATATCAGGACAATATATATATATATATATATATATATATATATATATATATATATATATATATATATATATATAGATATATATTAAACGGATAACGCTTCAGGAATTTTGGTCACGCATGCTCCAAGTGTTGACAATACTTGGTAAAACTGGCTTGAAGGTCAATGGTGATAAATGTGTTTGGGAATCAACCTCACTTGAGGTTCTGGGTTTTCGGCTTGATGCCAAAGGGGTGCACCCCACAGAAGATAAGGTCTTGGCTATCAGAAATGCTCCAGCTCCAAAGATTAAGCAGGAACTACAATCACTATTGGGACTAATCTCGTTCTATGGAAGGTTCTTTGAAAAAAAGGCAACCTTCCTTGAACCACTGCATCGCCTTCTCGACGTTGGTTCGACGTGGGTATGGGAAGAAAAACATGAATTTGCATTACAACAGGTAAAGACCTTACTATCAAGTGACTTAGCCCTTACTCATTACAATCCAAATTTCCTCTGGTTATTACGGCGGATGCTTCACCAGTTTGTGTTGGGGCTGTTCTTTCCCATCTGGTGTCTGACGGTACATCATCTGGGAAGCTGACTGAAGGTCCCATTGCTTATGCATCACGAGCCCTGACCACTACAGAACGCAATTATTCCCAGCTTGATCGTGAAGGACTGGCAATAGTTTTTGTAGTAAAAAAATTTGAGCCTTATGTAGCTTTTCGTAAATTTCAAATTAACACCGATCATCGACCTTTGCTTGGGATATTTTCTCCTGGCAAACCCACTCCTACGCACCTCAGTCCTAGAATGTTAAGGTGGTCTATTATTTTGAGTGTATTTGATTATATGCTAACACACAGGTCCGGCACATCTATCGGGCATGCTGACTTCTTTAGCCGCCACCCTACACCACCCACTAATGGTTTGTCATTGTTTCCTGAACCTGCTAGAGTACACCTTCTAGAAGCCAAGGACTTACGTCTACTTACCCCACAAGATATTGCCAACGAAACAGAAAGGGATGAAGTGCTGCGGCAGGTTAAGAAATATGTGCATATAGGCTGGCCAAATAAGGTGACTGATAATTTACGTTCTTATTTTAATAAGAAAAATGAATTATCTATCCAATCAGGCTGTATCATTTGGCACGAACGAGTTGTAATTCCAAAAAATTTAAGAGATAATGTCTTAGCTCTGATCCACTCAACCCACCAAGGTAAAAACTACAGTAAAGCCATTGCACGCAGCATAGTTTGGTGGCCAAGTATAGACATGGACATAACAAATAGTTAGATTGTGTCAGGCATGCCAATCAGCTGCCAAGGTCAAAATATAGAACTTGGCCTCAAGCGCAGTCTGCATGGGAATGAGTACATCTTAATTTTGCAGGACCCTTTCTCGGACATTATTTCCTAATTGCAATAGATGCATACTCAAAATGGCCTATAGTGAAGGTGATCTCTAATTTAACTGCCTCAACCTTGATTACACACATGTGTTATATCCTTGCAGATTTTGGAAAGCCATTTGTTTTTGTTACAGATAATGGGCGGCAATTCACTTCGGAACAATTTACATCATTCCTGAAAGCAAATGGAATTCGTCACCTCTTCACTCCTCCATGGCATCCTTCTTCTAATGGTCTGGCTGAGAGAACAGTGCAAACAGTGAAGAAATTATTGTTGAAATTCCAGGACCCTGATATTCATGTCCGTGTTGCCCATACCTTATGGGCCATGAGAACCCGTCCATCAAGTACCACTGGGAAGACACCAGCTGAGTTGATGGGCCGAAAGTTTTCTATACATCTTTCACAACTTCATCCAGCATCAGATTCTGGTTCTATGGCCTGCTCTATTTGTTCCAAGTTCATGGTAGGTGAAACTGTTTGGATGCTGAAGCACACACTCAACAAGAAATATTGGATCGCAGGTGTTATTCATAAGATCATTGGTGCACAGATTTACGATGTGGCATTGTTCTCATGCGAGGTGATTAAGCATGTTTCTTCTGACTATCTCAGAAAACACTATTCTGAAGAACCTATAGATGACACGTCAACTTCCGCTTCACTCATTGATTCCCCATTGGATCAGCTTAGGTCTTCTCACCAAGATCCCATGACTTCTTGTGAGCAACGGACTGGAACTACTCTAGCTAGGCCCAGTATGGTGGACAGATCAAAAATATACCCATCCACCTCTCAGAACTCTTCAATTCTTCCCAGTGCATCATCATTGATTTTCAATGCTCCTCAGGTAGCTTCCGATAACACTATAAATAATGACAAGGCCCAAGAAGACGAAGGACCTCTTGCTCCATTTCTGAGCGAAAATCATCATTTTCCAGCATCAAGTGAGAGTTCCCCTTTCTATGGATTCACAGAAGATGATGGTCACCTGGAAAGAGATGTTGCATCTCGCAGGGGTCAAAGGAGCCGTCCTGGACACATACTCCCTAACTACTCCGAACCTCTGCAGCACACTGTAACTAGGTCTGGTAGGATCTCCCGACCACCTCCTCGTTTCAGTGAATAATAAATAGGGGGGAGAGGTGTTGTGGACTATCTTCTATTATTATTATTACGAGAATATGGCAAGACTGGGTTTGGCGGGGAAGCCCAGGACAGTCTAGCTTGGGGTAGCCATTGGGATGTTTGTGCTATTTTCAAGTATAATAAAGTACTTCACCCTCGATCCATGTCTTGTATTAATGAACCCTAATTGCATGAATAACTAAAACAGAAAAATGGTAATTAACCCTGAAAAGACAAAATGTATGTGAGTATTGGAAGAAAGCCTTGTTATGAGGTTATAAGGGTAGATAATGAGAGATTGGAGCAGGTAACAAATTTCAAATATTTGACCCACACTTCCAAACATAGGAGACAAATACACGCAATGGAAATGCGCTACCTGCGAAAAGTCAAAGGAAAGACTAGATCGCAACACTACCAACTAAGCAAGTCTCAAAATAAAACCCGTGGAAACAATTCTAGAAGAACAAAAGTTAAGATGGTTCTTTCATCTTCTCAGGATGAGCCAAGATAAAGTTGCCAGAAAGACTTACGAGACTCAAGTGGAAGGCAGGAGTGCGGGAAGCGTTCCAGAGACGGGAATTAGACTGGAGCAGGAGGCAACTGGTGCAGGAAAGAATAACCTGGTCCAGGCTCTGCAAAGGACAACCTCACACAGGGTAAGCGGTAAAAGCGGTTTTAGATTATGATGATGGTCTAACTCCAAATAATTTTTTTAAATATATTTTTTATTTAAATATATTTTTTATTTAAATATAATAGAACAAAAACTCAAAAAGAGACATAAATTAATAGCTAGAAAACAATTGGAAGATTCCAAAATACAAATCCTTAAGCCTCTAAGATATCGACAAACATCTAGCCAGTCAACGTTTCGCCAATTCAGGCATCATCAGGACATAAACATATATAGATATACACAAAAAATCACATCTATGAAGATCAAATACAGCACATCTCACATCAACCGTCCAGATAGATGCATGAATAAGGTTACCTGTGTGTCATGCCTTTATGTGTGATTGGATGTCTTGGAGTGATGTGCTCTCTGGTTGATGCATCTTTCTGGATGGTCGATGTGAGATGTGCTGTATTTGATCTTCATAGATTTGATTTTTTGGTGTTTGTCCTGATGATGCCTGAATTGGCGAAACGTTGACTGGCTAGATGTTTGTCGATATCTTAGAGGCTTAAGGATTTGTATTTTGGAATCTTCCAATTGTTTTCTAGCTATTAATTTATGTCTCTTTTTGAGTTTTTGTTCTATTATATTTAAATAAAAAATTTGGAGTTAGACCCTTTTAGCTTATTATGGTGATTGTTCTTATTTTATTTCAGTCAGTAAAATGAGTTAATATTATGAGATATTTATTTCAAATGCTGCCATAGAACTGTTGGTTTTTATTAGGGGGGAGCAATGAAAGAAGGGGCTGCAAAATTAAACTTGTCCCTCTGGAAAAAATCCTTGTTCCTGCCCTGTAATATAGTTCCAAATAGCCTTAATACGTATATTAATATATTACATTATGATGAGAAATTATTCGATATTGAATACTTTTTTTTTAATTACGCACAAGTCTGTAATCATGAAATTCCAAAAGTTAATAGCATCAATCATGAAGGATTTTAAAGTAATGTATGGTCTCGATTAATTTTGTTCATTATTAATGATATCTGAGTTTAGATAGAAGAAAATTAATCATTAAAGTATCAAATTCTAATTTTAAACTTTCATTAGTATAAATAAATAACACATAATTAAATAATTTATTTAATTTGAATATAAAAGATATCAAACAATAAAACATAAATAAAATTAAACAAGTTTTGGTTCAAAAACAGCTATTGAGGTTAAAATGAAAGTTTCAGTCTCCACCAAAAGAGGCCAGCACCAAGCAGCATATTGAGTTGAGAAAAATTAGAATAAGCTAATCTCCTGCAATTTTCTATATGATTTTGCAAATAAATATAATTTTGCAACCTTAATAATAATAATCTGGAGATTTCATCCTCAATCTCTTTCACCTAGTTAAAGTTACCACTTATTTATTTATACTTTAATAATATATTCTTCTATATTCCTTATTTTTTGCATTAATATTCATTATATTTTTCTTTATACTTCATATTTTTTCATCTTACTGTTTGTTAACTTTCCTTTTATTACTGGTACTTTGTTATATCTATTGTTATCTTGTTTTTTCTTAGCCCTGATGATGACCTAAAACTTAGGCCAAAACGTTATAATAAGTTTTTTTCTTATTTGTGTGTTTATTTACTGACCGTACCCCTAACCAAGATCCTTCTACATATATTTCCCATGGCCAACCATACTCTCACTGATATTATTTACTATAGGAAGTTAAAAATGATTTTTAAAATCACTTTGGCGTATTCTTTCGATATTTTTTTCGTTTATTACATACTTGATAATAAGTGGTAACTTTAACTAGGTAAAAGATTTTTTTTTTTAAATTATGGTATTTTTAATTTTAAATATTTATTATTTTAAAATAAATTACAATTCTCTTTGTAATTGTAAGCCGGAGGAGGAAAAGTTGCTTATTTCGATCATAATAAAAAAATTTGTTCCAGCACGAATATTTCAAATTAATTATTAATTTCATATCACAATTCATCGGCATAGGGCAATTTATGATATTCTGTATGGAAATTAATTCCGAATTTATATCGGATTTTTCATTCCGATTTTCTATCGAAATATCTATTCTTGGATATAGAGATTGTTGATTAGATATTCGATGGTTCTGATTCTCGTTTTTCTAATGGAATCTTAGACAGGGCTTGCACATTTCGATTTACTGTTATTGCTGAAGTATTCTTCGTTATAGTGTTTGTTCAATAGTAATTTTAGGGTTCTGATTCCGTTTTTTTTAATTGGATTTTCGATCACGAAGACGCCTTTCGATTTACTGTTATTTACTTATTATTTATATTAATAAATATAATGGTTTAAAAAAAAAGAATAAAACCTCCATTTTTTTTTTTTAAATTTAGATCATTTAGAAAAATTCTTTCATTTCATGTCATAGGTGTAAAAACAAAGTAATTTTCCTAGAAGCACTACATATTAGTGATGGTATGGTTTACACAGATAACTATATTAAAAATTTTGGATCATTGTGATAGTTGCTACCACCAAACAAATTATGAGAATTCACATTATCAGTTACATAAAAGTTTCTTTATTTTAAACATCTTTTTTTTATATTATAATTATTTTTTTAAATTCATTTACTATAAGCTGGAAAAAATACAAAACAATAAAATCCTTATTTTTTTTTTTAATTATAAGATTTTCTAGATAAATTTTTGCTAGTGTCATTTCAGAGGAATGGAAACAAATGAATTTTCCCAGCAGCAGAGTATATTATTGGTAATGTGATTTACACAGAAATTTAAATTGAAAATTCTGGGCCATTGGTATAGCTTTTTGTCATGATTCACATTATCAGTAACATAAAGAACTTCTAGAAAAATTTCTTTATTTACATCTCATCTTTTTTTATTCATTTACAATAAATTGAAGTAAAAAAAAAAATTATTAAAAATCCACTTTCTTTAAATTAGATTTTAGCTTACATCCTTTCAGAGGAATAGAATCAATGGAATTTTTCAAGCATTATGTTTAAGTATATATATTTTTTTCTCCCCTATGTTGGCGTAGATATATTAAATTTTACTGTGCATATTTGTTCGGTTGGTAAATATTTGGCTAAAAATTTTGTTTAAATAATTTTTCTGTCAATTAAAATAGAAAATAAATAATTAAACTATTTTCTGTTATGCGCTCAATGCGGGATACATATTTATTATTTTTTTTAATAATAATTGAATTGTTTGTATCATGTAGTAAGAGTGACCTTAGATTCCCAGCTAATGTACAATAATAAATGCTGATTTTTTAAAATATGGACAATAGAAGAGAAATAAAAGATGAGATAAAATTATTCTAATAATGTGGAAGTATTTCCCTGAAACATCAATGATATAAAGAAGTAGAGAGTACATGGAAGTTATATATTGCCCTATAATAAAATAATTACAGGAACTTCTCAAGAAATTGTTAGAAAGAAGACTTTTTATTTTTAAATCAGAACATTTTCTGCAAAGGTTTTTGCTCACATCATTTCAGAGAAATGGAAACATAGGATTTGTTTTTTAACATGCATAGTTGTACATTTATTTATTTCCCAAGACATTATCTTTATATATTTATTTGCTATTTATATATTAAAATCAATTTATTTGCTGTAGAATTTTCCTTGTGCCACCTAGTAAAGTATAGTTTATTTATTTACATAGCCCACCAACAGGAATTGTGCCCAATGACGGGTGGTCATTCATTCTCAAATGATATATATATATATATATATATTACAAAATGATTAATAATTATAATGAAAATATAATAAAAATCGAAAAAAAGAAACGAAATAAAATAAAAAACAAAACAAAAAAACAATAATAATAAAAAGAAAAGAAAAGAAAAAAAATCAGTGACAACTCAAAGACTATTTCAAAATAGATTAAATTATATTTCCAATTGTATTACGTAGTGTGCATAAACTATAAGAAAAATCTAATTACTTTTTATTATTTTTCAAATTCCAAATCTATGGCATTTTATTGACTGGTGAGCTAGAGGCAAAACAGGTCTTACAGACTGGTAAATAAAAATCATCTGCTACCCTGCTACAAATCCTACTGAATCTTATAATATAGTTTACCTCGGTGGTACAAAATTTGTATTAGTAAAATATAATAATTATCTTTTTTATTATATATCCTTTTTTCTTAATTTTCGTTCCTAGTGACCAATATCTTAAATCGAATAAACCATTTGGATATTAATATTTAAGGCATTTTCTGTATCATAGAATAACATAGGGAGCGAATATTGATTTAATAAGAAAAAAAAATTTAAAAAAAAAATTGAAATTTATTTTAATTATTAATTTTAAATTGTGAACCAGCATTACTTATATATTTATATGCAGGTGATTTCATCTTAGAATGAGGGCTGGTTGCTGCCCAGGAGTGGGCAGTGCCCCACATGTTGCTTTGAGGTAGTTTGAATTTTCGCTCCTTGGGTGCAGCACAGGCGCGACTGTACGACTTAAAACTGACTCGCATTCGTGGTTTTTAGTAACTTCATGTTATTTTAAGTATCCTTAAGTTATTTAAGGAGTCCTTGGGTGAGAATCGTTGGAATAGAGTGATAATAGACGCGATAAAGTGGAATATTTCGAGTTTGAAGCTAGTTATCGCAGCGCCGCTTGCTCCCACCGTTATGGGGATTCATTAGGCAACTAAATTATGATTCAGAATAGACGGTAGTTATCGCTTCTCGGCCTATTGGCTAAGATCAAAGTGTAGTATCTGTTCTTATCAGCTTAATCTCTGGTACGACTTCCATCGGAAGTCCAGAAGATTAAACTGATTTTTGGAAAATGACGGAGTGCTAGGGGCTTGCTCCACCTCTGTCGCGGGTTGACCCGGTATTGCAGTACCTCCGGGAACGGCCCATTTAATTAAACCATCAACCATAGGTTCTAAATAATACCATGGTCTAAAATAAGGCCATGGTTTATAGTACTCTAAGAAGTGACGATAACGTCTTGTGAATGAAGATCGATACTGTGTAAACTTTATATCACGTAGGATCATGATCAGGAACGCATTTAAGTTTTCCCGGTGGGACCATCCCCTCTTCCTCTAGGGAATTCCATTTGCTCCCTGAAAATGAATGATCCCTATATCGAAGAAAACTTCATCAATATTAACAATAAAAACAATTGGGTCTTCGCGATCGATTCAAAAAACGGAATCAGAACTATCGATTACCCAATAAATGCTCCCTATATCGAAGAATACTTCAACGGAGATCTTATGCAGTACCTCCAGGAACGGCCCATTTAATTAAAACAACAACCAAAGATTATAAGTTTAACCTATAGGTTATAGTTCCTCTTTGGAGTGAACTTAACGAGTTTCCAAACTCAGAGCTCTAGCGTGACTTTATTAATAAGGATCATATAATCATGATATATATCTCCGGGGGGGTCTAACAGTAAATAATAAGTAATAAATTAATATATTTACGTATATAATAATAAGCAAATAATAATAAATCGAAATGCGTCTTCGCTATCGAAAATCCGATTCAAAAAATGGAATCGGAACCTTCGAATTACTAATAAAATGTCCCCTTTATTGAAGAATATTTCAACAATAACAGTGAATCGAGATGTGTCTTCGCGACCGAAAATCCGATTAAAAAACAACTAGAACCATCGAACAACTAATGAAATATCCCCTTCAGCATTAGGTAACAGTAAATATTATTTTTTTTTTTTTACCGTTATATTTATTAATATAAATAATAAGTAAATCGAAATGGGTCTTCGCAATCGAAAATCCGATTACAAAAACAGAACCAGAGCCATCGAACAACTAATAAAATGTCCCCTTTAAAGAAGAATACTTCAACATTAGGTAACAGTAAATATTATTATTTTTTTTTTACCGTTATATTTATTAATATAAATAATAAGTAAATCGAAATGGGTCTTCGCAATCGAAAATCCGATTACAAAAACAGAACCAGAGCCATCGAACAACTAATAAAATGTCCCCTTTAAAGAAGAATACTTCAACATTAGGTAACAGTAAATATTATTATTTTTTTTTTACCGTTATATTAATTAATATAAATAATAAGTAAATAACAGTAATTCGAAATGGGTCTTCGCAATCGAAAATCCGATTTAAAAAACGGAATCAGAACCCTCGAATTACTATAGAACAAACACTATATCGAAGAATACTTCAGCAATAACAGTAAATCGAAGTGAGCATGCCCGGTCTAAGATTTGATTACAAAACTGTTATCAGAACCATCGAATAGCTGATAATCAATATATATATATATATATATATATATATATATATATATATATATATATATATATATATATATATATATATATATATATATATATATATTGAAGAATAGAAAATCGTATGCAATGTGAAAAATCCGATATAAATTCGGAATTAGTTTCCATACAGAATCTCATAAATTGCCCCTATGCCGATAAATTCTGATATGAGATTAATAATTAATTAGAAATTCTGATATGAGATTAATAATTAATTAGAAATTCTGATATGAGATTAATAATTAATTAGAAATATTTCTGCTGGAACAATATTTTTATTATCGAAATGAGCAACTCTCCCTCCTTCCGGGCTTATAATTACAAAGAGAATTGTAATTTATTTTTAAACAATAAATATTAAAAATTAAATATACAACGATTTAAAAAAAAAATTGTTTACCTAGTTAAAGTTACCACTTATTATCAAGTACATAATAAACGAAAAAAATATCGGAAGAATATGCCAAGGTGATTTTAAAAGTTATTTTTGAACTTCCTATCATAAATAATAATGGTGAGGGGTGTGGTTGACCATGAAAAATGTACGTAGGAGAATCTTGGTTGGAGGTTCGGTCAATAAATAAACAAACAACTGAGAAAAAACTTATAATAATGTGTGCCGACGTTTCGGCCTAAGTTTTAAGTCATCATCAGGGCTAAGAAAAAACAAGATACAATAGATATAACAATAGTGGCAGTATCAGTAATAACAAGAAAGTTAACAAACAGTAAGATGAAAAAATATAAAGTATAAAGAAAAATATGGTGATCATAAAATGTTAATATTAATATGAAAAATAAGGAATATAGAAGAATAAGATAATTTTTCTTTATTTCTTATTATTCATTATTATTATTCACATTACGATTAGCATTTTTTTCTTTATACTTCATTAACGTTATTTATACTTTAATAATATATTCTTCTATATTCCTTATATTCGCATTAATGTTCATTATATTTTTCGGTACAACTACAGAGGAGCGGCGCACTATCAGAATAGTCTAGAGACTGAATCGAGTGTCTCTCACTAGCGATCTCTGGGTCCATTCTTGTTAACTACGTGCCTCCTTTTTCAGCACTTTCTTATAAATTGGTTTTATGCTCATCGCTTAAAGCTGTTTCACAATTTGCAAATTGATTCTTATTTGGATATAACTGTTTGTTTGTTTTTTTAAAGAAAAAAGTTACTTTTTATTTTAATGTACTTAACATCTTCCCCTTTTTCACATAAGAATATAAGTATTTCACTTATTTTTATACAATTAAATAATAATTAATCAAGTAATGTTTTTTTTTAAATGATCTTCATAATTCAAGGCCATGATTAATAAACATTTGCAATAATTAATTTCATTAATTTAGTTCTAATTTAATTATCTAAAAATAAGGTAAATGAATATGTTCATAATTAAAAACCATAAAATTACCACTTTACTATCGCAATTGAATTTTTTAAACAATTAATTTAATTTTCTACAAAAATAAATACTGTTAATATTATCCATTATGATTATAAATGATTAAGTTCATAATTAAAAAACATGAAATTACCCAGTAACTATCATAAATAGGTGCAAACTAGAATCTAACAAAATTAAATCACAATGGGTGTAGCAACTCGGAATAAAATTTGTGCGACGTAACAAAGTGGGGTAAAATATTTTTTTTAGGGAGAGACTAAGCTGATGTTCGTTTTTTGCACCCCCCAAAACTACTAAAAACGAATTTTCATAGTAATTGAAAAATTGCTTGTAAAAAAACAGCTTTAAGCGGTGAGCATAAAACCAAATTTATAAGAAAAAGGAGGCACGTAGTTAACAAGAATGTACCCTGAGATCGCTAGTGAGACGACACTCGATTCAGTCTCTAGACTCTTCTGATAATGCGCCGCTCCTCTGTAGTTGTACCAAACATAATTATTATAGGACGGTAAGGGAAAGTTGTGTGATGCCCGCACCGTACCAAATTTTTAAATCACTCATGTTTCTCATTCGTTTTGTTAGGATAGACACCGTACCTGCTATAACTGTAACTATACCGTTTAAAAATTATATTTAAGAATCTATTACAAGAACAAATTTTGTACTAAACAAATAAAATATATGTAGTTACACAAATTTAATTATCTTGTAAAACAATTTCAGTCCTCATTTTGTTTGAAAAAATAGATGTGAAAAATATATCCACATAAATATGTACATATTTGGCATATCTTTTCATTTTATTAAAATTGTTACGTTAGAAAAGTGTTTCAATATATTTTTTTTTTTACTACATTAATACATTTTTTAGTAAAAATACCATTTTTAAATTATTTATTACAATTTTGAATATTAAATGGTAGTAAGTTGCAATGAATACGCCCTAGGGTTAGAATAGGTTGATATAAACTAACCCATCCCTAATATTTGAAGTACTTAACTTATTACAACTTAGTTACAGTTATAACAAGTACAGTGTCTATCCTAATAAAACGAATGAGGAACGTATGAATTATTAGCGTGATATTTTATATATATTTTATTAATGTGATAAAAAACGCATAATCAAAATTAAAAATTTGAAACAATTCTCTATAGTCGTTTAGTTCTAATATATACAGAAACTATATTTTTAGTACTCCAAAAGTAACTATTAACAGTTACAATTTTTTTTTAAACTAAGAATCGTGTTAATTTACCAAGCTAAATGAATGTTTCAATTTTTCCCTAATATATATATATATATATATATATATATATATATATATATATATATATATATATATATATATATATATATATATATATATATATATATATATTTCCGATTGATAAAGGTAGCTTACCATACACAGTCTCAAATTCATTTATTTTCTTTCATTGATAAAAGTTTTCGGTGTCCAGCACAATATTCATCTCTTTGGAATTATAACTCCGTCATATTCTTATCGTACTCAAGAGAATCTAGTGCACAGGGAGTCCGAAACGTTCTCTTTTCCATGCACGTCTGGGGAAATAATATACAAATAATTTAGACGATGGATTAATGTTCAAAATAACTGTTCGAACCTCCTCCCACCAGGCCCAGTGTTGCCAGGTCAGCTCTGTATTTTCCCTTACAACTCTCAAATTTTCTCATAAATTCACCAACTTTAACCCTAAATGTTTAATTCTTATTTTTCTATTAGTGTAACCAAAATTACCCCCTAGTATAAGATAAGAATAAATTATTAGTAAAGTAAAAAGTACCCCAGAGAGTGAATAAAACCCTAAATCTAGTGGAAAAAAATCTCAATCTGGCAACACTGACCAAGCTGTCAACCTGTTATGAACTATATATAAGCTCTGTAATAATGTAATGCAATGATATAAAAGTAAAAAATAAATTAATAATTTATACTTTTATATTATTTAATAGAAACAAAATGTATCCATGGAAACTAAATGGAATTTCCATGGAAACAAAACCGAAACTTTTAAAGTACATTTTCAGCATGACAAACCGACAATTTATTACAGGATTGCCATACTAAAATTATTTTAAAAAAACTACATGATTGTACTTTTATGAGAGAAGACGTGAATACGTGCAGTCTGCTGAATTTATTTCAAGTAGTGCTTATGTGAATTATTATTTAAAATTATGTTAAAATATTATTATTATAGGATGGTAAAGGAAAGTTGCTTGATGCACACACCGCACCAAATTATTTTACTTTCTCAGACCACCTCAATTACCGAAAAAAACAACACTTGAATTTAATAATATGAGAGAATTGCATACAACCTCTGGATACTCTTTTTTACCAATATTTAATTTATAAG
Organism: Rhaphigaster nebulosa; assembly: GCA_948150685.1. Classification (NCBI taxonomy): domain Eukaryota; kingdom Metazoa; phylum Arthropoda; class Insecta; order Hemiptera; family Pentatomidae; genus Rhaphigaster; species Rhaphigaster nebulosa. Next base: position 127,828,416 of record OX411311.1, on the reverse strand, counting down.
AATAATTGTTTAAACACTTCTAATAATAGTTTTTTAAAACTAAAAAATATGACTTAAAGAAGAAGTTGATCGGGGAGGGGGAGATGGACGGTCAAAGACAAAGACACTAATAAATAACACTTATTTATTTTGTACCAATGTTTCGGCCTAAGTTTTAGGTCATCAGCAGGACCAAACCGAAAAAACAAAATAACAACATTGAAAGCGACCGAGGCGGTAACAGTAACATTAAGAAATGACAAGCAAGATAAAAATTTATGAAGTATAAAAAGAAAAATATGTCAATATAAATGTAAAAAATGAATTATTCTGTATCCATTATTTACGAATAAAAATTATTTATTTGTCATTAGAGATTATATATAATTGAATGGAAGATGGTATAACATGGATTATAGATAATCAGGAAATCAGTCAGTGATTTTTGTAAAATGATGAAATCAGTGATGCAATTAAGAAATATCACTGAGTGATTTCCTGATTATTTTTTAGCCAAGTTATTCGTAATTAGAAATAAAACTTGCCCAAGCATATAAGATTTCAGTTTTTTTTTTAACTGTTTAGTTTCCAATTTCCTCATTTACAGGAAAATTTATCTAAATCGGACTAGTATTAGCAAAAGTACAGTGTATTGAACTATAACAGTTTATAAAGCAGATGGATGATACCGAACCGCGCCTTCCTCCACGAAGCTACTCCTGCTCTCAACAATACGCTTTGTACAACTCGGTTGTTAACTTCACCCTTATTATTATTATAGTAACACGCTTCATGAAAATTATTATAGGACGGTAAGGGAAAGTTGTGTGATGCCCGCACCGTACCAAATTTTTAAATCACTCATGTTTCTCATTCGTTTTGTTAGGATAGACACCGTACCTGCTATAACTGTAACTATACCGTTTAAAAATTATATTTAAGAATCTATTACAAGAACAAATTTTGTACTAAACAAATAAAATATATGTAGTTACACAAATTTAATTATCTTGTAAAACAATTTCAGTCCTCATTTTGTTTGAAAAAATAGATGTGAAAAATATATCCACATAAATATGTACATATTTGGCATATCTTTTCATTTTATTAAAATTGTTACGTTAGAAAAGTGTTTCAATATATTTTTTTTTTTACTACATTAATACATTTTTTAGTAAAAATACCATTTTTAAATTATTTATTACAATTTTGAATATTAAATGGTAGTAAGTTGCAATGAATACGCCCTAGGGTTAGAATAGGTTGATATAAACTAACCCATCCCTAATATTTGAAGTACTTAACTTATTACAACTTAGTTACAGTTATAACAAGTACAGTGTCTATCCTAATAAAACGAATGAGGAACGTATGAATTATTAGCGTGATATTTTATATATATTTTATTAATGTGATAAAAAACGCATAATCAAAATTAAAAATTTGAAACAATTCTCTATAGTCGTTTAGTTCTAATATATACAGAAACTATATTTTTAGTACTCCAAAAGTAACTATTAACAGTTACAATTTTTTTTTAAACTAAGAATCGTGTTAATTTACCAAGCTAAATGAATGTTTCAATTTTTCCCTAATATATATATATATATATATATATATATATATATATATATATATATATATATATATATATATATATATATATATATATATATATATATATTCCGATTGATAAAGGTAGCTTACCATACACAGTCTCAAATTCATTTATTTTCTTTCATTGATAAAAGTTTTCGGTGTCCAGCACAATATTCATCTCTTTGGAATTATAACTCCGTCATATTCTTATCGTACTCAAGAGAATCTAGTGCACAGGGAGTCCGAAACGTTCTCTTTTCCATGCACGTCTGGGGAAATAATATACAAATAATTTAGACGATGGATTAATGTTCAAAATAACTGTTCGAACCTCCTCCCACCAGGCCCAGTGTTGCCAGGTCAGCTCTGTATTTTCCCTTACAACTCTCAAATTTTCTCATAAATTCACCAACTTTAACCCTAAATGTTTAATTCTTATTTTTCTATTAGTGTAACCAAAATTACCCCCTAGTATAAGATAAGAATAAATTATTAGTAAAGTAAAAAGTACCCCAGAGAGTGAATAAAACCCTAAATCTAGTGGAAAAAAATCTCAATCTGGCAACACTGACCAAGCTGTCAACCTGTTATGAACTATATATAAGCTCTGTAATAATGTAATGCAATGATATAAAAGTAAAAAATAAATTAATAATTTATACTTTTATATTATTTAATAGAAACAAAATGTATCCATGGAAACTAAATGGAATTTCCATGGAAACAAAACCGAAACTTTTAAAGTACATTTTCAGCATGACAAACCGACAATTTATTACAGGATTGCCATACTAAAATTATTTTAAAAAAACTACATGATTGTACTTTTATGAGAGAAGACGTGAATACGTGCAGTCTGCTGAATTTATTTCAAGTAGTGCTTATGTGAATTATTATTTAAAATTATGTTAAAATATTATTATTATAGGATGGTAAAGGAAAGTTGCTTGATGCACACACCGCACCAAATTATTTTACTTTCTCAGACCACCTCAATTACCGAAAAAAACAACACTTGAATTTAATAATATGAGAGAATTGCATACAACCTCTGGATACTCTTTTTTACCAATATTTAATTTATAAGAATAATTGTTTAAACACTTCTAATAATAGTTTTTTAAAACTAAAAAATATGACTTAAAGAAGAAGTTGATCGGGGAGGGGGAGATGGACGGTCAAAGACAAAGACACTAATAAATAACACTTATTTATTTTGTACCAATGTTTCGGCCTAAGTTTTAGGTCATCAGCAGGACCAAACCGAAAAAACAAAATAACAACATTGAAAGCGACCGAGGCGGTAACAGTAACATTAAGAAATGACAAGCAAGATAAAAATTTATGAAGTATAAAAAGAAAAATATGTCAATATAAATGTAAAAAATGAATTATTCTGTATCCATTATTTACGAATAAAAATTATTTATTTGTCATTAGAGATTATATATAATTGAATGGAAGATGGTATAACATGGATTATAGATAATCAGGAAATCAGTCAGTGATTTTTGTAAAATGATGAAATCAGTGATGCAATTAAGAAATATCACTGAGTGATTTCCTGATTATTTTTTAGCCAAGTTATTCGTAATTAGAAATAAAACTTGCCCAAGCATATAAGATTTCAGTTTTTTTTTTAACTGTTTAGTTTCCAATTTCCTCATTTACAGGAAAATTTATCTAAATCGGACTAGTATTAGCAAAAGTACAGTGTATTGAACTATAACAGTTTATAAAGCAGATGGATGATACCGAACCGCGCCTTCCTCCACGAAGCTACTCCTGCTCTCAACAATACGCTTTGTACAACTCGGTTGTTAACTTCACCCTTATTATTATTATAGTAACACGCTTCATGAAAATTATTACAGGATGGTAAGGGAAAGTTGTGTGATGCACGCACCGCACCAGATTTTTTAAAATTATTATCATATCCAACTATTGAGCAAACTCATTTGTGAACAAAAAAAAAACCTTATGGATGAGAAGCTTGGTTGGGGGTTCTGTCAATGCAGAACCACACAAATAAGAAAGAACTTATTGTATTGTCTGCTTAAGTATTAGGCCCCTCTAGATTCAAAAAACAAACTATAGAGTAGGGGCGTGTTATCACTTGTTCATTCCGAGGTCACCCGAGCGTTGCCGGACTAGCACACTCTAGCGTCATTTGTGCTAACTAACTGCTTTGCATTCAATGGTAAAAAGTCATTGGAATTATTAAAATTGTTTCTGCTTTAATTATATATTATTTAAAATTACTAGTGTTGTCGATTTCTGCTCATTACGTTCGCCCAAGAACTAAACAAAACATCAACGGATCCTTTTCAGTTCACGTCGGGGCCTTACCGTAACTTCAATTATTACTGCTTTAATTAGATCACAGCAGTCGACTTCCGCTCGCTCAAGAGATAAATAAACTCCAAAAGTTCCTTTTCAATTTAGGTCGGGTCCTTACCGTAATTTAAAATATTACTCCTTTAAATTATTACAAAAATTTGCCCAAATCACCGGAAGTCGACACACTAGTAATTTAAAATAATATATAATCAAAGCAGGAACAATTTTAATAATTCCAATGAATACGAATGTTACAATCGAGTACAAATAAGTTAGTTAGCAAAAATGACGCTAGAGTGTGCTAGCCTGGCAACATTCGGATGGCCTCGGAATTAACAAGTGATAACGCGCCCCTAGTATATAGTTGTACCACATTATTGTACAACTTTACACATACGACTGATAAGTATTCTTAATAAAAAAAACTTTCTCATTTAAGTTTTAGGTCATCAGGACAGAGCGGCGCTTGAATATACGCCACTCAGCTCTGATGATGGCCTAAAACTTAGGCCGAAGCGTCGCCGTACAATCTAATAAGGTTTTTTTTATTTGTGTGTTTTTTCATTGACCGCACCCCCAACCAAGCTTTCTCTACATATATTTAAACGGTCAACCATACTCTCGCCATTTAAAAAAAACATATCGTGACTTAAATATTTAATTGGTAATTACATTAACGGTGGCAAAGATTGGTAGAAATTTAGAAAGAAAATTTAATGCAACTTTAAGTAGACATAAGTTATCGGATAAATGAAATATATATTTGTTTATCTGTAACCAGGGGTTGCTAGTGCTCTCTAGCGTTGTCTGTTCTAAACTAACATAACCTTCCTAGAAAGTACACCGATGGATGAGTACCTTCGCGATTGTTCTACGTTGTTTAGACTTTATTAACAAATGGAAGGAAGATTACAACGTTATAAATTATTGAAATACTTTGTTAATACTTCGTCTTTCATGTTTTACGAAAATGACCTGCCCTCATTTAGCGAAATACAAAACAGACTGTGGTTTAGAAAATTATGACACCATTTACAGTTCGTTTGTTCTACCGTCAATATCGCCTGACCCTTCTTATACCCAGGCTTCTGTATCCTGCTTCGAATGTGAAAATTACAATAATGACAGGTTAATGGCTTGCATGTATTGTATTTATTTCGGTTGTTATGAAAATCATTTCTCTCATCATACTTCTTCCAAAACACACTGTCTTTTCGTTGAGATTTCAAGTGGGAATATATTTTGCGTTATGTGCCAGGATTTCACTTATGATGCTGATGTTGATGAGATAATTAAAAAGTATGATAAATTCAACAAAGGACAGTATGTTAGCTGGAAACCTAGTGAGCTGGAATGCAAGTTATTAAAAGAACATGGTAAGAGAGTAAAAGTTGATCCAACTTCATCTACAGGAATGAGGGGAATGATAAATCTTGGAAATTCTTGTTTCATGAGTTGTATACTTCAAGCATTGCTACATACACCAATGTTAAAGGATTACTTCTTCACCGATAGACATACCTGTCAGGCAAAGAAATCTACTGAATGTCTGTTCTGTCTCTTTTCAAGAATTTATCAAAGGTATTATGCTGATGACGATTTTACAACACTTAGTTTGCACGACATATTATGCCTCGTTTGGAAAAACGATCCTAATTTGTATGGTAACAACCAAAAAGATGCTCATGAGTTTTTCATTTCTGCCAGGAATTCGCTCCACCAAGTTTCATCGCAGCATAATCATCCTCAAGGTTCGTGCAATTGCATAATTGACTCAATTTTCCATGGAAATTTACAGTCCGATGTTGTTTGCCAAAACTGCTCAAATGTTTCTACAAAGATTGATCCTCTGTGGGAAATTTCTTTGGATATACCAGAACCTCCGTCAGAAGGTGGTCTTATTGAGTGTTTGTATCATTTTACAAGACCTGAACCCCTCGGATCAAATGGAAAAATAAATTGTACTTCTTGTAATAGTTATCAAGAAGGCACGAAACAATTTACATTTAAGTTATTGCCTCTTATTATTGTAATTCAGTTGAAGAGATTTCAACATGTTGATTCCAAGTATAAAAAGAAATGTCTGTATGTTCCTTTTCCTATTGATTTAGATATGTCTCCTTTTTTAACTGGTAAACGAAATGAGAAAGACAATCCATGTACTTCTGGTACTTCTGTTCAAAGTGATGATCTCGGTGATAATAGGTATTCGTTGTATGCTGTAATAGTACACAAAGGTACGCTGAGTGGAGGTCATTACGTTGCTTATATAAGAAGAACAAAGAATAAATGGTTTAATTGTAATGATTTAGTTGTGGTTCCAGTTGAAATTGAAGAAGTATTAGCTAGCGAAGGTTATTTACTCTTTTATCACAAAACAGTTCTTCCATATGAATAGTATGTCCACTTTAGTAAATTACTGACTGAAACTTAAGAAGTACTCATTATTAGTTGATAATTGCTATGATATTCTGTGATAAACTTAATTTGATTTTCTTTTTTAGCTTTACAATGGTTCAAATATCTTTTTTGAAGTTATTCTAGTTTTTGTTTTGATGTTACATTTTGGTATATTTTAGCTTTTATTTTATTAAAAGATTCTATTCATGATACTTTTATGTTGATTAGAGGCTATTGTTATAATCGACATAATAATAGTTATACATTTCTTTTTTTAAATTTTTGTTTATCAGTGAAGTGGAGCTTCCGTAATTGGTTAAGTACACTTCTTTAAACATTATTTCAGTCTATTTGTTCATGCAGCTCCCCTTAGTCGTCATCGAAACCATTAGATTGGCACAAAATATTTTGCAAACAGTACTGGTTCTGTTATTGTTGGGAGAACAAGTATGGTGTTTGCTAACCCCTGGCACCTATCTAGAGGTTGTCGTCCTGTACTAACTAGAATGGGAATGTAAAGATTGATTTACTAGGACTGCCGCGAAATAAATATTAACTGACCCAGGTGGGAATCGATCCCACACCGTTCCAAACCGTGCACTCTAGGACCATCATCCCAACATTTGCATTTTCCAGAAAGGTGTGCTTTTCACAAATCCATCAGCTCAAGAATTATCAAAATGTCACTGTACTAAACATTTAAAAATTTGATGTTACTTCTTATATTATTTTCTGTATGTTAAGAATATGCAAGGAAATACTTTTCTGGCCTTTTTGAGATGGCCAGATATTTATACATTTTGGTGGATTTCTTTGGCTTCTGTAGTCTTTTAACGGTGTGATCGCTCAAGGACTTCGATTCCTCCTGAGACTTCAACTCCTCAAGACTCAATCCTAGTTCTGTTGAAACTGCTGCCCTTTCCAAAGTATGTTTTTTTATGATGGTTATTTCCTGGTCGAGAGTTTTTATAATTGCAGTTTATTTTATGAATCATAACCAATTACTACCTCTTGTGTCATGCAAATACGAATATTATGTGAGTGAAGGGTCTATTCTAATCTGTGGAACATGTGTTATATTACATAAAATTTGAGTTGTACTATCTAATCGTATCAAAAATCTGTAAACATTTTTTTTTTTTTTTTTCAAGAACCTTAAATTAAACTAGAAAAATACTTTCTATATTTAATAAAATTATATGAAATAAAATATCTGCATTTTAAAAATTAAAAATGGATGTGTGTACGGAAAAGATATACGTAGCTATTTGACCAAAATATTCAAAATCTGTATGTATTAATTTTTGTGTTTATATTTTACATATGTATATCATTGGTACACGTCTTTATTAAATATGTATGTACACATTTTGTATTTATGAAATCTGCAATTAACTACTTAATTTGTAAATTAAAAAAAATAAAATTATACTTATATTAGTTTTTGATCATTTAATACTTTCATCCTAAAAAAATCCTCTTTAGTCTTAAAATTTAGTACTGATTGTTTTTAATGTTTTAACTTTATGGTGACAATGACAGGGAGTATGGTAGCTCAGTAGGTAAGGAACTGGTCTCCCAACTCCTGGGCCATAATCGAGTCCGGTTTTATATACATGAAATTTATTTTCTCTTCAAAATTCATTGGCAAATTCAACTTCCCAATTATAGCTTTACTAAATTAAATCACATTTCACAAAACTCTTAACATTTCGTGGTCTTATCCTTCTCAGATTGCAATATTTTCTGAAATACTTAAAAAATTTCTATGTAATCATTAAATTTATGATAGTGTAATAAATTATTCTAACATCATCTAAAATTCAACATATATTATAATTTGTTACCTTAATTTAGCCATTTTTTATGTGCAATGCTTTCTCTTATATGTCTTGAATCCATTTCTTAAATTTGTGCTGTTCCTTAGTTAAAAATATATACAATATTTCTATAGAAATGTCTAATCAGAGTTGGACAATAATTAATTGCACGAGTATTTAATTACATCTTCAATTACAATTATTATAATTGTGTTAAGTAATTGCAATTACTCCTTTCAAATATTGTAATTGTATTTGAGGCTTTCAATTACAATCACTTCTTGATAGTAATTGCCATTACAATTACTTCTTATAACTAAGTAATTACAAGTTCAAGTCATAGAAATGTTTAGTCTATTTTTAATATTGTAATCTTTGTAAATTTGCATTTGATTCATTGAAACTCGCCATTTTAAAACGTATCTCTTAGAACATTTATGGAAATAACTTTTTTTTAGTATCTTTTCGGCATTAAGTGGTTGCAGAAATAAAATTATAATTAGATGTCGTTACAGTTATAATTATTTTGGCTCAACTAGTAATTGTAATTGTGGTTCACAATTACAATTACAGTGGTTTGCCAAGTAATTACTATTATTCGTGATTGTAATTTTATTTATCTAATTCCAAATCACAGTAATTGGTAAGTAACTGTAATTGAATTTACGCTTTGCCCAACCCTGATGTCTATTAACACCATTTCTTCTCTGCCACAACTGAGTTAACCCTTTCTTGCCCAACTTTACTGATTTTAATGAAATCAATTTTTTTCATTTGGGTTTGCACCTCTAATATTTGGAAAAATAATGAAAAAAATCATACATACTCCTATCACAACATATTAATCATATTATATATGGTGCCTCGAGAGGCACTTTTGGGTAGAAGATTGCATTTAGGAAAAAAAAAACTTGAAGCATAAATTTTCTTTTTACTACAAGAAATGTTAAAAAAAAATGTATGCTTAAAATATTCATTTTAATATTCTTAGATACTTCAGTGCCAATAAGCATGAATTTTAATATACTTACATACTTCCACCATAACAATTTTAAATTCTGACACAATATAACCAACAAAAAATAAGATAAATATTACCGCTTCTATGGGTGTATTTTATCATTATGATAAAAAAATAATTAAATAAAGACTTTCGAAATATATTTTAATTAAAAACTAACAAGTAAAGTACAATAAAAAGAAAAAAGGTACATGATGTTTGTTATTTATTAAATTATAAAAAAGCAATTTCGCCCAGGCACAAAACATAGTCTTAGGTTGCTATTGATAACTAATTGTGGTCATTTTCTTCTTGGACAATCTGCATTTTGCCTCTAACCCCGAATTGCGGTAAATGTCTCTCTCTCCTTTTTAATATTTTATTCTGAGTATTCTGTCTTAATTCTTTAGAACGCAATTGTGTTTCCCTTTTTTGAATCAAAGTCTGAATTGGAGATTCTTCCTTTTTCCTGCAAAAGAAAAAAAGATTTGATACAAGTGGAACAAAAAATGACAGACATACAAACAAGAGATCAAAAATATATTTGTACCTCCACAGTAACTGTTTTATCGGGTCTTTTCCGTTTCGAATACCGCAGTTACTAACCAGTGATTTATTTGATCATTAGTATAACATATGATGCTAGTTAAGGTTATTAATAATGTATACAATGACCAACAAAAATAAACATTTATTTACATTGTCAAACAATAAAATAAATATGCAATATAAGAAGCTTTATTGATGAGGCATTTAACCTGAAGATTTGGATCTATAAAGCTTTTTTTATTGCATATTTATTTTATAGTTTAACAATGTAAATAAATGCCATTGTTAATAACCTAAACTTTAGCATCATATGTTATACTAGTGATCACATAAATCAGCGGTTAGTAACTGCGGTACTCCAAACGGAAAAGACACATTTTATCTTTCAATACAATTTGCAGGTCAATGCTCGTACAGGATCGATCCAAGTCTACGAAATCTACTGGCATATTCTCAATGCCGATTCCAATCTCAGGCTAAAAATAAAACTATATTTTTTTTATAAATCTATTCATTAAACCATAGGCAAACATTCAACTGAACTTCAGAATAAAATATCATAGAGAAAACACACTGAAAAAATGAAAACAGAGCAGTAGAAACTGGACAAACATTTAATCAAAATGATTAACTTTATCCAAAAATGCCCAAGGTGCTTCTCAGGACACCTTCGGTTTTCTCAATTTATTTTTTTCAAATAAGTTAATTTTATGGAATCTAAAGTCATAAAACACAAATAGAATAAATTACTTACCTTGACAAATCAATTCATTCCAAAAAAAGTCTTCAAAAACACACTAAAACAGTTACAGAAAACACTGGAGTAAACTATAAACAACAACCTGTGGAATCTTATAGATGTAATCTATTCATTTCTAAACTGCTCAAACTACTGCCATACAGAGCGAATTTTTGTTTAGGTATATAACAGGATGAGCTTGTTATAAAAAAATATTCACTCCTGGGTAAATTCAAACCTGTTAAAGGTACAGTTGACATCCGCATGATGGTATAGAAGGATCAATTTAATTAGGGATTGATAAATTATTTGCCACTTCTATAAATTTGTTTTATTGAAAACTAGTTTAGAATGTTATACATTCATCTTCAGTTCTAAAAACACACAAACAATTCAAAAATAAGCAATTCAAAATATAGTTTGGTATTATTATGCATATTAAATTAGATGTAATATAAATCAGTATTATAAAACATTTATGCATTATGACTTTAATTGAGACAAGAAATCAAATACATGTTGGTACTCACAAAGGTTTAAGTAGATTATATCTAACAGAAAAGTTTGTACTGGTTTCTTCTCGCACTGAACTAACAATGAAAGGTAGGTAGGATGTTTATAAGTAAACGGTTTAAGGGTCGGGGTTTTTCCAGTAATGCCGGCAAGTAATTGGTTTCTCTGTTGAGATAAATGAATAGATGAGAATAAATTTAAGATTGGACTATTGGAGATATTTATTTGGTCATTTAAGCAAAAATCTGGATTGGATTTGAAGGATTTTATTCTTTCAAGTGCTTCATATATATATTTAATTTTAGGCTGTTTTCAATGTGATGTATTAATTTAACTCCTGAGTCTTTGATGAATTTATGGTTTTTTTCATTTAAATGAATTGCAAAGTTGGAATTCTCTGTCTTATTATTTATTATATGCACGTATGTGTTCCTTTAATTTCTGATTTAGCTGCCTTCCAATAGTCCTTTCTTAAATTTATTCTCATCTATAACAGAATAACCAATTACTCACCGGCATTACTGGAAAAACGCTGACTCTTAAACCTTTTACCTATAAACATCCTACCTATTTTGTTTTCATTATTAGTTCAATGCGAGAAGGAACCAGTACAAACTTTTCTGTTTGATGTAATCCATCTAAACCTTGGTGAGTACCAACATGTATTTGATTTCTTGCCTTAATTAAATTCATAACACATAAATGCTTTATAATACTGATTTATATTACATCTAATTTAATATGTATAATAATACCAAACTATATTTTGAATTTTTGTGTGTCTTTAGAACTTAAGATGAATGCATAACATTCGAAACTAGTTTTAAATAAAACAAAATTATAGAAGTGGCAAATAATTTATGAATCTTAAATGTGCAGTGCCTTGAAAGACACCGTGGACAGGAAAGGGTTAAACCATATTAAGTGTTTTTCTTTTGTATCTATTTCTTTTGATTGATATGGTGCGTCTCCTTGCCTGCTACATGTTTAGTTCTTTACTAATTTTGGATTATTTTAATTTTAAAACTAATGATAATTCTGAGCTACCCTTTAATGTAATTTATTTTATAATAAATAATTATGATAGTAGATATTTATTTTTATATTAACTCTATTTGATTATTATATTTTCAGCTTAATAATGTGTGCATAATGGGCATTCAAATTTTCAGTATCTGTTTTATGTTGTGACGATCGCTTCCAGAATTCTTCTATATTTTTCATTGTTTAATATTTTTGAATTTTAAAAATCAAATTTATGGTTTTCATTCCCAAGATTTTCTAAGAAATATAACAAGAATTATTTTCTGTTATATCAGTCGGGGATCGACCCCGGTGTCAGAAGATCTTCCAGGGGCACACCCAGTCTCTATGCAGTATTAGACAAACATGGCCACTTGGCTTGGGGGATAAACTTGTTGAGAATTGATGATATTGACAGATCAGTGATTGGTGAACATTACATTACATTTATAACATGCTCCAGTAACTTGGATTTCACAGTTTTCTCCTTATGTCAAAATATTTACGGTTGGATACATCTGAACAGGTGGCTTTTTGTTTGGTAAGCAATCATGTGAAACAATTGAAGAATAAAGAAACTGTATGTAAAAATAAAGGCAGGCTGTTGCTATTTCACCAATTTATTTATTATGATGCAAATTTTCGGCCTACAAGCCATCCTCAGGCATCTTAAAATTATTTAAAATGCATATATATTTAAGTCCAATCCGGACCAAGTCAAAATATACAGCGCCAATGTATATTTCGACTTGGTCCGGATCGGACTTAAATATATATATGCATTTTAAATAATTTTAAGATGCCTGAGGATGGCTTGTAGGCCGAAAATTTGCATCATAATAAATAAATAAATTAGTGAAATAGCAGCAGCCTGCCTTTATTTTTATATATTAAAGTATTCACCTAAATCAACAAACATATATGAAACATATCATTAAAAGGATTTAGGCGTTATAACAGTTCATGCTTCCATTGCCAATATTGGATCTAATTTTAACATAGCAGTTTCTAATAGTATCATATCAGCCTAATTTTATTCAGTTTGCATATTTTAGTATTATTAAATAATTTTAAAAATCTTTGTTTTAATTAAGATTCCAAAATAATTGCGTGTTTTATTTATAAATTTTCTGGAAAAATTACAACACATCATACTTCTATATCTTTTACTGAGTCAACGCCTTTCTACACTACATTTCTGACTGGTTCATTCATTTTCAATTGTCCTGTATAATATATGTAATAATATAATGAAGAAGAAATAAGGCCAAAATTGTATATTAGCAGCAGATAGTGATGTTGGCAAGCTTCATTCTTCCATGATTAGCTAAAAAGCCTTAACTCCAAATCGTTTTTTAAAATAAATTTTTGAAGTCTACCCGAATCGTTTTAAAAATTAATGCTTTTTATTACTACGCAATTAAAACCCCAAATCCAATGGTTAGATAAAAATCATTGGTTTTAGACCTTTCATATGTCATAAAAAGGTGCATTTTTGAGCCAATTAGTCAACAGAAAAATAATTTGGAGTTAGGGCCTTTAAACTTATTACGGCAACATTGGAATGAGTTCAGCCATGCAGATGAATTTTTAAAAATTCAAAATTAATTTTTTTTTTTTTTTTTACATCTTTTCATTAATCTTATTGATAAATATGTTATATTTTTTATATGTAAAAAGTCTTATTTATTTGTATTGTTCAAGGGTAAATACCAAATGAATTGTAAATGTATTATTGTATCGCTATATACTGAAATAAAGTTTTATAAAAAAAATATAAAGTACAGTTGTTTGCTATTCTGGCACGTCCCCAGTCATCCAGTATACTGAGGGAGAAATTAGATCTGATGTTTTTAAGACTCTGCATACCTCTAAGAGCAGGAGACTGTACTTTACTATACTATACACAACTAGTGCGCTACCGACTGCTGTCGGTAACTGTAGCGTGTATATTTAACCTGTTATGAGTTGAAAGTTTTGTACAGCAGGTCTATACACAAAAATTATACAAATTCACAAAAATGATAACATGTCACATTAACATTATAATAGTGATTTTTTTTTATCGTTTGCATTACAAATTATCATAATTTATTTCAATCAAATATTGTAAATAGCTTTTGTAGATAATTAATTACATGAGTTTTTTAAACATATCTCCACCGGCACTGACAATACCGATATAGGGCCGGATTAGTGAGATTCTATTGTACATAAATAACACATTAACACAATCATAGGAAGGAAAAAAATAATGAATTATGAGATCTGGTTATATATGTATTTTCTTGTTTCGTACATTACTAAAATTAGCCTTAGCATTTTAAAAAGCTATGTGATGTCATAATAATAATATATATGTATATATAATATCTAGAAAAATAAACATGATATAACAACTAAACAAATTTTAAAACTGATTATTTTTAGTCTAAAGTTTTAAAACTTAAAAACTATAGATAGTAACAATTTAAAACTTTAAAAAATAACAATAGTTCTAAAAATCAATATATATATATATATCACTATCAACATTAAAATCTTATCATTAAAATAAAAAATATTACCAACATCAAGATATAAAGCATCTCTATAAGAAAAGTAAATATTAAACATTTAACAGTAGTAAAAGTCACAGCGAAGCAGATCTTTTAAATGTCATTAAAAATTACAACTAATAACATATTTCATAACCCTAAGTAGTTTACCGTTTTTTGTTGTGTTATTTTTATAGTAACGGTCAGTGATAAAATGAGCAAATATTTGAAATATACCACAACCGACATTTCGTTGAATGTTCTAAACATAACGCTAGGAAAATATTGGTAATAAAACAAAATCGATTTTGATTTAAGATAATAATGCCTTATATAGTAACAAAAAAACAAGTCTTTAAACGATATTAAAATGGGATTCTTCGTGTACACTACGTTACAAACCCTGACGGTATTATTACAGTCTTTTGATTGGGCAAGGCTTTTAAAGGCAAGAAGTAATTTCATAACTTAAGACAAATAACAAACTAAAGGTAGTAGTTCTTAACCAGGTGTGCGAAATTTCTAAATTTTCTAAGAAAACTACTGTTCACCTCACCTGTGAGAAACAATTATACACTACTATGATATTTTCTAATCAGTATTTCAGGTTGACGCAAAAAGAATGGCCACTTTTGAAATAAAACTTTTCAGGTTGTTAACATGAAGCAGTGACTTGTGGAGGCTTGGGGTTGGAACAGGTTGACGTATACCAGTACCTAGGATTCAAAATTAGTAATGATAGCCAGTTGGATGGTGAAATAAACCAGCGCATAAGAAAATCAAGTAACTTATATTACCAGTTACAATATGTCATTATTGAAAAAAGGGAAATGGAGTGAAGTGAAGACAATATATAAACAAGTCTTCATCACTATGCTGACCTCTGCTGCTCAAAGCTGGCCAAGCATTAAGAAATTTGAGAGACGTCTACAAGCCACCGAGATGAAATTCCAGAGGAAAGCTCTCAAAAAGACGAGACTTGACCGTATGAAGAATCAAAGGATAAGAGAAGAAACAGGGCAGGAACCTCTCATGGAAAATACATATACATAAAAGGGAAATGATGTGGTTTGGCCATGTACAAAGAAGGCCGATAAACCTTCTGCCAAAAAATATATGAGAAGCAAAAGCAGAAGGAAAACTAACTTGAGGACGGCCAAAAAACGAATGGGGAGACTTGATAGCGGAACAGGAAGAGAGGACTCTTTCTGGTGGAAGTCAAGAAACTCGCTACAGATAGAGAAGTGTTTAAGAAATGGGCACAGGTTGCCCCGACACCATAAGGTATAAGAGAAGGACAAAGAAGAACATGTATGTAAAAATAATACCTTCCATACATGGAAAATCACGTCCGAAAGATGGCGCCCTTCTTCATGTAAGCACATCGAAATTCTTTCTTCAAAGTTCTCCATCACTTTCACTACAGTTTCCAAATTATATTTCAACAAGAAGAAAAAAGAAGCTATTAGTCCAGAAAATGTAGTGAAAGTGGAGAACTTTGAAGAAAGAATTTTAATGGGCTTACATGAGGAAGGAAGCCATCTTTCGGAAATGATTTTCCAAACATGAATGGTATATTTTTTTAATTTTTAAACACATGTTTCAGATCAGAGAAACTACAGAATTCATACATACAAATTTAAAAAAAAAAATTTTTGTTAGCAAATTAAGAAGTTTTATTTATTTCAAAAGTGACCATTTTTTTGTACAAACCTATAAAATAAGAAACTGATGGATAAATGTAAGCGTTCTGTATATTGGAAGTGCGAATGAAAATGAGGTGGAATGAAGAAGAAACGAATACTAATTCGTTTTGTTTAATACATAAAAAATAAATATATAATCTCTCAATAGATCTAATTTCCTAATTAAAAGAAACAGAAACATATTTTTCTAAGATCTTATTTTTAAGTGCTAATAAGTAAAAAGGTTAAGAACCACTCCATTAAGGCAAGTAAAACATATTGGGCACTAATAGGAAAATTTTAACATCAGTAAAAATTAGACTTAAAAATTATAAAATAAAAAATCTAAATAAAGCTTCCACACTGAATGTCGCCATAAAGCGATTACTTATCACAACAATAGAAGTGCTAAAATCACAAGCACTTTACTTTGCGTTACCAGTATTTTATCCCTGCGAGTGATTCATAAGAAGACGAAGAAAGACAAACGTTAAAAAATATTTTAAAAAACAAACAAAACATATAAAAAGCCTTTGGTACAAATCCCGTGTTTAGGATGGCAATAAAAATATTTGCTGAAACAGCCTTTGGCACAAAAGTTTTAACAGCAAGTTTCCACATTAGTTTATCAGATCAATAATAGTAGGTACTGACAACCTGAAACAAATTTAAAAAAATAATATAAAAAATTCAAAAGTTTGAAGTACTATAAAAACTTTAAATATAATGAACTTTTTTTTATAAAAAAGACAGAAACTACTTTGCACTAAAGTAAGAAACATTGCAATATATTTTTATACATAATAGTTAGGTAAGGTTCACACTAGAGCCATAAGATGCAGTTGAAACTCTATATATAGAACATGAATGTTCCTTGAAAAAAATTCGATATATGGAAAGATTGCAATTTTTCACTCTTTTCAGGCTAAAAACAATTACAGCTATTCTTTAGGGTAAAAGAAGCATCAAAGACAATTTTAGGGGTTGATGAAGTAACAAAGGCAATTTTTTAGAGTAAAAGAAAAAAACAACTGAATGAACAATCAATAGCACTTATTTGAAAAATTATACAAATTACATCTGCGATTGCAAATTTTTTACAAATGTGCATTTATAATTTAATAAGGACATGTATTAAAAATATGCAAACATACATAAAAATTAATTTATTTTTGTTTACGCGCAAGATAGCTTTTAATGTCTATTTGTGTATAATTCATCACCGAAATCATGTTTAGGAGCAATGTTCACAGCAAGAGGGGCAAAGTTATTATTTTCTACGTATTTTATTATATTTTACATATTATCATAACCTTCCCTTCTTTCTTTTTACATTGTGAACATTATTGATTGACATCATTTACTTAACTTATACTATCATAATTATCTTTATATACTTTTCATACTCCTAAATCTTCATTCTAGTAGTTATTATAATCAGTAAATTTCATGTATTTTATTATATCTTTCATAATCTTTCTTTCTATATTTTCACAATACTTTAATTCTCATTATTTACAATATAAATTAATATATTTTTCTTTATTTCTTATGATTTACATTATAATTAACATATTTTTTCTTTATACTTCATTTTTTTTTCATACTATCTTATCTTACTGTTTGTTATCTCTATTTACTGTTATCAGTACTGTCACTATTTTTACATTTATTGTTATCTTGTTTTTTTTCTTCTTAGTCCTGATGATGGCCTAAAACTTAGGCTGAAACGTCGGCATACAAAATAATAAATTTTTTTCTTATTTGTGTGTTTATTTATTGACCGCACCACTTATCAAGCTTCTCCTACATATAATTACAGGGCCAACCATACTTCCACCATTGTTTATATTAAGATAAAAATTGTCTATCTTATCACTTCCGTGATAAGTATCTTACTGCTCCGGTGTGAACCCCGCCTTAATGTCATAATTAAATGTCTTTATTAAATACTGTAAATAAAAAATCTTTTTGAGTTGCTCATTTTTAATACATTTAAATTTTAGCAGACTTGTCATTTGAATTTGAGTGGCTAACCCTCTGAATAATTAATCGATAAGGTTACTTTAACCTTTTTCCTCACAATTTATGCTTTTTGTCATATAATTATAATTAATTATTATAAATTTCATATTTTAAATATTAAATCATTCGAAATTATTATAATTGATAGTATAAATTATTTTTCATATGATGTAAGAATATTTTAAGTAGTATTTCAAATACATGCAGCTGTGGACGTAGGAAGCCGAAGTCTACTCACCACAAGACAGTTCAACAAATATTCTATTCGTTAAAAGTCTTGCAATATCTTAATTTAGTTAGTATCTTTGGTATAGTATAAATACTCTCAATATGAGATTTGCTTTATCTGGTTTGCATTTATGTGATTGGATGAACATGCACTTTCTGAAGCAGACTGTTTTCTAACTATAACAGATACACATGACTAGATCTTACCTGGCCTGTCTACATGACAGCACAATGTTCCCTTCATCCCCCTCCGTTATTTTCATCGTTACGGACGGGCGAGTTGAACGCTAGCTGGGAAAAATCTCTAACCACATCGTTGAAAGTGTCATCACCCGTTCCTGCCTCGGACTCTTTCATTTCTTCATTCAGTCGACCCAAGCGCAAACTAGACAAAATATGTAAGAAACAAAAAAAGTAATAAACAAAACAAAAGAATCAAGGAGGTATTGAGTAACTTACAGAGTGACAATATCAGCGTGAGCAGTGCTGATGCCTATGTCTAACGCTTCAACGCCTTCTATATCCTTTATATGTTGATTCGCCCGATGCTTCAATAGGAGGCACACTTGAGCTGTATGACCTAAAAAAAAGTATTATTATAATACAAAAGATATAGACGACATCGAGAAAAATAAATTTTATACATAGGGGTATATTATATTTTATTATATTACGGATACATAGGAATATATTATATTCGATAAATTATATCTAATATCCCTATAAATACAAATTTTCTCAGGAACCTTGATTTTAACTTCCTTGCCACTTAAGTAAGGAATGTATTTGTTGCTATGCGTTTCAGAGGTCCCTGAGTCCAAAAAAATGAATTTTTGGCAATAGTTCTTTAAATTTCTTGCTATGATTATCTCTCGGCTGGACCGATTTAATTGTTGTCTCCTGATACCTGTGTACCATAACGGGGCACTCTGGATGCTTTAACGACAGAAAAATAGGTGCAAAATGTGTTTTTCTGTAGACTGCATCGCCAAAACAGCTCTAACGATTTTGATGAAATGTGCAAAAAGTTGTCTCCTTAAAATATTTTTAATTTTAGTATATAGTACAGCACATCCCCGAGAAAAAACTAATATAGGGAAAGAAAACTTTATTTTTGCATAATTGAAAAGCAAAGATTTTTTTCTGGATTAGATATGAAATCATTTGAAAGGCATTTAAATACCCCCAAAAACCAAAAAAATAAACATCAAAAATGGGCCATTATCAGCAAAGATATGTATCTTTGTAACCATGTTTATGAAGTATTCGGTGTTCCCATTACTTTTTAATAGTTTTTCGAATAACTTGAAAACTATACATATCGCAGATAATTTCAGATGCTCATTTGAAAGATAATCAAATTGTCTACAAGCTAAACAAAAAAATCCTTATCGGACCAATATTAGCAAAGATAAAGCAAAAATTGGACTTAAACGGAAAGGAAAGTCATGCGAGTGGACACACCAGATATTTTATTATAAAACCACAGAATTAAATTTTTTAAAAAAAAACAGATACTTATGTAAAAAATATCTGATGTGGGCAACACATGACTTCCTTGTATGCCTATTAAATTATAAATCCGTGGCTCAAAAAGTGATACTGAATTTGGTTACTAGTTTCCGAAGATTTGAAAAACGACACTCGGCGTCCCGTCATCCATCTATTGACACACACACACACACTCTTGTCACTGGAGGTCTCATTCCGTTATTATATGTCGTTTTCCTTCAGTAGGCAACTAGTTTCCAAGATATTTCTTAATGTTCCATGACAACAATAAAACTGTTAATATCACTGGATAAAGCATTAGAAATGGACAATTTCGACATTTTAAGTGAAAAAAAACACTTAACTAATATCTTATTCTCATGATGAGGAATTGTTGATCTCACAAATGGGGAGGAAAACTAGTATTTTAGACTCAATTTTAACACTTAAAACAAGTAATAAAACGCTGCAAATTATTACACATTATGTGCACTTCAGGAGGAAACAAAAAAAAGGAAAGACTAAGGAAGCTAAAGGAAGTAAAGAAATAATCCAAGAAAGAATAAAACAGAGAAATAAGAGGAAATCAGAAGCGCAATAAATAAGTCAGGAAGCAGGATGACTAGCCGCCAGAAGAATCAGTCTCAGAAGTTCCTTACGCAATATCTCAGCTAATAATGGTCCGATTTAAATGATTTTTATTTCGTTTAGTAGGGAATTTCATTAGATTTTGTTTGAATACAATAAAAGCACCAAACAAAAAACGTACGTACAGACGCCACGACGAAATTAGTCAAAATGGATTCAGGGATGGTCAAAATGGAAATTTCCGTCGAAATCTGAAAACCGAAAATTTTCGTGATTACAATACTTCCTTTACTTCCTACAAGGAAGTAAAAATGAGAATATGTCAAAACTAATTTGACAAAAAAAAAAAAAAAATTCGGACGGGTTTATTTTTATTCGATATTTGGATTTTACGTATCTTGAAACATAAAACATCCTCAAATTTTTAGAGGGGGTTACAAAAATTTTCTATTGAAAGTCTAATATGACCTTTAAGTAAAGTACCACTTCCGATTTTCCAATTTAGACCAAAATCTAGTATGTTATTTAAATCAATATATAAGTTATAAATACCAAATTTAAGAAGTTTTTCAAAGTATTTTAATATATTTTTTTATGGAAATCAATTATGACCTTGAAGTAAAGTACCACTGCCGATTTTCCAATTTAGACCAAAATCTAGTATGTTATTTAAATCAATATACAAGTCATAAATACCAAATTTGAGAAGTTTTGCATAGTATTTTAATATAATTTTTGATGAAAATCAATTATGATCTTCAAGTAAAGTACCACTTCCGGCTTTACAATTTAGACCAAAATCTAGTCATGTTATTTAAATCAATATATAAGTTATAAATACCAAATTTGAGAAGTTTTGCATAGTATTTTAATATAATTTTTGATGAAAATCAATTATGATCTTTAAGTAAAGTACTACTTCCGGTTTCCAATTTAGACCAAAATCTAGTATGTTATTTAAATCAATATATAAGTTTTAAATACCAAATTTGAGAAGTTTTGCATTGTATTTTAATATAATTTTTGATGAAAATCAATTATGACCTTCAAGTAAAGTACCACTTCCAGTGATCAAGCAGTGACCAAAAAGGAAGGTTCACAACTAGATTTTACAAAAATCCTAAATACAAAATTCCAACTTTCTATGGCTAACTGTTGTTGTACGTACAGACACCACGACGAAACTAGTCAAAATGGATTCAGGGATGGTCAAAATGGATATTTCCGTCGAAATCTGAAAACCGAAAATTTTCGCGATTACAATACTTCCTTTATTTCGTACAAGGAAGTAATAACACATTTGAAACTACTTTGCCACCAAAAAGAAAAAGTACAAAAATAATGCACATGTATATGTGTATATATATATATATATATATATATATATATATACACATATATAAATTGATTTTGAATCTCTAAATGAAATTAGACCATTAGACCAGGCAACTGTTTAAAGTGTGCCTGCTATTGCCTTACCACCAATTTTCAATTAAATGTTACATAAGATATTATTAATTAATTAGATCATTGATTTGTGAATTAGCAATTTATGTTTTAGAAATTATTCATTTTGTCACTGTATATGATGGATATTATGTATTAATAATATCCAACTACCAATTTAACTTTCAAAAATAAATGGTGTTCACTGCCTTATCAACCTGGGTAGATATAATTAAATGATATGGACTCCTAAATTAGAACCTAAAAAAAAAAACTCTTCAACCATAACATGTACTACGTACCTATGTATGCACATGATTAAATATGAACTTATATATACCTAAATTTTCATCGATCACATTTATCAATCAAGGAACCTGCAAGTCCTATATTAAGAGGTTTGACAGTATTACATCTGTTTATAAAATTTCATAACAACAAATAATTTTAAAATTACCAAGTTCTACGGCAAGATGAAGCGGAGTCCTACCGTTCCTGTCTTGGGCATTGATTGGAACACCATTCAGCAAAAGATATTCACAAGCCATAACTGAGCCCTAAAACATAGCATAAGATAACATATTCAATGATTAAAAATAATAAATATAATGATGTGCAAACTTTAAGTATCAAAATAATACAAACTTTTTCTAAAAATTTATAGCATACTTCAATAAATATAAGACAGTGAGCATGGTGGAGATGAGACGGGAACAAAGAAAGGCATACACTGACCCTAAAGCCTTAACGTCTCCCTTCTTAACTGTCTCTCCGTCTCGAGCAAGGATGGAGTATGGGAGAGGACCTACAATCTGGCATGACTCCAAATGAAGTGTTTTTTCTTAAACAAACCCACTCCAATTGGCCTCATTAATCACAACAACGTCAACACCAGGCAACTCCCATAGGAGATCCTGGATTAGACGTCACACCATTAGAGCCATTTGGAATGATTAAATTTCTTAAGCCCAAATGGATAGTATGTCAGGAGTGCAACCCCCGTACTGGTTTTCTACCTCAGGGTGTGCGTGATTATTGCTAGTTGAAAACTACCAATGAATAAAATACATCACTTTGTCTAAATCTTGACAATGAAAATTAAAAAAAAAAAAAAAGTTTTATTATCAACAGTTAGGTTATATTAAAAAAATTCATAATGCTAATATGTTCAGTTGACATCCACATGATGGTATAGAAGGATCAATCTAATTAGGGTTTGATAAATTATTTGCAACTTCTATAGTTTTGTTTTATTGAAAACTAGTTTCGAATGTTATACATTCATCTTCAGTTCTAAAAACACACAAAAAATTCAAAAATAAGCAATTCAAAATATAGTTTTGTATTATTATACATATTGAATTAGATTAATACAAATCAGTATTATAAAACATTTATGAATTATGAATTTAATTAAGACAAGAAGTCAAATACATGTTGGTACTCACCAAGATTTGATATAATCCATTTAAACCTTGGTGAGTACCAAAATGTATTTGATTTCTTGTCTTAATTAAATTCATAATTCATAAATGTTTTATAATACTGATTTATATTACATCTAATTTAATATGTATAATAATACCAAACTATGTTTTGAATTGCTTATTTTTGAATCTTTGGGTGTTTTTAGAACTGAGGATGAATGTATAACATTCGAAACTAGTTTTCAATAAAACAAATTTATAGAAGTTGCAAATAATTTTTCAATCCCTAATGCCAATATGTATGCTAATAGAAAATTTTTTGATAAATCTATAAAAAAAAAAACTGTCTTCAAACAAAAAAAGGGGAAAAATTACTTTTTTCATTAACAGCAGAAAATAAGTCATAAATAAAAAATAGTTGAAGCATCTCTATTATAACTTCTTAAATTTTGGTAACTTTCACTGCAAATAGCGTCTTTCAGGACCACTCGACTAATGGAAAGTTAAACAATGTTGTTGGTTAATTAATTTAACCTGGATCACATTTATATAACATTTTGTTTTATTTTTTCTATTCAAAGACCTTTTTATATTATCAAACTGATTAGATAACAAATCGCCGCTATTAAAATTATGGCCTAATAGCTAAATGGCATAATGGATTATAGTATTTGCCTTACGCTGTTAATCGCCTGGTGAAGATGAGTCATTCCATCCTGTTCTGGGTTCACCCACAGCTTTTCAGCGCCTAGAGCCATCGCTTGAAGCATCACTGGAATGTTGTGGGCCGCGGATGCTTTATATAAAAGAAGAGACGGAGACAGCTTGCTTATGTCCTCTTCACTGACTTGAAATAGAAAATAAAAATAAATTCACCAAATTTTCTTGGCATAACTTTAAATTCTATATTATATACAAACAAATGTGAGATAAAAATTTAACAAGTTCACTGCAGAGGACAATAACGCTCACATAAAATGATGTGACCATTCATAACCTCCGCACTGTACGTGTTAAATATATATATTTTTTTGTTGGCAAAATCTTAACATTATGTACGGATTATGATAAACTGATACTAAATAAAATAGCTAAACTTTCTAAACATTAACCCTAATGAATTAACATTAACTATTAACCCGGATTAATAGTAATATCCGTCTGCAGGACGGATAGCATTAACACTTTTCACGGTAGGTTGCATAATTTTCAGTTTGAAAATCCAGATTCTAGCTATGCTTCAGTTAGTCCTTTATCTTGGTGATGTTATTTTGTCATTGAGCTTAGATTACTGTTTTAATAACAATTTACTATTTGAGGTCAAGTCACCCCTCTTTAGAGAAGGATATTACTTTAATGGTATTGTAATTACTCCGTCTGTCCGACTAATATTACTGTAAATGTTTGTATTTATATCCACCCATCAGACGGAGATTGCTATAATAGTATTATTTTTACGCATGTATCTGGGATTCCTTATTCTCTAATGTGATTTGTCGATTTTCTTTACAGATGAAAACTGGCAGAAAAACGTAGAAATGAACTGTAGATACTGTCCTAATACAAAGAAGAGAATGAGGAACAAGTGTGTGAAATTGCTTAGAGTGTTCTAAAAAAATCTGTAATATGTGTTTATTAAATTTGTAAATTTGTCTAATGTTATAATTAATTTTGAATCATGTATATATTTGCCTTTTCCTAATTTTTTGTTTTATTCCATTTTTTATCGTTCAAAAATTTGACTACATAATATGATATTCAACTATAATATTTTAGAGATTTCATTTCATTGAACTTAACTAAATAAAATTATGTACAGAGCATAAACATGTGTGACTATTGTATATTAATAAAAAATAATACTGACTTATGAGGACATAAAATGACATAAGTTATAAGTTAAAAAAAAAAATTTAGTCTCATGGACGGATGTTACTGTGAGAGTGGATCAGACAGATGTTACCATTTAAGGGTTAATGATCCTTTAGAAGAGAGACAAAAACACAATTAAAAAAAACACTCATACAAAAATAAAGCATGGTTAAGAACTTACAATTTCAACAGAATTTAATGAAAGGAGAAAGTAAACATATATTAATGAGTGTTTATGTTATGTTCTTATTGTCATAAATAGTCATTTGTATCCATTTCTTAAACAGAGCAATTCATTTATATTGGTATTATTAAGTTGTAATAAGTGCTCTTTAGGGTATTTCAGAAGAAAAATGATAAGGATACCATGACTGTTTTTATCACGAACATTTTTTATTTTGCTTATATTTTATATGCACCTGTAGAATATATTTTACATGTTTCTAATGTTTGTGAATTTAGTTTAAGACTTTTACCTTTGTGCCTAAATAATCTAGTTCTCTGGAGATTCCTATTCTGCTGTCTAAAGCTAAAAGTCCCTGACTCCAAATAATTTTTTTAAATACATTTTTGTTTAGAAGAGAGACTAAAACACAATTAAAAAACCACTCATACAAATATAGAAATAATATAAAACATGATATATAACTTACAATATCAACAGAATTTAATGAAAGGAGAAGTAAACGTATAATAATGAGTTCCAAACTCTATATCATTCATATTGGTTTTATATAATCAATGCTGCCTAGATTAGTTTAATTATGTAAATAATTAATAAAAATTCAATGAAGTGTGGACATGCAAAACGTGATAAATCCAACTTTGTAAATTTTTCAGGAAACCCGAAACAATACATGATTCAGATATTTACGCAAACTTTAAATGTAAAATTAAATTGGATTTGGTGTTTCGAGTGCTTACGCATGTGCCTATGTGGAGGTTAAACAGCGTGGAAAAAATTAATAATATAAGAATAGACAAAACATGTACTTATTCCCTTTTGTCTCTCTACACCCCAATTCAGCCTCCAATAATATAAATTTATTGAGCTAAATCATATTACACAAAGCTCTAAGACGTTTCAGCGCCTCATCTCCATCATCAGGTTCCAATATTTACTTAATTTAATAATGTTCTGTGTTAAAATTTGTTATTACAAAGTATCTCTTACATAAAAGTATCTAATTACTCTATCTCTTTTCTGCCGCAACTGTTGAAGACGGTACATTAGAAGTCGACGGTCAAAATAAAAACAAAAGATAATAATAAATTATTATTTATTATAAACACACGTGACGAAAGATGAGGATCCATTCGATAGTTTTTGTTTTTTACTATTTTTGTTTTAATTTTGACCACTACCCTGACGATACATAGTAAACTGCCTTTAGACCTGAATAGATAATTACCAGTGCTCGAGTCTTCACCCTCGGTGGATTCCTCGCCAGAACTGATCTCGATGCAGGCGGACATAGGACCAGTATTGAAATCTTCACCGACCAGAGCGAGGCCAGGAGGCGGCGACCTTCCTTCCCCAGACCTGGCCCTCCTCCTCAACTTCCTCACGGACCACTTCCTCTTGCATCGCAATGGCGACAGAGATAATCCGGTCACGAATTCTTTAATTACCCATTTTCTTTTTATGTATGCCTCGCGCACTGAACTGCAACACAATTTAGTGTAAAGGTAAATATTAATCAGAATTAAATTTAAATATTTCGTAATTATATGTAATTATTGAAATATTCCGACAAAAATATTAGTAAAATCAAACATGCTGAGAAGTAAGTGCTTGTTTTAAGTACCGGAAAAAAGATAAAAATGACAATATTTTTTTCTATACATGTTAGAATTATTTTTTTTTATAAAAAACAAAGTTCCAACTAAAAAATAAATGTTCTTAAAACTAAAATGAAAGTGTGGAAATTAATGAAGAACCACTATCAAATGAGAAAAATAAGAAATAAGCACGGACTATTTTTAAAAAGAATCATATTATTAGCAACTGATGCCATAAAAAATAACAGTCTAGGACAAGACACTAGAATTTGAAGATTATAAAAAAATGAGATTAATCCAGAAGACATCAGTGAAGTATTATTTCACTTTTAATTTAAATTTTTGAAAAATCATGATAAATTAATTAATTTAATCCCTCGATTTGATTCCCCCCCCCCCTTTTTCATTTTATGAGGTAAAAATAATTTTCCTTTTTAAAAATAAACTGATGTTTAATTTTTACAACTTACAATACGCCTTTTTGCTAATAAATTCTGTTTGTATTCTTGAATTCATTATTACTCATTATACTCAAAAATATTATTTTCAATATTTCAAAATATACAAAAATGAAAACACTTCACAATATATTTATAATAAAAATAAATAAAATTAGAAGAAACTATTTTATTTTAATAAATTAATATTAAAAAACGCTGCAAATTATTACACAATAGTTTATTATTTCCAAAAAATAATATTTCGAAAATATCTGATGTGTCCATTCATAGGATTTTCCATATCGCTTTGGTTTAGAGTTCAGACAATTAGATTATCTTTCAAATGAGCATTTAGAATGATGGTACAGAGGAAAATATTGGAGGCATACTTCAGCGAGAAAAGAAAAAGAGATCAAGAAGCTGGAGAAAGTGGAGAAATGATCCAAGGAAGGATGAAGTAGAGATGCGAGGAAGCCAGGAGCCCACAATTGATAAGTCAGGAGGCCAAGGAACACATTGACCTGTAACTGAGGAATTAGTCTACAAAGTTCATTACGTTTCTATTTTACGTAATGTGCATAATATTTCAGCTAATATTGGACTGATTTAAATGATTTTTTTTTTTTGGTTTGTAGGGGAATTTTATTAAATTTCCATTGACTCATAACAAAATACAAATAAAAATTTTCCCTATATCTTAATAAATAACAGAGTTATGGGCTTATAAAATTTCTAATCGCCCACCATTTTGAAACAAAAAGACGGATGGTATTGTCGAGTTCCGAGGGTCATCCTGGGGTGACCTATGACTGTAGCCAAATATCAAGAAAATCGGTCCAGTAGTCTTGGAGAAAGTCCGCAGACACCGGATTGTTTTCTTTTTCGATATTTGGATTTTATGTATCTTGAAAAATGAAAGCAAATTTTGAGAGGGGTTAAAAAAAAAATGTTCTTGGTCGATTACAAAGTTTATTTATATTATTGAAAACAATAAACTAAAATCCATTTATATAGATTTTTTTTTTAATGTCTTGGTATGCTCATTCCAAAAAACTTTTCATTTTACCATTATCTTTATAAATGACTGAGTTATGGGCTTGTAAAATTTCTCATCGGCCGCCATTTTTAAACGAAAAGACGTATGATAATGTCGAGTTCAGAAGATCAACCTCGGATGGCATGTGACTTTCTTGGCGAATCGCATGAAGATTGATCCAGTAGCCTCGGAGAACGCAGATGGCGTATGGTGAACGGACAGATTTTTTTTTTATTTGATATTTGGATGCCACGTATCTTGAAACGTAAAACCTCAAATTTCGAGAGGAGGAGGTTAAAAAATAAATTTTCTTAGTCGATTGCAAGGGTCTATTATTGAAAATAATATACCAAAATATAATAAAACACAAATAATAATTACTCACCCAGAACATGTAGGACCGGGCTGTTCAATGTCTTCGGGCAGGTTAGCCTCATAGATGCTGTTAACAACAGTATTTCCAAGTTCTGCCATTACTTTTAAGATCTCTGGTTCCCAAGCGTCCAGTGTCAACGATCTCACTTTACTGTAGTGCACACCGAGGCTCCTATGCACACCAGAACAGTCTGTAATAAAGACAATTAAATGTAAGAGAAAATTTTAATTTATTTCATAGTTGAATATTAATTTATAAATCAGCTTATTTAATAATTGAAAAAATAAAATAAAAATACAAAATACATACCTATGCACAATGTTATCCCAAGATTTATGCTGGCCCATCTCGGTTCCGCGTGCTTGCAGTCACAGCAGAACTCGTTTCCAGGGATTTTGGTAAGTTGTTCCCAAATCCTGCAAAATAATTGAAAAATTACACCTGTTTTCTTTATAAGGTAAGTTCTTTTTAATATGCTAAAAAAAAATATATGCAAGCGATAGGAGTAATTATAGCATGGATAGTGAGTTAACATTGAACATTTTCAGCAATAAATAAAATTTATTAGATTTAAGCACTCTCTTAACTACTACAGGATTCCTTCAATAAAACTCACAAATCAAGAAAATTTATACAATAGTGTATTTTTAAATTTAAATAAAAATAGTTTATTTTTAACAGTCAAAAATTGAATAATGAATTAATTTTTAGTAATAATCTCAGTTATGAATGGTATTTCAAGATAAATACGAGTAGAATGTATTTTATGAGAGAAAGCAAGACAGAAGACGTTAGAGAAGTATTAATCCAGATTTAATTTTAATTTTTGAAAAGTCAGGATAAATTAACATAAAATTTCACATGTATAGATATAAAGATGAATATAATAACACAATATAATATAATAGAATATAAAAAAAAAAACTTATAGTAAACCATAAGAAAATGGTGATGCAAAAGTTTATTGGGATGAACAAATGATCATGGACTACTGGGTAGTGTGTAACCGCCCGGATATTTTGGTTATACTAAAAAAGAAAAATTGCCAGAATCGTAGAAATGTTAGTCCCAAGTGATTACAACCTATTGACCACTAGAGCCGAAAAAATTAGGAAGTACCGAGAACTTCTCTTTAAGTTAAAATCACTTTATCATCTGGAAAAAGTGCTAGTGATTCATATAGTCATTTCGTTGAATGGGCTGATACTGAAAAACACAAGAGAGGGTACGGAAGATCTGATCTTGTTCTTGATCTAGGAGACTTAAAATTAGCTCAGAAGGCAGTTCTGCTTGATACATGCAGAATAGTCAGAAAATTTTTGAATTAGTAAATTTGCCTCATTCCCTTAATTGTTTTCCGGGATGTAGATGTAACTCCAGAAAACTAAGAATGAAAATAAATAGAATATTATAAGTTTTTTCTTATTTGTATTCCTCTTCATTGACCGCAACCCCCCAACTAATAATGTATTTTATTTTGATGGGTTGCAGAACATGAAGAAATGCAACTTAATTTGCATTGAATGTATGATGCGTGATGTTTTTTATTTAGTAGAAACTCAATTGTTTTGATTTTGATATTTGATGTTAGAACAGTTTGAAATATCATTTTGTTCATGAAAAACAGGAATTTGTTATCTAAGGCAGTTCAGTTCTTATTATGAACACAATAAGATTTGAGAAAGTTAGTGATAAGATAAAATGTCCTAACTCCAAATCATTTTTTAAAACAAATTTTTGTATTATACCCAAAATTCTCTAAAAACTACATCTTTTTATGACATTAGAAAACTCTAAAACCAATAATTAGAATCTAACCATTGGATTTAGGGATTTTTAATGTCATAATTTTATCTTATCACCACAGTATTATTGTAGTAATATGTTGAAATGTTTATTATATTTTGTTTCTGTTAACAAATATACTTTATATTTACTTACATAGTGTATGTTACTATATTTTATGGAATTATTTTTTAACTCTTGTTCTTTTATTTGTATTTGTTTTGTTTTTTAACGTTTTCCTATTTCTAATAGACTATTAATCCTCTTATTTTTGATAATATTAAAATCAAAATTTGTCTGTGATATATTTTAAATATACTAGAAGGTTTAAACAATTAGTATTTCTGGGGCAATTAGTAATTCACCATTCCAAATTAGTAATTCACTAAGAAAATGATAGATTAATGCAAACAATTGTAGAAAAAGTGAGGTATCAGTATGAGATGCAAGCTTTTTCAGTTTCATACGTATAATGCACAGTAGGTGTTCCCTGCTAAACGTTAAAATCAGTTAGTTCCTGTTTAAAAAAAAAAAAAAAAGTACAACTACTTCATACATAATTTTAAAAAGTATTATTTTATTATAATTTTATTACCATATAACTGATATGTAAAAAATTGGCCACCCATAATAATATTTTCAATTAACTAATGATTAACACCTCTACAGTATTTTACAAACAATAACAGAGATCAAACAACAAATTAAGAATATAATTAAAAGTAAAAACTGATATGAATAAGAGGTATTTCATTTTCTTGCTTTTATAATGGACAAAATTTGATGGTATTGAATTAATTCATGAGGAATATTTTCAAGTTATTTCATCAAAATAACCTTAATTTTTTTAAGTTCTGGTAAATCTTTACATTTTTTTTAGACCTAAGACTTTCATTGAAATCCTACACTGCCCTATATCTTTACTCTTCTAGATAACCTTTAACCACAGGGGTTCAATAAGGTTCAGAAGCAGACTACACTTTTTTTTTTGTTTCTCAATATACACAAAATATTAATAAAGTGAATATTAACATTTAAGAAATATACTATGATAAGATAACAACATAATTATGGAGATGGATTTTAAATTGAGATCAAGCTTTTTTATTTATTTTTTTATGTTTAGATTGTAAAATATTATTTCCCAATAATAAGATAAATATACAATAAAATCGTTTTGAATTTATTTCATTTAAAAAAATATACCTTGTCCCTTTATAGTCCTAAAAAAATCTTTCTTTTACAGTTATAAATATTTCTTTTTGATCACTTTGTGATATGTATTATCTGGTATTACATGCATTTAGGAATGTCTGATAAGTAGGGTTCAGAATTATGCAATTACATATTTACTAGTATACCCGAGCGAGAACTCTCGCATTTCATATCTTAATGAATCCTAAATGAAATCGAAGTATAAACGATGAACAATGTAATATTATCAAGAAAGTTTATTTAACACACACATTTGGTGAAGCTTTATAATAGTTTATAATGACTATGTTCAAGTAATAGTTAATACTTAATAATTAATTAACTTGCCCTACTGGAAAGTACCCCCTCAGTTTAACATTTAAGCCATAAGACTCAGCTATAACACTTTCTGTTTGTAGTATTCTATCATTCATGAAAACATAAAAACAATATTTTATTTACAATACGTTTTCAGTTAATAAGTTTTTGTTAACAGTCTCAACTGGCTTTAAAAGGTATAAAGTTGCCATGACAACGGCACATATGCAAGATGGCATGAGGCCCGTGTGGACCTATATCGTGCGTTATCTCGAAAACGGTAGGTTTTTAAGCTTTAAAACGCTGGACCATAGGAGCGTATATGATCTTGATGCCCGCGTAAAAATCTTTAAAACCCAACTTATCCCGTCTCGATCCGCCGATTCTCAGTCGTCAAAGTTTTGAAACCTTCCAGTTTTTTCATCACTTTTATTTAAGCCCTTGTAAGATTTTAAGAAACAAAATCAGGATTCGTCACTTCTCCGTGAAATTCCCTTTCTTTTGATACCTCACTCGTCAAAATCCATCGCTCCTGAGAGCCGGAAAAGGGATCTATACTACCGTAATAATATATAGTAGTGATATTTCCTATTTTTTTTTTAATTAAAAAATATTTCTGAATAAGCGTATTTTAGTTAAATCCATTCTTATTTATACATGCTTCAATAACACAGAATTTAATCCGAACAAGTTACTTTTGTATTAATCATCCTTAGAAATGTAATTTAAAAAAAATTAATATAATTTGAAATATGTTTGTGCCAATGAATAACAAATTACAGCACGCATTGGAGAAATGTTGGCCGGTTAGTTATTAAGTGCTATTAGAATCGTTTGGTTCAGTTTTATAAGAATCTTTCGATAATAATCTAAAAATTATAACATTTATCATAATACATAAAATAATACAAACTCTTTTATATAAAAAAATTGCATCAAATTATTTGTTTTATATTGATATTTGTGTATTTTAAATACACAAGTAAAACTGCTTGAAGGTTTTCTATAATATAATAATAATAATAACATCTATAATATAATAATAATAATAATAACATTATAATATAATAATAATAATAACATCTATCACAACAAATACCATTTGATAAACTCAATTATGGTTTCACTTACTTAGATCGCTTATTGTTATTGCTCTTGTCAATGGAAGACAGTTTCTTGTCGCTATCAGAATTATGGATTACCAATTGCAATGCATTACCGATTCCTTGCTGCAACGTGGCTATCCATTGATTATACATTTCTTCGGAATCAGCCTGCAGCATATGACTCCTACAAAAAAAAAAAAAAAAAAAAAAAAAAAAAAAAAAAAAAAAATCAATTAATATGGACATTTATAGTAATTGAATATATGCTTATGCATATCAGGGGTCATCACCCTTTTAAATACCATGCACTGATTTTTTTCACAGACGAGTTCAGATCTTCGAGCAATATTTATACATCCTTACGTTGATGGTAAGGAGTTGAAAAATAGAGAAAAGAATAGGATCTGCTTCCCTTGGGATAGGAAAAGGAATGACTTAATTACATAAGTTTATTATATTTATTCCTTAAAGCACCAATCTACAATAGTCAGAAATGATCTCCAATATGTTATGGTGCTACGGTTGCCAGAGGGTCTAGTTTTGTGAAGATAACTCTGAACTACAGTAGTTGGTAATTAGAGCGAGATCAGCTTGGAATATGGATTTGCTTATTTTATTTAATAACCTTTTTAATATTAGTATACTTAAATAGATGACATCCAAAGATTATATATATCTGTATGGTCAGAATCCACGATGCAAAAATAGATAAAGGCGCAAAGATGCAATGTGCCACTTGTTATCATCCAATGCCTCAGGTTAGACGCATGTGTCACGGTTTGACCACCCCTGATGTATATTACTATAAAGTTTAATGAAAATAATTATTTTGTATTAAACTTATTATTAAGCAAGGGCTTTTAGCACTAAATACAAATAATTGGGACTAATTCATTGCATAACATAATGTTTTTGAGTACTGCATAAATATTCCTTAGGTTACTAGACAGAAATTAAATTGTTTCTGAATCTCAAAAATAAATACAGAACTAACATTAGATGAAATGAAAAATTCAAAGATATGAATGACATCTAGGAATATCTCGGTAATGACAGGGAAATTGACTCCGAAACAAATTTATAATTTATATAAACATTATAATTTTATTTATTTATTAAGGAGAATATTGTAAGATTGGAAGTATGAAAAATAAGAGTAAAGAAAAATTGATGTTCTAATGGTGAAGATAAGACCTCGAAACATCAAAATTGAAAAGAAATGTGAGTGATAAATATATATCAATATATAAATATAAATCAATTAAAGAAAGTCCTAGCTCATTAATAAATATTGAAATTCCTAAAGATTTCCCTTTAAATTATAATTAAAAAACATAAGAAAAATATAATAATAATTATTAAATAAAAAAAAGGGGAGGACCCTTATTCACACTTCCCTTGAGAAACAGTGATTCAAACCGGAAAAGCAGGAAAAAAATTTATAAAATAAATATTTTAGTTAAAAATTAAAACATATTGATAAGGCAGTTTACAAACATAAACAAAAACAGAAAACATACCTCGAAGGAGAGATAACTTCAAAACAAAACCGCCTCTCGGAATCAACAGAAGGCCTGACCGAGCATAATTTCAAATCTTCTTCCATCACAGTATAATGATCTTCACCTTCATAAATTAAAATTATCTGATGAATGATTTAATATTAATAATAAACACAAGTTATGAAGCTAGTATAGTTAAATATTATTTCTAATGTTATAGATAATAATTGATAATTAATTTAGATTTAAGTTTAATATAAATGAACTTAACGACTTATTTAACCTATCTGAAACAATAATTAACATCAATCAGTTGATGCCTGCATGATGATATAGAAGGATCAATCTAATTAGGGATTGATGAATTATTTACCACTTCTATAATTTTTTTTTTTTATTGAAAACTAGTTACAAATGTTATACATTCATCTTCAGTTCTGAGAACACACAAAAATTCAAAAATAAGCAATTCAAAATACAGTTTGGTATTATTTATTATACATATTAAATTAAATGTAATATAAATTAGTATTATAAAATATTTATGAATTATGAAATTAATTAAGATAACAGATCAAATACATGTTGGTTCACCAAGGTTTAAGTAGATTATATCAAACAGAAAAGGTTACAATGGTTTGTTCTCGAACTGTACTAGTAATGGAAGAAAGGTGAGGTGTTTGCAGGTAAATGATACGGTTTATGACGAACAAATAAATATCTCCAATAGTCCTATCTTCAATTTATTCCCATCCATAACAGAAAAAACAATTACTCACCAGAATTTTTGGGTAAACTCGATCCTTCCCCCTAAACCATATCATTAATCTGCAAACACCTCACCTTTCTTCCATCACATTCATTTCCATTACTAGTTCAGTGCGAGAACATACCAATGTAACCTTTTCTGTTTGATATAATCTACTTAAACCTTGATGAATACGTACCAACATGAATTTGATCTCTTGTCTTAATTAATTTCATAATTCATAAATATTTTATAATACTAATTTATATTACATTTAATTAAATATTTATAATAATATCAAACTGTATTCCAATGGTTTATTTTTTAATTATTGTGTGTTTTTAGAACTGAAGATGAATGTATACAATTTGAAATTAGTTCTCAATAAAAACAAAATTATAGAAATGACAAATAATTTATCAATACCTAATAATTAATATTAAATTTTTTCAAGCCAATAGTATTCTTATGCTTTTAAAAGTCTCACAAACTTATCAACAGGAAACAGTTATCATTCCTATTAATAATGTAGAATGAATTTCATCTAAGGATACTTGAAAAAAAATTTAGTAAGCTACTATATATAGTTTTTAATCTTTCATTTTATCTCACCTTAATATAAAATAAGCAAAACTGATATCTTATCTTAATGAAAATTTAAAGAAATTAATTTTTAAAAATATCACTACGATTAAGTGTGATATGAATTACAACAGAACAATAAAAACTTAATTTTTCCTCTCGTATAACTTAAAAGATATACATTAGAATGAATTCATTAATACATTCAAAATCACTGTAAGACAAAAGAAAATTATTTTAAGAACGAAAAATGTAAATTTCTATTCAACAATATGAATATGTATGATGATAAAGAATAAGAAATAATAAAACATTGTAAAAATAAATATTTAAAATTTACCTGTTCTTTTCCGATAAACTAACTGATTATTTTTTATGCAAAACCAACGACGATGCCATGTCTTGAAAGCATTTGAAGTCCTCTTAAACAAATACCCTTGAATAGTATCATTTGAAGCTTTATCAGAAAGGGTAACAAGAGAATGACGTTCTCCAAGGGTTTTTTCTAATTTTGAAGTATCTGTTCGCATCTGTACTATCTGAGGGGAGAAAAAACAAAATTAATATAAATTTTGAAGATTAAATTAACTAATGAAAAAAAAAATCCTAAAGAATTTACAAACTCTTCTGTAAATATCTCTGTAACAAGAAAACATTTAGGATGGACTAAAAGCTTTGTTGGCACGTTAGGGAAATTAGTTAGCAAGCAGGTGACTCATATCAGTCTGATAAGGGTTTGAATACTAAGTTAAACCTAGACAGGAACAAATAACAATACACACCTCATCATCCAAGTTTCTTAAGAATGATTGCATTCCTTCACAAAGGTCAGATCCCTGATGGAAGTACGTATTACAGGCCTGCATGTATGACAGGAGCTGAAAGTAATAACAAAATCTAAAAACTGTACTGAAATAATATACATATACATAATAAAAATAAATTATACATACAGTTCCAAGCACTTCTTGTTTCTTTCTTGCTTGTAACATACTCACTGTATAAACATGATCCAGCACTGTATGTCTAGGTAAAAGAAAACAAAAAATATACTTAAAAGATACAAATACTATTACACTTTAATTTCAAAACAAATAATAAATAAAAACCTAAAACAAGTAACAGTAGCTTGAAGTATTCCATTTGTCTGTTCTATTTCTACTGGTTTTGTCTTCGGAACTTGAGAATGTCGAGAAAGAGCTATGTCTAAATCACCGGATATCTTGTCAAAATGCTGTCTTGACTCCCAAACTCCTTTTATGTCTCTAAATATACATAAAATACAGCTCATTATGAATATATATATATGCTTAAGTTTTCACATTAAATAAATATGCCAATTACTCTTTGATAAAATTTGTCAGATTTTTCAGTACGGTCCGGGATGCTTGATCTAACAGGATCGATTGGAACTTATTCATTTCTTGAAGTCCTTGTATTATTTTATTTAAATGTGATGCAGTTTCTGGTACATCTCGGAAACAAGAGCTCAGTTCCCATAAACTGTTAGTAAATATTGTTTGGTGGGTCGTAAATGTTTTCCCACTGTCCAACATTGTTCCACAAGCTTTGAGAACCTGCCAAAAAAAAAAAAACACTCAAAACATGTAAATAAGATTAAACTAAGATTGAAACTACTTATTAAAACAATAATTACCTTTTCCAGTTTATGCTCTAAAATTTCTATTTGGCTCTCTTCTTCTGCTAACTGGGACCTATAAATTTCAGGACTTACTAAGCATAAAACTTTTGTATAATGAATAAGTTCTTTACATAAAATAAAGAAAATATAACTTGTTTTGTCCACTTGTCATAACATCTTAAGTACCTGAATTTGGGGGAGTCTTGAAGACATTCTTGAAATAAAACAGAGGCTACC
The DNA here is from genome assembly GCA_948150685.1 of Rhaphigaster nebulosa. Taxonomy (NCBI): domain Eukaryota; kingdom Metazoa; phylum Arthropoda; class Insecta; order Hemiptera; family Pentatomidae; genus Rhaphigaster; species Rhaphigaster nebulosa. Next base: position 127,790,407 of record OX411311.1, on the reverse strand, counting down.
ATTTTTACGTTTAAAAAATCACAAACAATTAACAAAAGAACATAATTGAACAGTTTAAGAATGACTCATTCCTACTGCCTAACCACAACGTACCCACTACGCTGAAGTTCAAAATACTAGACTCCAATCATTGCTATCAGCTGGAATTGGGAGCGAGACACGAAAGCGGAACGTCATAATTATATCATCACTTCGCAAATTATTCTTTCATGGGACATTAGTTTCAGTAAAAAAAAATCTCTATAAGAATAACATTATGTAAAAAGAGCCTGAAGCATAAACACAGTTCAATGAGCAGTTAATAATCCGAAACGATAAATCTTTCAACGCACAATTTTAAAAATTATTATTTAAACTCTTATTAGATTTAATTTTTAAATAAATTTAGTCGATATTCTATTGAGCCTTAGATATTTTATGTTTTTCACAATTTTTTTATTTACAAACTTCAATGATTGAAGGCAACACTGGATTGTTTAGAGTCCAGTAGAATCTCAGGTTGTGTCTTGTCACCTGTCAAACTGGACAGTTTGGTTTGAACTGATAATACTTAGGTTGTGAATTTAAGTTAAATACTCAAATATTAAATAATCGTTTAAATAAAATAGTGTTTTATAGTGAATCCGAAAATAATGCCAATGGAATTGGTGTTAATGTTGACAAGGTACATAATTAGTTTGTCTCCCCACAGCTTCTCTGTTTTAAATGATAATACAAATTTTCTATAAGATTTTTGGCTATATAAATGCTGCACATGAGTTCTTGCTTATGGACTATTCAAATCTTCTTTCATAGGGAACTTATAATGAAATGTATGTCATGTCCACTTAACTTGAATCATTACCCTAGTTTTATGCTACCCTCATTTAGGAAATTTTAACTATATATTCTTGAATTTTGTACTAATCTGTATTTTACAATGTTAAATTATAAAATACTGTTTTGTTTTTAATTTTTTAATTGGTGCATCTAACAGTATTGGGTGAATCGTCTAAGTATTAGCCACATATCAATAATGCAAACCCCATTTAAGTTTTATAACAATTTTATTGAAAACAGCTTTTTATTTAGAATTGCAACTGCTTCTACAAATAAAATTTAAATTTGGATAAACTTATTGATCAAAATCAGTGGAAATTTGTAAAAAATCATTCTCTTTCTGGTTTTGAATGAAAATTAAATTAAATTAGAATTAAAGAAAAAAAATCATATGTTAAACCATAGAAAATCTGGCTATTTAATAACTTTAAAACTCCATAATAATTATTAGATTTTTGAATATTGTTGAAGAGCTTAAAATTCCGTCAGCTATAAATATAAAAATAATGTGCTCAAAAATTTATGTAAAATATGTTTTTACAGCATATTTTAAATATTTTGGGCTGCATGTATGAATGAATTTGGCTTTTCCTTGCATGCCAAGAGGTTTTGTTAATTTTTATGAAAATGTTCAATGTTCAAGTCAAAGTTTAGATTAGAATATGGCTAATTCTAGTTAAAAAAAAAATTATTTTAAAGCATAAAAAAATTGCAGCAAGTTTTTATTTAAAAAAATATATATATTTGCATTATTAGTTTGATTAAAATTTTGTATTTAAGACAGGACTCATCTTATTTTATTCATTTTTTTTAAATATCAAGTTAAAATAACCCTTTTATTCTTACTTAATTATGATTTTTTTTAATTAGAAGTAAATAGAGCATTTTAATTTTCCAATAATGTATGTTCATATTATTTGATTTAACATAAAATTTGACTTTCCAATTCATACAAATCAATCTCAATTTAAGAAAAAAAAATTATATTAATATTACCAATTATAAATTCTGTGCATTTATCTTCCATAAATATGTAATATTTAATTTGTTAATCCTCTCCTAGATTTCTTTAATTGACTATTTCATACAAAGGAGTTTTCTATACAGTTGGCACTGTCTTTTTTTGAGCCAAAAATCCTTTGAGCCTATTCCTATGCTGTAATTAGAAGAAGAATTTTAATAGTAATGGAAACTTTCATTTTTAAAATAATCTGTATATTTATATTTTGTCAGTTAAATTTAAACACTAAAAAAGTTTACTCTTTGATATGTGATGTTTATCTATCTATTATTATAACATATTTTAAACTATTTTTTTCTTAAATTTTGTTCTTGTGGACCTAATTTTTATTCTCTATCATTTAGGTAACATCCCTTTTACATTTTTAATAATTTGTCATTTTTTTTAGCTTTATTTAATTATTTATATATTTTTTTTTAATGGTAAGAGTATGGTTGACCGTGGAAAATGTATGTAGGAGAAACTTGGTTGGGGGTTCAGTCAATAAATAAGAAAATTATAATAAGTTTTTTCTTATTTGTATGTTAATTTATTGACCCCAAGATTCTCCTAAATATATTTTTTTTTATTGCAGTATCCATATTCTGACATTATACATTTACTATATTTAGTAGATATTAATTTTATATATTAAAATTTTATATAATTAGTTTTAAAAACTAAAGACAAAGCAGTGAACATAATATTCTTAAAACCATGCCTCTTCAGATAAGACCTTTTCCAGTAAAAAAAAAAATGATAAAATTTTTTCATAATTTTACAAATATATTATTTTATTAAAATCAGTGAATGATTCTTCCATAGTTTACTTCTTTTTGACAATATGTTCAAGAACTACATTGTAAATTGCATATCGCACATCTTGATCAAAACTGTGTTACTTTAGAAATTGAGGTTTTTTAATTAATTCGGACACTTAACAATGTTGCATTAACCATTAAAACAGATTTGTGAGTATGTTGATAATTATATGCCAATAAATCTGTTCTGTTGGTTCATGCAACTTCATATAGAGGATGCGAATTAATGCTTTACGAATATATTTCAAATTTTAAATTGATGCTGTATTGATCAAGACGTGTGATATATAAGTATAATTTTTGCTAAAATGATTTTTTGATAATTTGTAATTATTTTTTTTTAGTTTTCCTTTGCTACTGTACTCCCATGATAAAATCAAAATTTTAATGCAGAAATTCAAAATTTGTTATTTTAAAATGTATTGTATAAATTGAAATATATTTCTAATTTTGAACTAAAATTATCTATCAAATCTCATCTGAAATAAATTTATTGAAACGTTTAAGGTAAAATTATAACATATTATTTCATAATCTAATTTTTTTTAGGTAGTGAAGCTGTTCACTGTGGATACCAGAAATGGAGAGCTGCGGAGGGAGAATGAAGAGGAGGAGGAGGAGGAGGAAGAAGAAGCGGGAGCGCGAGCTGAGGGGGCCGACTGCCTGTATGTAAACCAGGGGGCGGTCGCTCGGGCAGGCTGGAGTTGGCTCAAGGCAGAACTTTTGTCTGTTCAGAGAGAGCCGCTCGCTTGTCTCGTACAGGTCAGTTGGTCCGTTGAAGCCCCTTCTCCACACGACTGGATCGGCCTATACTTTTTACGTGAGTTTAAAATTTTTCAAAAATAATATGTTATGTGTTTAATGTCCTGTAGTTTTCTCTGGTGGTCAAATGAACAATTTGTTCAATGTTTTATTAAAAATAAATAAGAAATGCTAATGATTTAACAAGTAATTAATATATTCAAATTTTAATTTTAATTAGAGAATAAATATTTTCTATTGATTGTTAATTTAAGATAATTTCATCTTTTTCTCCTGGTTTTATTTCTAAAACATATTTCAACATTACGAGCATCTATTTCCTTATCTTTTGCTGAATATCTTTTATTTGATCTCGGTTTCAGTGGTAGTAAAATTGTTTATTATTGCTGATTAATATCAGTTTGTATAAGCTAAATTAAATATTATTTTTGATAATTTTTTGTAGAAAACAAATTTATACATTGAATTCCATTTTAAGAACGACAAGTTGTTTGTAAGGTTTTCTAGTACATTTTAGTAAATATCCTATCTAGTTTAGAAATACAAAATGAGACGACAAGTTGCTCACCCTCGTACAATGCGTAAATGCCAACTATCAGCAAAGCAGTAATTGGTTCAGTATATTGATAGCGGAATTATCTTTTTCATATTCGTATTGAATATTGATAATATTTTTTTTAATAAATGCAATTTAAATCTTTTTAAATTATGAATATATTAATTCAAATTAGTTTAAAAAATAGTTAAATTTTAGTGCAGTGTGTATGGTATTTATGAAATAATTATACAATCCAAGCCCATCTGACAGATCGAATTGATAAAATTTTGTTTGTTGATTGAGATATCTACAGCTGTATTACGTTGGAGAACTAATATTCTCTGCTCGGCTTTCTAACTTTTAATTTGCTTGATATTTTATCACACACATCTTTTCCAAAATAGTGGTCAAACTTTGTTATTGCCTTGCAAATATATTTTTTTTGGATATGATTAATACAATTTATTAATTTTCAAAGTATGCTTATTGAAAAAGTTTTTTATTTCTCTCTTCTTAAAAGCTAGAATTTGGAAAATAGATTAATTTCCAGAAGACATTGAATTACACAGCCAATTTTAAACAGTTTTTTTTTTTTTAAATAATCCAAAGTATTAAATTATATTTGAAAAAGGAACTCCAATTTTTATGCTTTATGTTTTTTTTAAGAATGGTAAGTTATTTATATATTGTTATTATATCCACTCATTTTATTAATTTTACCCCTAATAGATTACGTTTAGGAACAGAAAACTTTCTGAATGGCTTGTATTATTTTTACTAAAAAATAACAGTATGCATATGTCTCTTTTTCATTGCAGAATTGGATTAAGTAATCTACTCCTGTATGGCATGTGATACTCTAGTCATGCGATAAAATTAATCTATTTAATGAATATCATTAATTTCATTTCATGAATACTCTTTCGGTTTTTTGTTTTCTTTTTATGAATTTATTCGTTATTAATTACTTTTTTTTTTTAAATTGATAATAGTTTTTGCTATAATGAAGGTAATCCATCTTTAAGGAAAAGATGGTCCGAATGATCGTCAAAATGCGCTACCAAAAAATAGTAAAAAAAAAAAAAAGAGAATATATAGATATATATTTGTTGAATGCCGACATTTTGGATCACAAATGCCTTTTTTTCTTCAAATATTTTGGCGTTGATCTTGAGGTCATTTTTGAGATAGGCTGTTCACATACACTCAAACACACAGAGACAATTTTGTGAGGCTTGGTTATTTAGACGCAGGGACCTTAAAATGGGAACGTGTATTTCTGTTGAAAACTCGGATTCAAAATTTTTCATGATCGCAATACTTCCCGTTGCTATATATTTCATATATAGATAAGTGAAAGTAAAAAGAATAAAATTAGACCTTAAAAATTAGACTTTGTTGACAATATGAGGCGCTCCATACAAGAAGGGCGAATCCGCCATGCCACCAATTTTTTATTGGACGGCTTATATAATATACCATATGCAAATGATATATGTAATATAAGCATCATGCATAGGATATATGTAATCCATATATACCTACATATCAAGAATACCATACATATATAATATTATATGAGCCGTCAAATAGAAAAAATAAAAAATTGGTGGCTTGGATTCACCCTTCTTGTATGAAGCTCCTCAGATAATGTTTTGTCGTTCTATGATTGTCATATTAAAAAGAACTTATATGTTTAACCTCCGGAAATATTTGTTTAAAGTTTATTCAAGTACATTAATAAATTACAACCTATAATTAACATAGTTACTGTGAGACATCATTTCAGGTTACTTTCTTCAGTTATAACTGTGATAAGGAGTTCTTAAATTTCAAGTATTATATTTTTGTCTAACTTTTTTCGATATTCTTTGGAAACTTGCACTATGTCCCTACTGATTTTCTTGCATATCTTAGGTTTTGTAGGGTGATTTCTTTGCAAAGACTTAAATTATCATTGCATTTGATACGAAACTGTGCATATGCTAAAGCATCACCTTCGTATTACTAGGCATTATATCTTATCTTCATACTTCCAGAAACCAAAATAAAACCTAATCAATCGATTAATATTATTATTTTCTTGTTCATCTTAAGAATAGGTTTGCATTGTTGTTGGAGGGATCCCCTGAAGTGTGATTATCCTCTTAATAGTATCTAGAAATTTGTCTTAACTTAAAACTCTAGACGACTTTATTAAAGTTATGCTTTTGCATTGGGACTTTTTTTTTTTTTTTTTACTGAAAACAAATTTTTAGCATTGGAAGAAATATACCTGGAACATTTTTTTCTTCTATCAGAGACATTTATTTGTTTGGCTCCTTCCTACGAATAATGAAGAACCCTTTTTAAAAATTTTCTTTTACAATGTTTTCTTCTCAATTTAGGACAATCTCATCTGTAGTGTAAGTACATTGTCTTACAAAATAGATTTTTTTATTTCCCCTATCTTTAAGGATTTTTATTAATAATATAATTGCAGTCTGGTTTTGTAAATTTTTATTAAGTTAGTGAAGAAACATTTATAGACAATTATCTATATATCTATTCATACCATAGATCAAATTTTTTCATTAGAGATGTTCCTTGATTTTAATAAGTTTGTTAGCATATTATTTTCGAGTTTGTAAAATCAAACAATAATAAACCTTGGTCATCATTAACCATGAGCAAAACTTCTACCAAAGGTGGAACAATTGAGTTTGGTATGTACAAATAAACCAATGGTTATTAGAATATACAAAACATTAAACAAATAAAAATTTAGTACTCAATAAAATATTTTAAAAAAGCTAAACAAAATAAAATTGTAATAGCTCATACCACTCTGACTGACTCTTGAAATCCAGTGTCAGTTAATACCTTTTCGGCCATTTATCAACCACCTCGATTTCAGTTTTTGAGCTTCCTTTTATATATTTTGCTTTTATTTGTGCAAGAATAACTCAGTTCTTTATCTTGTTTCTTCCTTTTAATTAATAACACATATAAATAGTAAGTTCATGATTACGTTAGATTTCAGAAAATGTCTGACAATGCTCTCATCCGATAACTGATTTTATTTAAATTACTTGTTCTTAAATTTTATTATATAGTTTATTATTATAGTGTCAGTTTATTTTATTAATTTTATTTCTATAAGAAGATGAAGAAAGGGAAGTTAATAAATAATTTAACTTTCAATGGGTGAAACGAAGGCGAATGTCGTAAGAGTTGAAGGCCGATAGGATTTGAGGGATTCCGTCTGGAGTAAAAACAAGGAAGAGGTTGTCTACATATTTCTTGATCAAAATATTGTCATTAGGGAATAAAGAAGCTATAGAATCGATGAGGTTAATATTAATATATCATTAAGATTAATATTATATTAGGGAGCGGAGTAGCTCAGTGGTAAGGCACTAAGTTACAATGCTCCCCGTCCCGGGTTCGAGACCGGCTGTGGCAGATAATTATTTATTCTGTTATCAGCCGTGGATCGACCCTGTGGGATCGGGAGACCCTCCTGGGGACCACTCAGCCTCTACAAAATGGGTACCCTTAATTGGGGGAAAAACCTGGCGGTCGAACGTGATCTCGGCCAAATCACCTCCTTGCACAGCCGTTGGCCTAGAGACAGTACGGTCCTTAACAAGTACTGAACCCAAGACCCTAATTGCCCCTACTACTTATCTGTAAAAAAAAAGTTTATGATTAAAAAAGTTTCCATAGAAGGTTAGGTGCTCGGATCTATAACAAACTTCTTAGGATTTAAAATAAAAGGAAAAGGTGAGTTTGGTAAAAGGTTTAATCGTTGTCCTGTTTTTCTTTAATAAGTTCTTTGTAAATGGGTATGCTAGTAAAAAGAATTTCAGCACAGAAGGAAGTCAAGAATAAAGTTATCAGGAATATGAAAGGATAGTAATTGTTCTCGAAGGTGAAAGGAATTATTAATGTCATAACGGTTATCATGGCTAAATATTTGAAGAGATGGAAGGAAGCTTTTACTAAGAAATGAGAATTTACATTAGAAATGACGGGACGAATGAAAATTTCAGGTTTATGGATTGATGGGTAATAAGGAATTTTAGGAAATGAAGTTTCTTTAGGTGGAATAGTTAATTTTTTTTTTACATCTAAGAGGTTCTTCAGATAGTTGTTGTATTTGGATATTAGTGAAAAGGATCATGAGTAGTAGGAAAATTTTAATTTATTAATTAATAATCAGCTATTTTATTGTAATTTAGTACAACACAGTAAATGATGTCATTTCTTCCCCACAATTTATTTTTCGAACGACCTTTTTCAAGTCGATCAATTCATCAGTGTTTTTCATTAATATGAAAAACATTGCTATTGATAAAATAAATTTTGCAGGGGAGTATGTCAAGTTAGTAGTAATAGAATTATAAAATTTGAACTATCGAAAATTTGATCCGATTGCAATATTTTCCTTGCCTAGTTGTGGAAGGAAAGAAAAAAAAATCAAAGATAAAGTAAAACTATTGATTTCAAAATAAAATTTGGTAAGGTTGATCATCAGCCTTTTCCCATGAAGGAATGTTTGTACAAATGCTTTCATGTTACTAGGAATTACTATTAAACAAATCTAATTAAATCTTGGATTTGACTTAATTATTAACTTTACCAGTAATAATTTACCTGCGAAAGAAATTCTATTTCAACTGATATCTATTATTTTATTTTCAGAATCAGATATTTACCAGTATACCTATTCACAAAGAACTTATGGGAAGTAGAATGGGAAATACTCTGTTTCTTAATATTTAAAGCCAGCTGTAAATGAACTTAATAAAAAAAAAATATCTTAATGACATCGGCAATGAAATATCGATATTATATAAACAATATCTTAAAGATGTCTTTATACATTTGCCAACCCTAAACAAATCAAATATGTAAAGAGGGCAGTTGGCGCTCGGCTGGACGCCTCTCTGCCCTGATGATGGCCTAAAACTTAGGCCGAAACGTTGGCACAAAATTAATAAGTATTATTTATTAAAGTGTTAGTTTTTGACCGCACCCCCTCCCCCTTCCCCTAAAGGTATGATGTCATACCTATACTGCTGCATTCCTGACCGTTCCCGGAGTCATACTGCCTCAGACGCGACGGTTCCCGCTTATCATTTGAAACAATGTTATTTAAAAAAATGGATTTAGTTATTATGACGACGAACGTCTAGTAGTTTGTAAATCAGTTTCAGATTCTTTATGACCACAAACATAAGGACTATAGGAATGTGATAGTTAAAAATAATGTGAGGAAAAACATATTATTTTATTTTTATATTCTCATTATTATTATTATTATTATTATTGTATTAATAATCAATAAAGAAACCTCGACAGACGATCTTTGCTGATTGTCTAAAATACCTAACAAATGTCTAGTTATACATAACATAACAATATATATGTCATACATATATAGTTGTATATATGCAAATACTTGTAAATAAACGTATTCATTTATCTATAATTTGTAGGTATCTAAATAGCATATAAATTTAAAGGTTTTAAGGATATACTATATAGTTATAACGATTTGTTATGATTATAAATATAGGAGTAGGTTATAGCGTTATAGGTTATGCAAGAGTTGGCCGCTGCGGTGGGCAGTTTCAGCGGAATATAGAAGCAGTAACAGTTAGCGGTTACGATTGGCAAACTCTGCCAGTCGCAACCGCGAGCAGTACCAGCGAAAGTCTACCTTTAGTTTGCTAAGCTTCTGTAAACCCCCTTTATATATTTGCCGTTTAATTTTCCTTTGCTTGGCAAATATATCTTCATTATATCGGCACAGAAATATCGATATGTGTGCTTCCCTTTAAAAGATTGAAAATATCGAGGCCCCATATACCGGAATATCGATATTTTTTCCGTTATATCGAACTACTATATCGATATATTCAAAAATTATCGATACGATGTATACCGTTTTTTTTTATACTCACATCTCTAGTCGAAACTACAGAGACATTCTACGTCATAAATGATGTACTAGACAAGGACTCAGGTATCCCTATAATTTCAGACATTGCCAAAGAATACTACAATAACTTCTACCAAGGATACTACAATAAATTCTATCAATAACTTCTGACTACATGACTCTTCCTTCAGACATAGGCGGTGGTCAAGATATATGCCGAATTAATTTATTCTGATGAGATGAGATAAACTGATCACAGATGTCGTTGTAAAAGTTTATCTCTGTGGTTACTAAATAATAAAAAATAAAACTTCCTGGACTGCCATTGAAGTGATATTTACCGAAACTTATATTTAAAAAAAAAAAAACTACCGACTGAACCTTTTGTGGTTCCTGTTTCCTTCCGATGTAACTTACCAATTCCTGTCAATGATTGCAGACATACCCTCGCTAATCGTTATCACTAACAGAACGCAGGTGTTCCTGGCCCCAGCTGTCGGCCTAATTGGTCCTTGACTAGGTGTAGGCTGTAACTTGAAGGGTACTTCTTCCAGGTAGGCTGCTTACCGCCTAATTGTTCGCCGATCGCTGATTGCTTCCTCTCCTTTACCCGCCAATACCATATAGTTTTTTTTTATTTCCTTTTTTTCCTGTTTACCACACTGCACCTTTAACCGTTTTAAAGTGTTAGAATTCAGAGGTAACCAATGGAACGTTCGAGCAGTCTAGTAAAGTTAGCAACATCTAGATATTATTGGAAGATTTACAAGGATAAAGTCTTAAGTTTCTCAAATAGCAGTAAATGACTAACCAGTCAACGTTTCGCCAATTCAGGCATGATTAGGGCAGAAAAATAATAAATCGCATAAATATACACCAAAGACACCAAATCTCAGTTAAATCAGCTTTATCCCTCTCTACTACGGCAGTACTTCCATACTTCTTACCAGTTCCAATCCCTAAGATACAGTAAACCTTCCTAAATCACTGAACTCTTTACTCTGCGTTCCACTATTCAATTTTGATCAACCTTACCTAAATTCTTCTGTTTAAAGCTCTTTAACTATCCATATATGTTGTACAACGCCGAGAAAATGCAGAGAAAAAAGTTATAGCGAAAAGAAAATTTTATTTGCGAATCACTCAAAATTTAAGTATACGTTTTATGATAAATTATGTATATGACCACATGAAAGGCAATATTGGTATTTATCTAAAATATATATATATATATATATATATATATATATATATATATATATATATATATATATATATATATATATATATATCTTATTCGAGCAAGAATTAGCAAAGATACAACGTATTGGACTGCAAGGGAAAGTTGTGTGATATGCACACCGCACCAGATTTTTTCATCTTTATTGTGTCCGCAACTGAATCTTGTATTGTGACGATAAGCGGGCGCCTAAATGAATATAATTGTATCAATATATTGTAATTGGCGTGAAAAACACAGGCCAGCCAAGAGAGCAGTTGGGGCCAAATCCTCGGGGGCTCGAAATATCGATTTAAACATTAAACTCTTATTATTATAATGTAGTGATAACTTTCGTTTTCATAAAACCTTATTCTATATATTAATTTTATTGACAGAAAATATAGTAGGTATAGATTCAGTCGCTTTACAAAGCCATATGAACCATATTTCTCTCTCTCTCTCTCTCTTTAGTTTAAAATATATTCCCGGAAGAGCCTAGTTAGTACGATTTGAGTGGATATATAATCGATATATATCGATGATACGGGGATGAGGAAACACAACAAGCTGCAAGACAAGGACCCAGACTGGTTTAATTATCTGTCCGGTGAGGAAATGTCTGGACCCCAACCCGTTGGCATCTCTCAAGGCTCGTCATCGAAATATAGTTAATTTTCACATTAATAAGCTCTGCATAATGTTAATGTTCGTTAATTCCAAACATTTGCAACTTAAATGGGGTAGTATTAATATTCCTTCTAAAAGAAAGGTAAACCACTCCGACTTTTTCCTGTCATAATTTAAGGTAAGAATGATTGTTAAGGGAAGAAAATTTACTTTTAATAAACTATTTGATCAAACTCGAGAAAACTGACCCTACTGCCATCTCTGGACTGGCCGAGGAACTGAGGAAGTCCTGTAAGGACTTGGTCCTTGATTAAGATAGTATTCCTGTTCACTTCAGAGAGACTTCAAGTCTGAGCTCAGCTATAGTGACACCTTCCCTCTTATATTACAATTATTTCAAGATGAGTAGGGAGTGAAGGGAGAATTTTGAGAACCAACATGAAGACATCCTGAAGTAAGATCCACCCTAATTTAAATCAATAAACCAAGAAGCTGAATGGAAAACCAGCATGTATTTATACCGTCAATCGATTTAAAATACTATTTATTTTATTTATAATCAAGAAAAATTTTCAATGATTTCTTTATAAAATAAAATTGCTTTAAACCGAAATTAACAGCCGGCAAAAGCTGGAATAGCCGAAATAGTTGCGTGTGGATTGGTTATTTTGCTAAACTTCTGTAAACCGCATGTTTGCCGTTTGGCTTGTTGTTTGATTTGTAAAGGCACCTTAAAATATTAAAAATATCGAGGCTCGAAATATCGATATTTTTTTTATATTATTGATACGATATTTATTGTTATTTTTATATACGATATTTATTAACATACTAATCCATAATGTACCCGGATTTGGTACAGACCCCTCCCCACCTTTTCTTTGTCACATGTAATTAATTCATTATAGCGTTTATTGATTTAGTTATGTTTTATTTAAAATTTCTCACATTATTAGCTTTATTTCACAGTCTACTACCATTTTTCAATACTTAATACCGTAACCACTAGAAACCAATTAATTGGGGTAATATCTCCAAGACCGGCATTACCATAACTAAGCAACAATATTATGTCCAATTAACAACAACATTTTTTTTTTATTTCCATCAAAATTATATATGATATATCGAAAATAAAAAAAGATTACAGTAGGCATGTATAACGGTGACAGAATACATGTAATAAATAAATATTACGACTCATATTTTTTTCCCAGTGATTAAAACCGTCCGAGATGGTCCTCCTCGAGTAGTTATATAAAACAAAAATTGTGTCCCTAAATAGATTTTAATAAAAAAAATGTTCAAAAAAAAGAAGATGCTACTACTGAAAAGTGACGAAAGGTTGTAGAAATGTGAAGCTACCAATTCCTGGTCCAACTTCGTAAGACTACGTTGTAGGAAGGGATCATATCAGGTATTCTAACCTGTACTCATCGCTTACTAATGTTTAAAAAAAACGCTGCAAATTATTACACAAGGGTTTATTATTTACACTTAGCAATATTTCAAAAAAAAAAAATATATATATATATATATATATATATATATATATATATATATATTCTGTCCAAGTAAAGTAATTTAAATTTTTTTTCTTGCCTTTTGTAGGGAATTTCGCTTTCGTTTAGAATACAATCAAAGCACAAAAAAAAATAAAAAAAAAATAAAAAAATAAAAAAAGGATTTATTTTATTCGATATTTGGATTCTAAGTGTCGTGAAACGTAAAACCTCAAATTGTGAGGGGGGGTTACAAATTTGTTTTCTTTGGTCGATTATCTTTTTAAATGGCTGAGTTATGGGCATATAATATCTTTAATCGGCAATTATATAATTTTTTTTTTTTTTTTTATGCCTTGTTATGCTGATTCCAAAACACCCTACGGTTCCCCTCTATCTTTATAAATGGCCGAGTTATGGAATTATAAGATTTCTAATCGGCCGCCATTTTGAAAAAAATAGAGGTATGGTAATGTCGAGTTCCGAGGATCACCCTGGGGTGACCTGTGACATTGGTACCGAATCTCAAGAAAATCGGTTCAGTAGCATTGCAGAAAAGCCGCGGACGGCGGACGGACGGATTTTTTTTTTTATTCGATATTTGGATTCTACGTATCTTGAAATGTAAAACCACAAATTTTGAGGGGGGGTTACAAAAAAATTTTCTTTGGTCGATTCCAATGGTCTATTATTGAAAGTAATAATACAATAGAAAAATGTCGGCAATTTTTATTGCTATGGCGTTATTGGATAAAATGAAGAGAAAAAAGTTTGAGCGAAAAAAATTATTATTAACCGAATAAATTATTTTGATTTGAAAATTTTAAATGATATAGATAGGAAGGATTATAAAGATTACTTAAGAATGAATTACCAAATCATCCCTCTACTATAAGATAAGGATAAATGATAAATGTACTTAAAGTTTATATTCTTGTTATATGTTTTTATTTACATAGTTTATACATTTTAAAATTAATTTAATTCAATATAACCTAAATTAGTTGTACTAGTTGAAAGATCGGGTCAAATTAATGATTACAAGAAAACTTAAAACAATACAAAACAAGATAAATTAGAGATGAACATTTAATTAACAAAAATTGGATCCAAAATTATTCGTTCAAAATTGTCGCCATCATATTATTTATTTAATATTTTAATTCAGTCCCAATAGTGACCTTATAAACATATTTTCATTAGCTTATTACACAGCTTGTTTGGGAAATTCGTGTAAAATAAACTAATTAGGAAACTAACTTAATATGTCCTTTCAAACCAATATTTTTCTAATCATTCTTATTAGTAGTTTCTGATTAGATAAAAATTAATGCAAAAATGCATGAAAAATGAACGCATTTAATAGTAGATGCAAAAAAAACAAAAACAAAAACCATCGTAATCATAAAAAAAAAAAAGAAGAAAAACCAGAGAATAAAAAAATATATAATGATGGAGAAAAACCCTAACCTGGCAATTGTTGACTAATAGTGAACAAATATCGATAATAATTAATGACGTAGTAGTATACAAGTGGAGTTTGTAGGACGATAACCCTATTCAGGATCCAACGCGGATGTTTGTAGGACGATCGGAGAAGCCTACAAAGATCCTACATGTTCTATGTAGTGCTACACTCCATTCACAGTCCAGCGGTAGTCCGATTTATACAAAGTAATCCTACATGTAGACTTAAAGAAAATATCGAGTCGTGGAAGGACTCAAACTTCAGATGAAGCAAAACAAAGAGAACTTATACAAAAAAACTGAATATGAGAGGACTTAATAAGCAAACTGGCGTAACAACGCATCACTAATTAGTGACATAACCCTCCCGCACAATGGGTCACCGATGTTTCACAGTTTTTGGTGGTGAATTTAGATCTAAAAATATTCAACACGTGTCCCGGTGTTCGTTGGACCCTACAGAGCTTCAAATTGAAACGCTATTCCCGGCTTAAAAATGTTGAACCCTATCGGGACTGGATGGATTTTTTTTTTTTTCTATAGCATTTTCAACATAGAGATTTTTTAGCATGCTGAATCTAAATCTGCCATACTTTTTGGATGAAAAAAATCTTTAATGTTAGTTTATCCAATAATCTGAACACTTTTTTTTCAATTTATTTGACCAAAAAGCAAGTAGATATTTTCCAAATTCAAGATATAAAATTTTATTTTTTTTTTCGGCTCCTAGGCCCCATTAGAACGAACGCCAGGGCACTTGTCCAATATTTTTGATTGTAGAATCATCATCATATTATTCTTTCATGATTCATCTGTCCGGTTTCTCTTTCTTTCCTTCCTTTCCTCGCTTTCTTCATCCTTTTTGCCTCAACGCTCCATTTCCCTTGTTTCTTATTACCCCCTTCATATTCCCAGTGCTGAAGATTTTATTCATTTTACGGTCCTTATGTGAGGATTCCTTAAAATGCTCAATACCTGTTTTCATCACAGGCCTACAATCTAGTTCTAATTAAAACTTTATGCATTTCGAGAGTATATTACGTCAACTTTTGTGTATATATGTATATATATATATATATATATATATATATATATATATATATATATATATATATATAATATTTTCTATTAAAAAAGACGTCAACGTTTTTTCCCACTCCCTTCCATCGAAGTTATATATTAACTAAATTTAATTTTTCACGGTTTGGGTTGGTAGATTGTTCCCTATCTATTAGCGCCGACAGGGCAATATCTGCCTTATTAAGAGTTTTACAGCTTCGCCTTCCTCCTACCGTTTTTTTGTCCTAGCCCTTCCGAAGAACAGATGGTTATGGATCCACTCGATAAATCACACTACAGAAATATACAGCTCTATCCCGGAGCTATTTAAGTATGAAATAGTTTTTTAGTAATAATTAGTACTCGACGATGGTGTGATTTGTGGTCCGTCATATGTTGATGGATTTAGTCTTGGTCTATCGCTCATACTGTCCATTAGCTACTACAAATGATCCCATCACCTTATGGTTTCTCCTGTTTTTTCTTTGATCTCCTTTAAATAGAAAGCAAAGTAATTTTTGAAATGGATTACTTATTTATAAACTAATATCTCTCTCTCTCTCTCTCTCTCTCTCTCTCTCTATATATATATATATATATATATATATCTATATATATATATATATATATATATATATATATATATATATACGTTATATATAATATAAGGAATCAATCAATAAATTACGATTCCCAGTACATATCGATGTCGGTTTTTGAAAAAGGCGTAAGCGCCAATTGCGATTTTTCTCGAATCACTACTATATATTATTACGGTAGTACAGATCCCTTTTCCGACTCTCAGGTTTGGTGGATTTTGACGAGTGAGATATCAAAAGAAAGGGAATTTCACGCAGAAGTGACGAATCCTGATTTTGTTTCTTAAATTCTTTATAGAGCTTAAATAAAAGTGATGAAAAAACTGGAAGGTTTTGAAGATTTGACGTCTGAGAGTCGGCGGATAGAGACGGGTTTAAAGATTTTGACGTGGCCATCAAGATCATATACGCTCCTATGGAGCGTATTGGTCTAGCGTTTTAAAGCTTAAAAACTTTCCGTTTTTGAGATAACGCACGAAATAAGTCCGCACGGGCCTCATGCCATCTTGCCTACGTGCCGTTGTCATGGCAACTTTATATCAATTTGAGACTGTTTACAAAAACTTTTAATGAGTCGGAAATTATATATTGTTTCCCATGTCCAACCCTAAAGGCCACCGTTAAATATGAATACTACACATAGAAAATGTTATAGCTGAATCTAATTGCCTAACTGCTAAATTGAAGAGATATTTTCCAGTAGGGTAAGCTAATTACTTATTAAGTATGAACTGTAACTTCAACATAGTCATTACAAACTATGTAGCTTCACCAAATCTGCATGTTAAATAAACTTTTTTGGTAATATTATATTGTTTATACGAATAAATATGTTTCCCTAATATCGCTTATACTTGGAATGCATTAGGGATTAGAAGATATCTAATGCGAGAGTTCTCGCTGGGGTATACTAGTCACTACTATATATTATTACGGTAGTATAGATCCCTTTTCCGGCTCTCAGGAGCGATGGATTTTGATGAATGAGGTATCACAAGACAGGAAATTTCACGGAGAAGTGACGAATCCTTATTTTGATTCTTAAAATCTTACAAGGGCTTAAATAAAAGTGATGAAAAAAGTGGAAGGTTTCAAAACTTTGGCAACTGAAAGTCGGCGGATCGAGACGGGATAAGTTGGGTTTTAAAGATTTTGACGCGGGCATCAAGATCATTTACGCTCCTATGGAGCGTATTGGTCCAGCGTTTTAAAGCTTAAAAACCTACCGTTTTTGAGATAAAGCACGATATAGGTCCGCACGGGTCTTATGCCATCTTCCGAACGTGTCGTTGTCATGGCAACTTTATATCAATTTATGTTTGTTTACAAAAACTTTTAATGAGTGGGAAATTATATTTTGTTTCCATGTCCAACCCTAAAGGGCACTGTTAAATATAAATACTACATAATGGAGGGAGTTATTGTTGACCGTATATTTATATTTAAAGGGAGAAGTTGGTCGGGGGAGGGAGTAGGGGGGGGGGGGGGTGCGGTCAAAGAATTAGACTACTATAAGCGAACTTATATAATTGTGCCGACGTTTCGGCCTAAGTTTTAGGCCATCTTCAGGGCTAAAAGGAAAACAAAATAACAACAATGAAAAAAGAGAAAGAGGCAGTACCAGTAACAGTAAAAGAAAAAGATAACACTAAATTACATAATACAAGAGACAAATGAAAAAATAAAATGAAATAACAATGTAAAAATTAAAAATTAATTGAAAATAAAAATAATGCAATATTTACACAGGGAATAGTGAAATATATGAAATCTATTAATTAAAAAGACAAATAGTATGAAGGTTTGGTAATGTGTAAAGCATACAGAGATAGTTGTAAGTTATGCAAAAGATAACGCTATTTATTTAACGCTATTTTATTTTTTCATTTGTCTCTTGTATTATGTAATTTAGTGTTATCTTTTTCTTTTTATACTTCATACTTTTTTATCTTACTTGTATTTTCTGTTTTTTATCATTTTTACTGTTACTGGTACTGCCTCTTTCTCTGTTTTCATTGTTGTTATTTTGTTTTCCTTTTAGCCCTGAATATGGCCTAAAACTTAGGCCGAAACGTCGGCACAATTATATAAGTTCGCTTATAGTAGTCTAATTCTTTGACCGCAACCCCCGACCAACTTCTCCCTTTAAATATAAATACTACATATAGAAAATGTTATAGCTGAATCTAATTGCCTAACTGCTAAATTGAAGAAATGTTTTCCAGTGGGGTAAGCTAATTACTTATTAAGTATGAACTGTAACTTCAACATAGTCATTACAAACTATGTAGCTTCACCAAATGTGTGTGTTAAATAAACTTTCTTAATAATATTATATTGTTTATACGAATAAATATGTTGCTCTAATATCGCTTATACTTTAATGCATTAAGGATAGATATCTAATGCGAGAGTTCTCGCTCGGGTATACCAGTAACAATGTTTTTTTATAAAATAAAAAAAAAAATTAAATTGTTGCTTACGCTATCAATAGTCGATTTTTAGACCATTCCTAATTTTTTTTCTCGATATATCGAGAGTGAGAATCGATAGAGGTGGTGTTTACGTCCCATAGTTAATCGAAATTTATATTTTTCAAAAAACGACGTCGATGTATCTGCTATTCATATCAGTTTTTATTTTGTAGGTTTTTTATGTTTTTCAACTTTTATTAATTCTATTCCACTTGTTCAACTAAGTCATCAGGCAAGCCTCCTCCTTCTCATATAGCCATTAATGGTTGAATGGCTACAATAATCTTTAAAATGTTTAATAATGCCAACAAGTGTATCTGCATCACATTAATCAATTTATTTAGCTGAGCAATACTGCCTGAGGTTATGAATTTAGATGACGTCATTATGCACTATTGCTAATTTTAAACTATTCTTATAGCCTTGTAGGATTTAGTATTATGATGATGCCTTCAGAAAACATTTAGTTTAATTTTAATAAATCGATATTACATCCCAGTTCCCGGACGATAAGCTCCAGAAGCGGGAAATTCAACTCAAAAGATATAACTCCCATTTGAAATATTAAGGAAATTCACATGGAATTAGTTAAGGATTTGAAGATGTTATTACTTTCTTGGGTGGAATTGCCTAGATTTTTTTTCTTTCCTTACAAAATGAGTATCCAGTTACGGCTTGCCTTCTCAATCCGTTAAATACCTGGAGTATCCACACCATTTCGCAGCCATATCCTCCCTCCCTCTACGGTCCGCCGCCATTGTGGTAAAGAAGGAAGTATTATGGTATTTAGCTTGACAATACGCCACGGCCTTGGCCTCACTAAACCTCACCGGATTTGATGGATTTTAAGTAAGCTCTAAGTTCCGGTTAGCCACCTGGTCTTCCTTCTCTTTTATAATCTTCTCTCTGTTGCCAACTTTTTTTTTTTGTTATTTTTAATTTTTTTTCTTATTATTATAAATCTGCTCTAGCGTCTCTTTTTGCTTTAATATTTTATAAGTTGATTTTTTAAATGTTATTATTATGATATTTATTTGCAGATTCAAAAACAATCGTTTCCAAAATACTTTACTTACATAAGCAGTGGTGGCTTATAGATAAAACGAGTCACGGACACTTGTTAAAATCCCAAAAGAACAAAATCAAACATTTTTTACGGTACAACTTTACAAGAGGGGCGCGTTATCACTTGTTCCTCCGGAACTTACTCGAAGGTCGCCTGACCAGTATACTCTAGCGCCATGTGTGCTAACTAACTGCTTTGCATTCAATTGTAACATTCGTGTTCATCGGAATTATTAAAATTATTACTGCTTTAATTATATATTATTTAAAATTATTAGTGCTGTCGACTTCCGCTCATTACGTTCGCCCAAGAAATAAACAAAACAGCAACGGATTCTTTTCAGTTGAATTCGAGGTCTTACCTTAATTTCAATTATTACTGCTTTAATTAGATCACAGCTGTCGAATTCCGCTCGCTACGCTCGCTCAAGAGACAAACAAACCCCGAAAGTTCCTTTTCAGTTGAGTTCAGATCACCGGAAGTCGACAGCTCTAACAATTTTAAATAATATGTAATTAATGCAGTAATAATTTTAATAATTGCGACGAATACGAATGTTATAATTGAATGCAAAGCAATTAGCACTAATGGCGCTAGAGTGTGCTAGTGCGGCGACCTTCGGGTAAGATCGGAAGCAGCAGTGATAACGCGCCCCTCTTGTAAAGTTGTACCTTTTTTACTTATTATATCATTAATTGTTACCGTTCAATCTTGATCAATTTATTTAAAAATTGTATCTATTCTTCTTGTTTTAATTTGTGCGAAAATATGGGGATACTAGGACATCGTTAAAGTTTTCTGTTAAATAAAAACCAAAAAAATAAAAGAAGTGGAACCAAAAATAGCTAGAAGTGGGATAAGAATCCAATGCTAGACTTGATCACATAGAAGAATATGCTACACGCTTTTTAAGCACAACACACGCAGTGTGAAAAAAAAAATTAACATTACCTTCAACCAGCCTCGCGTGCAGCTTCATATGTGCGCATGCGCATAACATACAAACTCCTCGCTGGTGGAACTGTGAAGTTCACAGTACCTTATAATGATTTTTGTATCTTTTTCATAAACTGTTGTATGACTACTGACATTAAGTTTGAGGATTATATATTGTAGAAGTTTAAAGAAAGAATTAAAGAAAAAGGACTCATTATATTGGACGTTATTGATAATATCGAGCTGAAATGGAACTGTTATTTATTGATTTTATTGTATATATAATAACATTATTTATGAAATATTTGATCTGATTAATTACCTAATTAATGTGAACAGAAACTCGAACAAAGAGGCAAAAATTGGGAGATATCTT
Source organism: Rhaphigaster nebulosa (assembly GCA_948150685.1). Taxonomy (NCBI): domain Eukaryota; kingdom Metazoa; phylum Arthropoda; class Insecta; order Hemiptera; family Pentatomidae; genus Rhaphigaster; species Rhaphigaster nebulosa. The sequence goes on along the minus strand of OX411311.1, from coordinate 127,769,210 downwards.
AAGAACAGAGCCTTAGGTCTCTCAAATTCCAGTTACTGTCTTATTAAAGTACCTATATATTATCTTGAACTGTCTTGGAGTGATGTACTGTCTTTAATAGGTTGCCTTTTTTAGATTCTTGATATGAGATGTGCTATCTCATGGTCTCCACTTATGAGATCTTTTCTGTTTTTTGTTCTGATGATGCCTACAAATAATTAATTAGTCACAGAAATGGATTAACCCAGTGCGGGGCCTTTAGTAAATGTTATATTACCTGAAAGTTCTGTCTTTTGTATAACAATAAAATGATGTAAAATAAATTCTTGCACTTTAAATGTAACAATGTCTTGAACGTTAGTGTGTAGTATTAAAAAGAAATGCTACAAAAATATAATACTGTACTACTCTTACAGAGATTGACATGTACTGAGTCATTGAGCCCACTTTAGTTTGATTAACACTGGAGGATTCAAGTTCCTACAGGCAATAACGAAAATGTTCAATGTTTCCCCTTTTCCTATGCATCCCCGCTCTCTCCTATTTCATCAATCGAAACATCGAAAACGTAGGTAATCGATATCTGTGAAGTCGACGCCCGTCCGGATATAAATTATATTTGCAGCCCTTTTCCATTCTACGTTGAGGAAGTAACGATTAAGAAGTCACTTATTATGTAGGTTTCGTTTTTAGCAATTCAGCCGTCAGGTGTGGGACAGTCAATCCAAAGAGGTATTATATTGCTACAAAGAGAGCCCCTCCTGTCGAACGATAACAAACCTCAGGCCTCCACCACGGGAGAACTGTCACTGGATTGACATGTCTGTCGGTTCCCGAAGTGACGGAGGTCCGGATGTGACCCAGTCCCTAGTTCCTTCTATTGTCAGCCACTCCGGATATCCTCCCGCTTCCTTTTTGTTAGTCACCGCCGGGGCGGCCCCTCTCTTCTGGGTCAGTAATTAATAACTCCTTCGTCGTCTTTGAGGCGTGTTCTTCCGATGACTCGACGCTTTCCACCTATCGGCGTTCCCATTTTCGGTTTCTATGGAGTATCATATAAATTAAGGAAGAAGTTGGTCGGGAGGTGCGGTCAAAAACAAAGACACAGTAAAAAATGATAAAAAAAAAACAGAAATTATTACTGTTACTGCTCCTGTCTCTGTCGTTTTCAATGTTGTTACTTCGTTTTTTCTTTTTAGCCCTGATGTTGGCCTAAAACTTAGGCCGAAACGTTGGCACTGAATAAATGAGTCATACTTAATAGTGTCTTGTCTTTGAACACACCCTCCGAACAACTTCTTCCTTAATTTATATCTACGATAAACCAAACTTTTTTCCGATAAATCGCATTTAGGACCGGCATCCGGTTTATCGGGTAGACGTCAGACTACATGAAATTGCTATTAATTTAGTTTTAAGGAAATTAAGTTCCTAGATTCATATTTTTATTTTTATTTTATGAATTAGTTTCCTTTGTTAAATTAATCATTACATCAGCTGTTATTTTTGTGATTTGTTCAGTCAGCTGTTATAAATCCGCCATTTTTCTAAATGGCTGTCATCAGGTTTACTTTCAGTGTGTAGATCACACTGTCTTGACAGTTCTACCGCGACAGAAAACTCTCATCGTGTTAACGTGGCTAAAGTTAACTTTTTGCACCCTCGTTCCCGAACTATTACCTTTTTGATGATTTTTTCGTTATTAAGGCCAACAAGTGTATACGATTATTTCAACTGCCGCTGATGATTGTACTGAGATGTATATCAAATAAATTACATGCATTTAAAGATAAATAAATTTTTTAGAAGTTTGAAGGCTTTATTATTGAAAAACTCCTAGAAGACTATGATATATGAAATATGGCTAAAAGTCTTCAAAATAAAAATATGTTTTAACATTTTTTTTTTTTAAGTATAATTATTTTCTATCTTTTTTTAAAATGATTCATGGCTAATATTGTTTTATAAATAATAATATTTATATTATTTCTTAACCTTGTTCACAGTTTAATATTTGATACACTTTTCTTTGCTTTTTCGTCAATTTTCTTTCGATATATCGATATTTTTCTAGCAATTAACGAAGTCGATGAGTTTATGAAGATTGAGTATTGCGTAAAATGTAAGTTCCGAAGAAAGATTAAGCAACTGGAGATATATTCTATAAAATATGGAGAAATATATATATATATATATATATATATATATATATATATATATATATATATAATATATTCTGGAATTCGGATTTGTTGTATATGCATTCGGTATATATAATGGAAGAAATAGGATCGCGAAGATCGATTATAGGCGAGTAAAGTTTAAGAGTACAGTTACATGATATAAAATAGTGAGCTACTGACAGTGTTTACTACAGATAGATTATCACTGCTATATATTATTACGGTAGTATAGATCCCTTTTCCGGCTCTCAGGAGCGATGGATTTTAATGGATGAGGTATCAAAAGACAGGAAATTTCACGGAGAAGTGACGAATCCTTATTTTGATTCTTAAAATCTTACAAGGGCTAAAATAAAAGTGATGAAAAAACTGGAAGGTTTCAAAACTTTGACGACTGAAAGTCGGCGGATCGAGACCGGATAAGTTGGGTTTTAAAGATATTGACGCGGGCATCGAGATCATATACGCTCCTACGGAGCGTATTGGTCCAGAGCTTTAAAGCTTAAAAACCTACCGTTTTCGAGATAACGCACGATATAGGTCCGCACGGGCCCTATGCTATCTTGCGTATGTGTCGTTGTTATGGCAACTTTATATCAATTTGAGTCTGTTTACAAAAACTTTTAATGAGTGGGAAATTATATATTGTTTCCCATGTCCAACCCTGAAGGGCACTATTAATTATTAATACGAAACATAGAAAATGGTATAGCTGAATCTAATTGCCTAACTGCTAAATTGAAGAGATATTACAGGGGGTAAGCTATTTACTTATTAAGTATGAACTTCAACATAGTCATTACAAACTATGTAACTTCACCAAATATGTGTGTTAAATAAACTTTTTTGGTAATATTATATTGTTTATACGAATAAATATGTTTCCCTAATATCACTTATACTTGGAATTAGGAATTAGAAGATATCTAATGCGAGAGTTCTCGCTCTGGTATACTAGTACTAAAGATATTACTACTAGACTTAAAGCTAGCATAGTGAGAGTGTACTGTCTCACATTCTCATATACTCTATCTTACATTCTGATTCTAAATTCTGATTGATCTGTCCATTTCAGATTGGCTTTTATACATACAATAGGAGAGGGGATGATTAAGGAAATAACACTTGTTTAACGGTGATAAGTAGGACGAAAAACAACAACTTCCTGGGTTGTAAACCCTATTTAATAACTAATACTTCCTGGGTCAATGCCATGTGTTAACTTAGCGATTATCTGTGGATATCGATATCGCAAAATATCGAATGTCGATATTTTTCTTTCGATGTTCCAATCCTACTCCACACCAGTGCCAAATCGTTGGACCAATCGTTTGTCACTGGCGTGGATCGGAGTATTTGTAAATGTTGGAGCGTTGGTGAAAGTACCGGCCGATGTTGGCGCTGGCCGTTCCAGAGCGGGGTTTTTTTTTTCACACATCAAAGGGATTGCGTTCCATCCACACCAGTGACAAACTGTTCGCTCAACGGGTTCCTCATTTATACCTCATTTATTCCTCATTTTCCTTATTTATTATTTCACCTAAATATTTCATTTTTGTTAGTATACTTACTTATGTTACTTTAAAGTTGATATTGAAATAATCAGCGATTCATAACGTGATAAATTTTGGTTGTTAATTAAATCTTTGTTTTGATTTGATCTGCGTTATTAGTCCAATATTTGTAAATCGATTCCTAAAAATCAGGTAATTTTTGTAATTCAACCTTCGATCTTTGAAGCTCACAAAATGTTGTTAATAAAAAATAAAAAGTGCAGTTGACATCCGCATGATGGTATAGAAGGATCAATCTGATTGGTCAGTTGACATCCGCATGATGGTATAGAAGGATCAATCTAATTAGTGATTGATAAATTATTTGCCACTTCTATAAATTTGTTTTATTGAAAACTAGTTTCGAATGTTATACATTCATCTTCAGTTCTAAAAACACACACACATTCAAAAATAAGCAATTCAAAATACAGTTTGGTATTATTATACATGTTAAATTAGATGTAATGTAAATCAGTATTATAAAACATTTATGAATTATGAATTTAATTAAGACAAGAAATCAAATACATGTTGGTATTCACCAAGGTTTAAATTGATACAATACAGAAAAGTTTGTATTGGTTTCTTCTCGCACTGAACTAAAAATGAAAGAAAGTTGGGGTGTTTATAGGTTTAAGGGTTTTTCCCTTGAAGGCCGGGGTTTTTCAGTAATTTCGGTGAGTAATTGTTTTTTTTTTGTTATAGATAGGTATAAATTTAAGATTGGACTATTGGAGATATTTATTTGGTCCTACATTCATCTTCATATTATTATACATATTAAATTATATGTAATATAAATTAGTATAATCTACTAAGTATGAGTATAATATACTAAATTATATTAAATTTAATTTAATGTGGTATAATAATACCAAACTGTATTTTGAATTGATTATTTTTTAATTTTTTGTGTGCTTTTAGAACTGAAGATGAATGTATAACATTCGAAACTAGTTTTCAATAAAACAAAATTATAGAAGTGGCAAATAATTTCTCAATCCCTAATTAGATTGATCCTTCTATACCTTCTATTTTACTATTCTTAATAATATAGAAGGTATATCTATTTTACTATTATTACTAATATTAGTAATATATTACCTTCTATTCTATACCTTATATAATTTTTATATGTTTTTAGAACTGAAGATGAATGTATAACATTCGAAACTAGTTTTCAATAATATATATATATATATATATATATATATATATATATATATATATATATATATATATATATAGGATAATACATTTCTTTTATTCAATACAATAGAGAGTAAGTTCTTTTCTCTCAAAGAGGAAATAGCTATGTAATTAAAAAAATAAAATATTAATCCTCAGCTGCTAATAAAATAATATTTCTGCATGATTATTTATAATATTTCTCCTTACATCCGGCAAACATTTTCAAGTTCCTCTGATGGCTCTCGCACGATATCTGCTAACAACTGACCCCAAGCATATCTGAAACACGTTAAAAAGGAAATGTGAGTGCATATTGATATGAAAAATTCATGTTTATAATGGAATGCTCTTGGTAATCGCAACTAACTGTGTAATGGATTAAATGCGTGCGTCACAAACATTTTACAAACGAGTCGACAGTTGTACTTTCACGTTTCAAACTTCACAAACATTGGACAAGTTGTTTGACAAACAATTTATAAGGATAAGGATAAAAAACGAAATACCAAAGGAAATTATCCACGGGACTTAGTATTATTGGAATTCTTTCCTCAGGAATAAGAGAGACAAACGATATTGAAATACCTGACCAACACTTGGAATAAAGCTAATGAATTATAGCCTGATTTACTGACGATAATTGTAAAAATTATCTGATAGTAATTACACCTGTCAAGGCTCGATTTATCTATATCCTTCTTAATTCTATTAACTGTGGAAATACATTGTACACGTACTTAAAGGTCGTTACGAAAGGTCTCTCTGAAATGTAATATACAATTATAATACGTGAACGGAATGTTATGACTCATTACACTTAACTCTTTCTCACATTTAAAATCCGTCTCTTTATCCATCTCCCATCTCTTCAACAATCACGATTTCTTTCTACACAGGATCTATCTTTTTTATTTAGCAAAATTATTAATTATTATTTAAGTATTGTAATCGCGAAAATTTTCGGTTTTCAGATTTCAACGGAAATATTCATTTTGACCATCCCTGAATACATTTTGATTAGTTTCGTCATGACTTCTGTACGTACGTTCGTTCGTATCTCGCATAACTCAAAAACGGTTAGTCATACAAAGTTAAAATTTTGTATTTAGGATCCCTGTAACATCTAGTTGTGAACATCCCTTTTTGATCACCGAAAATGGTAATTTACTTGAAGGTCATAGTAGATTTTCATAAAAAATTATATTAATATATAATGCGACACTTATCAAATTCGATATATAAGACTTGCGTAAATGAAATTACCATACTTTATTTCGGTAGAAATTTGGCATACAAGAAGGGATACTTTGCTTGTGCGACATAGTAAACTTTCATCAATAATTATATTAAAATATCATGCGAACCATCTCAGATTTAGTATATTAGACTTTTATACCTATAAAAATAATATGCTAGATTTTGGTTAAAATTGGCTTACCGGAAGCGGTATTTTACTTGAAGGTCATATTAGACTTTCATCAAAAATTATATTAAAATATAATGTAAAACATCTCAAATTTGGTAAATCAGACTTTTATATCGAAATGAATGTATTTACTATATTTAAAATTGGTGAGTTAGTTAAAATTGGTGAGCCGAAAAGAGTACTTTACTTGAAGATCATAATAAGCTTACATCAAAAATTATATTTAAATTAAATACAGAAATCATATGTTTCGGTAATAAAGGTTACAATCGCAATTTGGTTTCCAATCCAATTAAACATTTTTATTACTTATTTTAAGTATTAAAATTGAGTGTAAAATACTAATTTTTCTCCCTATTTGTGAGATCAAAAAGTCTGCAGCAGGAGAATAAGATATTGTTGATCAAAAATTCAAAAATTATATTAAAATATAATTAAAAACATCTCAAATTTGGTTTATAAGATTTTTATGTCATTATAAATAACATGCTACATTTTGATTAAAATTGGGCCTGCCTGAAGTGGTACTTGAAACTGTTTTTTTTTTTTACTTCTCGTCGTTTTTTTGAACCTCCTATTTATAGTTTAATAGGCGTACAAGGAAGTAATGTGGTGTCACTTTAGATATTTTACCATAGTGAAGCCTGACTGCCTAAGTTATTCTGTTATTCTTAGAGGACTAAATGTTCCCCAAATAAAGATTATGTGTTCATTCATTCTTCCATCTATGTATATAATGATTAATATTTTAATATTATTGGAATACTCCAAAAAAATTAAGCCTTATGTATCTTATTTTTTGAGTCCTGTTAATATAATTGAAGTAATTGCATTATGACATTCGAAATAGGTCATAAAAAGGTCAGAAATAGATAAATTTGTGGTGCTTCGTTACGAACGGATCCATCAAAAGTAATTGGCCATGAAGTAGATGGGAGGATTTTGTCAAAGTTGATCTTGCAGATTTCGAATGATGATGATGATCGAAAATTGGATTTCTAATGAGTTCCAGTTGAGGTTCGTGGTATCGGCATCGAACCCTCGGCTTCGCTATAAATATAAAGTATTTTATTATCATTATTATTATTACAGCTGACCTGAAGGTGAAACATATCCTTTAGCCGATAACTGTTCAGGAACCGGACTCGAACCGAGGCCGTCCTTAATAATAAAGACCGTGCAATAGCAAAGGTCCAAAGTTATGGCCTAACCTTGGCTATCGGTTCAAATTGTCAGCAGGATGTGTTATCAACAACTGGCAAGTTCGTGCACACTCTAGGTTAGTGGTAAGCATTATGTGAACTCAAAAAATTTGAAATAATAATAAATCATTTTTAATTATTTTCAATTGTTGACCTTCTATATAATATTTTTATCTATAATCAATTTGTCTTGAATTCAATTAAAAAACTTAGTAGTTTATTTATTTTGATGCTGGAGAGGGGAACAAAGTATCCCTGTCAAAAATAATTAGAAAAAACTGCTAAGCTTTTTAATTTACCTCAAGGCAAATTGATTAAAGAGAGAAAAAAAAAATATTTTATAAGAATTAGCGTTGAAAATAACGCCAAATCATAGCTTCGGGCAAAAAAATTAGAATCTATAAAACCAATCAATAATTTTGCGATAATTTCCTTAGCAAACGGTTTCTAATTTCGGATTATATCCCAAAAATTATATCCCATGTTTTTTTTAATATTCGGAGATGAACTAAATTGGATTATGATTTGAATTAGAGGGTCCGGCCGGTGAAACGGGACGATTTCAAAATTAATTTATTTCTTGAAGAATTATTTTTTTATTTAATTTTGTATGTATAAATATAAAACGAAAGAAAAGCCATTTACGTAAAGAACAACAAAAAAAAAATATCTGATGTGGGCAACACATGACTTCCTTGTACGCCTATTAAATTATAAATCGGTGGCTCAAAAAGTGATACTGAATTTGGTTACTAGTTTCCGAAGATTGCAGTAAAAACGACACTCGGCGTCCCGACATCCATCTATTGACACACACATTCTTGTTACTGGAGGTCTCATTCCGTTATTAGATGTCGTTTTCCTTCAGTAGGTAATTAGTTTCCAAGATATTTCTTCATGTTCCATGACAACAATAAAACTGTCACTATCACTGGATAAAGCATTAGAAATCGACAGTTTCGACATTTTAAGCGGAAAACCCACTTAACTAATATCTTATTCTCATGATGAAGACTTGTTGATCTCACAAATGGGGAGGAAAACTAGTATTTTAGATTCAATTTTAACACTTAAAACAAGTAATAAAAATGTTTAATTGGATTGGAAACCAAATTGCGTTTGTAACCTTTATTACCGAAACATATGATTTCTCTTTTAATTTAAATATAATTTTTGATGTAAGCTTATTATGATCTTCAAGTAAAGTACCCTTTTCCACCCACGAATCTTAACCAAAATCTCGTAAATACATGTGTATCGATATAAAAGTCCTATTTACCAAATTTGAGAAGTTTTACATCCTATTTTAATATATTTTTTGACGAAAGTCTAATATGACCTTCAAGTAAAGTACCACTTTCGGTTTTCCAATTTAGACCAAAATCTAGTATGTTATTTAGATCAGTAAATAAGTTATAAATACTAAATTTGAGAAGTTTTGCATAGTATTTTAATGTAATTTTTGATAAAAATCAATTATGATCTTCAAGTAAAGTACCACTTCCGGTGATGAAGCAGTGACCAAAAAGGGAGGTTCACAACTAGATTTTACAACAATCCTAAATACAAAATTTCAACTTTCTACGGCAAACCGTTTTTGAGATATGCGAAACGTACAGACGCCACGACGAAACTAGTCAAAATGGATTCAGGGATGATCAAAAGGGATATTTCCGTTGAAATCTGAAAACCGAAAATTTTCGCGAATACAATACTTCCTTTACTTCGTACAAGGAAGTAAAAAATAAATCGAAATACTATGTCCGTCAAATATTCGCCATTTAACTGTTTTATTGGGTTCTGGAAGTTTTGCATGACCTCTCAAGCAGTTTGTAGGTGGGTATTGCTTTATTCTCGTCCCAAATGCATTGATTGAGGGCTCTTGTAGGTTCTGGGTGGATCGGCCTCAAATACTTGATTTACTCCATAAAAAAAAATCTTAAGCCGTTTAATCGGGAGCGTAAGGAGGCCAAGGAATATCTTCATTTCGAGAAATTATTATTATTAAAGTCTCCGCGAACGTAGTAGAGTGTAAACTTAAACTTTACTGTATTTACTGACCAAACAATTTTATTATTATTATTACAGCATAGTTTAGAAACTGTGTGAAAAACTGTGCATTCCATCGTTTCACTCCATCTGTTTTTCAGTCTCACAGTCGGTTGGAGTGATTGGATTTTGGCGTGGTCTAATGGAATTTAGTAAGAGCGTAAAAGGGCTCCAGGGCAAGGACGCAAATTGAGCCCTTTGGCCACATAATGAAACGTAAACTGTACATAATGAAATTTTTTCTAGAGCCTTCCCTCCCACGCTCCATTAATTTGTTAATAATAAAACAGAAAGATGTTCGATTAATTTACATGTTCGGATATTTTACATTTTTACTTCCTTGTACGAAGTAAAGGAAGTATTGTAATCGCGAAAATTTTCGGTTTTCAGATTTCAACGAAAATATCCATTTTGACCATCCCTGAATCCGTTTTGACTAGTTTCGTCATAACTTCTGTACGTACGTACGTTCGTATCTAATAACTCAAAAACGGTTAGCCATAGAAAGATAAAATTTTGTATAAGATTTTTGTAAAATCTAGTTGTGAACTTCCTTTTTTAGTCACTACAGGATTACCGAAAGTGGTACTTTACTTGTAGGTCATTGTTGATTTTCATCAAAAATTGTATTAAAATAAAATGCAAAATTTCTCAAATTAGATATATAAGATTTACATATTAATATAAATAACATAATAAATTTTGGTTAACATTGGCAGACCTGAAGTGGTACTTTACTTGAAGGTCATGTTAGACATACATAAAAAATTATATTAAAATATAATGTAAAACATCTCAAATTTGGTAAATAGGACTTTTATATCAATATGAATATATTTAATACATTTTGGTTAAAATTGGCGATCCGAAAAGGGTACTTTACTTGAATGTCATAATAAACTTACATCAAAAATTATATTAAAATTAAATGCAGAGATCTTATGTTTCGGTGATAAAGGTTACAAACGCGATTATTTTTCCTCCCCAATTAAACATTTTTATTACTTGTTTTATGTGTTAAAATTATGTGTAAAATACTAGTTCCTACTCCATGTTTGTGAGATGAACAAGTCTGCAGCAGTAGAATAAGATTTAAATTAAGTGGGTTCTTCCGCTTAAAATGTTGAAACTGTCGATTTCCAATGCTTTATCTAGTGATATTGACAGTTTGATTGTTGTCACTGAACATGAAGAAATCTCTTGGAAACTTGTTACCTACTGAAAGAAAACGACATATAATAACGGAATGAGATTTCCAGAAACAAGAGTATGCGTGTGTCAATAGATGGATGTAGCGACGCCGAGTGTCGTTTTTGAGATACTGCAATCTTCGGAAACTAGTAACCAAATTGAGGATCACTTTTTGAGCTACCGATTTATTGTTAAATAGGCGTACAAGGAAGTCATGTGTTGTCCACATCAGATATTTGATTATACAGTCGATATAACTATTAATACAGTTAAAATGATGTGGGGTATGTTTTCGGGGTAAGTGCGTAATTGTGTGGGTTAATCCAAGCTTTACGGAGCATGAACCCTAAACACTGATGTATCAGAAGTCAGCCACGAAAGTTCGCTAAGCTATAACGAACTGTAAGAATATTAGTTCTAACTTGTTGATAAAGTTATGTTTTTAAAATTTTGTAGAGTAGCTGTATCGGTGTTAATCTACCAGTCGGCCTTTTTATTATTTATTTTTTTGCCGTGAGCGGAACCTACAGAAGCTGTTCTTGAGAATATTTTGTGATTTACATTTCTCTTTGACAGTTTTATATTTTTTAAGCGCTTGTCCGCAGTCACCAAGCAAAACATGATAGTAGGGGTAAGTGCAGACCTATGCTGTGTGACATATGTTCGTTGTGTTCACTTACACTATCATGTTTTCCCGAGGTAATTACGGACTAGCGAATTAAATATTTTTTTTTTCAACGCATTTATTCAATTATTATCCAAATCCACTCCAATGGCACAAGCTTAACCTATTAAGCTATTAATTAATTACCTATTAAGTATGAACTGTTAATCCTTATTAAAGATAATCAATAAAATTTGTAGCTTTACCAAATGTGTGTTTTAAATAAACTATCTTAGTCGGGTATATTATAATGTTAACATACGAATAAATATTTGTAAATAACATCGATATCTCAACCTGGAATATCTCATACATCGATATCTGATACAGCTGGAAGAGTATTATTTAAAAACATATGAGAGGAAGGTTACACTTTATAAACTAATTCAGGTAATATTACCTTGAGTTTGTTGTGATACTATACCTTACTTGTTCATGTAATTCTTTTGGCATTAAATGTATTCTTTTCAGACTAAATATTATCTTGTATATTTATAAATTTACAAATAAAATTACAATGTTTGTTCACCACATACATATAACATTATGAATTAGTTTATAAACTATAACCTTCCTCTCATATGTTTTTAAATAATACTCTTCCAGCTGTTTGAGATATCGATGTATGAGATATTCCAGGTTGAGATATCGATGTAATCACTACTATATATTATTACGGTATTATAGATCCCTTTTCCGGCTCTCAGGAGCGATGGATTTTGACATTTGAGGTATCAAAAGAAATAGAATTTCACGGAGAAGTGACGAATCCTGATTTCGTTCCTTAAAATCTTACAAGGGCTTAAATAAATGTGATGAAAAAACTGGGAGGTTTCAAAGTTTTGACGACTAAAAATCAGCGGATCGAGACGGGATACGTTGGGTTTTAAAGATTTTGACGCGGGCATCAAGATCATATACGCTCCTACGGAAAAAAAACTCCTACGGAGCGTATTGGTCCAGCGGTTTAAAGCTCAAAAACCTACCGTTCTCGAGATAAGGCACGATATAGGTCCGCACGGGTCTCGTGCCATCTTGCGTACGTGTCGTTGTCATGGCAACTTTATATCAATTTGAGTCTGTTTACAAAAACTATTAATGAGTGGGAAATTATATATTGTTTCCCATGTCCAACCCTAAAGGGCACTGCTATGTATGAATAATACACATAGAAAATGTTATAGCTGAATCAAATTGCCTAACTGCTAAATTGAAGAGATGTTTTCCAGTGGGGTAAGCTAATTACTTATTAAGTATGAACTGTAACTTCAATATAGTCATTACAAACTATGTAGCTTCACCAAATATGTGTGTTAAATAAACTTTCTTAATAATATTATATTGTTTATACGAATAAATATGATTCCCTAATATCGCTTATACTTGAAATTAGGGATTATGCGAGAATTCTCGCTCGGGTGTACGAGTTACTACTATATATTATTACGGAAGTATAGATCCCTTTTTCGGCTCTCAGGAGCGACGGATTTTGAAGAGCGAGGTATCAAAAGAAAGGGAATTTCACGGAGATGTGACGAATTCCAATTTTGTTTCTTAAAATCTTAAAAAAAAGGGCTTTTTTAGGGGAGGGGGGTTTCTTAAAAGGGCTTAAATAAAAGTGATGACAAAATTGGGAGGTTTCAAAGCTTTGACGGTTGAGAGTCGGCGGATCGAGACAGGATAAGTTGGATTTTAAAGATTTTGACGCGGGCATCAAGATCATGTACGCTCCCACGGAGCGTATTGGTCCAGCGTTTTAAAGCTTAAAAACCTGCCGTTTTCGAGATAACGCATGATATAGGTCCGCACGGGTTTCGTGCCATCTTGCGTACGTGCCGTTGTCATGGCAACTTTATATCAATTTGAGTCTGTTTACAAAAACGTTTAATGAGTGTGAAATTATATATTGTTTCCCATGTCCAATCCTAAAGGGCACTGTTAAATATGAATACTACACATAGAAAATGGTATAGCTGAATCTAATTGCCTAACGGCTGAATTGAACAGGTGTTTTCCAATAGGGTTAGAGTATTAAGTATGAACTGTAATTTCAATATAGTCATTACAAACTACGTAGCTTCACCAAATGTATATGTTAAATAAACTTTTAAGGTAATATTATATTATTTACACGAATAAATATTTTTCCCTAAAATCGCTTATACTTGGAATTAGGAATTAGAAGATGTCTAATGCGAGAGTTCTCGCTCGGGTATACTAGTCACTACTATATATTATTACGGTAGTATAGATCCCTTTTCCGGCTCTCAGGAGCGATGGGTTTTGACGAGTGAGGTATCAAAAGAAAGAGAATTTCATGGAGAAGTGACGAATCCTGATTTTGTGTCTTAAACGCGTTTTAAAGCCCTTATAACCTACCGTTTTCGAGATAAAGGTCCGAACTGGCGCTATGTCATCTTGCGTACGTGCCGTTGTCATGGGAACTTTATATCAATTTGAGTCTGTTTACAAAACTTTTTAATGAGTGGGAAATTATATATTGTTTCCCATGTCCAATCCTAAAGGGCACTGTTAAATATGAATACTACACATAGAAAATGTTATAGCTGGATCTAATTGCCTAACTGCTAAATTGAAGAGATGTTTTCCAGTAGGGTAAGCTAATTATTTATTAAGTATGAGCTGTAACTTCAACATAGTCATTATAAACTATGTAGCTTCCCCAAATGTGTGTGTTAAATTTACAAGAATAAATCTGTTTCCCTAATATCGCTTACACATCTATTGTATTAGGGTTTAGAAGAAGGATTAATATCTATCTAATGCGAGATTTCTCGCCCGGGTATACTAGTTTACATATGTTTCCCTAATATCGCTTATACATCTATTGTAATAGGGATTAGAAGAAGAATAAATATCTAATGCGAGATTTCTCGCCCGGGTATACTAGTTTACATATGTTTCCCTAATATCGCTTATACATCTATTGTAATAGGGATTAGAAGAAGAATTAATATCTAATGCGAGAATTCTCGCTCGTGTATACTAGTATAATCAATAATAAAAATTTTCATTCATTGCTTTTTTAAATATCTTTATTTCCTAATGACTTCTCGTTTCCATTATCTTATTTTTACATTTAGAAGTTTCTCTTCTGTTATCCGTTCTCCTTATGGCTTCGATCACTGTAAATATTGCGAGGACTGGAGTAGTACATTTAAAGATATTCAGCGAAGGGGGTAATGTATCTCAATATGTACACATCCGTTTTGATTTAAATAAATCGCGGCTTTGCACCCAACGTACCCTTCAGCCTGTATCCTCGAACCCTTTCATTGCACTAAAGATCCTTTTGCTCTTCCATTTAATATATATATATATATATATATATATATATATATATATATTCAGTATTTAAAATATAAATATTTTAATATTGAGATTGTAAATAATGATAGAGTAAATTGGTTTCCTATTATATTGGGAATAAACTATAAAACTGAATACAGCAACGTTGATGACAGCTGGGAAAGAGGTTGGCCTCAAAATAAATACGGATAAGACGAAATATATGGTTCGCAATAGAAACAGAGGCGATTCTGAGGATATAGATATAGGAGAAAATAGGTTTGAACACGTTGAGAAATTTAAGTATTTGGGGTCTGTGATTACTAGAAAAAACGAAATTCAAGAGGAAATAAAGGCGCGGTTAAAAGCGGGAAATGCTTGTTATTTTTCGGTGTCAACATTACTTAGGTCGCGCATTTTGTCCAGAAACTTAAAACTTAGAATATACAAAACTATTATCTTGCCTACAGTTCTGTATGGGTGTGAAACGTGGCCGCTAACCTTGAAGGACGAACAACGCCTTAAGGTATTCGAGAATAAGGTACTGCGTAAAATATTTGGTCCGAAAAAGGATGAGTCAACCGGAGAGTTTAGGAGATTACACAACGCGGAATTGCGGAGCATGCGCCCTGTTAATATAATCGAAGTGATATCATCGCGACGGTTGAAATGGGCTTGCAAAGTTGTTGGGCTCAGTAACGAACGAATTCCTAAAAAGTTAATAAACGCTGAGCTGACTGGTAAACGTCCGAGGGGTAGACCGAAACGTAGGTGGGAGGATAGTATTAAGAGTGATCTAATGAATTTGAGTTTGGAAGGTAGTCGGTGGACCGAGATTTGTAGACAGCGATTAGTGGTATCGGCATCGAACCTCCGGGTTCGCTAAGCCTTTTATTATTATTATTATATTGGGAGTAGGTTCAATGCTCGGAAAGGTGGGCCGGCGTGGGCTAGCCAATTGCTTCTGGTAGCCCTCGTATCATTACTAATATCTATCAATCAGTATAGGGATGTGTCCGTTATAAGGAGGTGTCCGGTCTATAGGGGTCTCTAGTTTCCATCTCCTATTAAATTTTCAAAATAGTCTTAATCTTATAAAAACTAAACCATGTTTTACGAATTGATTATCTAAACATACATATCCACGTGTTGGAAGATATTTCATAGGAATTAATGCTGTATCATCTTAAAAGCATAATATTTGCGTTGTATAATCTCTACATATTTTTGTTTATAGTCTACTTTAATGGTATCTACTAATTATTATACGTATTTTAATTTTCTATTTGAAAATACGAATCTATCGACCTTATGTAATAAATGGAGCTTATGCATTAATTTCAAATCGTCAATATTTTCTTCTGTATTGTCCCAGCAGTTGACTAGTATCATGGAAGTGAATATTCGGAAAGCGTGTTTTGCAATAATTTTGGCTTGTGCTACAAGATGTACTGTGAAACGCAAGTGATGGATAAAAGATTGGTTTGAAAAGCGTGAAGAATATTCTCGCATTGTCCTTCTTGGGGAAATTATCAAGAAGGATTCAGAGGATTATGAAAAATCAAATGCCATGAAACGTTGGACTTGATGTAGAAAACTGAATAAAGTTAAAAAGAAGAATTTTTTAATTCACAGTTACCTTAAAGAACTTTATTAAATAAATCTTCCATAATTTATTAAATTGTTAAATAAAATCATCTATTTGATTATGATTACACAAAAATTGGAAAATGGTCAATTTTTGAGTTGTCGGTCTTCTTCAAAGGTTTATATATATATATATATATATATATATATATATATATATATATATATATATATATATATATATAACTTAAGAGCTTCGACGCACGAAACATAAAAAAAAAAGAGGAAATGGGGAGATAAAGTACTCACAGGAAGGCTGGTTAAACACTAACTTTATTCAGATTCTAATCCTCTATATATACAATTTACAATGTTTAATGCTGATTTGGAATTAGTGGCTATACTAATGTAAGTCCCAACTTAACTCCCCCCTGCCAGTTTACGAACATCCTCGTAAACTCAAAACAAAACAAACAATAACAAAAACAAAAAACCAAACTGCAAACTAAAGTAAATAACAAAAAATTACAACTTAACCTATATATAAAAATTAACATAATACTAACTTAATCTACTTCACATAGTATACAAAATATAACCTAAGGCACTTCCTCAAAACTCTATATACAAAAACTAAAAATACATGTTTTTCTTCCAGAAAACGTATAATACAAATAAATACACTTTTATGGTCTGGGTTCCCCCACTGGAACCTTAAGTTGCTCGATATGTACAGTCCTCCGTTTCCTAGGCTCCTCCAGACTCTGAATAGTGACGAGATTGTGCTCCCTAATCGTAATCACTTTGAATGGGCCCTCATACCTCAGAACTTCCTTTGCGCGATTCGACATAATTTTCCTGTAAACGATAGTGCCATTTTCATATTACCCATAATATCCTTTACACCCTCGTTCTCCCGCGCTACTCTCTTACTCTTTTCCGCTACCATTCGCCCATGCGCTTTCCCCCACATTCTCTCGATTTCTACTCTATTCACGGTTAGTTTTTCCGCCATGTCCTCATCCACGGTCGTATCTCGCTCGTCCCTCCTTCGTGCGCGTAAACCAAAAAGGGCCTCGAAAGGGGAAAACCCAGTAGCCATATGTATAGAATGGTTATACGCTGCTATGGCTCGGGGCATCGCCTCGTCTGCTTCCAACCCCTTGTCTGCGTGGAATACTCGGAGATGTTCACCCAGGGTATTATGGAGCCGTTCGATCCCCCCCCTACTTTTGGGATGTCCGGCCGTATTCCAGTGCCACGAAATTCCTAGCCTTTTCGTCTCTTGTCGTAACTGGGCGTTGTCGAATTCCCTGCCCCCGTCCGAGGAGATCGTATCTGGCACCCCATAAAACTGGAACCATGTTTGGAGGGCGCTGCAAACCGCTGCCGCCGATTTTTCCTTCACGGGGTGGGCCATCGCTATCTTGCTAAAGGTGTCCACTACTGTCACCCATTTAAACCCTCTCCACGTAAAGGTATCAACTTGGAGGTCCGTTAACGGTACCGTAGGTGTCCTCGTCTCTGTTTGTAGTCCTACGGGGGGGTGCCGGTCATACTTAGCCGTGTGGCAAATGTGGCAGCTCCTCATTACCTCTTCTACCGTTTTCCGCATCCCTACCCAATAATACCTTCTTTTCAAGGCCGCCAACGTCTCGTTGATTCCTCGGTGGTTTGTCTTCCCTTGATGGTATGCAATCGTTACCTCTTTTTGCTGTTCGTGATCGCGAATAGTCTCCACGATAGAGCGACAACGAATAAAAGTCCTGTCTATCCCTATTTTTTCAGTCCTCCATAAGACACGGATCTTTTCCCACACCGCCGCGTTGCCGACATATAAATAATGGGTCGCGCCTACCTTCGATGCGTCCTTTAATACTCGGCAGATTTGCTCCTCCTTGACTCCCGGTTGGGACCAAATAGTGACGATGTTATGCCTATCATATTTGGAGAAGTCCATTTTTACCAGCCCCGTAGTCCTTGTTTTCCAGATGACCTGTCGAGTCTTGTCGTTAACTATCTCGTCAAGTTCCTCCATCTCTGCTGGTCTCTCGTCCCCTGACTCGTCATCCGAGGGGTCCCCATTGCTTTGGCGGTCAGCCCCGCGTTCTCCTTCCCCGTCTGGCGTCCATTCCCGCACGAACCTTTGTAGGTCTCCCGATGCTTCACCCACCTCTGTCTCCATCATGTTTACCTGTAACGCGCGAGATAACCAGTCAGCTACGACATTCTCCTTTCCCGGTTTGTACACTACTTCGAGATTGTACTGACTCAGAATCTCCTTCCACCGTGTGACTCTCGCCGAGGACTCTTTCAAATTGCCCACCCATAACAGAGGATGATGATCTGTGTGCACTTTAAACCTTCTTCCGAATACATACGGCCGAAAGTGTTGCACTGCCCATACAACCCCTAACAATTCTCGTTCAAGTGCGCTATACCGGGACTCCGCGTCCGTAAGCCTCCTGCTCGCATATGCCACGGGCCTTTCCTCCCTCTCGCCTTCCTGCGATAAAACCGCCCCCAGTGCATATTCACTGGCATCCGTAGTGATTGAAAATGGTCTGGAAAAATCTGGGAATGCGAGGACTGGTTCCGTTTGTAACCGCAACATACACTTCCTGATATTCGCCTCGATCTCTGGCGTAATCTTAACCGTGCGTCCCTTCCTCAAAAGTTCGTTCAAAGGTACCAGGTTGTCAGCCATCTCCGGAACAAATCGCCGGTAGTAATTGAGGGTTCCTAACAATCTCCTGATCCCCTTCACATCACTCGGCATTGCCATTTTCCCGATTGCTTCTACTTTCTTTCCATCTGGCCGTACCCCATCCGCCGAAATCACGTGTCCAAGAAAATTAATCTGCGTTTGACCCAATATCGATTTTTCTTTCGATAGTTTCAGCCCAAACTGTCGTATTCTAGTGAATACCTGTCGCAGATCCTCTATATGGTTTGCCTCAGTCTTACTAAAAACCAAGAGATCATCCATGTACACTTGGCACATATTTTCATCCAGACCACGCAAAAATTCGTCCATCAGTCTTTGGAACGTTATGGGTGCATTCTTTAAGCCAAACGGCATACGGGTAAATTCATAATGCCCCCTCTCGAAAGTAAACGCTGTTTTGGCTTGATCTCTGGGGTGCATGCGAATTTGATGATATCCTGATTTCAGATCAAGTGTGCTAAACACCGATGCTCCTCCCAGTCTGTCCAAGATGTCCTCCAACCTAGGAATGGGGTACTTCTCGTCTAACGTATTTTCATTTAATTGCCGGAAGTCTACAACTACCCTATAACGATCCTTTGTTTCCCCGTCGACGGGTTTCTTCTTGACTGCCCATAGTGGACTATTAAAGGGCGAAGTACTATCCACGATGATCCTCTGACGCTTTAGCTCCTCGATTTCCTCACGAATGTGTCCCCTCAATGCTTGTGGGTACCTCCGCTCCTTCACGTAGGTAACCTTGTCGGATTTCAAATTGATTTCGTGGAGAGTCTCTCCCGTCGCGCTCAGTGGGTCTCCCTCGCGAAAAAAAATATCCGTGAATTCCTCCCTCACGTTTTGTCTCCAATCTGCACCTTTGGTGATTACCCCAACACACCTAACACTCCCCTTCGCGTCCTGCGACGTTTCGTACCTCTTTTTCCCGATCCTAATTACCCATTGACCTCCTGAACTACGGATCTTCGCCCCTAATTTGCTAAACAAATCGCATCCCAAAATTCCCCCATACTCACGCGGCATGATTTCCACAACATGCACTGTCATTACCCCTTCCTTCATTCCCCACTTCTCTAAGGGTAAGTCAACTTCCCCCTCTATCGTACAGGGCCCACTCAAAGTGACCACTTTACATTGACATGGTCTCACATCTGGCTTACTCTTTCCTTTAAATAACAACTCCAAGTTATCCCTACCCACTAATGTACAGGAACTTCCTGTGTCTACCAAACACTTCCACCCTTTACAAAACTCTATAACAGGCAACCGATCACACTTCTTTACAACACTGTTCACACAAAGAAGGTTGCCCCTCCGTTCACACGATCCTCATTCTCTCTTTACCTGCTCTGTTCGCCGCCCTGCACTCCGTTGCTTGCTCCTTCCTCCGGGGGTTCCCCTGCCGCCGGGTTCGCTGCTCTCCGTCTCGGACCCTGAAGTCTCTGAAGATCTGGCCGATTCCGACGGTATTCTGCTCCTCCGCCACATTCGTTGAGCGTTGATCTCCATTGGTTCTCCTCGGTCGTGTTCCCTGCGCCGTATATATGGGCATTGTCTGGCCATATGTCCCTCGTAATGGCATTCAAAACACCGCGTACGCGGGCACTGGGCTACCAAGTGCCCTGTCTTGCCACATTCATGGCACTTCCTTTCATCTCTTCTGCCATTCTTCCTGTCCACAAATTGCCTTCTCTCTCTCGGTAATTTTTCTTTTCTCCCAAACTCTCCCTCTCTCCTTCTTCCCAGATCCTGTCTTACTCTATTCCTTCCTGCCTCGTTTCTTCGGTAAGACACCCTGCTCCACCCTGGTTCAACCTCCTCTCTCTCTTCCTCGTCACGTGCGCTCGCGTCTACCATTTCCTGTGCACATTCTATAAATGATTTATCTCTGGGTAGACCGTCCTTCCTCCCCGTATCTCTGGCTAACTGTACCTTCAGTACCGTGGTCATAAATATCATCCATGCCTCGACTGCACTTGTGTCCATTACCTCTCGCAACTTCTCATTTATCCTATTTAGCTTCACGAGGAGACCTGCAGCGTACTGACCGTTTGTCTGGTTCGTTCTCTTCATGTCTCGGAACATTTGAAGCATATCTTCTTCTGGGGCCCATCGCCCTCCTCCATAGGCTTTTTTCAGTCTTTCCTTAATTACCTGCCACGCGGTATCCTCATCCGCTTGAATCAGGTTTAGGACGCTCCTTCTGACCCGCCGTGCTAGGGCCACTCGTAACCTTTTGGCATCTGATTCTTCTAGAAGATCTACTGCTACCTGGGATTGTATGCTGTTCATAATCCCGTCCCCGCCTTTGAGAAAATGATTTAACTCCCCCACATCTCCGTTAAATTTCTCTAAGTCGGAAATTTCTCTTCTGATATCTTGTGCGTTTGCCTTTTTCAGCTTCATTTTTTCTAGTTCGTTCGTCTCCTGTGCGATTCTATTCGCCTCCTGCGCAGCTAAGTCCGCCCGCGCCATTGTTAGAGTTGCTGAAGACAATGGCGGGAATTCGGGATTCACCGATTCTGGCTGTGAAGGCTCCAGCGTTAACGTTGCTGGCCTAAGGATCTCTCTTTGTCCTTGTTCATTCATGTTTTAAACAAAAAGTGAGAAAAAATAGAAATAAAAATTGATAAGTAACAAAATCAAAATATTCTTCCGTAAAAAAAAAGGAAAAGAAAAAAAATTCTCACTGCGAACTGCTAAAAAAGATCCCGGGTTTCGGCACCACTTAAGAGCTTCGACGCACGAAACATAAAAAAAAAAGAGGAAATGGGGAGATAAAGTACTCACAGGAAGGCTGGTTAAACACTAACTTTATTCAGATTCTAATCCTCTATATATACAATTTACAATGTTTATAATGCTGGTTTGGAATTAGTGGCTATACTAATGTAAGTCCCAACTTAACTTATATATATATATATATATATATATATATATATATATATATATATATATATATATATATATATATATATATATATATATATATATATATATATATATATAGACCCAGTCGAACCTCGATAAATCGAACGTGAAGGTTCCTTGAAAAAAATTAAAAATTATATATATGGAAATTTCTATATATAGATAGATTACAATTTTTCATTCTTTTCAGGCTAAAAAGAATTACAGCTATTCTTTAGGGTTAAAGAAGTACCAAAAGAAATTTTTAGGCGTTAATGATGCAGCAAAGGCAATTTTTTACGGTTAAAGAAAAACAAATATGAACGGATCAATAAATAAAACTTATTTGAAAAATTGTACAAATTACAAATGTGATTGCAGATTTTTTACAACTGCAGTATTTATAATCTAATAAGGACATGTATTAATACATATTCAAACATGCATAAAAATTAATAATTTTTTTTTCCTTCGCAAGACAGCTTCTAATGTTTATTTGTGTATAATTCATCACCGAGGTCATGTTTAGGAGCAATGTTCACAACGAGAAAGGCGAAATTAAACTGAATCTAAAATGAAAATTTCATTCTATGTTAGGAAAGAGATTCGGAAAATTTAGGTACTCCTGTGTTTCTTCTGAATTTCCTTTGCTTTGCAAACCAGCGTTTTTTTTTTTCTTATTTAATTATTACCCATTTTTATGAACATAATGGCTCTTGAATAATGAATAATGAATAATTGAATAATGAAAACTAATGGCTCTTTTTGACGACAATCGCATTTTATATTTTTTTTTAAATTGGAATTTTTTGTTCGATACATCGAAATTTTGTTCGATATATAGAATTTTTTTGAAAAATAAAAATTCAAGTTTCCTAAAAAAAGTTCGAAATATAGAGATTTTCGATACATGGAAGTTCGATATTCAGAAGTTGGACTGTATATATACCTCTTCCTTATATTATTTTTTTTTCTCGAGTAAATTGTACGGGAATATCTTCGCTTTATTGCAAGATATCTTTAGGTCATCACTAAAAGATAATAATAACCTTTTAAAGCGATTTCAATAAGCCCGGCAGAATGGGGACACGGAGACCCCGCCCGGCTCATTGAATAGACCTTACTGTACCCTGACTATCGTGGAGCAGGGGACAGGGGATGTGTTGACAGTTGTGTGGGGACTATTGTAGAGCAGGCAATCGCTTCGGCTCTATCTGTAACAATGGCCCCACGTGCTGGCTCTATAATACTCCGATGGCCGAATCCTCTCGGGGCTTTGTCTGTCACTACTCTGAGGGGATTACTCACGACTGAACAGACCCAGGAAATGGACACTGTGGGAAAGGTCGAGGTGAAAGTTTAAAGGATACTGCAGCTTGAGTCTTGTGTAAAGAAGTAGTGGACTTCCGCAGGGTTCAAGAAGCAAAAGTTTTACACAAATCCGTCTTCAGTTGTTTGGAATCGTAAGTTAGTGCTTTAGCTAAAAGAAAGTTTATTTTATGCTAAATTCTCCCTTGTATTTCTATTTTATTGTATTTCTATCTTTTTCACGAAAAAACGACTGAACTGATTTTGACGAAACTTTGTTCCGTTGTTATATAAAACAGAATGGCGGAGTTAAAAAAAAAAAAAAAAAACGCTGCAAATTATTACACAATGGTTTATTATTTCCACTTATTTATTCCACTTGTTTATTATTCCACAAAAATATCTATTCTGTCAAAGTAAAAAATATGAAGCAGTAGGTACCAAAGGAAAAGAAATTTGAAGCATGTCACAAGATGCAAAAAATTTTTGCGGACGGATTTTTTTTTTATTCGATATTTGGATTCTACGTATCTTGAAACGTAAAACCTCAAATTTTGAGGGGGAGGGGGGTTACAAAAAACATTTTATTGGTCGATTCCAAAGGTCTATTATTGAAAATAATAAACTAAAAGCATTTACAGATAGAGATTTTTTTATTTTTCGTTTTTTTCTTTTTTCTTTTTTGTTATTTTCATGTCTTGTTATGCTGATTCCAAAACACCTTACATTTCTCCTCTACGTTTATAAATGGCCAAGTTATGGGAATATAAGATCTTTAATCGGCAATTATTATAGATTTTTTGTTTTTCAATTTTTTTTTTGTTTTTTGATGTCTCGTTATGCTGATTCCAAAACAACTTACATTTTCTCTCTATCTTTATAAATGGCCGAGTTATGGGCTTATTAGATATTTAATCGGTAATTATAGAGATTTTTTGTTTTTCAATTTTTTTTTTTTCATGTCTCGTTATGCAGATTCCAAAACACCTTACATTTTCTCTCTATCTTTATAAATGACCGAGTTATGGGCTTATGAGATCTCTAATCGGCCGCCATTTTGAAACAAACAGACGGATTGTAATGTCGAGTTCCGAGGATCATCCCGGGGTGACCTGTGACTTTGGTACCGAATCTCAAGAAAATCGGTCCAGTAGTCTCGGAGAAAAGCCGCGGACGGCGGACGGACGGATTTTTTTTATTCGATATTTGGATTCTACGTTTCTTGAAACGTAAAACCTCAAATTTTGAGGGGAGGGGTTACAAAAATTTTTTTCTTGGTCGATTCCAAAGGTCTATTATTGAAAATAATAAACCAAAACGGTTTAGACCTTCCTTCTTGATGCTGTTATTTAGAGCTATAAAAAAACAAAATGGACGTGCTAAAAATTTTTATTTATTTACATATTATTTATTAAAAAATCAGATCAAATATCGATTAGAGATCGTTGAATAGCTACAATCTTCATGAACAGCCGGTCATCGGCTGAGCAATGTCTGAGAGTAGGGATGTTAGCAAAATATCTATATATTGATATTTTTAATAAAAATGTATTTTTTATTCGATGTATCGTAACATAGGGATTTTGGAAAATAGCGATATATGAATATTTTTGTCGGATAGCTTTTATCCGAATATCGTAACATGGATATTAAATATTATAAACAATTGGAAAATGCCAAAACACAAAGCCATTAAGTCTCTGAAATACCGGCAACCAATTGCCAATTGAGGCATCATCAGGACATACACCAAAAATCACATATACGAAGATCAAATACAGCACATCTCACATCAACCGTCCAAAACCACGCATCTAGCAAAGACAGCACACCATTCCAAGACATCCAATCACATTCTCATTTTTTCTATTTCGATACTAAAATTTCAGTATCGAAAACCAATATTTATCCAAAAACTTTTTTTTTCTAATAAAAAAGAATAACAAAAAATGGCGGGTTCGACAAAGAACAAAAAAAACTTGTGGTGTGGTGTGTTCATGCTGTGATCGATTCAGCTATCTTAAGAAAGGTTCCTGATTAGAGATGTAAATATCGAACAAAAATATCGATATATACCTTATCGAGAGTTTTCAAACATATCGAAATAGTAGGTCGATATATGAATGAACTATTATGGACTATTAAAAACCTATATTTTATTATTAATAATAAACGTTACTAAGAACTAGAGAAAAATTAATTAAATTAAATGGATTTGAATAACATAAACTTTTATTTATTTGTTTATTATGGGTACAAATGTTGCTAATTCCACCTTTCTGAATGTCGATATAATTTTTATAATATTCAGAGCTAATGTTTCTTATTAATGAGTTCATAATAGTTTTGAAAATTACCTTTAGGAGCGTGAACTACCTGTCCGTTAAAAATGGAACAATGGAGTGGATTGATCATTAGTGGGACCTTTGAAATCTTCTTCACTCTAAGCACTCCTCTCCATTGTTCCATTTAGAGTGATCGTCTGTGGCCGCCTTAACAGAGCTTCAATTTTCTTCGAGAACACTAGAAATTATTCTGGTATTGATTATGCAATAGTTAATATAAAATTTTCCTATTTTTTTTTCATCCAAGATTTTTGTTGGTTGTATAATTACTGCAAATAATTTAAATTTAAAAAAGTGAAAACAAATTGAACCGTTTAGTATTTAGAAATATATTTCAGCTTTAGTCTATTGTTTTAGGACTTGGTAAGCTCTTCAAAATGTTTTTGCGTAATATTGGATAAGAGACGTTGGAGTTTTATATGACGTTCTCCTGAATAATGCTGTATATGAATCCATATATGGCCTTTCGGTTCGGTCCAGTCCAGATAAAAAAAGAACTTCTAATATGGCGTAGATTTTCAGTTCTATATATCATATATTTTACTGTAGCTCTACTGGTTATTATATCCCAGACCGCGGTCATAACAGACAATAATGGCCCATTGTTTCAGGTATTTCCTGTAATATTAACCTCCTAGCCAAACCGAGCGATAGTTAGCTTCGCTCCGTGGAAGAGATCATGGTGCCCGCGATAAACTGGGGGATGTTCTCGCGCAAGGCTAGGTAATGGAGGTGTGGGCGGTAAAGAGCTTTGTAAAGCGGTCATTTAGTCTCGACTCAGACATTTGTTCGGGCACCCACTGCCACCTAGATAGCGCTCGTTCTGCCCACGCTTCCACTGCCACTGCTATATCTCATTAGTATGAATCGATTTGTCCCAGTATCGAGTAACTTTCAGTTTTCCAATTAAGAAAAAAAAAGAAAAAAAAATAGGTTAAAAATCGAAAGAAAATGCAGCTGGATATTTCTATCTTAGGTTCTGTTCTTGACTGAACAAAAAAAAAAAAAAAAAATCTAAGCATTGTTCTTATCATTGAAGCAGACATTAATTTTTTGCAATAGTCCAAGCCGACGTGCAATTATGGATTTTGGAAAATATCGATATATCAATGTTTTTATCTGAATATCGTAACATTGATATTAAATTCTATAAAGAATTGGAAAATCCCAAAACACAAAGCCTTAAGCCTCTGAAATACCGGCAACCAACTAACCAGTCAACGTTTCTCCAATTGAGGCATCATCATGACATACACCAAAAATCACATCTAGGAATGAAATACAGCACATCTCACATCAACCGTCCAGAAAGACGCATCAAACAGAAACAGCACATCATTTCAAGACATCCATTCACATTCTCATTTGATATTCATAGATGTGATTTTTGGTGTATGTCCTGATGATGCCTGAATTGGCGAAACGTTGACTGGTTAGTTGGTTGCCGGTATTTTAGAGACTTAAGGCTTTGTGTTTTGGAATTTTCCAATTTTTTATAGTAAGGAATTTATGTCTCTTGTTGAGTATTTGCTTTTTTATATTTATTGATATTAAAATTTGAGTATCGAAAATCTATATTTTTTTCCCCTAAAACATTAAAAGAAAAAAATAATAATAATGATAAAAAGAAGGAAGAAAATCACAATTGAATTAATAATGTCTGGAAACTATCAAAGTTATAGACCTTTTTTTGTTTTCTAAAAAGAATTAAATAAAAAAAAAAATAAATAATAATTTTTTTTTATTTAATTCTTTTTTGGAAAAATTGTCGGTTTCCAATACTCATATTCCAGTAAGGATATTGCGATATATCGAGTTAAAAATATCAGAAAAAATATCGATGTATTTATTTTAAAATAACTATATTTCGATAAATCGATTTTTTCTACATCCCTTTATGAGGGTTTTTAAAAATTAAAAACATCGAGGCCCCATATATCGAAATACCAATTTTTTTTTTCTATATAACAATCTACTATTTCGATATATTCTAATACTATCGATACGATATATATCGATATTCACTGCCCTAAGTCCGGGCCTCCATCCGTTTATCGTCACGATATGAGAGACAGATGGAGATATAAAATAAAGATACTGTTTTTCTCTTTAATTTATAATTATAATAATTATACAATAAACTTTTTTCGATGAGAAGAGCATCTGACGATCAAAAAAGTCAAAACGAACTTATTGATATTAATGATTTTATTGTTAATTTTTGACATTCAAAATAAAAATTGAGACTTATCACGTTACTGCAACTACCCCACGCCAAATGGAACGTGGAACGTGGAATGTTGTTTGGAGCAGATGGAATTCTATCTGTCCTTAAATCAATATTCAGAGATAATCTTTCTTATTAATACCTGGAATTGTAATATTTTTGAGTCCGGAATAGTTTGGAAAATGGCCTGTAGGAGCGTGAATCACTATCGGTCGGCAAATAATGGAACGATGGAGTGGACTGATTGTGTCACTGGGGTCTTTGAAATCTTCCCTCCAAGCACTCTACTCGCTCCACTTCATCATTCCATTGTTCCATTTGGAACGATCGTCAGTGGCCGCCTTGAAGTAAACCATTTCTCGGACAAAATCAGGATAGCAGGACGGCTGCCCGACGCTCTGTCTTCATGACGTCATTATGCAGTATTGCTAAGGACTTACTGTGCTACATATTTCAGTAATAGCCTATCCTTAGTATTATGAAGATCTCTAAAATGTTAAAGAATCATTTTAATTAGAAAAATATTTGAAAGCTGGCTCCCGTAATATGCAACCTGTTGAATTCATTTTGTATATCATGAACCTCTGGAGCTTGTTACAAGATCTGTCTGTATGCTGAGGCTAAAAAAACTTAACTATATCTCTTATTTATACTTTAACATATATATATATATATATATCTTTATCCTTGGCTAAGTATTGCATATGCATTTAGGCCGTTAAACGTCCTTATAGTGACAATATTGACCCCGTTATCACAATTTATCGAGTGAAAATGAAATTTGCCAACTCAGTGTGGGCTTATTGGTTATTTAATGTCTAATTATTATTCGCGAAAGTAGGAGGAACTTTGCAGAGTGGGCAAGCTGGTACCTGCAGACATTTTAGCAATCAATTATGTCAAAATTTTAAAGCTCTCTCTTCATGGTACATTAAACAAAATATATTTGAAGAAATTCAACTGAAGTCTTGCTTATTGTTCGGCATATTATGAAATATGTTTTATTGCTTAAAATAACAGTTACGCAATCCGATTAATATAGTTCGATATTACATTCAAAACTACAAAAATGTTTGGAGATATTAAATTTTAAAAAAAAATTCCTGGAAGAGACAATTGATAACAATTATTGGGTTTATAAAACCTTGGTATTATTCTGACACCAACAATAATCTCTTCTTGTACCTCCCCACCCATTGAACCCCGCTCAAATCCAAATTAACTAGCCACACCTTGTGCAATTCGCCCACCTATGTCTCGGTCTGACGAATCCCTATCCGTTCAGCGAAGCCAATATTTTTCAAGGGTTTTTGGTTTATTATTTTTAATAATAGTCCTTCGTGATCGACCAAGAAAAAATAATTTTTAACCACCCTCAAAATTTTAGGTTTTACGTTTCAAGATACATCCAAATACCGAATAAATAAATTTCCATTTTGATTGGTCTTAGTCTCATTAAGCATCAGTAGTGAACTGGAGCCGTTGAGTTGAGCTTACTCCCCACTACTAGTCTGCTAGCCCATCCCCTATTTCTTATTGGCATTGTTTACTGCTTAAACGAATGTCGGGCTTAGCTAGACCCACAGAATTTGATTCCACTTCAAATTTAATCTTACCTCTTGATTTTAGCCTGGCTAGCTATTCGGCTTTTCCTATTTTCTTAATTGGTTTTAGTTTACATATTTTATTGATTCACGTTGATTATTTGTTACTAATTTTTATTTTCCTTCTTTAAAATTTTTGGACTTTAAATTATCGGGGGAGGGGGAGGCGAAATGATACTCTCGTCCCCTCTCTTTTCTTATTATCCTCGATCACCCTCTCGTTTCTCCCAAAGTACCCCATCATGTTGTTCCTTAAAGAAGACGGTACAACATAGCAATGCATTAATAGTAATTGCTTTTTATTCAATTCTAAAATTCGTATTCACTGGAATTATTAAAATTACTATTTTTTTCATGAGTTATTATTTACAACTACTAGTGCTGTCGACTTCTGGTGGTCTGATTGTATCTAAAGCAGTAATTACTTAAGTTATGGTAAGGGCCCGAACTCAATTGAAAAGGATCCTTTGGGGTTTTGTTTATCTTTTGAGCGAGTTTAGTGAGCCGAAGCCGATAGCGCTAGTAATTTTAAATAACTTCTAATTAAAGCAGTAATAATTCCAATGAATATGAATCTTACAATTGAATTCAAAGCAGTTAGTCAGCACAAATGGCGATTGAGAGTGCTACTGCAGCGACCTTCAGGTAAGTTTGGGGGCAAACACTGATTATGCGACCGCATTGTAAAGTTGTACCAAGAAGACTATCTTTCCGTATCTTTGTTGAAGTCAGTGAGATTGCCTTCATCCTGTGTAGCCCGAGCAACCAGATACAAAGAACTCCTCGAAGCGTTACGGACGATTCAAGATGAAGCTCGGATCTCCTCGGGGGTAGCGAGGGCGGAAGTGGTCGTCTCACGGATCTTGGAGGCCTTGATGGCTTCTCTAATGGTCAGTAAACAGCCTACAGTGGCGCTTCCTCTTTAGCGCTCTTCGTTTCCGGTCTTTCTATACAATCGGAGGATGCTGCCCGCGGTTAAGTTGCATGGAAGGGTGCTTAAATATATAATATTTAAATCTTTTGTCTGTGTGTATGTATATATATATATATATATATATATGCCTTTTTTTTTTTTAACTACACTCTCGTTGAAGATTTTCGCTATTCTTTCTCAAAAATTACTTACCTTAAGTATTAATGGTTGTCCATCTTTCGTGTTCGGTGATGCCTGTGTAAAATGTTGGTGCCTCATAGCCGTTTTGCCTTCGTATGTTTCTGTAAGGTTATGTAATGTACAATAGATGTGCATGTGTTGATCCCTGAGATACACCTTGAAAATATAAAATTGTTAATCCTTATCCGTGTTAGATAACTATGCTCTCTCTACAAATGTGGATTTTATTTGCTGCCGTCCCTTCGGGTAAGTTTGTCTTGAGTTAGGGAAGTTCGGAAAACTTTGTCTCCAGTCTTATCCCTTTTTCTACCGTTTGTGGGACCCCTCCGTAATGGAGGAATAAAAGTTACAAGAAAATTCTAGCCATGAACTCTCTCAACTTCAAATCTCCATCAGACCATATCGGTTTTCGATAGATGAGTTCATAGCTACGGTTGCACGCGATGCTGGTTTTCGTTTTATTTAAGGTCAAATGAATCGGGTGTAGTCAATAATATGCATTGTATCAATATATAATGTTTTATATATATATATATATATATATATATATATATATATTTATATTTATATTACATATGTGACGGATGTGAGGTTATAGAAGTTTATCACCGCACAGTTGGCAGAGAGCAAAGAGGTTTTGTAAAATGAATTTCCCACTGTCGCAATTATCTCTTATATTTTATTTCTCCTTTAGATTAATTTGATACGCATTTTTAGTTATTATTTATTTTATATACTGTTATCTTACAATTAGTTTTTTCATATCTTTCAATGGTAAATCCATTAGAAACCTCTCGCCAGCTGTTTTGTTTTTGGTGTGTTGTAGCGTGGTTGTTTTTGTGCTCTTATAAAATTTATTTTCTGATTGTTTGACTGATATATGATAGTTGACCTGGAACTGTTTGGCTTATACAACTGTTTTGCGATTTGGTGTTAAAGAATTGGGAGAGGAATAAGGTGTACTGCTTTATAATAACCCTAAACACTTTAAACATATAATACATACAATTGATACATATAATAAACACTTACACACTTATATTTAATGTTTCTGTTTTGTTATATATATATATATATATATATATATATATATATATATATATATATATATATATATATATATATATATATATATATGTAATATATATATATATATATATATATATATATATATGTAATATATAATTATATATATATATATATATATATATATATATATATATATATATATATAATATAAACTTTATTTAAAGACACACTCATTCACATATATCAACTTCAGAGTTTCCATTTCCATAAGATAGTTATCGAAGGGGTTATCATTTAAAAACCCTATATCTTAATAGAAAATTAATTAATTAATCCACTTAATAGAAAAAAAAAATGTTACTCCATCTATATAAAGTTCCGAATTTATTGACTCTCTCATACTAGTTGACGTATAGAGCTGTATAGAGGTAATTCATATGTTTTCCCCCTAGAATTATATTTGTATTATTTTCTTAACGTATGTATAAGGAATGTATTGTAATAATATAGTAATAGTAATATATAGTAGTAATATAGTAATCGGGTCAAATTTTATTTTCAACGGATCTATGAGTTTCAGTGCCCTCTTAGTTTAAAAAAATTATTTTTGGCCATTGGTCTGTCTGTACCACGATTGTCTTGTGAACGGGTGGACCGATTTTGTAGTTAATTTTTTGTTATGTAGGATTTGTTCCCAATGCCTGTGTACCAAATCAGGCATTCTTTGCGGAATATCGGCTGCGCAATATCCGAAAACCGTGTTTTTCGATACTGTAGCGCAAAAACGGCTCTTAAGATTTTGATGAAACTTGCCTAAACTCTTCTACATAAAGCTTTCTAACTATTCATAAGGTACATCCCCGAGAAAAAAACAGGAAAAATACTTATGACGAAAGTATATTTCGTAAGAAATTTCCTGAAAATCAAAATCACCGAGATCGATCCAGTATTAGCACAGATTTAGCGTTTTGAACTTTGTACATATCGTCATGGTTTTTTGAAAAACGCATAAGCGCCATTTAGCAAACTTTACAGGAAAACACATGAAACGATTTTTTCCCAAATAACAATATATATATATATATATATATATATATATATATATATATATATATATATATATATATATATATATATATATTTTTTTTTTTTAAATTTTATTCTTTATTTTATTTAGTAGGAGTTTATTAACCTGGCAAAACCTTATAATTACAATATATTTTTATGGCTTCTTGCACTAGTTAGAGCCAGAGTGACGACTGAGAGTCGTTAGTATTTGGTACTTGCGTCATCAATATTCGATTTGTAGGCCATTTCCAATTTTTTTTCTCCATATTTTGTGAGGGGAATCGATAGAGGTGGTGTTTACGCCCCAAAATCAATTGAAACCTAAATTTCGAATGTTTGGCGCTTATGCCATTTTCAAAAATATCCGATGTGGACAACACATGACTTTCTAAATTATAAATCCGTGGCTCAATAAGTGATACTGAATTTGGTTACTAGTTTCCGAAGATTGCAGTAAAAACGACACTCGGCGTCCCGACATCCATCTATTGACACACACACTCTTGTTACTGGAGGTCTCTTTCCGTTATTATATGTCGTTTTCCTTCAGTAGGTAACTAGTTTCCAAGATATTTCTTCATGTTCCGTGACAACAATAAAATTGTCAATATCACTGGATAAAGCATTGGAAATCGACAGTTTCGACATTTTAAGCGGAAAAAACCACTTAACTAATATCTTATTCTCCTGCTGCAGACTTGTTCATCTCACAAATGCGGAGGAAAACCAGTATTTTATACTCAATTTTAACACTTAAAACACGTAATAAAAATGTTTAATTGGATTGGAAACCAAATTGCGTTTGTAATCTTTATCACCTACCGAAACATATGATTTCTCTTTTAATTTAAATATAATTTTTGATGAAAGTCTAATATGACCTACAAGTAAAGTACCGCATCCGGTTTTCCAATTTAGACCAAAATCTAGTACGTTATTTAAATCAATATATAAATTATAAATACTAAATTTGAGAATTTTTGTATAGTATTTTAATATAATTTTTGATGGAAATCAATTATGACCTTCAAGTAAAGTACCACTTCCAGTGATTAAGCAGTGACCAAAAAGGAAGGTTCACAACTAGATTTTACAACAATCCTAAATACAAAATTTCAACATTCTACGGCCTACTGTTTTTGAGTTATGCGAGATACGAACGTACGTACTTTTTTACTTTACTTTTACTTTACTTCGTACAAGGAAGTAAAAATATACGGAAAGATATAGCAAATATTTTTTGTATTTTATTTTAACCCATCGCGGTAAGGAAAGTTAACAATTTAAATGGCTACTCATTTATATAAAAGAGTCAGGATTGGTGGAGACTATATCATCTTCCCTTATAACCGTTGACCAAGAAAATATTGTTTTCTACCACTAACGTAACTTTCAATTAGATTCCAAATACTATTTTAAATATCATATACGTTTCACTATTCTTCATGTCTACTTTGCATAGTTCTGCCTGCTCATTACTAATACACATATACATGCATATATATTCTTGTTTCCCTCTTCACAAGATAACCTTGGAAAACTAATTGTAGAAGTTCCCGGATTCTATAAATGCCTTTAATGCTTGTCGTGAGCATTAAGGGTCAGTTAGTTCCTTACAGCCTCTAATTAGCGTGCCTCTGCCTCTGCCTCTCTTGGCTTCTTTAGGAATGATGATGATGATGTTATCATCAGTGCAGTGAGGTGATTTAAATTAGTTGTGAATAGCTTCGAAATCACAGCTGATTTATAATGTTTTATATCTTAGCATTATTTTTATTTATTTTCAAGCAATTTTAGATAACCTAAAATAACGAAACTGTCTCTGAAAATAAAAATAAAATAAACATTTACGGTATCGGTACTTTCGTTCCGATATTTTATGTTAATGATACTTTGTTGGAATCGGACATTCTTAAGGCGGCCACTGACGATCATTTCAAATGGAGTGATGAAGTGGAGCGACTGGAGTACTTGGAGTGAAGACGATTTCAAGGCCCCTAGTGAAGATAACTCCATTGTTACATTTTTTACCGACAGATAGAGATTTATGCTCAGGTAAACATGCATTAATGGGTCTATAGATATTGGCTCTACTATAGCAAATACATTAAATAATTTAATTTTGACCCCCTTCTCAAAAAATATTAAAAATAATGGACATTTTATGCATATAAGAAATTATAAATGCACTTAAAAAGTTTAATTACTTATATTTAACATTTATAAATATTTTCTTACTTAATTATTAGTAAAACAATAAACACAATTATAAGTTATTCATATCAATATTAAAAAAATAAATTATAAGATCAGTATCGTAAATTTTAACAATACTATAATTACTGACAAACGGTTTTTATTATCATTATTATAGCACAACCTAAAAACTATGTTAGGTTTTCCCTGTATTTAAACGCTGATAATCTTTTTATGGTTTTTCTCTCAGGACTCTTTAATAAGGATATGTTTATTTTAAGTATTTTTTTTTTTTACTTTTTTGTTAGTTTTTTGGTAAACTTATGAAGTTTTCCATCAAAATTGGGAAAATCATCAACTTTGGGAAAATTATTACAAAAAAATTAGTATGGTGCATCTTATGGAGATAAGACAATTTTTTTTATTGAAAATGTTAATTACTAACACCTATTTGACATGGAAAAATTTAAGATTTGAATTAAACTAAAAATATTGTAGGTGTAGAATATTAATTCGTCAAAAAATTCTTTGTTTTTGAGAAGTGGATATATTAACTTTCGATAGAAATTTTCTCAATTATTTTCTTCTTTTAAATATTTAAGAACTATTTATTTTTATTTTCAGGGACAGTCTCATTTCATATTTAATTTCATGATTGTTTTGGTTGATCACCGATTTTTTTTTTTTTTTGTAAAGTTTTGTTTTATCGACTATAATCAAAGTAAATTTAATCAATTTCATTTTCAAAACACTTTTTTTTTTGTCGGGGAAATGTTATTCCAATCCACACTCGGCAAATCAGGAGCCAATTTTAAACCAATTTCAAAAGAAACTTCGACCACATTTCGAAGTGTTTTTTTTTTTTTAAAGGCGTATGCGCTATTTAGGAAGCTTTACAGGAAACATATGAAACATTTTTGTCCCAAATGACAATATATTTTTAAAACTTCTAGCATTGTTCAAGACCAGAGTGACGACTGAGAGTCGCCAGTATTTGGTGTTTACCTTATCGATTGTAAGTTTTTAGACGATATTTCGTGAGCGAGAATCGATTAGAGGTATTTTTTTACGTCCCTTGATAAATTAAACCTAAATTATGAATTTTTGGCGCTTAAGTATTTTTTTCAAAAAATTACGCCGATCTATACGAAATTATAGATTAATATAACTAGAAGTTTTCCTGGAAGTTGGATATATGTAGCCAACAAGGGCACTATTTTATAATATAATACATTAGTACGAGTACAAGTGGAAATGTATCTTTTTAGAGGTTACAGGTTGCTTATCGTCATTAGATAATAATAATTGTATTAAATTATTTTTTTATTTACTTTTTTTTAATAAAACTATTTTCAATGTTATCGTATTGCAACTTTTCACAGTGTATCATAGGCGTTGTATGACTCACTTGTTCTTATACTAATGTATTTTATTATGAAATAGGATGGAGGGGACTGAGAAAAACATTCATATGTAAGGAGCGATTTTAAAAATAATAAATAAAAATTCTCTCTCTCTCTCTCTCTCTCTCTCTATATATATATATATATATATATATATATATATATATATATATGTATATAAGTTCTATTTTCGTATTTATCTTTTTAGAAAAATTCACCAGTTTAAATCATGCAACTGAAATTTTTATTAAACAAAAACAACATTAATAATAATAATAATAATAACAAGAAGAAGTTTACAAAGATAATGAAATACAAATAAAACAATAATAATACCTGAAATAAACTGAATTTTAAGACTCTTCTTTCCTACACTACGTATTACAATTTTTGAATAGCCTACCAAGGAAATCATATGTTAAAACAAAATCATTAATCTAACACCTGACAGTGTTACATCCCCCCGCCTTAAGTATTTATTTTTTTTCTACTAGAACAAAAATAAAAATTAGCATCAAGATTATAACATGAAACAAAGATAATAATTATTTTACTTAACAAGCACCAACTTATTTTTGTGAACTATGTTTGATATAACATTTTTCTTATTTGAATCTAATTTGTACATAAGAGGGGAAAGTTTATCTACAATCTTAAATGTATATATATATATATATATATATATATATCTATATATATATATATATATATATATATCAATTTCGTATCCATTATTGTACAATAGGAACTATTTATTATCTGCCTGTCAATGCGAGAGAAGATGTACGAGATCCTGTTAAGAGTTTTGGCCTCGAAGTTGCCGGATCTTGGCCAAATGTCACTGTCCGTCCTTAGTGTGCCTCAGTCGTGTTAGTGCACTATCGCTACCTCTACCTGTACCAACTACTATCTATTGGTATACTATTACTAGTGCCAATTAATTAATTAGCATGTCTATTGGTTAATTAATGGGGTCAGTTTAGTGTTGTAACATCTCACGACATCTGTAGTTTATGCTAATTAGCTTACGATCTGTCGATTCAGGAGAAACCATGTCTTATACTCCTGTAATACATATGCCTGCAATAAGCACATGCCTTATCATTATTAAAAAATAATCCTACTATTTTATTTTCATTACAAAAAGAAATATGGTAATGTCGGAATGCTAATGAAGGTTATTTTCTATTATATAAAAGGATAGCCCGTTTTTAGGCAGGGAAAACTATATACTTAATGTTTTCCGAATTTTAACTACTAATTTTAACATGTTTTCCTGAAGGTTTAGCAATGATAAAATCTACCAATATTTCATTAACCCTTTTTAGAGCAAAACTATTGAGTATTACAAAAAAAAAAAAATACCCATATATTTATTATTTTAGATATATATTTTTTTATTAACATTTAGCAATGGTGACATTCCATAAATTTGTACAGGAATACTGTATATGTCCAAGAGACATATACAGTATTCCTATACACATAATAATGAAGACTAAAAGAAAGTAATCCTGAAGATGGGGAAACAACCCCGAAACGTGGTTACAGTTAGAAAAATGAAGTGTATGTAAAAAAAAAAAGAAAAAAAATGTATGTAATGTTACCATTGCTAAATGTTAATAAATAATTGCTTAGACTTACTAAGTGCTATAATATAGAATAATAGATATTTAGTTCTTGTGTTTATTTATGGAAAAAAAAATTGTGCCCATTTGCAAAAGCGTTATCTTGCGAGATCACTGGTACATTTGGTGTACCAGAATAGTGTAGTTGAGTTTTAAATTCCTGATTTCTTTTTTTTTGAGTATGATAAAATAAGAGGAATTTTCTCAAAGAGGAATATAAAGGCTGGGTGAGCCATATAAACGTGTAAGAAACTAATACAGATTAGAAATATTTTAATAGGACATTTTAAAATTTTAAATATGAATGTTTACAATTATAAGAAAAGTAGCTGACCCGGAAATACTTCGCTATTGCTAGATTTAAGCATATATGTAGATTAAATTAACACAATTGAAACTTTGATATAAATTATTATATTATGTTTTGGAACACATAAAATTTACTGTTTTATTCCATTTCAAGTTCATTTCACACTCCTCAATAAATGAACTTTTAAATTTTTTTTTAAATTTATTTATTTATAATTCTAATAGTATTTTGAACATCTTCGAACTTAATTACACTTAAAATATACCTTAATTTAAATTAGATATTAATTAATTATATTAATTAATAATCATATTTATTACATTAGACTACTTTGGAATGACAATAAAAAAGAAAATTATTTAAATAAAAAATATTACCAAGATTTTCACCCAAGTAGTTTTCACCCGGTTTTGCTGCTGTCTAGGTTAACAGTTTCTATTTCCAGTCTGAGAATAAATATGATTTGTTGCGACTTTTGATAATTTATTTGAGTGATCCCCGCGAAGAACTTTCGTGTTCGAAAATGATATCCGTGTTGTCTGTGTAGGTAACTATAAGGATGTGGTTACTTTGAGGAGTGTGATGTGAACCTTAAATTGAATAAAACAATAAATTTTATGTGTTTCAAAACATCAAAATAATAATAATGTGTTTGTAAATATCTAATTATAACTAAATATAATTATTGATATCAAAGTTTCAATTTTGTTAATTTAATCTGCATATATGCTTAAATCTAGCAATAGCGAAGTATTGCCGAATCAGCTACTTTTCTTATAAATGTAAACATTCATATTTAAGATTTTAAAATGGCCTATTAAAATATTTCTAATCTGTATTAGTTTCTATGAATGTTTCTACACCCCTGGCTCACTCAGCCTTTATATTCCTCTAATTGAGGACTCTCGTCCTGTTTTATCATACTCCATCATAACACTCATTGCTACTTTATAGTTGCTTGATGAATCAATGATCGTTCCATAATATATATATATATATATATATATACATATATAATCGCCCGGACTCAGCCACATTTCCTCGTCTCCTATCCTTTTATTATACTCTCCTAATATTCTGCTGATTGGTGGAGGGATGCGGGTGTTCGACCGCGCAATTGGTCCAGATGATACCCCTCAGGCACATCCATCAGGAAGTCGTTAATTAGAGACAAAGTGATTACCAAATAACAGGTTTGGAACTGTTACTAACTTGTAACTATTGTTTTCGACGGTCAAGGACGATTTACCGCATCCGGATGGATACAAATATTATTCAGCAGTCTTTAAAACTTCAATCCTCATCATTTTCGCATTTATTATTCTATAAATTTAAACTTTTTTTTAGTGTTACTGAGGTGTAATAAATATTATATTGTACTGGAATGTTTTTGTACTTTTATAATAATTTATTAAATAAACTATTTTTGTAAAATCAAGTATTGCGTAGAATATTTGGTCAGTAGAAAAATAGGCAGGTAATTACGTACTAAGCGGTCGACCATCTTCTATTCTCATCTGTTATAACCTGCCACTATAACGTGTTAACGTTTGTCTTCTTCGTATTTATTGGAATTTATAAGTGTTAAAAAATGAAATTTAAATTATATTTGA
Source organism: Rhaphigaster nebulosa (assembly GCA_948150685.1). Lineage (NCBI taxonomy): Eukaryota > Metazoa > Arthropoda > Insecta > Hemiptera > Pentatomidae > Rhaphigaster > Rhaphigaster nebulosa. The sequence continues at coordinate 127,729,393 of OX411311.1, read as the reverse complement.
TTACTAAAATCACTTTATTTTAAAAATAAAATATGGAATAATTCCAAAGCTTTAAAATTATGAGGCGGCATTAAAATTTCAAATTCATTAGGATTATTGAAATCATTATTGCTTTAATAAGATCACAACTGTCGACTTCCACTCGCTGAAACAAACCCCCAGATATTCTTTTTAGTTGATGTCAGAGCTTTTCAGTAATTTAAATTTGATTAGGGATTGATAAATTATATGCGACTTTTATAAATTTGTTTTATTGAAAACTAGTTTCGAATGTTATACATTCATCTTCGAAAGTAACACATTCATCTTGTTAGTTCAATGCGAGAAGAAACCATTACAAACTTTCTGTTTGATATAATCCATTTAAACCTTGAATTGAAGATGAATGTATAACATTCGAAACTAGTTTTCAATAAAACAAATTTATAGAAGTGGCAAATAATTTATCAATCTCTAATTAGATTGATCCTTCTATACTATCAGGCGGATGTCAACTAATTTAAATTTGACTATTTATCTAATGGAAATATGTCCATCGAACCTTCGCGTTCCGAAACCATTTTATTTGTATTTATGTAAAGCAAGTGCGCACTAGATTTTACAAAGTTCGAATTTACAAGACTGTAAAATATTTTTTTTTTGAAGCTAGGTTTTTACTCTATTTTTAAAAATGTTCCTGAGACGGTTTATGTTTAAATATTACATTAACAACATCATTTTTATGAGATTGATTATTCGATTTATTTAGTTTTAATTTATTTTGTTTGTATATGTATATATATATATATATATATATATATATATATATATATATATATATATTTTTTTTCCTGTACTGTTGATAAACTGTGTGCGTTCAAATATTGATGTTTGATTAGTTTCATAAATTTTCCAATTATCTAGAGTTTGTATACTGGATTAAGAAAGGGTTGATTGTTAACTGGAAGAGAGAATTATGGAGAGGTGAGAAAGTAGTTGGATAGATAAAAATAAATAAAAGGTTGAAAAAGAAAAAGAAAATTGTGTGTATAAAGAAAAGTATGAATTGCGTGTATGAATAAAAAAAAGAAATAAATGTAAAATGTATATATATATATATATATATATATATATATATATATATATTTTATCCACTATGGATTGACCAGTACGCTGTGTATTATAGCAATCCAATGCATTTGGGCAGCACTGATTTTCAATAAATCATTTCACTCTGGTTTCCGAAGGATCATTACGCTGATGTAAAGTTAAAACTTCGTTGAGAATCATATTCTACAATCTTCAGTGATAATTATAAAGGGTTGTGACATATAATTGTATAAATGTATTGACATTTTTTTATTTTGTTATTTCGATGCTCTATTCCTCAATTGCCCCGGCAAAACATGGTAGTAGAAGCACGTTTACAGTACACACACTTGCCCCATAACAGTGGTATGCAATTACCCCTACTCTCATGTTTTGCCAGGGCAACACTCACTAGCGCTTAAAAATTAAAAAAACTGTCAAGGAGAAATGTAAATCACAAAGTATTTTGAAGAACAGCTTCTGAAGGTTCCATTTACCGCAAATATTAAAAAAACAACAACTAATGCCTAATGGTGGATAAACACCGATACAGCTGAATAGCAGAAGTTGAAAGATCCAACTTAATCAACAGGTTAGAATCGATATCTTTACAACTCGTTTTACTTCACCTTAGCGAACTCTAGTTGTTGATTTGTGATACATCAGGCTTTAAACTTCATTTTATTGAAAATTAGTTTCGAATGTTATAAATTCATCTTCAGTTCAAGGTTTAAATGGATTACATTTATAAACTTTTCTTTTTGTTATAATTCATTTAAACCTTGAACTGAAGATGAATTTAAACTTCATGTTCCCAAAATGGCAGTGCTTGCATGTTCCGGATTTGTATTTAACGAGAAAATTATTCCACATTACCTTACTCATTAGATGTATACATTTTGCTAGCCATATCGAATCAAAGAGAGCAAAAACTCAAAGAGGCAGCAAATTATTGTTAGGATATTATTATTGTATGTATTGGTGTAGTATGTGTGCCGTCTCCAAATTGTTGGTATTTTGTGAGCTGTTGGTAGGAGATGTGCTGCCTCTTGTCTGCATTTATTATAGATCTTATGATAAATAAGAACGAAAAAAGGCATTTTATATTATTTTACGTTCTAATTATATCTGAATTAACGAAACATTGACTGGATTGATTGAACGAAAAATTAGTTATGTATGGTAGTGTGAGAAAAACCCATTTCTAATAATTCAATAAATTAAGATTAACCTCAATCTAGATGAAAAAGAAGCTTTATCCATTAAAATTATTACTATATGTATTGATTTAATTAGAAAAAAAATAATTTAATCTAATCGAAAAAGAAAATCATGCAATTTTATCCAAAAAGAAGAATTGTGCAATTTCGTACAATATTAAATTTTAATATATCATTCAATATATCGTGAATCGACTAGATAATCGATTTTCAAGATGTTTGTTACTCACAAGCGAATAAAATGTGCAATAACATGGAAATCCGGTCTCTTATAGTTATAACTATATAGAGTAAGTAAAGCAGAAAAAGAGCTTAAAATGTGAATGCAGAACATTCTAGAAAATTATCGTGGGTAGATTATATTAAGTCCAATTTAGTCAATTTGTGGTTCGGTTGGGTTTTGTTAGGAGAAATATGCGGGTAGCTCCTTTTGTTGGAATTTATTATCTCTATCTAATATGCCCTTATTGTCTGCTAGGCTCTCAGACTTTTAAATTATATGTTTTAAAATTTATTTTGGCTACAAAATTTTGTTGTTAACCCTTTCTGCTTACTGTACTTAAATAAGAGTTTTGATGAAAATGAAGAATTTTCTATATTGTTAACTTAACAGTTTTTCCATGGTCCTCTCTGTCTACACGAATTTTCACACACATGATGCACTTCATTAATCTATTTTAGTCCTCTTTCCAACTGAATTTCAATAAAATATTGCATAATACAGTTTATTTATAAGTTAATAACAATTGTGATAAGACATAAATGAAAAAATTTAAACAAGAAGTCTAAAGTCTCAAAAATAATAGAAAATTAATCTCCTGTCGAAATTTCGCAAATTCAGTCATGATCAGGACAGAAGGAGATATAGAAATAAAATAATAAATAAAGAAAATAAAGAAACAGAAAAAAACACCTATATAATGAACAAAATGCAGCACATCTCACATCCACAGTCAAAAAAAGTCACTAACCAGAGACAGTACCCCGCACCAAGACACCCAGGCACATACTTTGTCATTTTTGAGAATGTTAGCTTCTTGTTTGGATTTTAAAGTTGAAATTTTGTATTTAGGATAGTTGTAAAATCTAGTTGTGAACCTCCATTTTTGGTCACTGCTTAATCACCGGAAGTGGTACTTTATTTAAAGGTCATAATTGATTTCCATCAAAAAATATATTAAAATACTTTGCAAAATTTCTCAAATTTAGTACTTATAACTTATATATTGATTTAAATAACATACTAGATTTTGGTCTAAATTGGAAAACCGGAAGTGGTACTTTACTGGAAGGTCATATTAGACTTTCATCAAAAATTATATTAAAATATAATATAAATTATCTAAAATTTGGTAAATAGGACTTTTATATCGATATGAATGTATTTACTATATTTTGGTTACAATTGGTGAGCCGAAAAGAGTATTTTACTTGAAGGTAATAATAAGCTTACATTAAAAATTATATTTAAATTAAATACATAAATCATATGTTTCGGTAATAAAGGTTACAAACGCAATTTGGTTTCCAATCCAGTTAAACATTTTTATTACTTGTTTCAAGTGTTAAAATGTAGTGTAAAATACTGGTTTTCCTCCCTATTTCTGTGAGTGTGTGTGTCAATAGATGGATGTCGCGACGCCGAGTGTTGTTTTTGAGATACCGCTATCTTCGGAAACTAGTAACCAAATTCAGTATCACTTTTTGAGCCGCCGATTTATAGTTTAATAGGCGTACAAGGAAGTCGTGTTGTCCACATCAAATATTTTTCTGATATAATTTGTAATTTAATTTTGTTAATGACCATGACATATTATGATCCTGACGATAGGTAAGAACCCCGAAACGTTGATTATTCCTTAATTTGATCATCAATAAATATATAATACTGGGTAGACTGTCCTTTAACTATCCTTTTACTGGTTAAAATCGTAGTCTTCCATTCATAAATATTTATCATAAATTTGAATAAAATGTTGTATAATAGAATTTATTTATAAATAAATAACAATTCTGAAAAATCTATATCTCGGTACCAAGAATAAAAATTACATCTATAAATTACGGTCATTTTTTATAATATTAATTAGTCAGGCTTTGAAGATGAAGGATTAGGTGTAGGCAATTTAAAATTGTCAAAATATTAAGTATATGAAGAGTAATACATATGAATTATGGCTAATAATTGTGTGGAACAGAAGCCAAGGGGTATAAGTTAATATAAATATTGACTCAATTTCATATAAATTATTTTTACGCCAAAAATTCTATGCGTAATTTTTCTTAATCTGAGATTATTCTCAAATAGAAAAATTATGTATGCATATACGTTACTATATTTGCTTTGGAGTGAAATTGCATAAAATGAAAATAATTCGCTATTTACATTTTATTACTTGGATCCTTCTTTTCTGAACCCCTCAATCATAATTAATATTACAGAAATATACTTAATTAATTAGAAGAAAATAATAAGAATGTAAAATAATATAGAAAAATTATAATGCACAATTAATTTACGATGGAATAAAATTAATAATATAGAAAAATTAGCTGTGTCATGCGATTAATTTTGGATTAATCCCTAAAGTCGAAAATAATCTTTGAAAGTATAACCTATAATATGTTTTTCAGTCTAATTTATTGCAAATATTTTTTAGGTACGGGGAGTCAAAACGACAAAGTTTCACGTTTAATTTTTTTCTCTTTCTCTTCCATTTTATTGACAATGAAACATTTTGCCACAATAATTTCACACTTATTACAAAGTTTGTTTAGTCAACTTGCTTCTACGAGTTTGAAGTTGTCACGACAACGAAATGTACCTAAGTTGGTATAGGGCCCTATATCGTGCTCTATCTCAGAAACAGTAAATTATTATTAAAGTAAAGTTTGAATTCAGTATGTTAGGGTGCGTTCACAGCTTTGCCAAATCTTAGCAAATCAAATGGGTGTATTTTTGTATAATGGGCACAAAAATAAAATATAATATAAAATATAATAACGTATATATTTATAATATATATATATATATATATATATATATATATATATATATTTAATATTTATATTTATTTATTATAATATTTATACATAATTACTTATATATTTATAATATATACGTTATTATAAAATATAATAACATATAATGGGGGTAGTTTTGCTTGGCTCGGCCAGAGTTGGGCAGTAATTAATTACATCGGTATTTAATTACATCTTCAATTACACTTACTGTAATTGTGTTAAGGATTTGCAATTACTCCTTTCAATTACTGTAATTGTAGATAAGGCTCTCAATTACTTCTTGACGATTAGTAATTGCAGGTACAATTACTTCTTGAGGCTACGTAATTACAATTACAATTACCTAGAATTCAAGTCATAACAATATTTACTCTATATTTAATTTTGTTCTAATTGCTGTAAAGTTTGATTGGATTCATTGAAGCTCGCCATTTTGAAACTTTCCTCTTAGCACATTTGTGGAAATACCTTTTTTTTAGTGCCATTTCAGCATTAAGTAATTGCAGTTACCAATTACAATTACCTAGAATTCAAGTCATAACAATATTTACTCTATATTTAATTTTGTTGTAATTGCTGTAAAGTTTGATTGGATTCATTGAAGCTCGCCATTTTGAAACTTACCTCTTAGCGCATTTGTGGAAATACCTTTAGTACCATTTCAGCGTTAAGTAATTGCAGTTACCAATTACAATTACTAGGAATTGCAGAAATAAAATTACAATTACAGTGGTTCATTAAGTAATTGCTATTACAATTACTTGTAATTTAATAATTACAATTGAATTACGGTTTCCCCAATAGCTTGGCTTGTCTGTGTTTGAGACCAAACCGGTTATTACGGGAAACTCCTTTTAAGCGCTAATATTGCATACTCATATTGGTTTATTTATATAAATTATATATTTATATGTTTTATTTTATATTTTTGAGTTTTTCTTTATCAAAAAAAACTATTCTAAACCAAAATTAACAACTGATAAAAATTGGAATAGCTGGAACAGTAGCGCGTGGATAGGTTAGTTTGCTAAGCTTCTGTAAACCTTCTTTACACGTTTGGCATTTGACTCGCCTAGGCTTGGCAAATGTGTTAAGGCACCTTTAAAAACTATTATCAGGCAAATTTAGATAATTAGGATATCGACTCTGTAGGTCTTTTTGAAACATTTTATTTATTTATTTTTTTAGTAATTTATCAAACACGATAATTAATTAGAGTTTTTGTAATTGATTAGGCTTATTTTTGTTGAATATTATTGTTATTGAATAATTTTATATAAGATAAACAATTTTAATAATTAATAAAGCATTATTACTATTTCTTGTTTATTTTCTACGTAACCAATTGTAGTTCTATCTAATTAGCAGTTATGTTAAGGCAACAAGGTCCCCAATTAACGCGTGATATTGCGAGTCGGTAGGAAAAAAAACTTTGATATGACGCACGACTGGTGAGAAAGTGGTCAGCATCACGTAATTAGGTCATGTGGTTGTTGCCTCGTTAAAAAATGGGTGACTAAAGCGGAAATAGAATTGTTTTGAGGGGGAAAGAGTGAAAAAACAAAACAAAAAAAAACGGTTGATTTCATTAGCTATAAGAAACGGATGTAGAAGAAAAGGCGGTGTTTCATACAGTCTTCGTTTTATTAATGTTTCTATCTTATATGGTATTTGCATTTCATATTTATAATTTATCTTATTTTATTTTAAAAAATAATATATTAGTCCCGCAACAGCTTAAATAAAATTAAAGGAACGTGAGCAGCAGATCTATTTATACAGCAGCAGACCGTCACTAAGGTTGTATTTTCACTAAAAAGCAATTTTTTTTTTTAGAGTTAAAAGTTTTTATTGAGATATAATACAATCTACCACACTTAAATTTAAAAATTTAAATGAAAATATCAAAATAGTGATGGTGGGAGAAAAAAAGTCGAGACCTTCAAACGCACTTCTGTAACTCGAACTCAATTCACTTAAAAATTTTCAACATTCTAACTCAATTCAGAGGTGCTTTAGAGGTGCGCGAAAACGGGGGAAAAAAAAGGAAAATATCCAAATTTTTGACCGAAATTTATTCCACCTTTTATGGTATTGTTCTGTCTAAAAAACAAACCTACATACGTAATTTCATCAGGTCATTTGATCCGAACGGGACCACTGGAAGTGTCCAAATGTAGAGGAGGAAGGAGAATTTATATATATATACACATATATATATATATATATATATATATATATATATATATATATAAATTCTCCTTCCTCCTCTACATTTGGAAGTTTGTCGGGGAGAAGGGGTGATGCGGTCAAAGATTAACACATAAATAAGTAAGGAATCGGTTGGTGCTCTCTCTGCCCTGATGATGGCCTAAAACTTAGGCCGAAACGTTGGCACAAAATAAATAAGTATTACTCATTTATGTGTTAATCTTTGACCGCACCCTCCGACAAACTTCTACCTTAAAATAACCATTGTTATGTTATTATTGGAAGATTTCGAAAACAAAGATTCAAGTTTCTCAAATATCGTGAAATAACTAACCAAGCAACGTTTCGACAATTCAGGGATCATTAGGACAGAAAAAGATAAGGTAAGCATTTAAATGATAATGCAGATCAATGACAGAACATCACAGTCTAGAGATCTTGAAAAATATCGATATTTATTTTAAAATATATCGATATTTTTGTCCATTAGTTTTTATCTGATCGATAATAAATTTCATAATATCGATATTAAAATTTCAGTATCTAAAATCGATATTTTTTCCATAATGAAAAATTTAAAAGTGCTAAAACATTTTTCGTTATAAATGAAATTTCCAATTTTCTCCTCCTTACTTACTCATCAATACTCCTCATTAATTATTCCTCATTACATGGTTTTAATTTAACTTTTTCAGTCGATTTAATAAAAAAAAAAATACCATACTACTAATTTTATATAAAATTTGTCGAAATGTATTATTAAAAATAAAAATAATAGCACAATATAAAAAAAAGAAAGAAATAAAACGGTCATTTCTCAACAGACCGCAGGTAGAGTATTTCTCTTGTGCCTAAGACAAAGAAGAGCTACAACACCAATAATCTCATTTTAGCCAAATCGATATCGACATATAACTTTTAAAATATCGATATTTTTCCAAGCTCCCTAACGGTCCCTCCTTTTAAACGAGGGGGTTTAAAAAATTAAAAATATAGAGGGTCGATATATCGATCGGAAATATATCGATACGATATATATCGATAATCTTTTTCTCGATATTCACATCCCCTATTTTAGTCCAAGATATCTAATGCTAAATGAAGAAAGAAATAAGTATTGTTTGAAATGGCTTTAATGAAGTGCTGTCTCTATTTGGTGTGTCTTTTATGGACTGTCGATGTAAGATGTACTTTAGTCGATATTGTTACCATTGATTTTTTTGTATTATCTACACTACGTTAACAAATTCGTCTCGAAAATTTATAAACTAATCAAATATTGCCAAGAACGTTTTGTGAACAGATTATGCAAATTCCTTCTTAAATAGTCACGAACTCAACATTCAAACATCCTTTATTGATCATAAGTCAAGGTTTCCAATAGCAACATTATCTTTAGCTTTGAAGATTAAAATATTAAATACAAAATTATTCATTTAGTTTTGATGGAAGAGTGATTATTTCAGATGGGAAAGGCATGTCGATTCTTTATATTATATAAATATTAATTATATTGATATTTATATATCAAATTTCAAACCTAACAAGAAATTACTTTAATTTAATTAATAATAATATAATAACGATCACGTTCGATGCCAATACTGACAATAAATCTACGTACATTTTTTTCAGATTTAACAAAAAAACAGAAATTAGAGTAAAATTATTTAATGTTCGCTTTAAATTTTAATTTGTATTCTCATTTTAGAAAAACAAAACCGTAGCATCATCGAGCCTGTTGCTATATTATATACAAATAGTTTCTAGCAAATTAAAAGCGAGATAAAAAAAATATGAAGTATAAAAAAAAAAAAAAAGATAACATATATTGCAAAAAATGAAAAAGTAAATTTAAGTGAAAAGAGTGAAGGAAAATTATGAATTACACGAAAAAATAGTGTACATAATACGATAAAATATATGAACACTATTCTTCATATTTTTCTTTTTATACTTTATCTTGCTTGTAATTTCTGTTTTTATCATTTTTTACTGTTACTGGTACTGCTTCTTGCGTTTTAAATGTTATTATGTTTTTCTTTTAGCCATGATGATGGACTATAACTTAGGCCGAAACGTTGGCACAAAATAAATAAATCTTACTTAAAAATGTGTTAGTCTTTTACCGCACCTTCCTCCCCCTCCCCCTCTCTTCTCCCCCCCCCCTCCTCCCCCTCCGATCAACTTGTTCCTTAATCTGAATATCGTTTATAACGACACTGAAGTAAGGTGACCATATTTTTCTGATTGAAATTTCGGTAATTTTAGAAAACAAATGATCAAAGAAAGGTATTTTTTGAGCAAGCAGCAATGATAGTCTCTTCCATTTTTTATTTTATAACTAAGTTTGGTTTGGACAGGAAACATTGTTGTAAACAAGTATCAATATACAATTATATATTTCCAACATCCTTCAACGAGTTGCCAATATTTTGTTGGCTGGTTTGTACTAATCCATAGGACGGATAGGGTTATAAAATATAATAGTTATTTCCTAAGTCGAGGTTTTTATTTTTAGTTAAATTATTTTTATGGTGTTAAATATTTATGTAATAATAAATTAAATAATAATTTAATTTTCATTTTGCAAGAAAATTTCACAGGATTCCGGTAAGGGTACGTTTGAACAGCCTTATTACACGGTACTCTATATATTTTAGTTTAATTACCCGGTATCCAGCGCAACACTCATAAAAATAAGGTGTTATTCCTTTTTTTATCTGTATTAGATTTTATAAAAGCAAGTTCACTTAAAGGACATCCTCCTGTGACCATTTTGGCTGACCAGGCCTGGTTTAAACGATGAGATGGCTCTGGAAGATAGTGCCTTGATAGACTGGAGAAGGCTGGGGGAGATGAACCATAGATCCCAGTGGTGTTCCGCACGGACACCTGCCCACGCTTTTTTCACTCTCCTACCTGGACAGCTGGGTCTGGAGGATGAATCTGATTCCTCCAGCCCAGTGTCCACCAAGGCCAGGTATATCCTCCGCCTAAGCGGTCTTCGGGCTCTTTGATAGTTCTCTCGATAGCGGAGCAGGTGACAAAAATAGGAGCGTGCGAAAATTCGACATTGAAATATCTTGCTAAAACTATCTGAAGATCTTCATAACACAAAGCCCTAAAAGAGTACACTATAGCTGAAACAGTACCTAAAAATGACTATGACGTCATCCTATCCCTATACCAACACTGGTCGATTTTCGATGCGCTTTCGTTTTCTACATCGCTACCTAACCCTAATATCCTCATATTTTCTCCTCATTTCCTACATATTTTGAAAGTATGAGTTCCTTTTATTAATTATTTATTTATTTCATTATTATCACTACCTATTTCATTCGTCACATTTTTTTAAATATTCCGAAACCATCCCAAAACAATATATATTTTTTTTTTACCAGAGATATTTCAGCCATATATAGGCCATTTTTAAATATAAAAATAAAGGCTTGCCTATTTTCATTAGGTATTTAAAACAATCAAGAGTGAAGGCCCACAGAGTCGATATCCTGATAATCTTAATTTTCCGATATTAGTTTTTAAAGTTGCGTTCACACCTTTGCCAAACCTAGACAAGTCAAACGCCAAACCAAACGGCAAACGTGAACAGGGAGTTTACAGAAGCTTAGCAAACTAACCTACCTTTGTCGGCTGTTAATTACGGTTTAAAATAGTTTTATTTTTTAAAGAAGCAATTAAAAATATAAAATAAAAATATTTGAATATATAATTTTTATAAATACACAAATATGTGGATGGAACACTAGCGCTGATGTGGCGCTTCCCGCAAGTACCGGATCGGACTCCAATATAATCCAAGCAAAACTAACCCTTTACCTTTACACGTTTGATTTGTCTAGGCTTGGCAAATGTGTAAAGGCATCTTTGAAGATGCGGTATAGCAGTAGGTATATATATTTTCCATTATTTTATTTATTTTAAAATTTGGATAAAACATCATTCAGATGGTATAGAAGCTAAAAATGAGTTCTTCGCAAATAGGACACATGTGCTCTTTTTGAACCTTCCGCCTCAATTGAAATACGTTTCTGGACCTTTAGTGCCTGGGATACATACGTCATATACTGCCTATGATTATAATAATTTATCTTTTGTTTTTATATCTCGGACTAGGAACGTGTGAATTGTTAACATGATCGTACCCGGATTTTATCCTTAAACAGGAACTGAACCTTACTTCCAATAGTAGTGCCGAACTCTACAAAGGCTAGGAAACCTTTCACACAAAAAAGAATAAATCGGAAACTCTGCCAATGCTACTCAACACCGGACCGGGTTCGTCGGCGAGTTAAATGGGTACCCTAGCCGTCTCGCGTTTCGGCCATTGTAGCGGCTTCCTTTGTAGCCTGTATTAGTCGAGAGCAGTGTTGGCGAAACAACGCCTCAAAGAAAACAATGAATGAATGGAAGTTGTGAATGAACGGCAGCGTAAAGTAACAACAGCTCCCATTCACTGTCCGTGACGGCTCTTCCCACGGGACACTTCCGTCTCAGCGGCAGTCACTGGAGGGAAAATTGTCTCCGTATCCTGTCCTCGATGGGGAGAAACCATTCGCGGACACGGTGCCTTATCGAGGATTAGGTCTTCATGTCTGCAAGAGTTAAGGATATGAGCTATTACATGAAAAATATTCTGTAGAGATACTATTGTTTGTAAGAAGTTGTTTTAGCAATTTTTCCTCGCGTCTGCAAAAAAATATTTTAAACAATTGTTTTGACTTTATTCATTTATTCTTATGTTTTTTAGTGCTGAATTGAAAGTCGAAACCTGGTTTTGTCTATCACGTAAGGTTTTTTCACAAAATATGGATGTATTTTAGGAATAGTTTATTTATGACATTTTTAAACATGTTTTTGATTTTGACAAGGTTAGAGTGATTCATAAGGAAATGAATAGCTCGAAGAGAGAGATATTTGAGGCTGTGCACATTGCACCGAATTTAGACATTGCTGTTAATTACCAGGATGACAGTATAACTTTGAATCAATTTTACTCTAAAATGTCTGGAACTTTAGAAAAGTCAATCCAACTAAATTGTCTTTTATGTTTTATTTCTTTGTTGATCAGCTGTTTTTTTTTTTTTTTAATTTTACTATAACCTTTCCTTGCTATGCATTTTATTTATTTTAATCTTTTATTTTATTTATTCAGGTTTTTATTTGTTTTTATTTGATTTATTTTATTTATATATAGTATATATATTTTTTATTTATTATTTTATTTAATATTTATTATATATTTGTATATATATTTTTGTTTTGTTGATCAGCTGTTTGAATATAACCTTCTCAGCTGTTGTTATTTTACCTCTTTTTGCCTTCAGTATATGATTGGATGTCTTGGAGTGATTTGCTGTCTCCGGCTGATGCGTCTTTCTGGACGGTTGATGTGAGATGTGCTGTATTTGAGCTTCATAGATGTGATTTTCGGTGTATGTCCTGGTGATGCCTGAATTGGCGAAACGTTGACTGGTTAGTTGTTTTCCGGTATTTTAGGAACTTGAGGCTTTGTGTTTTGGAATCTTCCAATTGTTTTCTAGTCTTTTTAGTTTCGTTTTCGCTTCAAATCTAAATTTCTTTTTGTGCTTTTTCTCTTGTGGGCTGAGAATCGTCCTTTTTCAGCATCCTGCAATAGTCCGCTATATCATATTAACATTCCACCTTCCTTGATGAAATCTTTCGCCCTGTTCCTCGCTGACAGAACCAAGTTTTTCTGGAAATTAGTCGATTTGCGAATGGATAAGATGTACTTTTAGGCTCATATTACAGACTAAATGCTTAAAGCTTTTCAAAATATTCCCATCTTGTAATATGGGTCCTTTTTGTTCTTAAGAAAACCGGTTAAATATGGGTTCTTTTTGTTCTTAAGAAAACCGGTTAAATATGGGTCCTTTTTGTTCTGAAGAAAACCGGTTAAAACAAGTGTAAAAAATATCCATGCTGCTTTTTCTTTTAGGTCTATTTCGGTCTCAAAGTTGCCAACTTCCGTCAGTCATCGGATGTCAGGTCCAACAACACACTCCTTATTTTAACTTCTCAGACAAACCAGGGAACTACTTACAAAGATATCTAAAACATTCTCTTTCCTTTGGTAATGGTTTTACAAACTTTTTCATTAAAGACAATTTGATGTGAAGTACAGGAAGTAGAACTTTTTTTGGATCTACAAGATTCTTTCTTTGGGTCTTCTCTACTTTAGGACAACCTATGTTATCACTTAAGCTTCTTTAAATTAATCACTGTAAACTAACATATGATTAGAAAATATTAAAGCAGGTTAATAGAATATTTATTTTAGCGCAGTATATAAACAAATTCTGAAATAAATAACAAAAAACACGTTAAATAGGAAACAATTCAGCCATATCCCTCAAGATTTGTTCAAATAAGCCATTTTGTTTGTTCCTCTGCCGCTACAAAAATTCGCATAATATAAATCAATCAGTTCTCGCCTGTTGAAAATATTATATTCCTTTTTGTTTCTTCTTTTGCCTTTGGCCCAGAGAGACTCAATTGTCTGAGTATTTGCACCCGCTGTTGGGTCAACAAATTAAATTCATAGTATCAATTACTAATGTAAACAATAGCACTTACCTATCCACACCGATATACTGATACTTGTCATATGATTTAATCAGTTACTGAAAAATAACCTAAGTTACAATATACGTTACTAAAAAGTAACTGGCTGTTCTAAAGTAGAGACGACCCCTTTCTTTCGATATTTTTTGTACCAGTCTCCATTTTTTTTTTTTTTTTTTAACAGGCCATTCTTTTTTTATTTAATGTTGTTTTCTGTCACAGCTATTCCATTCATAGACTAAACATAGAGGATACATTGTTTAACCACTTTGTTTCAAGTTTGAACTTTGGCTAGTTTTACTGCTGTCTGATCAAAGCAAGAATGTCTACTTTACTCAAAGAAAACTTTTAAATTACTTACTTTTAAGTGAATCCAAGAGAATATAATTGTTTTTAATTCTAATAAAAATGTCTAAAATGATACCTAAATTGCTTAAATGATCTTAATTTTAAGTGGAGTTTGTAACTCAATTATACCCGATGGATTTTTTCAATTATTTTTCCCGGCGCCAAAAATTATATAAAAATCACTGATTATATTTGAAACAATTTTTTTTTTTACTACAGGCCTGTGGCATAAATGTTATCTGTAAATAAGATTACAATGGATTTTATATAATTTTGTATCTATTGAATCGGTACGACATAAAATTACTTGCCTATTAATAAATGGATTTAATTATATATTTTTTTTAATTATAACAAAATATATCGATCGGTAACAAGAAAAACAAAAAATTACAAAAATAAAATACAGTTTTTAGCAATTTTAATTAATCGAATGTTGTTGAATACGATGTGTTTAATTTTTTTTTTTTTTTTATTGTCGATTAACCCCTTTTCTATTCCTATGTAGACAAACAGGACGGGTTATTCCTGCAGGTTACGAACATATTCTAACCAGAATGGGACGGTCGAAATTCGGTACGTGGGTCCGCCACGGAATAAATTTCAACCCGCCCCGGCCGGATTCGAACCGGCGCCACAGCAGACGCGAGGTTGCTAAGGTGGCGCCTTAACACTCTATGCCATTCTGGTCTCTTTATGTTAAATTTGAAAATTATAGTCGACAAATTAGGCGTATGAGAGCTAGTATATAAACTGGAGAGGGGAGAGAGCGACGTGGGGGAACAGCTCTGGGCCCTACGCCATATTAAAATGAAATTAATGACATACAGTACTGACGAATTTGTAGTTTTAGAGACCTACGGACTACCTCTTCCTCAGCAGCATATTCCATACCTTCTAAACCCCCCTCCCCCCGGTAGTCCTCCGCCCTAACCAAAGGGGAGGGGGGCTCCGCTACGGGTTCTGGATTCGTTACTATTTATAAATTACTACTAATAATAATTATACATAATTATTACAGGATATAATTAATTATAGGAAATAATAAGCCACTATTAATATATTATATAATAACATAAATTACGCGGAAATATATAAAAAAATACTGTATATTTAAGGTGCTTCAGAATGAGACATAAAAGCAGAATATAATAATAATAATAATATAAGACATATTTTCTAAGATAATAATACTACATACAGTATATGAGTTAAATCGCTTACCTACAGCTGCTCATTGTCATGGAAATATGATTTCCCTTTTGGTCACCATAGCAACACTATCAGTTGGGAACGTTTTACTATTGATATAGGTTGTAATGTTTAATTGTCAAGTGCTTAATAAAGAATAAAAATTCCGTTTCAGATACTAAGTGTTTTTATGATAATCTCACGACTACGGAAAATCAATTAATCAACGCAGTTCAATTTTAAGTATTTCTTTATAATTTTTTTGTTGCCTATAGTAATTGATTTTCAGTACATTTATTTTTTATATTAGAAGTCATTTTTAGATCACATATTAAGAAATTTTGCGTCTTGATGTTCGTTGATAGCTGTCATTTGTAATTTAATTATGCGTTGTGTACTCTCTTTTTTATTCCTAGAAATAAAATATTTAATCTCTAAATTCCGGTAATGCTAATTGAACTAACAATATGAACAGAAGGATGGCGACTTGTGTAGTGTTGTCCTGCAGATAGCGCTGGAGTATATGAAGTTGGCAATATTCTCTCCAACCGTGTTGACAGATCTCTATAGATAAGGGCCTATCTCTTCTCTTGATATGGTGTTACACTTTTATTAATAAAATACTTTTTTTTTGTTTGGCCTATATATTCAGACATCTAGAACGCTGATAAGTTTAGCGCATATTAGTCCAGTATTCGGATGGTTGGATAAGATTAGTTGGTACAACTATAGACTAGGGGCGCGTTATCACTTGTTCATTCCGAGGTCACCCGAAAGTTGTCGGACTAGCACACTCTAGCGTCATTTCTGCTAACTGCTTTCCATTCAATTGTAACATTCGTATTCATTGGAATTATTAAAATTGTTCCTGCTTTAATTAGATTTACTAGTGCTGTCGACTTCCGTTCACTACGTTCGCCCAAGAACTAAACAAAACTGCAACGGATCCTTTTCAGTTGAGGTCGGGGCCTTACCGTAATTTCAATTATTACTGCTTTAATTAGATCACAGCTGTCGACTTCCGCTCGCTACGCTCGCTCAAGAGAACCCTTTTTGATTCCGAAAAAGTTCTGCGTTATCTGTTCTGCCCATCGTCACCTGGAGACTGGATTTTAATATTTGTGCAGTCTATTGCACTAATTACTCCAGGAAAAGATGTAATATTGTTGAAATATGTTACTGTTCTGTGTACATCCCCATCTGTTTGTGACATTGTAATGAAATCTTTTGACTTTTTTGCGATTAATTCTGTTCTACACGCAGTCGATTTATCCTCATTAATATTTTCTTCTAGAACTTTTTGGAAACTCTCAATAACATTATCTCAATGTTACTATCAGTTACTGACATAAAGACGTTATAGTTATATTTCTGTTATTATAAAATGCCAAATAATCAATATCAAAAATTAGGGATTGATAAATTATTTGCCACTTCTATAAATTTGTTTTATTGAAAACTAGTTTCGAATGTTATACATTCATCCTCAGTTCTAAAAACACAAAAAATTCAAAAATAAGCAATTCAAAATATAATTGGTATTATTATATGATACATATTAAATTATATAAATATAATACTGAATTATAAATGAATGTATAACATTCGAAACTAGTTTTCAATCAAACAAATTTATAAAAGTGGCAAATAATTTATCAATCCCTAATTAGATTGATCCTTCTATACCATCATGCGGATGTCAACTGAATATCAAAAATGTCTATCAAATTGAGTACTGAATCTTTTGTAAATCTATATCTTATTTTAAATTCCGGATTCATCGTAAATATCAAACGGATTATTATTTAATCTGTAGAATTTGTTTTTAGGAAGCAGACTGATGAGTTGTAATAAATCTTCTGATGAGAAATTTTCTTCAGACGAAATCTATTTTTCCTTGATTTCTTGCATATAAAATAAAAACAATAATTGCAGACACAATGAAATTACATCAATGGTAAACAATTCGAATCTGTGTTATTGAACACGAACGGTTTGCTTGTAGTTCGAAGTAACCATACGTAAGGTAACACTTTAACATTGGTCAAGGATCTAATCGATTAATCTAGATCTCAAAATCGATTTGCTGACTATGATTGCTCAGGCTATGTTCACACTGGTCGATTTTCGATGCGCTTTCGTTTTCGACCTCGCTACCTAACCCTCTCATACCTTAACAATTTGAGTTCCTTTCATAAATTATTTCTTTATTGACACAACCTATTTCATTCGTCACATTTTTTTTAAACAATTAATTCATTTGTATTCTGCAACTATACTAAAATAATATATTATCTTTTTTACTTGAGATAATATTTTAGCCATTTTTAAATATAAACAATAAAGGATTGTTTATAGTGTAATTTTTATTCGAGAATTAAAATATTGGGCATTACTTTGTAATTTTAACCTAACGAATTTATTAATTAATGAGATAAAAAAAAGAAGAGACAAAATCAATAATTTGTATAATATTGAAAAATTAAAATAAAATATAAAAAACCTGGAGTCTCTCAAATAGCAATCGATAACTAAATGTCGACGCATAGGGACCGAAAACATAAGATCACATAAATCCTGGCCAGAAATAGCACATCGCACATCAGCAGCTATAAAAAGACTGACCAAATAGACATAATACATTAATATAAAACCGTTTGTAACCATTTTTTTACAGAGTAAAGATATAGTTTTTCTTTTGTTTTTTTTTATTTTTTTTTTATCTCATTAATTAATAAATTCAATTAATTAAAATTAATTAGAAAGTAATGCCAAATATATTAATTCTCTAAGTAATGAAAATAACACTGTAAGCAAACCTTTATTACTTCCTTGTACGCAGTAAAAGAAGTATTTTAATCGCGAAAATTTTCGGTTTTCAGATTTCAACGGAAACATCCATTTTGACCATCCCTGAATCCATTTTGACTAGTTTCGTCGTGACGTCTGCACGTACGTTCGTATCTCCCATAAATCAAAAACGGTTAGCCGTAGAAATTTAAAATTTTATATTTAGGAATATTGAAAAATCAAGTTGTGAACCTCTCTTTTTCGCCACAACATGATACTTACAAAGTGGTACTTTACTTGAAGGTTATTACTGATTTTCATCAAAAATCACATTCAGATAAAATCCAAACCTTCTCAAATTTGGTATATAAGAATGCCATATTAATATAAATAACATAATAAATTTTGGTTAAATTGGTAAACCGGAACTGGTACCTTAACTGAAGGTCATAATACACTTTCATCAAAAATTATATTAAAATTAAATACAGATGGTTCAGTAATAAAGGTTCTCTTTATTTAAAAAACAAAAAAAATTAAAAAACGCGATACTTTTTCTACTCTGATTAAACATTTATATTACTTGTTTAAGTGTTAAAATTGAGTGTAAAATACTTGTTTTCCTCCCCATTTGTGAAATGAACAAGTCTGCAGGTTAAAATGCCGAAACCGTCGATTTCCAATGCTATATACTTATATACTTATATATATACTTATATACTTATAATAACGGAATGAGACCTCCAGAAACAAGAGTTCGAGTGTGTCAATAAATGGATGTCGCGACGCCAAGTGTCATTTTTGAGATACACCTATCTTCGGAAACTAGTAACGAAATTCAGGATCACTTTTTGAGCCACTGATTTATAGTTTTTATATTTATAGTTTATACATATATTTTATAGGCGTACAAGGAAGTCATGTGTTGTCCCTCAGATATTTTTTTATATTTATAAATGGCTGAAAGTTCATATCTAGCAAAAAAAAAAACACTATATTTTTTTGGAATTGTTTCGGAATACAAATTATTTTTTTTTTTAAACAAACGTGACGAATGAAATAGGTAGTGCTTTTAATGAAATAAAGAATAATATATTAATAACAATAATATATGAAAGGAACTCTAATTTTCAAGATATGAGAGGATTAGGTAAAAATGTCAAAAACGAAAGCATATCGAAAATCGACCAGTGTTGACATACTATAGCTTTACTGACTGACTGGAGGCACTTATATGCCACATCTTTTAACAACTTTATTGAACTACAATAGTACTCATGCACCTGAAATATTTAGTTATATAAAAGAAAATGACATATATTTAAAAATAAATCGTGATCAGCATTTTAGATGTGTCCTTTTCTCATTTTCTTCTTTGAAAATTTATATTTTTTACATTTTATCTTATATACATACGTACTATTTTTAGTTTCTAATTACATATGTATTTTTCAATATCTTATCTAGCAATATCAATATATGTATTGGTTATGGAGAATACCTTGGGTTTCATGGTAATCAATCTCTAAAATAAAAGATTTATATTATTAGTAATGTTGTATCCTAGCTCAGATCTCAGAACACAGATCAACAAATTTAAAGTGAATTGGGATTTGTGGAGATATAATTTATTTACACGAAAAACTGTTTTATGTTTGTTTTAAGATGTAATAAATATTGTTAAATGATAATTTAATATATTAATTGTTGTATTGTGTATTCTTTGATTTAGAAATATATTGTTTATATATATATATATATATATATATTTATATATATATATACACACACACACACACACACACACACACACACACACATATATATATATATATATGTATACACATAAAGAAATTAATTTTTACCACATTACCTACTGAGTAATAATTTATCTACATGTATCTGTCTACTTATTACTTTCATTATGAAATAATATATATATATATATGTTCAATCATTCATTCAAACCATTCTCTATTTTTAATTCTTGCTTGTTTGTTGTTAAAAATGAAATTAATTTTTATGTTGTTTTTATTTATAGGTGAGTATTCCTTCCTTTCTCAATTCTATAATTGGTGAGTGTACATTATTACTATATTGCTCATTACAATATTTTTTTTCTCATTTTGATGATTAATCGAGTATAAAACAATTTCTAAAAATCAGGAAGAAGGCCTGGATGGTAAGGTATAAAGATGTAGGGATATAAAAACATAAGGATATAAAAATGTAGATTTATATTGACATGCATAAGATATATATGTATAAAAAATAAAAATAATATTTAAAAAATTGAAAATTACCAAAATTTTATTTTTCATACATATATATTCTATACTTGTCTTTATACCCATACATTACTCCTTTATATCTTCATTTCTAACCCTAATGAAGACCTAAAATGTGGGTCGAAACGTCTGCATTAGATAAATAGTTAGAACTAATTTATTTTATTCTTGACCGCCACTCGGACCATCTTTTTTCTAAACTATCAATACAAAAAAAATTTAACTTTTTTTTTTTACTATTGGGGTACTGATGGGTAGCATTTTTTTTGGGGGGTTTTTTATCCTTATGTGATTGGGTTTGAAGCCAGATATGAACTTTTCCTAATGTATAATTCGTTTATTTCATCTTGTTAAAACAGTTATGGTTTTATTTTATTTTAAATCTCGAATACTAAATATTTACAATAAACAGGATAAAATATTCGTTTTTAGCACCATTAGCTGAAAATAAACTGTAGGATAGACCTTTAAATCTCATTTGCAAGTTTTCCTTTTACCTGTGAATTACCTTTTGAGATAACAACTAATGGGGATGACATTTAGCGTAGTGCTGAAGACATTTGGCTTCGAAAGTGTTATCTATTTATGTAACTTACCTAATGTACAGTCTGTTACTATATATTACAGTTTACTTACCCAATGTACAGTCTGTTACTACATATTACTTACAGTTTACTAGCATTAGTAGCTACTTAAGCCTTTCGTTGATATTTGTATCTTCCTTTTTCCAAGTATTCCTTGTGATATTTCCTATTATTAAAATTTCTTTATAATATATTGTAGTAACTTAATATAAGCAATGAATATTTTTTTTTTTTTTTTTTTTTTTTTACATATTTAAAACATTATTGCATACTATTCTTCAAAGTAAAATCCATTTTTTTCAACTACTTTCATCCATCTTTCTGCCAGGAATTAGATTTGATGCCGGTACCACTCCTTTGGTTTTGCATTACATCCAATTTTTACGTCCTCGTAATTATCAAAGATTCGACCTTTTAAAAAATGAGCCATTGATCTAAACAAACCATAATCTGATGGTGCAATATCTGGCCTATTCACAGGATGAGGCAAAACGTTTACTCCTTGCAGTTCCGATAATTTTTCCTTGGTCAAACGAGAACGATGTGCAGGGGCATTGTCGTGCTGCAAAATGGTTTTAATTGTTTTCCAGAACCTGTCATCTTTCGGATTTTGAAGCAAAATTTTGCACATATCAACCCGCTACTGGGCTTGGGCCTCTGTCAAGCCATGTGAGTCGGACCTTGGTCTTTAATGCCTTACGCTTTTAGGTTTTCAATATGACGTGCTACTACGGCCGATAAATCACAAGTAGTCGCATGTGGGTTCTGAGGATGCACCCAAAGAGATTAAATAGAGAAATCTTCTGTAAAATGAGAGGATACAAGAGTGCTGGGGGGTACATCAAACAGATGAGGGAAGAACCTGAGAGACTGGAAATAACAGACCAAGACTGTTTGGATAGGGATGACTATCGGCGAAGACTATAAGAAATGAAGGTCCTTGTGGGAGAGGGAGATGCGAGAAAAGGAATGGCGTGGACCGAAGAAAGAAGGAAAGAACAATCGGAAAGGATGAGGAAAAGTTTGGAAGAAAGAAAGAAGGAGAGAAGGGATATGGAGGGAAGGGAAAATAGTGATATTCGCGTGGTCTCTACGGCCGTTTCGTGAAAAAAAAAAATAAAGAAATACTTAAAAAAATTTTAAATACTTAAAATCCCCCCGTGAGCGGCCCTGCCTTCAGGCCATATTGGCAGTAGTAAACAGATTACTTCCGTAAAAAAAAAAAATAAATAAAGAAATACTTAAAAAAATTTTAAATACTTAAAATCCCCCCGTGAGCGGCCCTGCCTACAGGCCATTCTGGCAGTAGTAAACAGATTACTTTTTTTCTAAAACATTACGACTACGATCCCTAATACCCGTGCTATCGTCGGGTGTTTCCTATCGCAAGTCATGACAGTCCTACACCTCCATCCGTCAACCATTTGTCAGAGCTCGTTGATTCGAAACGGACTCTGTATTGTTGATCCTTCCAGGGGGAGTAGAACTTTAATCTTTTACGGTTTTTACCCTGTCTACTGAATGGGATGGGGCTCGACTTCCCCTCCTCCCTCGGTACAGTATCAGGTAGCCCCCAAGAACCCCTTTGAAATTACCTCTTCCTCAGGTTATTTTTTGTTTTATCTCGTACTCCTTTTTTCCTCCTGCCCGTTGGCTCTATGCTCTGTTGACTCACGTATTAGCCTGAGGGTACTAATCTCTTTATAGGACTCGGTTCACTTCCGTCACGGCTAGCAAGTGCGGTAATCGAACCTCGTCCATCGAACATTTGATAAGGACGAGTGCTTCACCCGAAATTTTAACGAAAATGTTTATAGCTATATCAGCCTCCATATCTAGACTTAGCTCGACCTTAAGATGGTCTTAACGTAAATTTCATTTCATTGTTATAATTTTTAGGCTGATGAATTTTATATTTCAATAAATGTTTCAATCGCCATATTGGTCCCGTTTATGTTTTCAATGATTAGTAATAATTTTTTAGTTTAAAGTATTTAGAAATGTTGGATTAAAGAGATGTTTCCACTATCACTAAAATGCTTGCATGCATTATTTTTTTAAAGGCGATAATTTAAATACACTATAATATTATAAATGTTGGTTAGTTATTATGGCTCATTTTTTAAAAGGTCGGATCTTTGATAATTACGAGGACGTAAAAATTGTATGTGAAGAGTTCTTTGCCTCAAAACCGAAGGAGTGGTACCGGCATCAAATCCAATTACTGGCAGAAAGATGGGTGAAAGTTGTTGAAAACAATGGACTTTACTTTGAAGAGTTGTATTCAATAATGTTTAAAATATATAATCTGAAATAAAGCTAAATTAATGCACAAGGACTTTTATAACAAACTTGTAGTTCTCTAGTTCGCTTCGACATCTCGCGTGATTTCCTCCCCGTAATATTATAAATAATCCTTCCGATTTCTTCGTGGAAAATTCTCTATTCAAATTTTATACTCATTTAAATTGAAAGGTAGAATCTCGATTCGGAGAAAATCGATAGTGAAATGTGACTTCCGTCACGTCACGAGGAAGGATTCCCACTTTTTCGCGCAGCTTACTGATGGCATTGAGACGTGATAGTGGCCACGTCTGTGCGATTGTAAATTCAATTAACACTCTCATCAATAGTGTTCGCCATGTCTTGAATCCAATCCCAGTTTCCTTATTCTATCCTTCATCTGTATTCATTTAATTCGCTTTCCGATGAAGAGGAAAATCGTATCCTATTACACTACTTCGTTGACAGTTATTACGTAAGAAATGAAATTAAAAAAAATCACTGAATTTTACAAGAGCCAAAAATAACTTGGTTACTTAAAAGGAAGGTTACAGATTTATTAGTTATTCCCTTGGCCGCTAGAGGGAAAAAGAGATGACCAAATAAACACAGATATGCAAGAAGAAACCAACCGACATTTTATAAGCTATATCAAGAATCTTCCCTTCGCACCAAGAACCCAAGGCACAGAATTCCTTTATCAAATAGTTGTTCCTTGGATTTTTGTTGTAATATGAAAATTCTTGAAAAAAAAAGTATAGATATAGCTTATAAAACACAATTTCACAATAATGTCGGTTTAATTAGGGATTGATAAATTATTTGCCATTTCTATAAATTTGTTTTATTGAAAACTAGTTTCGAATGTTATACATTCATCCTCAGTTCAATGTTTAAATGGATTATATCAAAAAGAAAAGTTTGTACTGGTTCCTTCTCGCATTGTACTAACAATGCATTATTAGTCAACAATCCATTTAAACCTTGAACTGAGGATGTGAATGTATAACATTCGAAACTAGTTTTCAATAAAACAAATTTATAGAAGTGGCAAATAATTTATCAATCCCTAATTAGATTGATCATTCTATACCATCATGCGGATGTCAACTGATAAAAACGGTTCGTTCCTTATTGCATATCCGGGTTTAGCTGACATAATATTTTAAAAAGAGGTTCTCAACTGTTCGCTGTTGGTTTTTTTTATACTTCCTTGTACGCAGTAAAGGAAATATTGTAATCGCGAAAATTTTCGGTTTTCAGATTTCAACGGAAGTATCCATTTTGACCATCCCTGAATCCATTTTGACTAGTTTCGTCGTGACGTCTGTACGTATCTCGCCTCGCATAACTCAAAAACGGCAATCCCTAGAAATTAAAAAAAATTGTATTTAGGAATGCTATAAGATCTAATTGTGAACCTTTTTGACTGCATGATTACCGGAAATGGTACTTAACTTGAAGGTCATATTAGATTTTCATCAAAAATACTATTAAAATATAATGTAAAACATCAACAAATAAGGACTTTTATATCGATAGAAATGTATTTACTAGATTTTGGTTAAAATTGGTGAGTCGGAAGTGGTACTTACTTGAAGGTCATAATAAACTTACATCAACAATTATATTTAAATTAAATGCAGAGATTATATGGTTCAGTAATAAAGGTTACAAACGCCATTTTTTTTTTCAACTCTAATTAAATATTTTTATTACTTGTTTTAAGTGTTAAAATTGAAGTGTTAAAAAATTGAGTGTAAAATAATTATTTTCCTCCCCATTTGTGAGATGGCTGCAGCTGGAGAATAAGATATAAGTTAACTGGGTTCTTCCGCTTAAAATGTCGATTTCCAATGCTTTATCTAGTGATATTGACAGTTCTAATGTTGTCATGGAACACGAAGAAATCTCTTGGGAACTTGTTACCTACTGAAAGAAAACGACTTAAAATAACGGAATGAGACCTCCAGAAACAAAGCAGTGTGTGTGTGTGTGTGAGATCGACGTTGCGACGCCGAGTGTCGTTTTTTGAGATACTGCAATCTTCGGAAACTAGTAACCAAATTCAAGATCACTTTTTGAGCCACCGATTTATAGTTTAATAGGCGTACAAGGAAGTCCATATTGTCCTCATCACATATTTATTATTAACAGACACCATTTTTTCGGACTCGACAGATATATATATATATATATATATATATATATATATATATATATATATATATATATATATATATATATGTATATATATATATATATATATATATATATATATATACATATATACATACAATGTTTATGTACGTATATTGCTACATTGAAAGAAGTCTGGCGCAACTCAAAAATTAACGTTTTTCCAATTTTTGTGTAATCATAATCAATGAGATGATTATTTTTTTTATTATGAAGAGAGCCACAAAAAATATTCATCAGGTGACCGCTGTAGGGAAGTTGTTTTTTTAACAAAACAGTCACAAGTTCAAAAAAAGTAGGTCCAAAAATATGCTTGAAAAAAAAAATACGTTATAAAAGTTACCTCCAAGTATTTGCAAATGGGTTCAAGAAAATATTTATACAATTGTAAGGAAATCTTTAATAATCAGCTGAAATTTGATGATGACTTCAAACGAGGTTTTCTCAAAATTACAGCTTTTAGAATTATACCGGTCATCTTCCAAGGTAACAACCGATTTTTATACATGATATAGAAAAAAGGTAAAAATTTACATTCAAATTTTAGCGTGGAGGTGCAAAATTACCTTTTTCAAAACTTTTCAGAATTAAAATTCTAACTTGATGATATAAAAAAAAAAAAATGACAATTAAAAATAAAAACATTATTCTGATTATTTATGTGTGCATAAGTAACAAAATCATATGTATATTAGTATTAATTCGGCACACAGAAGGGTAATCGACAAAAAAAAAAAAAAAAAAATTGTGATTTCAATTTTCCTGAAGTCATTTAAACCCTTTTGCATTTTCACGCTTTAATTATATAGTACACTACACTTTATGGTGGCTTGTAATACATAAAGCCAAATGTATTACGTAGTAAATAGCAAGAAAACGATTATTAATATCTGTCGAGTAAATAATTTTTTACACTCCATATATATATATATATATATATATATATATATATATATATATATATATATATATATATATATATATAGATATATATATAGATATATATAGATCTGCATTGTTATTTAAATTTTTAACCTTATTTTTTCTCTCTCATGTTGAAGCCTGAATTGTCGAAACGTTGACTGATTAGTTATTATCTGATAAAAACACAAAAACATATATATATATATATATATACACATCAAGAATTTTTTGCTTACTGATATTCCATAGTCCAGGCCACACTTTTCCCGATAAACAGGGTTCTGCTGTAATATAACTCAAAAGGAGATATTCCTGTAACGATGATGAACACCGTAACGTTCATGTCTTCTCCGTAGTTACCGTTAAAACTTGCCCTACCGGAAACAGGGAAGCCGGTACAAAGAAGTGGATGGTATGGAGGAACAGGTGCTGAGGACGTGATCCGAACAAGAGGAGTACGGCTTAGGACCCCCTCCTGGCAAATATTGGTCTTCTGTCGACTGGCCTCCATCATTGGTTGGTTAGGTACCCGTACCGATACCTGCCGTCCCCTTCCTGTATCATAAATATTTTTCCAAGTGATGAATAAATATTGATATTTATTTACTGTCTCTTGCATATCCGATCCCATTTTTGGGGAAAAATAAATAATTTTAATGTATAACTATTTGTAAAAACTATTCCTAGAGGTGTTGCATCACTTTCTGTACAAGAAGATTACTAAGACCTGGCGATATCAGAAAATATCCATATCAGTATTGATATTAAGTATTCTTATATCGATACAAAGATATCGTTAAAAAAAAATATAAGTTTCACTTAGTAATGCATAAAAGAAACCTTATCACTTAAAAAAAAAATAATATAAAATATGGATTGATTAAAATAATAATTACAATGACGACTCCTGACCTTATTATAAGTACATACAGCCCACAGCCCGCTATTGGTATACACTACGTCAAGCAAGAGTTAACAAGTTGAAAACTGAAGCAACTATATATGCTTTAAAAATATAATATAAAAATATGGGGATGTTGTCGTAGATCGTGTATCGTCGGTTCAAAGCCAAAATGGCGTATCTGTAAATTTTGCTATTTTGGGGTTATGTTGTATTTTTACGTGTGGCTTTCTATTCGACCCGGAAAAATTTTCCTAAGCGGGAAATATATGGAAATAAGTATAGGAAAATTTCGTGTAATAATTTTTATAATAATATAGTCTTCGAATGTAATCGATTGAAATGAAGTTTTTCTTAATACATAATACTGTGCGTAAGAAAGGGCAACGACTAAAATTAGTAATCTCTATAGTACCTTTTCTCCCATTCTATCATACATCTCTGCAAAACGTATAAATATGTAGCCCGCGCTCTACTCACAGTATGCGAAAAAACGTATTTTTACGTGGCTGGACCATAATATGTATATAATAAGTACTATTAACATTGAGGTATACTAACTAATATTTAATGATTAGTATGTCTAGTTTTATCACTATTACCATTGTCTCTGCTGAGAAAGAATGTAATAGTTCCGAATAAATAAATAGTCAATAGTATGTCTAGTGTAAAATATTTTGAATCTGGGGGGAGGGGGGATGCTTAGGAATTGGGTAGGGGCGTTCCCTGGATGCTCCCCTCGGGGTAGGGATGTTGACCCACCGTGCTTGTAGAATTTTTTTAATATTTTTTTTTTTTTGGAAAAAGTATTAGTTTTCGATACTCAAATTTTATATCGATATTACGATATATCGAAACAAAAATTGCGTCATTGTATTTAAAAAAATATCGATATATCTAAACTTATTTATTGCCCGCCGAGCTTGTAGAATTTTTTTAAAATATTTTTTTGGAAAAAAATATTTGTTTTCGATACTCGAATTTTAAATGGATATTACGATGCATCGAAACAAAAATTTCGTTATATTTAAAAAAAATATCGATATATCTAAACTTATTTATTGCCCGCCGTGCTTGTAGAATTTTTTTAAAATATTTTTTTGGAAAAAAATATTTGTTTTCCTAACTCGAATTTTAAATGGATATTACGATGCATCGAAACAAAAATTTCGTTATATTTAAAAAAAAATATCGATATATCTAAACTTATTTATTGCCCGCCGTGCTTGTAGAATTTTTTTTAAATATTTTTTTGGAAAAAAATATTTGTTTTCCAAACTCGAATTTTAAATGGATATTACGATGCATCGAAACAAAAATTTCGTTATATTTAAAAAAAAATATCGATATATCAAAGACTTGTTTATTTATATTATTCTGTCCTTCATTCAAATTCAGTGTAAAAACCATCTTCTGTTTTCAAAGATTAAATATATCGAGGTATTTGTTTTTCGGTATATCGAAGTACTATTTCTATGTACTCGAAAACTATTGCAACTATATATATATATATATATATATATAGATACATTTTTTCGATATTCATATCTCTACCTCGGGGTATATATATATATATATATATATATATATATATATATATATATATATATATATATATATATATATATATATATATATATATATATATATCTTTGTCACGCTAATGTTAAGGAATTAGATCCTCCTATGAACATTGTGGAAGAGGAACTGAAAGCAGTGGGGCTCGAGACTGCAAATTTTGATAGGAAATTTATCAATATTAAAGATTAAATTTGTCTATCCTAACTATTGACCTAGATCCTGGTAGGTGCTATATCCAACCAATGCTGGGAAAGAGGTAATTTCCTTATTATTTAATAATAAAAATACTAAAATAAATATTATTAATCTCATAGGAAGAAGGACTTATAATGGTGCCTTTCCTGGGACTCTCAGTCTGCCATTAAAAATAAAAATTTTGAGTTTTATAAAATCAAGAAATTCTGCCCTAAATTTTGAAAAAGTTTGTCTTCCATCTCAGGCCATGTTTCACGTCTGTCTATCATCTTGTGTCAGTTTTTTAGGTATTAAAAGGTTTCAGGTTGTGTTTTGTATTCACATGTTGTAATGAATCCGTAAAAAAAATTGGTTTCGCTATTTCTTATTATTGTTTATATTGAAAGTGAACATTTCTCACATTGAAAATATTAATTTACGTATTTATGCCGTTTACTGATCTTAATGTTTTAAATCATCATTTTCTATTTATTTTCTTTGATTTATTTGCAAAAACCCGAATCCTTCGGGTGCAA
Organism: Rhaphigaster nebulosa; assembly: GCA_948150685.1. Classification (NCBI taxonomy): domain Eukaryota; kingdom Metazoa; phylum Arthropoda; class Insecta; order Hemiptera; family Pentatomidae; genus Rhaphigaster; species Rhaphigaster nebulosa. The sequence continues at coordinate 127,699,462 of OX411311.1, read as the reverse complement.
TTCCTCGACACATAAAAAAAAGACCTTGGTCATTTTCTGGCGCAATCGATGTAATGAGACGCGGTGAAATCATGACCCTCTCGGCAGTAAATATTAAATAAATAAAAGAACTCCTTGACGAGCTCCAAGGCTACTTGTACCTGGAAGGAGCTAGATCCTGTTGGAAGTCCTGACTGGGAGTCTGCCGATGTTTGGTCTTTTTGGAGTCCTTGGCTATCCTGCGGTGTGGGCAGGAGATGGCTCTGAGCTTTATGTCTCTGCCTCCAAGCTATCCCCGGGACGGCCGAAGCTGGAATGTTAATTGCTTTTGGAAGTTATAGCGGAATCCGAGGATCTGATAGCACTTCCTCTCATATATTTGATGAAAAAAGGAAAATAAGAGAATCATTACCTCTCCCACGTATTAAAGAGTGTATTAGCACTTATTATTTGCCTTATTATAGGTTACTCCCAGGGATTTGGATCGGATTAAAACGATTTCCAAAACAAAAAAAAAAACATTATTTATTCATTAAATTTTTTGTTCTTTCTTTTGCTGATTCTGCTATGCTAACATGTGAAGTAGTCTAAATCCGATATCAAGTAAATTAGTAAACAGATAACACAGACCAACGATGAAAAATCTTTTGTACTGAAAATACCTTATTTCTATCGTTTTTATGGTGCTGAATCCAAATATGATATTAAAAGAGCTGTATCACCCACTATTAAAGCTATTCAATTCTTTAAAAATCGCTTAATTTAATAAATTTAACTATAAAATGTGAAGAAATTGTGGGTGATACAGCTTTTTTAATATCATATTTGGATTCAGCACCCTAAAAACTATAGGAATAAGTTATTTTCATTACAAAAGTTTTTTCATCGTTGGTCTGTGCAATCGGAGTTAGATGAACAAGATGATGAAGAATTCCAATGTTTTACAGAAAATGTAGAGCCTAAACTGTTTACTCAAATGCACCTTAACGAATTGGTTAGGGACTATAACCATGCTCATAGTGTTTCATTAATTCCCCCGTATACCGTATAGGGGTTCATACTATATAATACAAAGCATATTGCTGGAAAACTATGGGCGATACAAAAAAACTAAGGTCAGATTTAGATTCAGTACATAAAAATCTATAAAGATCAACTATTTAAGTTAAAAAGTTTTCAAAAAAATTTTTTTTGTTGGCCTGTATAATTTATGTATTAAAATTCTAAAATTTCAATATGACTCTTTTCAGTAATTTTTCAATCCTTTCTCTCCACCCAAGCCTTTCCCTTAAATTACTAATTGTACGGGTTTCAATTGGTTCTTATAATGTGAACAAAATTTAACAAGAAGACAGATAATTGTACTCAAATGCAAGAAAGTAACACTACTTCAACTCAATATATTTCATTAATTTTTCAACTCCGTTCCTTACATTCCTATGGTTTTACTACGCTAATGGCACACTGTGAAATGTTGAAACACGATAAAATTTAAAATAGTTATTAACTATTTTAATTAACTATAATGATTAAATATAACTGGGACTGGATTCGGATACATCGACGACAACAGCCCATAGACAGTGTCATAGATTGATTAAATAATTAAGCCATAATGTTAAGTATACCTCACGGAAAAAATTTAAAATAATATATAAAAATAAAAAAAATTCTAATAAAAATAAAACAATAAAGTTTAAAATATTAGTATCACAGATAAATCGTTGTAAAATATCGAAACCATCGATATATCGGATGTTAAGATATCGATAGAAAATATCAGTTTTTCAAATCCGATATATCGATATATCGAGTTTCGATTCGTAGATTCCAACCCTAGACTCCTCAGTATTTAACAAGAAGACAGATAATTCTAACCTAATGTAAACGAAAGTACGTACCTCTATTTCAACTTGAGCGACCAAAATAGAAGTTCTCTAAAGTTTTTTTAAATACAGTGTGATATAATGTAGGAACAGTGTTATTGTGTTTCTGTGATATAATGTAGGAACAGTGTTATTGTGTTTCTGTGATATAATGTAGGAACAGTGTTATTGTGTTTCTGTGGTATAATGTAGGAACAGTGTTATTGTGTTTCTGTGGTATAATGTAGGAACAGTGTTATTGTGTTTCTGTGGTATAATGTAGGAACAGTGTTATTGTGTTTCTGTGGTATAATGTAGGAACAGTGTTATTGTGTTTCTGTGACATAATGTAGGAACAGTGTTATTGTGTTTCTGTGATATAATGTAGGAACAGTGTTATTGTGTTTCTGTGATATAATGTAGGAACAGTGTTATTGTGTTTCTGTGATATAATGTAGGAACAGTGTTATTGTGTTTCTGTGGTATAATGTAGGAACAGTGTTATTGTGTTTCTGTGGTATAATGTAGGAACAGTGTTATTGTGTTTCTTTGATATAATGTAGGAACAGTGTTATTGTGTTTCTGTGATATAATGTAGGAACAGTGTTATTGTGTTTCTGTGGTATAATGTAGGAACAGTGTTATTGTGTTTCTGTGGTATAATGTAGGAACAGTGTTATTGTGTTTCTGTGATATAATGTAGGAACAGTGTTATTGTGTTTCTGTGGTATAATGTAGGAACAGTGTTATTGTGTTTCTGTGGTATAATGTAGGAACAGTGTTATTGTGTTTCTTTGATATAATGTAGGAACAGTGTTATTGTGTTTCTGTGATATAATGTAGGAACAGTGTTATTGTGTTTCTGTGGTATAATGTAGGAACAGTGTTATTGTGTTTCTGTGGTATAATGTAGGAACAGTGTTATTGTGTTTCTGTGATATAATGTAGGAACAGTGTTATTGTGTTTCTGTGGTATAATGTAGGAACAGTGTTATTGTGTTTCTTTGATATAATGTAGGAACAGTGTTATTGTGTTTCTGTGATATAATGTAGGAACAGTGTTATTGTGTTTCTGTGGTATAATGTAGGAACAGTGTTATTGTGTTTCTGTGACATAATGTAGGAACAGTGTTATTGTGTTTCTGTGATATAATGTAGGAACAGTGTTATTGTGTTTCTGTGATATAATGTAGGAACAGTGTTATTGTGTTTCTGTGGTATAATGTAGGAACAGTGTTATTGTGTTTCTGTGGTATAATGTAGGAACAGTGTTATTGTGTTTCTGTGGTATAATGTAGGAACAGTGTTATTGTGTTTCTGTGGTATAATGTAGGAACAGTGTTATTGTGTTTCTTTGATATAATGTAGGAACAGTGTTATTGTGTTTCTGTGATATAATGTAGGAACAGTGTTATTGTGTTTCTGTGGTATAATGTAGGAACAGTGTTATTGTGTTTCTGTGATATAATGTAGGAACAGTGTTATTGTGTTTCTGTGGTATAATGTAGGAACAGTGTTATTGTGTTTCTTTGATATAATGTAGGAACAGTGTTATTGTGTTTCTGTGATATAATGTAGGAACAGTGTTATTGTGTTTCTGTGGTATAATGTAGGAACAGTGTTATTGTGTTTCTGTGGTATAATGTAGGAACAGTGTTATTGTGTTTCTGTGGTATAATGTAGGAACAGTGTTATTGTGTTTCTGTGGTATAATGTAGGAACAGTGTTATTGTGTTTCTGTGGTATAATGTAGGAACAGTGTTATTGTGTTTCTTTGATATAATGTAGGAACAGTGTTATTGTGTTTCTGTGATATAATGTAGGAACAGTGTTATTGTGTTTCTGTGGTATAATGTAGGAACAGTGTTATTGTGTTTCTGTGATATAATGTAGGAACAGTGTTATTGTGTTTCTGTGGTATAATGTAGGAACAGTGTTATTGTGTTTCTTTGATATAATGTAGGAACAGTGTTATTGTGTTTCTGTGGTATAATGTAGGAACAGTGTTATTGTGTTTCTGTGGTATAATGTAGGAACAGTGTTATTGTGTTTCTGTGGTATAATGTAGGAACAGTGTTATTGTGTTTCTGTGGTATAATGTAGGAACAGTGTTATTGTGTTTCTGTGGTATAATGTAGGAACAGTGTTATTGTGTTTCTTTGATATAATGTAGGAACAGTGTTATTGTGTTTCTGTGATATAATGTAGGAACAGTGTTATTGTGTTTCTGTGGTATAATGTAGGAACAGTGTTATTGTGTTTCTGTGATATAATGTAGGAACAGTGTTATTGTGTTTCTGTGGTATAATGTAGGAACAGTGTTATTGTGTTTCTTTGATATAATGTAGGAACAGTGTTATTGTGTTTCTGTGATATAATGTAGGAACAGTGTTATTGTGTTTCTGTGGTATAATGTAGGAACAGTGTTATTGTGTTTCTGTGGTATAATGTAGGAACAGTGTTATTGTGTTTCTGTGGTATAATGTAGGAACAGTGTTATTGTGTTTCTGTGGTATAATGTAGGAACAGTGTTATTGTGTTTCTGTGGTATAATGTAGGAACAGTGTTATTGTGTTTCTTTGATATAATGTAGGAACAGTGTTATTGTGTTTCTGTGATATAATGTAGGAACAGTGTTATTGTGTTTCTGTGGTATAATGTAGGAACAGTGTTATTGTGTTTCTGTGATATAATGTAGGAACAGTGTTATTGTGTTTCTGTGGTATAATGTAGGAACAGTGTTATTGTGTTTCTGTGACATAATGTAGGAACAGTGTTATTGTGTTTCTGTGATATAATGTAGGAACAGTGTTATTGTGTTTCTGTGATATAATGTAGGAACAGTGTTATTGTGTTTCTGTGGTATAATGTAGGAACAGTGTTATTGTGTTTCTGTGGTATAATGTAGGAACAGTGTTATTGTGTTTCTGTGATATAATGTAGGAACAGTGTTATTGTGTTTCTTTGATATAATGTAGGAACAGTGTTATTGTGTTTCTGTGGTATAATGTAGGAACAGTGTTATTGTGTTTCTGTGGTATAATGTAGGAACAGTGTTATTGTGTTTCTGTGGTATAATGTAGGAACAGTGTTATTGTGTTTCTGTGGTATAATGTAGGAACAGTGTTATTGTGTTTCTGTGGTATAATGTAGGAACAGTGTTATTGTGTTTCTTTGATATAATGTAGGAACAGTGTTATTGTGTTTCTGTGATATAATGTAGGAACAGTGTTATTGTGTTTCTGTGGTATAATGTAGGAACAGTGTTATTGTGTTTCTGTGATATAATGTAGGAACAGTGTTATTGTGTTTCTGTGGTATAATGTAGGAACAGTGTTATTGTGTTTCTTTGATATAATGTAGGAACAGTGTTATTGTGTTTCTGTGGTATAATGTAGGAACAGTGTTATTGTGTTTCTGTGGTATAATGTAGGAACAGTGTTATTGTGTTTCTGTGGTATAATGTAGGAACAGTGTTATTGTGTTTCTGTGGTATAATGTAGGAACAGTGTTATTGTGTTTCTGTGGTATAATGTAGGAACAGTGTTATTGTGTTTCTTTGATATAATGTAGGAACAGTGTTATTGTGTTTCTGTGATATAATGTAGGAACAGTGTTATTGTGTTTCTGTGGTATAATGTAGGAACAGTGTTATTGTGTTTCTGTGATATAATGTAGGAACAGTGTTATTGTGTTTCTGTGGTATAATGTAGGAACAGTGTTATTGTGTTTCTTTGATATAATGTAGGAACAGTGTTATTGTGTTTCTGTGATATAATGTAGGAACAGTGTTATTGTGTTTCTGTGGTATAATGTAGGAACAGTGTTATTGTGTTTCTGTGGTATAATGTAGGAACAGTGTTATTGTGTTTCTGTGGTATAATGTAGGAACAGTGTTATTGTGTTTCTGTGGTATAATGTAGGAACAGTGTTATTGTGTTTCTGTGGTATAATGTAGGAACAGTGTTATTGTGTTTCTTTGATATAATGTAGGAACAGTGTTATTGTGTTTCTGTGATATAATGTAGGAACAGTGTTATTGTGTTTCTGTGGTATAATGTAGGAACAGTGTTATTGTGTTTCTGTGATATAATGTAGGAACAGTGTTATTGTGTTTCTGTGGTATAATGTAGGAACAGTGTTATTGTGTTTCTTTGATATAATGTAGGAACAGTGTTATTGTGTTTCTGTGATATAATGTAGGAACAGTGTTATTGTGTTTCTGTGGTATAATGTAGGAACAGTGTTATTGTGTTTCTGTGGTATAATGTAGGAACAGTGTTATTGTGTTTCTGTGATATAATGTAGGAACAGTGTTATTGTGTTTCTGTGGTATAATGTAGGAACAGTGTTATTGTGTTTCTGTGACATAATGTAGGAACAGTGTTATTGTGTTTCTGTGATATAATGTAGGAACAGTGTTATTGTGTTTCTGTGATATAATGTAGGAACAGTGTTATTGTGTTTCTGTGATATAATGTAGGAACAGGGTTATTGTGTTTCTGTGGTATAATGTAGGAACAGTGTTATTGTGTTTCTGTGGTATAATGTAGGAACAGTGTTATTGTGTTTCTTTGATATAATGTAGGAACAGTGTTATTGTGTTTCTTTGATATAATGTAGGAATAGTGTTATTGTGTTTCTGTGATATAATCCTTGAGTATTTAACTTGGTGCATAAATACTATAATTTATACCATTATTTAATATTGAAAAATATGTTTAGCCTCTAAAAATAAAAGAAATTGAGCAGATAAGAACTACTTAATGACGTTTTGGGCCACTTATATTTTAGGCCCGAAGCTGTCAACAATATAAGAATATATAAGAAATAGTGGAACACTAGTACACACACATATGTGTATGTGGGGCCGGGCTGGCCAATCGGGTTAAAGTGCTTGCAACAGATAATCAAAGTTAAGTAACATCCAGCGTGGTTAGCGATCCTCCCCCCCAGGTATGTGAGATCCGTCAGCCTACTGGAGGCAATTCACACACACACACACACACACACACACCGGGTATAGGATAGATGACTCTACCCCGTGTACATAAAATTGTGAATCGTGTTGTGGTTTTCCAGGATGTCAAATAGCCGCCCATAGGTTTGGTCCAAGGACGGTCTGCTTCATGGAAAGAAATATAGTTCCTCGTGATCCTGCTGATCCCGAACAGCCATAATTCGTGGATCTGGACCGATTTGTAACTGCCCTTGAACCCGAGTGATTCGGTGGGAAGGACACTGCCGAATTGGCTCCAAACCGACTGGTTATGGAGCTATTTGCAAACCTACCGCTATTCCATGGAAACCATGGTTCGGAGCAACCTGAGGTTTGATGGCCCCCTCCAGGCTGCCTGTACTGTTCCAAGCGATCTTCATGGTCTGCAGTGCCAACATTATATATTTGATATATATATATAAAGAAGAAACAATAATATAAATAGTGTAGAATCACATGTATGTAGACTAAATGCATCACATCTCACTTCAACAGTGCAAAAAGACACATCAACTAGAGGCAGTACCTCACTTTAGAATAGGTAGGTACTCAAATATTGCTAGATGGAACAATTTGTCAGAGGATAAAAATACCTTTTACTTGTTAGTCTGATTTGTCAGATACCTGCAAATCTATTGAGAGACTTAAAGTTTGATTATCTCGCTATATTTTTTCGGTGAGGAGCATAAGGATTGCTGTAGACCATGTACCGCTCCACATAATCAGAGCTGCCTACATACCATCGACCTAGAAGACTTATCGATCCAGTTGCCGCATGTCGAAGCGTGGAGCCGTACCGCTGTACTCTGCTCTGGTCGGCTGGCTGCTTCTCTTAATGGCTTGCATTTGTCTCGGTCGTCTTGGGAACGCAGTTCTGCCAACAGTTCCTTCTTCCCTAATTAGCTTTGGAGTTTTCTAAATTCACTGGATAATTCTCAGGCAGGTTTTCCGCATCCTTGATTTTCTTTAGCATCCGATTAGTTTTTAACCTTTTTTTAATCTAGGTTTTCTATGTTATTATTATTATTATTAAGATATTAATGGAAGATTTCAAAAATAAAGCCACAAATCTCTTAAGCACCAATAAATAAGTAAGCAATCAACGTTTCGCCAACTCAGGACAGAAAAAGATGAGATCATATAAAGGTCTAAAACCTCGTTTACAGGGTTACAGTCGTAGTAGTACTGTCATGGTAGTGAGCTAGTTTGGCAGTGCTGCAATGTCCTTCACTACACGCTGACAATAAATCTTGTGGCTGTTGGAAAATGGCGGATGTATAACAGATGAGTGAATAGTGACTAATAAAAAAGAAGACAAAAAAAAGAATGGTTTTGGGGTTCAAGTACTTAGGACCGTACCTACTGTTTTTGACCAACGATTGTGCAAGGAGATGATTCGGCCGAGATCACGCTCAACCGCCAGAATTCCTCCCCTCCCCCCCTCCCCCCTCCAGTTAATTAAGGGTATCTACTTTACAGAGACTGGATGAGCCCCACAGAAGGGTCTCCAGGACTGATTACAGGACTGACTACAGAATAATTAGGGATTGATAAATTATTTGCCGCTTCTATAACTTTGTTTTTATTGAAAACTAGTTTCAAATGTTATACATTCATCTTCAGTTCTAAAAACACACAAAAATTCAAAAATAAGCAATTCAAAATATAGTTTGGTATTATTATACATATTAAATTAGATGTAATATAAATATAAATACCTTTTCTGTTTAGTATAGTCTACTTAAACTTTCGTTACTATCCACATATTTGATTTCTTGTCAATTAAATTCATAATTCGTAAATGTTTTATAGCACTATTATTATATTACACTTGATTTAACTTGTATAATAATACTGAACTGTATTTTAAATTGCTTATTTTTGAATTTTTGTGTGTTTTTAGAACTGAAGATGAATATATAACATTCGAAACTAGTTTTCAATAAAAACAAAATTATAGAAGTGGCAAATAATTTATCAATCTCTAATTAGATTGAGCATGCGTATGTCCACTGATTACAGAATAAATAATTATCTGCCACAGTCGGTCTCGAATCTGGTACCTACAAATTAGTAGCACATCGCCCGAACCACCAAGCTATCCCGCTCACTAGCAACTTATAGGCCAACATAGAAACTAATTTATGTAGTTTTTATTCCTCCTCCTATAATTAAATAACGCCAAAACGTTGGATACAATCGATTTCTAGTTCTAAAATAATCGAAATATACAGTTGATAAGCAGGTAAGACCGATTACTTCCAAGTGTTCAGTTGCTGTCACTACCGCGACAGTTACGATCAACAATTACGTCAAACCTGATAGTGCGACGGTACTGCCACGACTGTAAATGCCGTCCTGACCTTTGTCCTTCCCATAACGAAAGCGGCCGTATTTCGTATCAGTTAAGGACTAGGAAGCATAATAGTTTTGTAAATTCTTACTGTCAGGCTGCTCGATAGTAGACGCGAACTGTGTAATTTTGCGACAGTAATTAACAAGTATTTCTGGCTTCTAACCTTGAATTTTACTTAGTTTAGATACATTTGAGCCTAAATATTCAAACTTCTCTGTGTATTTAAAGCTATTCTCTGCTTTATCTATATCACTAAACTGCTGAGATAAGCTAAATGGCTCTAACTCCCAATCATTTTTTCAAATGCATCTTTGTAATGTATCCGAATTTATTTAAAAACTACACATTTTATGGCATTAAAGAAACACAAAAGATGAAATATATGAAAATGTTGTTTTATTTAATTAAATATTTACTCCAATTTTGCATAGAAGTACCAAATTATCAGGATAGTATTTGCTACAATTTTGGTTTAATTAACAAAAAATAATTATTTTTAAGGCATTAAGTAGCACTCACTGAAGCTATTTCGCATTTAAATGCCTCACCGGTACAGGAATAGACGGAATTACAAGACTAAAGCCATTGGAGGAATCGAATCGCCTGACCGAGAGCACTTAAGGCGAGGAAATGTGCTCATCTCTGTAATATAGTCGCTCTTATCTTTTCTGATCGCTCCCTAGATAGCAGCTAGTAGCTATAGCCAACTCTCTAGCCTCGTCCAAGTAGGCTAATCAGTTTAGTGCATGTCTAGATCCAGAAATATATTATGCAATATTGTGAAATAGAGCTCAAAACGGTATGATCTAAGGCCATTGATTGATATAGTCATATATTGAATATTGACGCACCCCTTCCTAAGACAAACAGGGAACTGCTTCATATAATTATCCTTTATAAGAAAATATTGCATCTTTCTCATAAAACAATTAATTCTAATCTAATATTAATTGACGAGTAGTGTTTATTTGTATACAACTCTATGCACTAGTATCAATTTATTTTCAATTTGATTAGAATTTTATGAAATTATCCAAACGAATGAACTTATGAAATTGAAATTGAACTTATGAAATGAAATTATCCTTCCTCACTCAAATATAAAATTTGAATAATATAACAATAAATTATAATACCATTAAAGGAACAAAAAAGATCAAATATATGAAAAAAAAAATAATGTTATAAGTATACATGTTGTGAATTGTGAATAATTGTGAAAAAATATATCCAGAGGAAACATCAAAAAAATTAAAAACAAGATTATCAAAACATATTTCTAATTTAAAAAAACATAAATTCCACACATCATAAGCTTATAATAATATAAGGTCACACCATAATTTTGATTTTACAACAATGTTACACAAAAGTAAAAAAATATTAAGATATTAGAAGCAAATTATATTTAAAAAAATACAAAAACAACACATTAATTATATTAATGTCATATAATGATCATTTATAATAAAATATTGCATATTTCTTAACTAATAATTAATTCTAATCTAATATTAATTGAAGAGTAATGGTTATTTATATAAAACACTATAGAGTAGTATTTATTACCAATTTGTATTCAATTTTATTAGAATTTTATGAAATTTTCCAAACGAATGACCACTCAAATATAAATTTTAGATAATACAACAACAATAAATTATATGTTTATGCTATTAATTGTGAAAAAATACAGATGGAGTTTTTTATTTATTTCTGTTAATTTTGAGAATCTTGACTTATGCCCATTTAATATAAATTTATTTATATTAGAAATTTATGTATTTATTTGTATTACATTTAATTTAATATGCATAATAATACCAAACTATATTTTAAATTGTTTATTTTTGAATTTTTGTCAGAACTGAAGATGAATGTATATATAAACATGTGAAACTTGTTTTCTATAAAAACAAAATTATGGAAGTGGCAAATAATTTATCAATCCCTAACTTTATTTATTATATTTTTCTAAATTGTATTTATATTATATAATTGTTAGTCCATTCATTTATCGCTACCGCCGATTTATCTCATTCCTACCTCGAACTAAAGAGGTCCTTTCAGTCGGAAGATGGTATACCACCCACAGATGGCCTGGTATTGCACCTTGAGGCACATGCCACGATAATTAGCCAGCTGCGGATTATTCCAACAGCTGCTTCGTAAAATGAGCAGATTATTCGCCAGAAGGTTCGAAACCGACCGAAATCCTCATTGTTTTTTTTTTTTTTTTTTGTAGTTCCATTGTGAAATATAGCGAGCTAGATAAACAGAATTTTGAGAACATGCTATTTGAGGAAATTATGCACATAATGGCTGAATAACAATGTGCGAGCGTGTGGTATTGGTGCGTGCGTGTATGTACTTGCGTGCTGTTTTGTGCGCGTGTGTGTATAGGCCCAATATAGTTCTATTACTTTTCTAGAAAGCATCTAAAAGTATAAAAAGTTTTTTGCTTCCTCACTACCGAGGGTAGAGGAGCTTCTTTTTCATGCAGCAAGGTGAAACGATTCAATCCCGTTTTACGTTTTAAATATCGAGGAACAAAACAATATATACAATAACTTTATATACACTATTATAATTTATTAATTTATTATTATTATAATTTCAGTTTAACTGTATTCATGATGTTTTGCATCAGTTTTCTCAAGTAAATCGATTGTGAACAGAATGATCTTCCCAATTTAAAATTTATTGTCAATCACATCAGCAAATTAGCAACGTTTCGGGGTTCTACCCCATCATCAGGACCATACTAAATAATTAATATAATTACTGGAGTTTTTTTTTTAGTATATTTGTAGTATAAATTGTCAGTTGACATCCGCATGATGGTATAGAAGGATCAATCTAATTAGGGATTGATAAATTATTTGCCACTTCTATAATTTTGTTTTTATTGAAAACTAGTTTCGAATGTTATACATTCATCTTGAGTTCTAAAAACACATAAAAAATTCAAAAATAAGCAATTCAAAATATAGTTGGTATTATTATACATATTAAATTATATAAATCAGTATTTAATATGTATAATAATACCAACTATATTTTGAATTGCTTATTTTTGAATTTTTTGTGTGTTTTTAGAACTGAGGATGAATGTATAACATTCGAAACTAGTTTTCAATAAAACAAATTTATAGAAGTGGCAAATAATTTATCAATTCCTAAGTATAAATTATCTATAATATCTTAATTTTTTTTGTTTTTTATGATTTTTGTAATATTGTTGTTTTGTTATAAAATCAAAATTATGTTGTAACTTTATATTATTATAAGCTTATGATGTTTGGAATTTATGTTTTTTTTAATTAGAATTATGTTGTGATAATCTTGTTTCTAATTTTTTTGATGTTTCCTCTGTGTATATTTTTTCACAATTAATTGTATATTAATATAACATTATTTTTTTTCATGTACATAATCTTTCATGTTCCTTTAATGGTATACTAATTTATTGTTGTATTATCCAAAATTTATATTTGAGTGGTCATTCGTTTGGAAAATTTCATAAAATTCTAATAAAATTGAATACAAATTGGTAATAAATACTACTGAATACTGTTGGGTATAAATAAATACTACTCTTCAATTAGTATCAGATTAGAATTAATTGTTTTATGAGAAAGATGCAATATTTTCTTATAAATGATCATTATATGACGCAGTTCTCTGTTTGTCTTAGGAAGGGGTGCGTCAATATTCGATATATGACTATATCAATCAATGGCCTTAGATCATACCATTTTGAGCTCTATTTCACAATATTGCATAATATATTTCTAGACTTAGACATGCACTAAATTGATTAGCCTACTTGGACGAGGCTAGAGAGTTGGCTATAGCTACTAGCTGCTATCTAGGGAGCGATCAGAAAAGATAAGAGCGACTATATTACAGAGATGAGCACATTTCCTCGCCTTAAGTGCTCTCGGTCAGGCGATTCGATTCCTCCAATGGCTTTAGTCTTGTAATTCCGTCTATTCCTGTACCGGTGAGGCATTTAAATGCGAAATAGCTTCAGTGAGTGCTACTTAATGCCTTAAAAATAATTATTTTTTGTTGATTAAACTAAAATTATATCATAATTACGATGAATATCTTGATGATCTGATACTTCTAGGCGAAGTTGGGGTAAATATTTAATTAAATGAAACAAAATTGGTCAATGATAGTAAATAATTAGGTCTCGAAATAAATACGGATAAAAAAAAAGCAGAAACGAAGATGATTTGGGTGAGGCAGATCTAACATGGATGACTTTTGCATATTTAGAGAATTATAAGTATTTAAGATTGACAGTAACTAAATATCTGATGTGGGCAACAAATGACTTCCTTGTACGCCTATTAAATTATAAATCCGTGGCTCAAAAAGTGATACTGAATTCGGTTACTAGTTTCCGACTAAGGAAGCTAAAGGAAGTAAAGAAATAATCCAAGGAAGAATAAAACAGAGAGATACGAGAAAATCAGAAGCCCAATAAATAAGTCAGGAAGCAGGATGACTAGCCGCCAGGAGAATCAGTCTCAGAAGTTCCTAACGCAATATCTCAGCTAATAATGGTCCGATTTAAATGATTTTTATTTCGTTTTGTAGGGAATTTCATTAGCTTCCGTTTAAATACAATAAAAGCACCAATATGTTATTTAAATCAATATATAAGTTATAAATACCAAATTTGAGATGTTTTGCATAGTATTTTAATATAATTTTTGATAAAAATCAATTATGATCTTCAAGTAAAGTACCACTTCCGGTGATCAAGCAGTGACCAAAAAGGGAGGTTCACAACTAGATTTTACAACAATCCTAAATACGAAATTTCAACTTTCTATGGCTAACGGTTTTTGAGTTATGCGAAATACGAACGAACCTACGTACGTACGTACAGACGCCACGACGAAACTATTCAAAATGGATTCAGAGATGGTCAAAATGGATATTTCCGTTGAAATCTGAAAACCGAAAATTTTCGCGATTACAATACTTCCTTTACTTCGTACAAGGAAGTAAAATATGAAAATCAAGAAGGAATACAGGCTGTGTTAAAGGCGGATAGGTCTGTTATTTCAAAGTTGCAAAATTTCTTAGTTCGTGTCTCCTTTCTTGAAACTTGAGGTGGTTTTACACTCTGCGAGTAGCTTTCTTCCTTGTAAGTTAACATTTACTGTTTTTTAAATTCGACCATGAGATAGCAGTTGCTGTTTTCAATGGGCTGTTTACACGAGACAGCTTCATTGCCAGTTACTGGACATTGTAGAAAAGAAAATTATATCGAACCAAGGAAATAATTGACCGAGCGTAAGCGAGATCCTGTTTCAACTCAACCGTTTGGCATTTCGTCTTAATATTCTGTGATTTTTTTTTCGCCCACCCATTAGAATGGATGGTGATGCGAAAAGAAAATCAGATAATTACAATATCAGTTAAGAGATTAACTTAATTTTAGTTAAAATTTTTAACTTAATTTTATAACTAGTTTTTATAATTATTTGTGAATTTTATTTGATATCTGTAGCTCGAATACTGGCGATTTTCAGACATTGAGATTTGCAATTATATTAATGATGTCTATATTACAAGAAGATAATGTGAACTGAGACGAAAGTGGTGTATGTTAAGTCACATTCGTATTTAGTGGATTTGCGTTATGATTTGGAATAGACGGATGCTAAAGAAATAAAGGTTTGCGAGGTCTAATATTAAAAGGCGGAGTGATATAATCTTTGGCAATTCTGTATGCTGCTATAGAAAAAAAAATTGTTAAAAATAACAAAATAAAATAAAAAGGAAGCAGTTGACATCCGCATGATGGTATAGAAGGATCAATCTAATTGGTCAGTTGACATCCGCATGATGAAATAGAAGGATCAATCTGATTGGTCAGTTGACATCCGCATGATGGTATAGAAGGATCAATCTAATTAGGGATTGATAAATTATTTGCCACTTCTATAAATTTGTTTTATTGAAAACTAGTTTCGAATGTTATACATTCATCCTCAGTTCTTCTTATTCATAAATGTTTTATAATACTGATTTAATATGTATAATAATACCAAACTATATTTTGAATTGCTTATTTTTGAATTTTTTTTGTGTTTTTAGAACTGAAGATGAATGTATAACATTCGAAACTAGTTTTCAATAAAACAAATTTATAGAAGTGGCAAATCATTTATCAATCCTTAATTAGAAAAAGGAAGCATTTAGGTTAGAAATTTGTTAAAGAAAAAAAATCTGGTACGGTGCGCGCATAACACAACTCTTCCTTACTACGCCATAATAATAATATTTTTTACACAATTTTAAACAGTTCACATAAACACTACTTCTAATAAACTCAGCAGAATAGACTTCTTCAAATATAAAAAATTAGTTTTTCAAAACAACCTTAGTACTTCAATTCTGTACACTAAATAATTTTTGGTTTGTCAAGCTGAAAATGTATTTTAAAAGTTTCGGTTTAGTTTCCATGGAATAGTTTTGTTTCAAAGGACTTTAAGGAGAAGACTTTTAGCAAGTTATCTCAAAATCGTTAGAGCCGTTTTCGAGAAAATTGTAAAAGAAAAAAGTATAAAATCGATGATATAAAGTGGCACTTCCGTTGCTCTGCTACTCACACACTAGCTCACATTGTGTTAACTCCCCTTTAATAGTTATATTCATAATATTTAAATTATAATCATATTATATTATTATATTACTTATAGTTAAATTATAGTCATATGTATGACGGTTTTGAGATTAATCAACGAGCATTATTAAAAAATCCAGTGTGGACGCCTAGACAATAGAAAATCGTGTTTACTAGTCTAGCTATAAACACGAAACAAACCTCAGTAGTTATATATAGTTTAACAGTTATATATTTATGAGACGTAAATGATAATGACGTAGAACATATAGATAATGAATTTTGTTGTCAATACCTGTGCGGGAGTAAAACAAGCCTGTAGCGTAATAAGCATATTAAAAATATATATATATATATATATATATATATATATATATATATATATATATATATATATATATATGTATATATTCATTTCTGTTGTAAAAAAGACTTTTTTTGTATAGCTTATATCTTCCAGTTGTAGGCTCATTAATTATTTGATGAATAGAGAAGGGGTCACTTGTCCTCATGCTTGTCATGTCTTCTTCTTGTTATCGCATTCGATAGTTGTCAGCGTACTCTGGCGGTTTTGAATGTAATCAATGAAGATTATTAAAAAATCCAGTGTCGTCGACTAATAGATAATAGAAAATTGTTTTTACTAGTCTTCCTTTATAAACAGTAAATGAACCCTCCATTGTGAATGTAAATGATGCGCGTACCTTATTTGTAAACATTGACTATATGAATAGGCATTACAGTATTTGTGATCTTGTTGCTCTGTACAGGCTGAAACTGAACTCATTGTTAATGAATGGGCAATGGAAGGGTACTCATTGACTGAATGGACCGGTTCATTAACAAGAACACTATCAGCTGTTTGAAGGGGTGCCTCTCTTCCACGGCCGTCTATATCGCTCTACGAACTTATGGCCGTTCTGGAGATAAGGCCAGTACAGTCTCTCCCTTGTATTCCATTGGCTCCGGATGTCATCCTCGCTGCCGCAGCACCTTATGTCTTCCGCTCAGAGTACTGATCCTAGAGGTCCTTTCTATGAATGAAATTATCCACAGTAAAGGCAAAGCCATACTTAAGGGAGTGGAAAAACGAACAAAATAGGAAAGTAGGAAGTAGGAAAAATTGTTATTTTTCTTTCACCAGAGGACATTTTAAAATAATTTAAAAAAAATATATATATATATTTTTTTTTTATAAATATATATATTATATATATATATATATATATATATATATATATATATATATATATATATATATATATATATATAATTTATATGTTTATAATTTATAATTTTATATATATAATATATATAATTTTATATATATATATATATATATATATATATATATATATATAGAGAGAGAGAGAGAGAGAGAGAGAGAGAGAGAGAGAGTTCAATAGAATAGAAAAAGAATTTTATTCTGGCAAAGCCCCCTAGCTATGTTGTACAAACAAAAATAACAATTATGGCTTACATATTGAAATAAAAAATATTGAAAAAAACAAATAAGAGTCATAAATAACATAAAATAATAAAAGAAAAAAAAATTCTTGTCAAATGATTTAAACTAGTACTAATAAAAAAGAGGAAACAAAATTACATTCACCCCTTTGACAAAACTTTATCGTTAAAATAATTATTTAAATCTCATAGTGAAAATATATATATACATACATATTGATAGATGGAAGAAATCTATTCTAGGACTAGGTCTCTTAAGAATAACAGAATAGAACACAAAACAGAAACAATATCTGGCCATAAGATTACAAAATAAAGATCAATTAATGTTTACAATATTTTCAATAAAATAATAAACAAATAATATAAATTTTGTTCTTGAAAAGAATAATTAATGTGAACAAAAAAAAGAAAGATAAAATGAAAAATACAAAAATAATGGACTGATTAGCAACGTTGAAGCTAGTGCATTATTAACTATTATTCACTTCTGATCTAGATCTTGATCTAAAATTTATATTTTATCTTTATTAAATTTATATACATATATCGATACAAACGTTGAAGATATAGATAATGAATAACATATATACGAATAATGAATAGAACATATAGATAACGTAGAACATATACGAGTATATTTAAGTAAGAAGTTGGTCCGGGTGTGCGGTCAAAGACTAACACACTAAGAACCATGACTTATTTATTTTGTGCCAACGTTTTGGCCTAAGTTTTAGGATATCATCAGGGCTAAAAGAAAAAACAAAATAACAACATTGAAAACTACTGAGATACAATACCAGTTTCAGTAAAACATGATAAAAACAGAAATTGGAAGCAAGATAAAAATATGTGAAGCATAAAAAGAAGAATATGACAATATACCGTAACATGTATAATGTACTTTATTGTTCCGTGTAATTCATAATATTTACTACACTCTTTTCACTTTACTTTATTTTTTTAATTTTTGACAATATATATTGTCATATTTTTCTTTTTATACACCATATATTTTTATCTTGCTTGTAATTTTTGTTTTTATCATTTTTTCATATTACCGCCTCTGTCATTTTATTTTGTTTTTTTCTTATAGCCCTGATGATGGCCTAAAACTTAGGCCGAAACGTTGGCACAGAATAAATAAGTCATACTTATTAATGTATTAATCTTTGACCGCACCCCCCGACCAGCTTCTTCCTTAATTATATCTACGGTCAGCCAAACTTAATCCAATAGAATATATATATATATATATATATATATATATATATATATATATATATATATATATAAATATGCAATTTGTCATTATAGGTACATTTAAATTTACATGATGAAACTCGCACTTTATTTTTAATTTATTTGCCTCACTGTCCCACTTGTCGTGACATTACTTCCACGAAAGAAAATTTTCTGTGTGTGAACGAGGCATACCATTGGTTCAGAAGAGCTGTTCATCCTAAGAAATTGAAGAGGACAACCATGACAAACTAATTTTTTTTTTTTTTAGTCTCTTTTAAAACTTTTATTTTGTCTATAAAATCATTTCCCGGATTACCATTTACCTTAAGGTGCGTTCCTGTTCCAAACCTTGGTAAATCAAACGCCAAGCCAGACGGCAAATGTTTTAAGGTAGTTTATAAAAGCTTAGCAAACTAACCTATCCATACGCTACTGTTCCGGCTATACCAACTGTTGTCGGCTATTAATTTTGGTTTTAATTATTTTTATTTTAAAAAGAAACAATTAAAAAGATAAAATAAAAGTATATTAATAAAAAAAAACTAAAAATAACCTGTGCCACTACAACCCATGAAGGGTCTTGGGTTCAGTACTTGGTAAGGATCGTACTGTTTCTAGTCCAACGGTTGTGCAAGGAGGTGATTTGGCCGAGACCACGCTCAACCGCCAGGTTTTTCTCCCAATTAAGGGTGCCCAGTTTATAGAGGCTGGGTGATCCACAGGAGGGTCTCCCGATCCCACAGGGTCGATCCACGGCTGATAAAAGAATAAATAATTACCTGCCACAGCCGCCCTCGAACCCGGCAATTGGAGCATAGCAACATAGTGCCTTACCACTGAGCTACTCCGCTCCCTATATATAATATATATATATATATATATATATATATATATATATATATATATATATATATATAGTTTATATTATATAAATATGCAAAGTGTGGTTTCGATACTAGAGCTTAAGTGGTGCTTTACGCACGAACCGGATCGGGCTCAAACACAGATACTGAAGGAAAAGGGGGTTTACATCTCAGAAAATTTTATATTGTTTTGTACATAAGGCGTAATGAAGTCACTGGAATTCGAAATAACTGGCCTAGATGCTTGATAAAAGATTATATCGATGGTTAACCTCAGAAGGTGCCTTTATATATTTGCCAAGCCTAGACAAGTCAAACGCCAAGCCATACGGCAATTATGTATATAGGGTCTAAAGAAGCTTAGCAAATTAACCTATCCTTGTTTAAACTATTTTTGTTTTAAAAATAAACAATTAAAAATATAAAATAAAAGTATTTAAATACACAAATGTGTGGATGAATGCACATGTGTGGTGCTTTTCGCAAGGACCAGACCGGATACAAACCAAGCCAAGCAAAACTATCCCCTTTACACGCTTGATTTGTCTAGGTTTGGCAAAGTTTTGAACGCGTCTTTCGGCAGTTGAAGACCCAATACCCTCGACATTGTTGTATTGTACATACCTGGTGTAGGAGGTGTCAATACATCGTAAACAACTCACTTTCTATTACAAAAAAAAAAAAACTCGCAAGGCCGGAGAACTGGCAGACTGCTTGGTACCATCCCTCAGGTGTGAACCGGACTGCGTTAATGGCCTTGGAAACATGTTTATGGATTACGGTTTATGGCGGGAGTGCTATAAAGCCGACTACGTAGCCTTTAACAACTGCCTCTGTCAGGTTTATTGTTTCTCTTTCGGTGAGGACTCCAGACTTCCGTCCGAAGAGTCGTAAATGTCCTGGCCTCTTCCTGCGGCCCAGGATGCCCGTCTTCAGATCTTTATTGCCTTCGGTACCGATCGGGTTACTGCGTAGGAAACCCTGCGGTGGGAAACTCGTTTAATAGTCCACGACGGCGGGGTATAAATTATATTTTATGATTCCTTTGATATGCTATTTGCTAATCAATTAGGTTAATAATAAATTAAAATAGAATAAATTAGCTAGTTATCTATTTTTTATGAGTTCACTGTCACGACCCTGCTTGAGGATAGTGACGTAGCACTGCTCAACATTGCTACATTGATTTCTATTTTAGCTTAATAACACAGGCCAACGATGAAAAAACTTTTATACTGAAAATACCTTATTCCTATAGTTTTTTGGGTGCTGAATCCAAATATGATATTAAAAAAGCTGTATCACCCACAATTTTAACTACTGTATAATACAAAGCATATTGCTGAAAAACTATGGGTAATACAAAAAAACTAAGGCCAGACTTAGATTCAGCACATAAAAATCTATAAAGATCAACTATCAACTATTTTTTTTATATAGTATATTCCTACAAGTAACATAATATCGAGTAGAAAAAATTAACAATTAATTGTTATGCGTAAAATTTAGTCGATAATTAAATAACTCTAAATCAAAACGATTTGTAATTATGTGATTTCACATTGTGACCAAGGATATAATTTTAAAAAAAATTAAAGTATATTGCCTTAATTCTTTACGTAGTGTTTTACCAATTTTTAATTAAATTATTAATTAATTAATGCTAACCCTTTTAGTTCCCACCGAAAATATCGTTTTATTTTGTATTTATTTATATTAATTTATTTCAAGATAAAGTTCGCTAAAAATGGGATTATTAAGCCATCACATCACCGATATATATCTTATATAGTATAAGAATAATATGATATAATAATAAAATATATATTATCTTCGCCACCACGGTAAATTTACAAATGTGAAAATCACTATTTTTCAGGAGAGCAAAAAAACTATTACCTCGAAACTATTATTTCGATTATTTAACAGTATGCTAAGTAACCATAAATTCAATTTGGATAATCCCGAAATATTAGAATCTTAAGAAAGTACAAGAAATAGAAAAACAATGGAAGCGATATACATTAAAAAAAAACACATAAATAATGTAGTTAATTTTACAGATGCTGTTAATCTAAAAATCCATTATGCAGACATAATAACTAAACTAAATATAAAATAAATTATAACTTCCGAGATCACCCGAAGGTCGCCGAACTAGCACACTCTAGCGCCATTTGTGCTAACCAACTGCTTTGTATTCTATTGTAATATTCGTAATAATTGAAATTATTACTGCCTTAATTACATATTGTTTAAAATTGTTAGTGCTGTCGACTTCCGGTGATCTGGGAAAAATTTTCTAATAATTTAAAGGAGTGATATTTTAAATTACGGTAAGGACCCGACCTCAACTGAAAAGGAGCTTTTGGGGTTTGTCTATCTCTTGAGCGAGCGTAGCGAGTGGAAGTCGACAGCACTAGTAATTTTAAATAATATCTAATTAAAGCAGGTTACAATAGCAAAGCAGTTAGTTAACACAAATGACGCTAGAGTGTGCTAGTCCGGCAACCTTCGGGTGACCTCGGAATGAACAGGTGATAATGCGCCCCTAGTATAATGTTGTATCCACGTAATTATTGGAGGAAGTAAAATTGTACGGATATGGCGAGATGGGGAGGGCACTTTGTATTTTGAAGGTAATATGAAATTTTAATAAGTAACGAGATGTGAATAATAAGTAAATTAATGTTATTGATATTTATTCGTTGTAATGTTTTATGTTTTACTGTAGAAAATAAGCATCCTATAGACGATGGACTTCGAAATGTCGATGACAATATTATAAAAACGTTTTTTTGTTAATAAAGTTAAATGTCAATGGGAAGTTGTTTTTCTAATAATTAAATAATTCTAATAACAAATAATTAAATAAGATTATTTTAAAGTTTTCGTTGGTCTTTTATTTCTTTTATCTTATAGTTTCATGTGTAATTATTATTTTACCTTTGTAATAATTCGTTACTTCAGCATGGAAGTTTCAGATTTATAGACGTTTTTCGTAATAATGCACATCGATTTCAGAGCTTTCTAATACCGTAAAAGATTCGTAACTTTACTACATGCTGTATCAACCGAATTAGTAATATATACTCAAACATCGGGTGCAGTGCGCGCATCACACAACTTTCCCTTACCGTCCTATAATAATTATCTTTTTAATATAATTTTAAAGAGTTCACATAAACACTGCGTCTAATAAACTCAGCAGCATTCACTTCTTCTCACACTTAAGTCCAATAAAGCAGTTTTTTAAACAATTTTAGTACGAATCTGTACACTGCCTATATATTTCAACTTTGTCAAGTTGCAAATATATTTTAAAAGTTTCTGGTCTAGTTTCTATGGAAACATTTTCTTTTCATTAAATAATGTTAAAGTAGAAATTATTAAGTTAATTTCCTTTTGCATTCTTAAATTACTTTATTACAGAGCGTATTGTTTACAACAGATTGGCGAATTGGTGGGAGGAGGTTCGGTCGCATCCATCTCCTTTCGGATGCGCTCGGTTATCCATCTAGGGTCTTGTGCTCCTCATGAAGTACACTGTATCTTTGCTAATACTGGTCCGATTTTGATGATTCTTTTACTGTTTTTTAGATAATTGAATTACCTTTCATGCAATTCTATACATAGTTTATCTATACATAGTTAAAGGCCTTTATGAAGAATAATTTAGGCAAGTTTCATCAAAATCGTTAGAGCCGTTTTCGAGAAAAATGTAAAAAAGTATAAAATCGATTATATAAAGTGGCACTTCCGTCAAATCGATTTTGAGGAAAAAGTTGCTGTAACATCACAGGCATATATCTACTTTAAATACGTAATTTGAATATCGTACAACTTTTCATTTTTGAGCTAGGCATACATACATTTCACAGACATACAGACCATTTTGCGAGGCTTGGTTATTTGGACTCAGTGGACCTTCAAACGTGTATTTCCGTTGAAAACTCGAATTCGATAATTTTTACTTCCTATATAGGTAAGGGGAAATAAAATAACAAAAACAAAATATCGAATTTTTCACATTGGTTAAGTTTAACAAGGGCCCGACGATATGACGTTGGCTCTTTTCCAAAATTTTGCGAACAACGATATAACGTCGTTTTCTTTAAAAGGGTTAAATTAATAATGCTTAAAAAATTGATGCTCTTAGGGCCATTGGCGTAGTAAATTATTATTATTAAATCCTGCTATAATACTTTGAACTTAATACAAAATTTAATTCTTTTCATAAAGCATCTTCATTATCTTAATCATCTTTAAAGATCCCTTCTATTTTTTTAAACCAAAGACAGATATAATTATAAGTATATCTGCTATTTATATATATATATATATATATATATATATATCTGCTTTCTCTTGTTTTCAATTATGTGATTTAGCATCTTTCTTGCCTGATGATAACTGAATTGACGAAACGTTGACTAGTTATTACTGCTATTTGTGATATTCAAGCATTTGCCTTGCTCTGGAATGTTCCAATGTTAGCATCCCTGTTTTAGTTAACCATAATAAAAATAAAATAAATTTACCTGGGCTTTGCATAATATTGTATAACAATTTAAATAATTTATAGTCATAATTATTTTTTTTTTTTTATATATAGCTTAAATCAAATAAATTCCTAAATCGACCTGATTTTAAACGCCCCATTTGCCCGTTCTACTACGTAAGGCAATTATTATGAATAGAAAGATAGAATTCGCCGGGTCAGCAAGATGTGCCCAAGAGGGCGTTCATTTATTCCTTTTTCGTTAATTGAAAAGTTTTTCCTATTTGCTATAGTGTTGTATTTCGCCACGCCGTAAACAACAAGTCGGAGTTGTTATTCAATGTTACCAAATGTAGTTTATTATTTCTCTATTAACATGTTTGTGACAATGGTGTATTAAAAGTTCAAATTATCCCCTCTACCATACATTTAAATGAGTTTTTTTAATTTGTTTTTTGCAAGCTTCTTCTTTTTATACATGTACCTCTCACGAAAATCCAGAGATTCTCTGGCTCACCACAAGTTGTAGTGCCAGAAGGAAGGATGTCATGAAAAATTAGATAGATAATATAAATTTTTTTTTAATTGCCCAGTTAAATAAGGATTGAACGTCGGAATAGAAGATACTGAGCTGAAAATTATTATTATAACAATAATATTTATTAGGACTTTCTAAATGTTGGCTAAAGAGTTATTTAAAATCTCGTGTCGGCGTCTCAAGTTATCAAAGATAAAAAAAAGTGATAAAAATCGTTTTTTTTTTGCAAATATCTCCTCATAGCACAGATGTCTATTACCATTCAAATAAGACCTAATTAAATTATCCATAAAGTAGTTTATAAGGATTTATTCGCAGGAAGAACATATATATGATTTTTGCCAAAATAAATCTTTTTTTTTTTTTTTTTAAATAAATTCTTTTTGAGATTCCATATCTCGGGAACTAGTAAACGTAAAGGCTTAAATTTTGGCAAATTTAATTTTCTTTAAAAAGGGCACCATAATGTTTTTTGTGTCTTTGGTAGTCTTCAAGATATTGAGCAGGGGACGAAAAATTAGCAAAATATTTAGGTTTTTTTCTTGAATAAAATGTCTCAATTTTTTAAGGTAGCGCCTTTGAAACGGTATATACGGCTTATTTTACTTATAATGTTCTATATTTTCGTAATTCACATTCAAAACTTATCCTAAAATGAGTACCCTGTTTTTGTCCTATCCCCCCTCCCTCTCCGTGTTATATCTAGAGAACGGTTGATCATGTAAAAAATTTAATAAGATCAAACTTGTAAGAAATTAGATATTCTACAAGTTTTATGATAACATCTAACGGTATGGGACGCATAAAGAACGAGATATTTGAAAAAAAAAAACCGAGAATATAGAGTAGATAATTTTTCCTTGAGCACCGACGTACTCAAACTCAATAAGGTATGACTGCCGTACTCAAAGCATTTCGTGCAATTCCATCAGTACTGTAAGATGTATCTATTTCCAAAGGAGTCGTCTCCAGCCTTCCAGTACGAGACCTACTTTCGTAGCACCTTATTTAGGTAATTAGTACCTTCCTCTAACGTAACGTCCTGCTACGTTGCTAAACTTCCTCTTCGTCCCTCCGGTACCTGAGACCAGCGAACCGTACCGCAGGTAGTACGGTTGCGATGGACCACAATTACCTATTGCTAATTGCTTTTCCTCCTGTTGTCAGTAATATCCTGCTTCCAATTGTGCCACTGAATTAATTGTAAAGGTTTCCACTTTTTTTTACAGTAATAAATTTGAAATCGCTTATAAATTTTCTGGGAGCGGAGTAGCTCAGTGGGCAAGGCACTGCGCTACTAATCTAATCTCAAGGTCTCGGGCTCGAGACCGGCTGAGGCAGATAATTATTTATTCTGTATTTATTCGTGGATCGACCCTGTGGGATCGGGGGATCCTCCTGGGACTCACCCAGCTTTATAAAGTGAGTACCCTTAATTGGGGGAAAACCTGGCGGTTGAGCGTGATCTCGGCCAAATCACCTCCTTGCACAACCGTTGGCCTTGAAAAAGTACTGAGTCCAGGACCCTTCACGGGTTGTAGTGGTACAGGTTTATAAATTTTCTAGTTTGAGTGTTGAAAAAGACGGTTTATTTTTCTGTGTGTTCACTTTTGTTTAGTGATTTTTTTTGGCTATATTTTTTTTAAAATTCACACCTGTCGATGAGACAACTAGTGAATGTGCTAGCAAAGAATATGTTATCGTGGCATGAAAGCCATAATAAAGAGTAGTACCCAGCAGCATCTCTTCCTGTCGTGATTATCGTAGGCTAGGAGATCCCTCATCCAGCTCCTATTCAGCCTTCTGCGAGTATTGTCAGGCATGTTAGTTGTCGCCATGTCTTATATGAGTGTGTTAGGGTGTCCATGTAAGTTATCATGAAATCGTCTGTAGTGGATCCGTATGTGTTTGTTACCTGTTGGCATATTGAAGTCTATATGTAAGATAATGTTGCTGATGTACCAAAGGGGATTTGGCGATAGTCCTAAAAGTTTTTGACTGAAAAATTTGAAGTTTTTGTATCTGTGTTTTTTTGGCTGTCCCGCAAATCTGTGAAGCGTAGGTCCAGATGGGCTTGAGTAAGTAAGTGTAAGTGTTCAATTGTTTAGTGATTAAAACAAAATAAAAGATCAAATTAATGTAGAACAGATATAGCATGCCTCACATCAATAGCCCAAAGAAGATTAACCAAATACAGAAAGTACATTGATCCAAAATTGTTCGATGTACCATATAGATATTTAGAAAACAATATAGCGATGACTTTAAATTGATTCATCGATATTTTCATTAATGATATTTTCACTATTCGCCATCAACTCGTGAGAGCTCGTATTTTGTTATGTGTCCATATTGTAGGTGAGGCCGATATGTCTAAAAAATAAAATGTCATAACATCCAGTTTCTTACTTAGGGGGAGAGATCAGGGTTATATATCCTTTAATATTTTTGAAAACATATGATTTTCATATCAGTTTTGTATTTTGAGTAATAATTTTTGATCCAATTTCCATTCTTATCCTTATAACTTACACCCTATTTGGCTATTATAGATGCATAATTAATACTTGCCTTCTCATTAAATCCATCCCCCCGAAAAAAAATTATAAGTTAATCTAATTTCTAAGAGCTATTGAAGTTATTAGATTAAAAAAACTTTAGATCCTTCCAACAATAGGAGGATCTTGAATTTTATTTGCTTCCTTGTTTTGTAATCTCATACCTTGTTTTTTCTTCCCCAAACAATATTTCTGTAGAGGGTATTTACTGAAAACACAGTGTTTTTCGTTTCGATTGGCATTTATTGTTTGTCCAATCATATTACTATTTATTTATTTCATATTTTTTGAGTGGGGAAGTTGTTTATCGCAATTCGATAAATGGGCAGCTGTTTTAGTATTTGATTCCACTTCATTTTGTAATTAGCGCATTCTGAAAACCACTGGCATTTCCTCCTGGGACACCCAGGAAACATTTCCCTGTATATGAGGAAATCGGAAACTAAACAGATAATGAAGAAACATAATTTGGATCTTGCTGACTTGGGAAAGTTTTATTTCCGATTACGAATAACTTGGGTAATAAATAATCAGGAAATCAGTCAGTGATATTTTTTAATTGTATCACTGAATCATTTTACAAAAATCACCGACTGATTTCCTGATTACTAATTACCAATGTTATACCCTCTTACTGTAAATTATTCGTCCCTAATGACGAATAAATAATTTTTATTCCTAAATAATGGATACAGAATAATAAATTTATTCGTTATTCTTTATTTTGAAAATAATTTACAATAAGACCTTATATTCATGTTTTTAATTAAATTTACTGAATATTAAATTTAATATTTATGCATTATCTGAGGTAATAAATTTAATAAAACCTCAATCGAAAATTGTTGAATAAGCGATGAGCAAATAAGAATGACATTAAACGAATTAAAATTGAATCGTATCGGTAAGGAATTATAAATATTTTGATTATTGGTTTTTAAAATTAATTTTTAGG
This sequence comes from Rhaphigaster nebulosa, assembly GCA_948150685.1. NCBI lineage: Eukaryota > Metazoa > Arthropoda > Insecta > Hemiptera > Pentatomidae > Rhaphigaster > Rhaphigaster nebulosa. Next base: position 127,671,484 of record OX411311.1, on the reverse strand, counting down.
GTATTTTTTGATGCACGGTCGCCAGTCACTTTTAAATAAATTATTAAGGAAGAAGTTGATCGGGGAGAACGGTCTAAGACAAAGATACTAATAAGTAAGACTTATTTATATTGCGCCTACGTTTCGGCCTAAGTTTTAGACCATCATCAGGGGTAAAAAGAAAAAAACAAAATAACAACATTGAAAACGACAGAGGCAGTACCAGTAATAATTAAAATTGATAAAAAACAGAAAAGACAAGCAAGATAAAAATATATAAAGTATAAAAAGAAAAATATGTCAATATAATTGTATAAAATTTAACATATATAATTAACATGTATATTTAATAAATATAATTTGTATAAAATGAAAAATAAAATAAAAGTTGATGAATAAAATAATAGTTTTCATATATTTTATTATATCATGTGTAAATAACGCATTATTTTAATTTCAATTAATTTTTACATTGTTGTTATTTTCATTAGTAACTTGTTAACAATTTTTATGTCATTTTAATCCTTTACAAAAGTTACAATATCATAATTATCTCGATATGCTTTACATACCTCCATACTAGTAGTTATTTTAATTAATAGGGTTCATATATTTTATTATATCATGTATAATGTACTTTATTGTTTCATGTACGAAATTCATAATATTATTATTTACTCGTAATTCATAACCTTTCCTTCACTGTTTTCACATTACTTTAATTTTTCATTTTTTACAATTATATTGACATATTTTTCTTTTTATATATTTTTATCTTACTTGGCTTTTCTGTTTTTTAATCATTTTTTACTGTTACTGGTACTGCCTCTGTCGTCTTAAATTTTGTCATTTATTTTTTTCTTTTTAGCCCCGACGATGGCCTAAAGTTTAGGCCGAAACGGTGGCACAATATAAGTGTCTTTGTCTTTGACCGCACCCTCCGACCAACTTCTTCCTTAATTTATATCTGCGGTCAACTAAACTTACTCCAATTTAAATAAATTATAGTGATGATTGTTATTATCAAAATAAAAACATGATAGAAATAACAATAACAATAATAACGTAGTAAAAGTTTTTTTTTTATTTATCTGGATAAATTTCAGAAAAAATCTCATGCTCTTTTTCACATTTTCTTTCTTTGTGAAGCAGTCCTTTATTTATTAAAAATTGCGGGCGCATTTTTTATCTTTAAAACTGTCATATACCTCAAAAAAATTCATATTTATAAATGAGAGCTACATTTATGAAACATATGTTTACTGAATTACTTTGGAACATTTAATATTAATCACTATAATTTATTTTAAAGTAACTGGCGACCGTATATAATAAAAAACAAAAAAAAAAATTTTTATTTTAAGAATGCCCGTCTGGTTCCTTATCTTAATTTGTCTGGTTCCTGAAGGAGCCGTTGGGAAAATTCTCTTTAGTGTGAGAACAGAAAGAAAAGTTATGAAAGGCAAGCCTAATTTCCGGTATGTGTCGTTGAACCAAGACAAATGGCCATTTTCCTCCGGCAAATTTCGAATTGTTGACAATTTCAATGGGATTTATCATAGCATGAAATGCACGCGTTGCATTTTTTTTTTTCCTAGATGACACCATTTTTCAGAGTAATTTCGTTCACGTAATATAACAATTATTTATTTTTCTCTGTGTTAGTTTATTATTTTAATATTTATTAACGATGTATTTGGATGGCTTGATTAAATTAATTATATATAAACAACTTCAGAAAGAATCGTTTAAATCTTTTGTTATTGAAATAATCAACTCACGAATTAATGCTCGCGATTGAAAGAATGTAAAACGAACCAAAAAAAAAAAAAAAAAAATTCAATATGGTATATTTGACAAGATTAAGTTATATAGAGAAAGAAGGCTTCTTCTCCTTGAGCGTATCATTCCGGTCTATGCTTCGCCCGTAAGGTTCTTCCTTAAGTTTGCCTGTTCTTAATATATGCTTGTACAGAGCATTTATTGCTTAAATAATTAATCAATAGGTAATAGTGATTTTTTTCAGTCTTGTTGTTATCTAGAGATGGCGAGAAATTAAAGATGTTAACGTAATATTATTATTACTTTTTTTTACACTTTTACTACTTGGGCCTATTAAGTATTTTGGCACAGTTTCGGTTAGGACAAACTGTTTCTATTCCAGCCTTTGTACTGTGAGAGCTCCGACTGTTACGTGCACATGTTGGAGGCTATCCTACGCTCTAAGTTGGATGAAATAGACGCTGAGGATGTGTGGTTTCAAAAAGATGGATATTGTCCTTCACATCTTGAGGTTCGGTTGGAGTTTCGAGGGAAATATTTCCTGGCAGATTGATCTCTGAGTAGCGTCTTGGGGTGGTCTGCTGACGGTCACGGGATTTATCGATTCGAACATTTAGGATTTAGTTCTTCTCTATAATTCCATATAATTTATCCCATCCTTATATTATTTATTATATATGGCATGGCATTCCATCTTTTTTTATTTATTTTTTTATTATTAAATTATATAATTTTATGATGATGCTGATCATAGTAATAATTTTAATCCATTATCAGTTTTTTATCTCTTTGTTTTATTTTCTAAAATAGCCTCCAACGTTTCGTGAACCTGCTATATTTAATCTTCTTTCGATCAATTTCTGCTTTTAAATTTTATATAAATTATGATAATATTGTTCATTGGTTTCGAATAATGTCTATCTTTGTATCATGAATAATACTGTAGATATTTTATTATCCTTAATATTTTTATTTTATTTGTAATAAGGTTGTTTATTGGATTAATCTGGTTTGAAAAAACGCGAACTTACTGCGTCCTTCGTAAGACCTACACGCGACTCAGTTTGCACTTTATTGCGCTATCATCATCGGAAATCGTTTTCTGCCCCCATGAATTTCCTTAAACTGTTAGATAAAGCAGAAGATAGTGTCTCACTCTGGCATGATGAGCTATCGAAAGAGATTTTGATTAATAGAGTGAGGTGTATGGCAGTGGAACGCCTACCGATGCCATCACCACTCCGCCTACGAGGTTAATGGGTCAACGATCCTCTTACTGATATAGTCACGCTTTAGACATCGCCTTCGATTATGTCTGCTATCTATTCCAAGTAATTAACCGAACTTTGATTGGTTGATTATTAACTACTGTTTGAATAATTACGAGGCTTTGTTTTGAAATGTTCAAATAAATAAGCTAATAATAATTATTTTCGATATAAAAAAAAAAAAAAAAAAAAATTGAAACATTTCAATTGTCTTTATAGCATTAACTGTTTCAAAAATATAAAGAAATAAAAAGACTTTTGTTCAGGTACGGTCCAAAAACATGCCCAAGTTTTCAAGTTAGGAGTACATGCTATATTTTATTAATTAGTTCCTACATTTGACCTTCCATATAAGATTTTCTTGTAACCTCAAGGTCAAAATTAATACTCGATTGCTTTAATCTATATATTTATCTTGACGTTTCGTTGAGTCAATTAGTATAATAACACTTTCCATCCCAGCAATTATATTATGTCTCTTCTTGGGTTTTCTCTATTCTATATTAGTAATATATTTTTTTTTTTTTGTGTCTTACTATAATGATAATTGGGCTTAGCAAACTCCCCAAGAATGGACCTATCTCCTTGTTGCGGCAAGGAGTTTCACTACAAAAGCAACAGGTAAGAGTCGACAGGTATGGGGGTCGACCGAAACGTAGATGGAAGGATTTGTTGGATCCGACTTTAAGGATCAGCTGGAGGGAGGTTTGTAGGAAAGGACTCTTGGTGTTGTCAGTTTCGAATCCCTGGATTCGTCCTGATATTTGTTTATCTGTTAAAAGGTTTTTCGTGTAATTGTACTCTCTAATTACTGTGACATAAAATTGAGAGCCTTGATGTAAGTCTTAATTTTCCGATTTTGGTTTATTTCAAGATACGTAGAATCCCCAAATAAAAACTGCCCGTTAGCTGTCCGCGTCTTTTCTCCGATACTGCTATGCCAATTTTTTTTCAGATCTGGTACCGAAAACATAGGTCACCCCAAGGCCCTATTTCATAATAAAGCACAAAAGTACAATTACAAGTGGGAAGGTTCGTTTTGAGAGGACTTATCGTCATTAGATAATAATAATTTTTTTTTTTTTTACTTTCTTGTACGCAGTAAAGAAACATTCGTTTTGACTAATTTCGTCGTGACGTCTGTACGTACGTTCGCACGTTTGTAAGTTTGTACGTGCGTATCTGGCATAATTCAAAAACGGTTAGCCGTAGAAGGTTAAAATTTTGTATTTAGGATTGTTGTAAAATCTAGTTGTGAACTATTAACACTTTAGTAGTTGTAACCTATTTGGTTACTGCATGATCACCGGAAGTGGTACTTTACTTGATGATCATAATTGATTTCCATAAAAAATTATATTATAATATAATGCAAAACTTCTCAAATTTAGTATTTATAACTTATATATTGATTTAAATAACATACTAGATTTTGATTTTTACTGTTAATATAACTATTTTTAATGTTATCAAGTTTCATCGTTATAACAATGTTTTAGCAATATATAACAACTTATACTTTATAGGCACCCTCTGTTTCGTGGTAAAGTACAAAGGTACCAATACAAGTTAGCCTATGACTTACTACGCCTATTTAATAATATTGTAAAATGTTAAAATACGATATTATTTAAAATAATTAGGTATATTAAAAATAGCAAATTTAAAAAAAAAAACATTGAATAAAATTATTATCATTTAAAGACGATAAGTAACCTGTAACCTATAAAAACAAATCTTTTCATTAGTATTTCTTGCCATTTATACTTATACTTTTTTATGATATAGGACTCAGGTTGATCCTCGGAACTCGACATTACCATCACCATTACCGTTTTGTCCCGAAATGACTAATTAAAGGCAGATTAAAGGTTTCATACGTCTATGAGTATATCTCTATGCATCTGTTGGCACAGGCCAACGATGAAAAAAATTTTATACTGAAAATACCTTATTCCTATAGTTTTTAGGCTGCTGAATCCAAATATGATATTAAAAAAACTGTATCACCCACAATTTCTTAACATTTTATAGTTTAATTTATTAAATTAACCGATTTTTAAAGAATTGAACAGCTTTCAGTCTTAGGCCTCATGAAACAATTTGTAATGGCTTTGCCTAAAGATGGACCATGTTTCAAGTATCTCTGCCAAAAGTTTACACGCCTTTCAGAAGTCTAAACTAAAAGAAGGCGTCTTTGTCGGACCTGACATTAGGAAAATGATGTTTGATGTTAACTTTGAATCCACAATGACCTTAAATGAGAAAGAAGCATGGGTATCATTCAAGCAAGTCGTTACAAAGTTCTTAGGAAATGAAAAAGACCCAGAGTATGTTTCTGTTGTAGCTAACATGTAACAAATAAGTTTAAAAAGTTAGGATGTTTGATGAGCCTGAAACCTACAGAAAACTATGGGTGATACAAAAAAACTAAGGCCAGATTTAGATTCAGCACATAAAAATCTATAAAGATCAACTATTAAAGTTAAAAAAGTTTTCAAAAAATTTTTTTTGTTGGCCTGTGTTATTTATGAAAATTGAGGAAAATTATAAGTATTTTTGAATCGTTTTACCAAAGGCTTAAAAAAAATAAAATATAAATAAAAATAAAACATCTGTCTTCTCCTGTCTGGTAAATAAAGTGGAAAGACTGAATCATCGGCTCATGGAAACTCAGTTATTCGTTAGTGCAAAAAATAGGTTTTTACTGTCTTAGCTTGTTTTGTTGACACTAATGTTAATGAATTCATACTTTCCTCCTTCAAATCTTCGTGAAAATTTTGAAAAATCAAATTTGTGAGTCCAGTTTGTATTAATAAAGTTGATAAAAAATTGCTGAGTCTTCTTAGTTCTTGCATCGAGGCTTTCAATTTATTTAATTGTGTTTTGATGATTTATTAGCTTTATTGCGAATTTCTAAAAAGTTAAGAAACGCTGAACCTGCTGGTAAACGTCCGAGGGAGAGACCGAAACGTAGGTGGGAGGATTGTGTTAAGGGTGATCATATGGATTTGGGTTTGGACGGTAGTCTGTTATTGGTTGTATCGGCATCGAGCCTTTGGGTTCGTTAAGCCTTTTATTATTATTATTATTATTATTATTAGTAATTGAGACCATTATTTTTTTCTAGTCATGGTTAGCACTTAATGGTTAGGCCAATACTCATAATTTATTATCCTCAACTGTTACTAACATTAAATTAATCCTTATTTACAATATAAATAATTTCACCATCATCCTTAAGTTGTCACTGTTAGAAAAAATAAAAATTTCCCCATAACACATTACGTTTTGTTTACAAGCAGTATATTTCAGATAAGAGTCGTTCAATGGAATAAACTCGCTTATTCAGAATCGATTATCATACTGTTTTGATAGACTCGATGTAAACACTCGTTGGGGCATTTCCGTTCTATCTGAATCTGTATTCCTTCCTGCCGCGGTGAGTCACCAATCGCTGTCTCATAAATAAATTAATTCGATTAGTCGATTACATAACTTCCTTTGTCGGATCCATTATAATTGGCTGCGTTGGAACTTCAAGGCCTTAGATGTGAGACATATTAGGAGCTTCTTTTTATTGAAGCGAACCTGTTGATCTTCTTACCTTATGAAAGAGAAATGACGAACCGGCAGTTTGGTACTCTTGTTAAAATGGTCTAAATGTATTTAGTCTGCCATTCAGAATCTCCCTAAGGTTAGTTTTGACTTATATTTAAAGGGGCTTAGGGAACTCAGCCCGTGAGCCAGATGAACAAAACGCGATCCATTTCACCAAATTTGTCAGTTTGCTCTAGTGACTAGAGTAAAGAAAAAAAAATCCGTGAGCAGCAGAGCTCCATCACTAAAGTCGTATTTTCACTAAATTAAATATAAAATATTTAAAAAAACGGGGGAGGGGGGTGTGAAAAAAGTTGAGACCCGCAAAAGACAGTTCCCTAGCATAACGAAATATACTCATACTTTTATTATATTGTTCTGCCTCTTTGCCTGACCTAAGAGACAGAAAACCCTAAAGACCGAATTTCAGCTCATTTGACCCAAAGTGGGCCACTGGAGTTGAAATAGCCATATATTTGCTAATGCTGGCCCCATTTTCCGTGAAACTTTTTTTGTTTTATAGATAATTTAATTTTCTTTCAAATGCAATTGGTTTTCAATTTGAAGGGGTTTTAGAGGTCGCAAATATTTTTAAAAAATCGAAACCTCTCCCTTCCCCCCCCCCCCAAGGGGACTTGGAGAACCAAGTCGAGACCCCCAAAAGATACTTACCTAACACCAACTCAATTCAAATACAAATTTTCAATCCTTCAAACTAATTTGGTGGAGCTGTAGAGATGCGCAGAACTTTAAAAACGCTGAAATTTCTGGTGAACATACCGTAATTTTGATTGGAATTCACCCATACTTTTATGTTACGTTCTGCCGGGAAGAAAACCCTACATATCGAATTTAAACTCATTTGACCCAAAGGGGCCGCTGGAGGTGCTAAAATGTAGCGGGGGAAAATTATATATATATATATATATATATATATATATATATATATATATATATATATATATATATATATATATATATATATATACATACATATAATACTTTCATAATCATGCTCTAGGAGTTATGAAACGGATAGAAAACACAGTCCCGCCCCTCACCGCCGAACTTCGATCCAGTGCAATATTTTATTCGGGGAAAATACGACTAAAAATACATGTCTGTCATTCGAATCTGGGTGAATTTCATAAGATTTCGTTTTTGTTGGTTTATCACTTATAATACCTAAACGGTGCATTCAATGGTAAAAGTTACGGTTTATAAAATTAAAAGATCATTAAATTATGCTTCTAATGAGCACACAAAATAATAATGACCGTCGTTTTCGACCACACAATTCAACTAAATTATTATATTGTGCTAATCATTAGACGCATTTTTGCATCTGGCCCACGGTCTATATAGTACTGTAAAATTAGGTTTTAACCCGAACACCGAAAAAAAAAGTTGAAACTTGTCGTATATTGTTTATTACCCTTCCCGTAATAACTGCTGAAAAGTCCCAGCGTTTCCCGCGTCGGGTTTTGATGGGGGAAGGGAGAGAATTATAGAAACCTGAATTATTTTCATTTGTTTGTGAATATCTCAAAGAATATGAGGTTTACTGCAAACATTATGATTTACATAATTAAAGTACAAGGTTGTTACAAAATTCCGTGTGCATGAACACAACCCTTCTTTCCAACTCTCATAATTATCCTATAAGAATGTTTTTGTTCTTACTATTTATGTAAATGTTTACTTTGACTAATCCTTTAATTCCTTGAGACTTGAGTTGGCTTTATGGGGTCATTTTCATTTTTAAAACGCACGTGCAATGTAAGAAGAAAAAATCATGATTCGCGGTCTTTAGAGACATTACTGGAAAAAAGGTTTAAGCGTAAAGGCAGCCGCCGAAGAAATTTTTGCCATAGAAGGAGAGTCAGTTATCCATTGAAATACTGCCGCAGAAACCAGATCATGTCGCCCGTCAGTCGTTGGTACTTTTTCTCTCGAAGTCTAATATCACCTATTTAATATTTCCAGTGACGTACGGGACACCTTGTATGTAGTCCGTAAAATGTGATTTTTCTGTGTTTTGTACTTAAAATCAGTAATAAGTTCGATTCAGAAACAGAAATACTATACGAAATAATCCCTCAATCGATTTACTTTTAGCATATTATGTTACGGATATCAGGCCCACCATTTCGAACGCAACAGAGGAGGTTGTCTTTCCGAACTATCGGCGAACTCGACAGATATGGATTCCTACCATCAAGGCGAAGATATGACCGAAGTTTCATAAATGTACAAATTTTGTTGTTTATTTGGGCCTTTTGGGCTTATTTTTTCTGTACTAATGGTGGTTGGAGCAATTTTTTCTGAAAATGGAAATTTCATAACTTTTATCCCTTTAATATTTCCGTTACCATTGATTTTAGCAAAAAAGTATATAACATATTTTTTATAGATAATCTCAAGTACTTTAATTTTGTATAGAATAATATTTGTAGTAAATCTCATAGTTGTTGATGTATTTAAAAAAAAAAAAACGGAAAATAAATCTGTTGTCTATTCTTTTCTCCCTAACCCCATCAAAACCCGACGCGGGAAACTGGGACTTTTTACCAATTATTACGGGAAGGATAATGAACAATTTATGACCATGTTCAGTTTTTTTTTTTTTTTGGATGTTCGGCTTACGTGTGTTTTTACCTAATTTTACTGTATTAACATGTGATTTATAGTCAAAAAGAATTATGTTCAAGTGATAACCTTCATAATTAGTTGAAGATGGTTTAGGAGGATCAATCTAATTAGGAATTAATAAATTATTTGCCACTTCTATTAAAAAAAAAAATTCTATGAATCTGTTATTATTGAAAACTAGTGTGAAATAGATTCATTTTCAGTTCTAAAAACACAAAAATTTAAAATACAGTTTCGTATTATTATACATATTAAATTATGTGTCATAAAAATACATATACTTATGCATTTTAAATTAAATGTAATATAAATTACTATTATAAAAAATCTATGAATTATGAATTTAATTAAGACAAGAGATCAAATGCATGTTCGTTCTCACCAAGGTTTTAAGTAGATTATATCAAACAGAATAGGTTATATTGTTTTGTTCTCGCACTGAACTAGTAATGGAAATAATTGTAATGGAAGAGAGGTGCGGTGTAAATTTATAGAAGTGGCAAACAATTTATCAATCCCTAATTAGATAACCTTCATGATAACCTGCCTACATCAGGGCAGTTTAGTGATCAGAGAAACACTTGGAGAGGCTCTGTGGGCACTAAAACCCTTAGGAAGTTTTGGTAAGAAAGTACTAGTTCTTGACTAACGGTTATACAAAGAGTTAATGTGATCAGTAACCAGTGTTATCTCCAACCCCAATTAAGGGTTCTTACTTTATAGAGGCTGGGCGTGCCCTAGGAGGGGTTCCCGAGGGCCGATCCACGGCTGATATAGGTGAACAAATAACTTATCTGCCAAAGGTGAACTCGAATCCAGAAGTATATTGTCGCTTTTATCTCAGACGATATATTACGAATGAAACTGGCGATGATATGTAGTAATATAATATAATAGTAATATATATAATGTTAGCTGCCGAGCGGTGCTGAGTCCTTGACTTAGTTCGTAGCCTGTAATCAGCTGTTTATTTATCTCAGTTGCACAACAGGTAATTAATGTTATCTGTTCTGTTGAAAATACCTTCTCATTTAGGGAAGTCCTCTATAAAGGCGTAAATAGGATTGTTTTGGTAGTTTGGAATATGTTAAATATTTGTTTTGAAATTATTTGTGTTATGAGTTTTATTTTGTTAGCTTTTTCAGATAAAACTTTCCAACATTTGATAATTCTGCTTTGGGAAATCCCAGTTGTAAAACGTTTTCCGTGTTTAGCCGTTTGTTTTTGCCTTTGCTTGGCATTATATGAAGCATATTATTTATATATGCTGCAATCAGTACTGTTTTAATTACGAGGATTATACTTTTTTTAAATGAGATTGGCCCTGCATAATTACCTACTGCTTATAATTATGTAAATTTATTTTGTTTCGTTTTTAAATCAATAAATACATTTTTAAAACAGAAAATAAATAAAGCAGCTAAATATATTTCCTCCTTTAATGCAAGGTGGTGGTTGAATATATGTATGTATATATATATATATATATATATATATATATATATATATATATATATATATATATATATATATATTATTTTTTTTTTATTTATTTATATTTTTTTCTAGAGAAGAACCCTATACAAATAGAGCCTATCTTACACAATTATCATTAGACTTATCTAACTATTATTATTTATTTATTTTTTTTTACATTTAATTCAAATATTAATAATATACTGAACTGACACTAACATTAATGAAAAATTCAAGACATGAAATATATCAAATAATATATAAATAATATATCAAAAGCTAGAAATAACAATTAAAATCTATAATAATCAATAACTCCAGTATGCATACACTTAAAAAAGAAATAAATATACAAGATTGTTTATACTAAGTTATGTTATAAAATTAAATTTAAAAGTACAAAAGTTAAGAAATAAATAAATAAGAGGCTAAAAGTCATTCCACTAAAATAATATAATGAAGGAAAGAGATGTCCGTTTCTTAAATCTACGTTTCGACCCACTTTGCAGATCTTCTTCAGGGCTTAATAAACAAGATACAAAAATAAGAATAAAACAATGGAATATACAGTGAATGAATTAATAATTAAAAACATTGAGAAAAAATGAAAACAGTGATGAATTTGTAAAATGAAACTGATAGAGAAATGACAACAACTAAAAATAAATTAGTGAATATTAATACATTAAGCTGCTTATTATATATCTAGTTCTGAAGAAGTCTGCAAAGTGGGTCCAAACGTCGGTTCCTTAATAAATAGGTTTTACTATTTGTGTTTCACTTTTTGACCGCCTCCCGGACCATCTCATTCCTGTATAATAATGATAATTATCATCAGGCTTAGGTGATATAATATTTTTTTTTCTAATTATCTTATTTCCTCTTAAATTAATATACTTTTACTCTTTATCGATTTTATTTCTATGATATGTCTTAAAAAAAACTAGGCAAGACAAGTGATGTATAGCATAATTTATATTTAAAAAAATAATTTACGTCAAAATTGGAAATATTTAGTTCTACGATCAACCATTGATTATTCAATAAAATAATATTAGTAACAAAGTAAAAAAAAAAATCATTATTTACTAAAACTAACAACAACGACAAAAATTATATCATAAATAAATTAAATGATATCACATCGCTATATGTTAATATGCATATCATTGAAGAATAAATACTAAATTAAAAATTCAATTATCACAAACAAGACCAAAACTTATAATACTAAAACTATGTTTGTAAATAATTAAACAAACACAAAGCCAAAAATTATTATACATTAAACATTCTACATTGAGATAAAGATATTGTTTAGTCAGGTCTACCCAACCAACTCTCTATAATATTATTTATAAATTATTATTGAATATGAATTGGATATAACTCTTTTCTTTTTTTTTTATGAGACTAACCTGTCTTTCCAGTTATATTGCAGCCCCTTATTAATTTATTCCTTAAGTAATTAATTAAATGTTGTGCTAGGCCGGATATCTGATCCAGAGATGTTGATTTACTGGAAATATACACAAGCCCTGAGACAACAAAAACCGCCGAGGGTATCCTGCCGCACAGACCGGGATAGAAGGGTGTTTATTTTTATTCCCGAAGAAGTGGTCCTGCCCTCCCAGATCGGTGGTCCGATAAGGATGCGGAGGATCCCATTTGGTACCGCCTGTTATCCTGCCTATATCTGAAAGAGAGAGAGAGAGAGCGGGCTAAAATAGAATCCATTTCGGAACTCGTCCCGGTGAGATACCGCTGGAGAATATCCCATGTCGGGAACTCTATCCCTTTATAAATATTTCTATTTGTAAATACTGCGGATCTTCGTTAATCCGAACCTTCTAAAAAAATATTTAAAAAAATGAAGATTTGATCTAAATTACATATAATCCATTGAATAAAACCATATGTACCATGTTTATACCTACTCCTTTTATTTAAAATAAAAATTAAGGTGCGGCTACACCAACTTGATTTGATTTGACTTGACTGGAGTCCGATAGCGGACCCGTATCGTGTATTTAAAGGAGCGTTCACACCTTTGTCAAGCTTTGGCAAGTCAAAAGCCTAGCCAAATAGGAAATATGTAAAGGGGATTTCCAGAAGCTTAGTAAACTAACCTGTGTGGTTAGGTTAGTTCTGTGATTAGGTTCTTTGATAAAGAAACAATTAAAAATATAAAATAAAAATATATAAATACATAATTTATGTAAACACACAAATATGTGGATTCGACACTAGCGCTGATGTGGAGCTTCCCGCAACAACCGGTTCGGGCTCAAACACAGATACTGAAGGAAAAGGGAGGTTACATCTGAGAAAACTTTATTTTGTTTTGTACCTAAAGCGTAATGAAGTCGCTGGAAGACGAAATAACTGGCCTAGATACTTGATAAAGATTATATCGATGGTTAAACTCACAAGGCGCCTTTATATATTTTCCAAGCCTATGCAAATCAAACGCCAAGCCATACGACAAACATGTAAAAGGCGTCTAAAGAAGCTTGGCAAACTAACCTATTCACGCGCAACTATTCCGGCTGTTCCAACTTTTGTCTTCTGTTAATTTCGTTTTATTTGATAAAGAAACAATCAATAATATGAAATTAAAAGATATAAATATTTAATTTATATAAATACACAAATATGTAGATTTGTGCATTCCGCTAGAACCGGATCGAACTAAAACATAGATAAGCCGAGCCGAACCATACAAAACTGTATCATTTGCCCGTTTGATTTTCCAATATTTGAGTCAAGTCCAATCCGGACTCAGTGTCGCCTCTTCCTATTAAGTACACTATACCAGTCAGCTACCGGACTCCAGTCAAGTCTATTCGGTATAGTCGCACTTTATAGCTGTAAATATTTAGAAGCATATTCATTTTCTCAATTTCTTTATCGATGGATAATAATTAATATTTTCTGATGTTCAGTTGACATCCGCATGATGTTATAGAAGGATCAATCTAATTAGGAATTGATAAATTATTTGCCGCTTCTATAATTTTGTTTTTATTGAAAACTAGTTTCGAATGTTATACATTCATCTTCAGTTCTAAAAACACACAACAAATATAAATCAGTATTATAAAACATTTATGAATTGTGAATTTAATGAAGATAAGAAATCAAATACATGGGAACTCGACAATTTAATTTGCAATTAAGAATTTAAACCTTGGTGAATACCAACATGTATTTGATTTCTTGTCTTAATTAAATTCACAATTCATAAATGTTTTATAATTCTGATTTATATTACATCTAATTTAATATATATAATAATACCAAACTATATTTTGAATTGCTTATTTTTGAATTTTTTGTGTGTTTTTAGAACTCAAGATGAATGTATAACATTTGAAACTAGTTTTCAATAAAACAAAATTATAGAATTGGCAAATAATTTATCAATCCATAATTTTCTGATGTTTGGAATTTAATGTTGGGTAAGTACACTGTATCTGATTTTAAGAAATATAAAGAAAACAAATTAAATTGTATTGCTTCCATGGAACAAAGTTCAAGTGCTACACAAGCTGTAAAATTTAAAGAATTGTCTTTATTTCACCCTACATCACGGAGCGCATGCAATCAGAGGTTTTGAAAAAGATGCTTTCAACAAAAGAAAATTTCAGTCTATTTCTCAAGAAAATAATTAAAAGATAAATAGCTGAACAATGATTGAATACTTTAAAATATTTTTAAGATATAATTTTTGTTTTTTAATTGTCTTGTTATTAATGAAGTTAGCATTTTTTCCCGTTCGGTAATCCGAAACTCCTTGGTTTTAATTATTTCGAATTAGCGAGAGTCTAATGTATTACAATTCTACATTATAGGCCTGCTTACACGGTTGTCTTAGTACCAGCTGTCCCCTTAGCTGTCACCGTGTAAACTGCAGGGCATTCGCCATTAAGACAGCATTTACTATCGTTGCAGTACTGTCGCACTATCAGGCTTGACGGGATAGTTGACAGTACCTGTCGTGGCAGTGAATTATCAACCTAACCTAAACTAATTATCGACTGTACATTTCGATTATTTCTGAACTTGAAAATGATTGTATACAACATTGTTGACGTTATTTAATCCTTTGTGGAGCAATAAAAAGTACATAATTAAGGACATATATAGAAAATTCCCCAAAAAATCTATTTTTTTTTTTAAAGAAATTGAAATTGTAAATATAACAGAAATAAATAAAAAAGACATATGTCCATATTTCGCCAATTCAGGGGCCATCAGGACAGTTGGAGAGATAGGAATGAAATAGAAGGAAAAAACCTGTACATCCACTGTTTTCTTTATAAGGACCTTCCTCTTCTGTACATATCAACTTTCCCTTTCCTCTTGTATTTGGTTGATATTTTCTTATTTAATTATTTAATTTATTTTTATGATCTTTTGTTCCTTTATTTTTTTCATGATCAGCTGTTTGTAATTTAACTTTTCCCAGCTGACGTCATGTAACCTCCCTTTTACCTCAGTATGTTTCTGAGGTAAAAGGGAGGTTACATGATCAGTATGTTCCTGATTGTCTTTTTGGACTGTGGATGTGAGATGTGCTGCATTTTTTCTTTATATCTGAGAAGAATAATGGTATAAGTCCAAAGATGTGTTTTCGAGGTATTTATATACCATTGAGTAAAGTTCGAAGCTGAGCGTAAAAATGGACTGACGATAGTTCAAGGAATGAACACTAGAGAGCGGAAAAAACACCATGCTTCAAGTACTACCCTCAGCTTTACTCAATGGTATAAATGCCTCGAAAAAGACATTTTTGGACTTATACCAGTATTCTTCCCTGCGTGCGATATATTTGACATTAGGGATTGATAAGTTATTTGCCACTTCTATAAATTTGTTTTATTGAAAACTAGGTTCGAATCCTATACATTCATCTTCAGTTCTAAAAACACACAACAGAATTCCAAAATAAAAAATTCAAAATATAGTTTGGTATTATTATACATATTAAATTAGATGTAATATAAATCAGTATTATAAAACATTTATGAATGTGAATTTAATTAAGACAAGAAATCAAATACATGTTGGTACTCACCAAGATTTAAATGGATTATATCAAACAGAAATTTTGTACTGGTTTCTTCTCGCATTGAAATAACAATGAACGAAAGTTAGGTAGGGTGTTTATAGGTAAACGGTTTAAGGGTCTGGGTTTCTCCAGTAATGCCGGTGAGTAATTGGTTTTTCTGTTATAGATGGGAATAAAATTGAGATTGGACTATTGGAGATATTTATTTGGTCATTTTAGCAAAAATGTTTCAAGTGCTTGATATATATTTAATTTTAGGCGTTTTTCGACGTGTTGTATTAATTTAACTCATGAGTCTTTGATGAATTTATGTTTTGTTTTTTCATTTAAATGAATTGCAAAGTTGGAATTCTCTGTCCTATTATTATATGCACGTATATGTTCCTTTAATCTCTGATTTAACGATCTTCCAGTTTTTCCTTGTATTTAGCTGCACAATCATTACGAAGATCGCTAAATCAGAGATTAAAGGAACATATACTTGCATATAATAATAAGATAAAGAATTCCAACTTTGCAATTCATTTAAATGAAAAAAAAACAACATAAATTCATCAAAGAATCAGGAGTTAAATTAATACATCATATTTGAGTACCAATATGTATTTGATTTCTTATCTTAATTAAATTCATAAGTCATAAATGTTTTATAATACTAATTTATATTATATCTACCTAATTTAATATGCATAATAATACCAAACTATATTTTGAATTGCTTCTTTTTGAATTTTTTGTATGTTTTTAGAACTGAAGATGAATGTATAACATTCGAAACTAGTTTTCAATAAAACAAATTTATAGAAGTGGCAAATAATTTATCAATCCCTAATTGGATTGATCCTTCTATACCATCATGCGGGTGTCAACTGACCAATGAGATTGATCCTTCTATACCATCATGCGGATGTCAACTGACCAATTAGATTGATCCTTCTATACCATCATGCGGATGTCAACTGACCAATTAGATTGATCCTTCTATACCATCATGCGGATGTCAACTGATATTTGATATATTTTTTTCTTCTGTCCTGATGATGCCTGAACTGGCGAAATATCGACAGATGATTTGTTTTCTTTTATTTATGATATTCATGGCTTCTTGTTAGGAACTTTCCATTAATATCCTAACAATTATTTATGTCTCATTTCGAGCTCTTGCTATAGTTTATTGATTAATATTAGCACTTGTTATAATTTATATTTAGTTCCAATAGTCTTATAATTATATTTTTTTTTTTCAGGTGAGTATCTCCGATCTCTTCTATCAAGTTTGGAATAATAAGTATATCAATACAATTAAAGATGCATGCTTATTTTATGCCGCATGATTACTATTGTAATTGTAATTTTTAGTTGTACAATTATCATTAATAATACATTTAGAAATAAAAAAAAAAAAAAGGATTAACATTAATCACTTTTTCTTTTTAAAATCACTATTTCAAAGAGAAAATTGGTTTATATATTTTAGTTTCAGTCTGTTATTATACAAAAATAAATAATTCCACCACTGTTGCAAGAATTTCTCTTGGACCAATATTTTTTTAGGAATACCTCAGCTATTCTTAAATAAACTGTCGCTTGTTTTGAGGTTTCTAGAAGCTGGGCATTTTTTTTGGCATTTATTTATTTTTTTCCATCCCTTTAATCAGAATCCAGTTCGTCTCAATTCAGAGTACATTTTGAGATATTTAATGTTTAAGAAGTCAAAAAAAAAAAAAAAGTTTGTAAAAGAAATTCCTGTGAAAAGTTCAAGCGAGTTACATTCTGTCCTAAGTGAATTTAGAAAATTTTCTCTGAATATTTTAAATCCTAAACAGTATTTTTTCATTACGGGGAGAGGGGGAGGGGGTCCAGCGCACGGTAACTTACTAGTTGATAATATTGCCAAAAAAAAAAAAAAAAATCGGGAAAAAACAAGAACTATTTTCTAGAAAATTAAAAAATCGTAAAATTCGAAAACCAAGTCAGATTGTGTTGTCTTTGACATTGATGTAATACTATAACACTAATATAGAGCACTTATATAGAGCCCATGGCTACATTCCATGAAATTAAATATTTTCTTTCCTTTTTTTTTTCACATTTTGAAAGTGAGAGTTTATTTGAGAGTGAACCATATATCACTATATAAAATATATCAACATTATTATAAAATATATCAACATTATTATAAAATATATCAACATTATTATAAATATCTGATGTGGACACCGCATGACTTCCTTGTACGCCTATTAAACTATAAATCGGTGGCTCAAAAAGTGGTCCTCAATTTGGTTACTAGTTTCTGAAGATTGCAGTATCTCAAAAACGATACTCGGCGTCGCGATGTCCACCTATTGACACGTTCAGACCCACACACATAAGCTCTTGTTTCTGGAGGTTTCATTGCGTTATTATATGACGTTTTCTTTCAGTTGGTAACAAGTTCCCAAAAGATTTATTTATTCATGCTCCTTGATCACATTAGAATTGTCTATGTCACTAGATAAAGCATTGGAAATCGATGGTTTCGACATTTTAAGCGGGAGAGCCCGTTCAACTTATGTCTTGTTATATACTTATTATATACTGTTTCAGACTTGTTCAGCTTACAAATGGGGAGGAAAATTGAGGAACATTGCAGGAAACACATAAAACGATTTTTCCCCAAATAACAACATAATTTTTTTATTTAATATACTGTAGGATTTACCTGTCAAAACCTTTATAATTACAATATATTTTATAGCTTCTAGCACTAGTTTAGGCCAGAGTGTCAACTGAGATTCGTTAGTATTTGGTGCTTACGTCATCAATATTCGATTTTTAGACCATTTCCATTTTTTTTTTTTGTATATCGTGAGCGGGATATCTATTAAGGTGTTGTTTACGTCCCATAATCAATTGAAACGTAAATTTTGAATTTTTGGCGCTTAAACCTTTTTCAAGAATGACGTCAAATGCATTTATTATCAGTTTTATACTAGAAAATTTAAAATAGGATTTTTTTCAGCAATTTATTAATCCCTTCGTTCATTATAACTTATATCCAAATTTCTTATATATATATATATATATATATATATATATATATATATATATATATATATATATATATATATTGTATAATAAAAAGGTAAACGTATTCTCAATATTGTTTATGATTGAGGATAAAAAAAAAAATAATACAATGGAAGACATTACCACTAAGAATTCTTTTAAATAGCTAATAAATGAGGTTGAATCATACCAAGTTAGATGGCTCTCATTAAATAAATTTTCTATTATATCGGATTATTCAGAAATGTTTGAAATTTTATTCAAAAAATTCATAATATTCCACGACAATAGATTATTCTTTTTTCCATTTAAATCTTGATATAACTCGATTTCTTCGAAGTATTCCATCAGTAAAATTTCTTTTATAAGGTAGTTCTTAAACTGGCGTAGCTTCAATGAATGTCGTAAACATTGGGACCATTAAGTCTTTAATGGATTTTTATCTTTCTTCAATTTGTATAGAAGTGTTATGGTCTTGAAGGAAATTTTCCCCCGTATTCCTTTTATTATCCTTTTAAATTTAAATTTTATTATTCTAAATCACATAAAACGGTTTCTATATCCGCTTACAGTTCACAAACTTCACAGATGTTTTAAGTTTCAATTTGGTTATTACATCACCGAGAATTGCAAAATGTCTAATCCACATTAGATATCTGTTTGACACTAGTGTTATATTATTATCAAAGTAGCCAAATATACAAGAAAATAAAGAAAATTAATAAAAGAGGATTTACAGGATTCTTAAAGAAATACTTATTTAGAATAGAGAAATAAAGAAATATTTTTTTTAGTCGAAACTATAAAATTTGTTTGGCTTGAATTTGCTTCTCTGTGTTTGAGTCCGATCCGGCTCTTGCGGGAAGCGCCACATTAGCGCTAGTGTTCCATCCAAATATTTGTGTATTTATATAATAATAAATGATAAAAGGCTTAGCGAACCCGAAGGTTCGATGCCGATACCACCGCTGCCTACAAACCTCGGTCCATCGACTACCGTCCAAACCCAAATTCATTAGATCACTCTTACTACTATCCTCCCACCTACGTTTCGGTCTACCCCTCGGACGTTTACCAGTCGGCTCAGCGTTTATTAACTTTTTAGGAATTCGTTCGTTACTGAGCCCAACAATTTTGCAAGCTCATTTCAACCGTCGCGATGATATCACTTCGATTATATTAACAGGGTGCATGCTCCGCAATTCCGCGTTGTGTAACCTCCTAAATTCTCCAGCTGACTCATCCTTTTTCGGACCAAATATTTTACGCAGGATCTTATTCTCGAAGACCTTAAGGCGTTGTTCGTCGTTCAAGGTTAGCGGCCACGTTTCACACCCGTACAGAACTGTAGGCAAGATAATAGTTTTGTATATTCTAAGTTTTAAGTTTCTGGACAAAATGCGCGACCTGAGTAATGTTGATACCGAAAAATAACAAGCATTTCCCACCTTTAACCGCGCCTTTATTTCCTCTTGAATTTCGTTTTTTTCTAGTAATCATAAACCGTACATAATATTTAAATTTCTCATAGTGTTCAAACCTATTTTCTCATATATCTATATTATCAAAATCGCCGCTGTTTCTGTTGCTGACCATATATTTCGTCTTATCCGTATTTATTTCGAGGCCAACCTCTTAGCCAGCTTTCATCAACGTTGTAATCAGTTTTATAGTTTTCGCGTCCTCGCATAATAATACCAAATCATCCGCAAACCTAATCACGGATATTTTACCACCCAGATCTAAACACCTTTCGGTACACATCACCTTTCTAATGACATATTCTAGTGCTCTGTGTATTTATATAGCTTATATATTTATATGTTTTTTAAAAAATATTTTTAATTGTTTCTTTATCAAATAAAACTAACTATTTTAACTATTTAAGCAGAAATTAACAGCCGGCATAAGTTGGAATAGTAACGGTGTGGATAGGTTAGTTTACTAAGTTTCTTTAGACCCCCTTTAGATGCTTGCCGTTTGGCTTGCCAAGGCTTGGCATATTTGTAAAGGCACCTTGTGAGGTTAACCATCGATATAATCTTTATCAGATATCTAGACCAGTTATTTCGATTTCCAATGACTTATATACAAAATAAAGTAAAGTCCATCTCAGATGTCACCTTCCTCTTCCTTCAGTATGTGTCCAAATGTCTTGGAGTGATGAACCATCTCTAGTTCATGTTTTTTTTTAGACTGTTGGTGTGAGATGTGGTTATTTCTGCATATATGTGGTCTTGTGTTTTCCCTCATCAATCGCTTAACATGTACCTAAATCAGTTGACATCCGCATGATGGTTCAGAAGGATCAATCCCTAATGTACCTAAATATTTCACGCCTTAAATTTTAACCAATATATTTAATTTGGATATAATTAGATGATTCCAACAAAAGCCACAAATCTTTCAAAAAGCAATAAATAACTAACAAGTCAACCTTTTGCCAATTAAGGCATCTTCAGGACTAAAAAACCACAAATTGTCACTGCTACGGTGAATGCATAGGATTACATGAACTATTCCAGATACAGCACGTCTCACATCAACAGCCAAAAATCAAGACTTTTTTTTCGGAATTTTTCAATAAACACAATCGGTTTGGGAAAAAAAGTGATGCTTTGTATTTGGTGGAACTCCGAAGGCAAAGTACCCCGCTTTGGTCAACATGGACGAAGCCATTTTGCAACACGACAATTCCCATGCACATCGTTCTCGTTTGGCCATGGAATAATGATTAGAACTGCAAGGATTAAACATTTTTGCCTCATCCTACGTATAGCCTAGATATTGCACCATCAGATTATTATGGTTTGTATAGATCAATGTCTCCTTTTTTTTAAAGGGTCGAATCTTTGATAATTACGAGGGCGTAAAAATTGGATGTGAAGAATTCTTTGCCTCAAAACCAAAGGAGTGTTACCGGCGTCAAATCCAATTACTGACAGAAAGATGGGTGAAAGTTGTCGAAAACAATGGATTTTACTTTGAAGAGTAGTATTCAATAATGTTTAATATATGTAATCTGAAATAAAGATATAAACAACTTAGTATAAATATCATTTATACACAGAATATTATACGAGACGTCAAGTAAAAGTAAATTATAATCGGTGGCCTGGCGGATTCGGCTTTGTATGGAGCGCTTCAATTTGTACCAAAGGTGTAAGAATAGAGTTGTTTATTTTTTCTGGAAGGTGGGGGGGGGAAGGGAGAGAGAGATAAACGCAGAGGAAAAATGCTTGCGTTGGAATGCAATTATCCTTAGTTAGGCCACTGCACCTAATTTTTACCGGATCACGCCATACCTGACTGAGACAATAGCTTTTAACTTCTGAACAGTCAATTACCTGCTATCAATAAAAAAATCGATACGAATGTTCGATTATATCGAAGCCATTAGTATTTACTGCCGCTCATAGCTAATATTTACCGCACGGATGTCCACGCTATTCCTGGTTGAGCAAACTTCTAAACTCTCTTGTGAATTCTACAATCTTCAGGTCGAATATTTTATACATTATTATAATTTAGAAAATCTTAAGGTATTGTTCTTCCCTTGGCGTAAACGGCCACATTTAACTTAATAAAATGAAAGTAAGGAGTATGAATAACCGAGTAAATTCTTATTTTCCGGTCTCCTGGAGAGAAAGATATATTTCATGATATAAGAGTCCTTACTAAATTTCCCTACATTTTTTATTTTATTTAGCAAAAAAAAAATAGGCTTTCATACAATTTATTATTACTTAACGTTTCGGTATTTCATTCTCATCTCTAGAAATATAATTAAAATTTACATTGTACAATTAATATCTCTTAATAAAAAAAAAAAAATTAAATTTTACTTAATATTCTTCGTAATTCTATTACATATATATCTGTACGTCAGAGATAAACTGTAATAAGTCAAATTCTGCATCTTTTGATTATATTATTGTTATACACGCACGGTGTTGCTCGTGAAATGAATTGCAAGTTAAATACCCTTCTAAATTTCAATTTTTTTTTTTATTTTAACTTTTAAAAGATAATGTGAGTAAGAGAAGACAGAACTATTGTTCGTATCATTCCTAATCATTATTCATCATCATAATGTAGTTTGTACAAGACTTAAAAACAAATTAAAATATCTGATGTAGACAACACATGACTTCCTTGTACGCCCATTAAATTATAAATCCGTGGCTCAAAAAGTGATACTGAATTTGGTTACTAGTTTCCGACTAAGGAAGTTAAAGGAAGTAAAGAAATAATCCAAGGAAGAATAAAACAGAGAGATAGGAGGAAGTCAGAAGCCCAGTAAATCAGGAAAGAAATAAGTCAGGAAGCAGGATGACTAGCCGCCAGAAGAATCAGTCTCAGAAGTTCCTAACGCAATATCTCAGCTAATAATGGTCCGATTTAAATGATTTTTATTTCGTTTTGTAGGAATTTCACTGGCTTTCGTTTAAATACAATATTTTGCGAACGGATTTTTGGTTATTCGATATTTGGATTCTACGTATCTTGAAACGTAAAACATACTCAAATTTTGAGGGGGAGAGGGGGTTAAAAAAATTTTCTATTGAAAGTCTAATATGACCTTCAAATAAAGTACCTCTTCCGGTTTTCCAATTTAGACCAAATTCTAGTATGTTATTCAAATCAATATATAAAGTATAAATATTAAATTGGAGAAGTTTTGCATAATATTTTAATATCTTTTTGATGGAAATCAATTATGACCTTCAAGTAAAGTACCATTTCCGGTGATTAAGCAGTGACCAAAAAGGGAGGTTCACAACTAGATTTTACAACAATCCTAAATACAATATTTCAACTTTCCACGGCTAACCGTTTTTGAGTTAGGCGAAATACGAACGTACGTACGTACAGACGCCACGACGAAACCAGTCAAAATGGATTCAGGGATGGTCAAAATGGATATTTCCGTCGAAATCTGAAAACCGAAAATTTTCGCGATTACAATACTTCCTTTACTTCGTACAAGGAAGTAAAAACCAAGGAAAGATTTAAGTTTAACTTTCATTTTTATATTATCTTTAACGCATTAATTATATATTGCACATTTCATCATACTTATTGCTACATGAAATGAATAGGAAAGTAAATAAAAGTGTTATAGCGAACATTCACCGAGGAAGGAAATCATTCAATTCAATACCCATGCTTCGCCATGGCTTAATAAGTGCACTGAAAGGAAAGTAAGAAAAAAGGTGCTTTTTTACAAAAAAAAAATATTTAATTTTTATTTTAAAGCTTGTACAATTATCAATGCGATTTTATTACTTACTAGTATACTCGAGCGAGAACTCTCGCATTAGATATCAATCCTAATACATTAGAATTATAAGCGATATTAGGGAAACATATTTATTCGTATAAACAATATAATATTACGAAAAAAGTTTATTTAACACACAGATTTGGTGAAGCTACATAGTTTGTAATGACTATGTTGAAGTTACAGCTCATACTTAATAAGTAATTAGCTTACCCCACTGGAAAACATCTCTTCAATTTAGCAGTTAGGCAATTAGATTCATATACCGTTTTCTATATTTAGTATTCATACTTAACAGTTACCTTTAGGATTGGACATGGGAAACAATATATAATTTCCCACTCATTAAAAGTTTTTGTAAACAGACTCAAATTGATATCAAGTTGCCAAGATGGCATGAGACCCGTGCGGACTTATTTCGTGCGTTATCTCGAAAACGGTAGGTTTTTAAGCTTTAAAACGCTGGACCAATACGCTGGACCAAGTATATGATCTTGATGCCCTCGTCAAAATCTTTAAAACCCAACTTTTCCCGTCTCGATCCGCCGACTCTCAGTCGTCTTCTTCTGGAAGTTTTGAAACCTTCCAGTTTTTTCATCACTTTTATTTAAGCCCTTGTTAGATTTTAAGAAACAAAATTGGAATTCGTCACATCTTCGTGAAATTTCCTTTCTTTTGATACCTCATTCGTCAAAATCCATCCCTCCTGAGAGCCGGAAAAGGGATCTATACTACCGTAATAATGTATAGTAGTGATACAACCATAGGCCATCACGAAAAAATGTGTTTTTTTTTTTTAATTAAGCCATATTTCTATAGTATTTTTTAAATTGAAACGAATTCTAAAATATTTTCTTAAGGCATTTAGACTCTTTTGCATTTCTATGCTTCAATTATTAGAACTCTTAGGGGAGGGGAGGGGGGCTACCAGAACTTTCAACGAAAGAACCGGTTATCAACAAAAATCTTGACTGTAAATATTCCAAGGCCCAAGTGGTGAAAATTTGTCTAGGTATTCGATTGAATTGTTTGGAATTTGTCTTATTTCATTTAGACGTTTTTTAGGGACATAAGCAAAATTATAATGAATTTGTCAAAACGGCTATAATGCTTCTACTATAACACTTTTTTTTTCCCCTTAATCTCTGATTTTAATAATAAAAGACGCTTTCGCACAATAATTTCACTCTTGTTGAAATGTTTTTGTTGTGAATTTAATTCCACGTGTATGAAGTTACCACGTCAACGATTACAAAATTACCTACTGGTTTATTATTTTCAATAATAGATCTTTGTAGTCGACCAAGAAAAAAATGTTTACCCCTACCTCCTCAAAATTTGAAGCTTTACGTTTCAAGATACGTAGAATCCAAGTATCGAGAAAAAAAAATCCGCCCGTCCTGTGGTTGTGACCAATCGAAAGGTGATGAAATTCCCTACAAAAGCAAAAAAAAAAAAATCATTTAAATCAGACCAGTATTATCTGAGATATAGCGTAATGAACTTCGTAGACTAATTCTCCGACGCTGCCGGTCATCGTGGCCCTAGGCCTCCTGAATTATCTATTGGGCTTCTGACTTCCTCGCATCTCTTTACCTCATCCTTTCTTGGATTATTTCTGCACTTCCTTTAGCTTCTTGGTCCTTTCTTTTTCTTTTCCTACTGAAGTGCACATCCAATATTTTCTTCTGTACCATTTTACCCTCTGATTACATGTCCTGATCATCACAGCCTACTTGCATTGACACAGTTTCTTCTTAACACTCCCAGTTCGGCACTCTCGCGGCGATCATCTTGGGACAAGTTTCAAATTTCTACTCCTCAGTTGCCTACTGCTTTATTTCTTTGTTGAACTTGGTAGATATCTTTTATTATGTATTCTGCAGATGTTCCTTTACCGAAACATTCCAAATGCTCATTTGAAAGATAAGATAATTATCTGAACTGTAAACCAAAGCGATATGTAAAGTCCTGTGAATAGACAGACCAGATATTTTTGAAATATTACTATTTGGAAATAATAAACCATTGTGTAATAATTTGCAGAATTTTTTAGAAATAGTTTTTCTCATTTCTTCCCCTGAGAAAAATTGGCTAAACCTTAAGTACATTTTTATCATTTCTGCTATCTTATCCTAGGGCACACTTTTGGTGATATTAAGGGATAAATAAAAATTAATCATTTAGATTTAAATTGGTGGAAAATACATGAGAGCCATGGCAACACTGATTTTTAAAGAATTCGATACGATTGGAAAAACATTTGAACATCCATTTTTCAGTCATTGACTTTCTATTCATGAAACCATTCGTTTTCATTAGGTCTGCTTTATCATTATGCTATGTTTATGTCGGATATTTTCGTGAATGAACTTAGTAAACTATGACTTGATATTTTCGTGAATGAACTTAGTAAACTATGACTTGATATTTTCGTGAATGAACTTAGGAAACTATGACTTGATATTTTCGTGAATGAACTTAGTAAACTATGACTTGATATTTTCGTGAATGAACTTAGTAAACTATGACTTGATATTTTCGTGAATGAACTTAGTAAACTATGACTTGATATTTTCGTGAATGAACTTAGTAAACTATGACTTGATATTTTCGTGAATGAACTTAGTAAACTATGACTTGATATTTTCGTGAATGAACTTAGTAAACTATGACTTGATATTTTCGTGAATGAACTTAGGAAACTATGACTTGATATTTTCGTGAATGAACTTAGTAAACTATGACTTGATATTTTCGTGAATGAACTTAGTAAATTATGACTTGATATTTTCGTGAATGAACTTAGTAAACTATGACTTGATATTTTCGTGAATGAACTTAGTAAACTATGACTTGATATTTTCGTGAATGAACTTAGTAAACTATGACTTGATATTTTCGTGAATGAACTTAGTAAACTATGACTTGATATTTTCGTGAATGAACTTAGTAAACTATGACTTGATATTTTCGTGAATGAACTTAGTAAACTATGACTTGATATTTTC
Source organism: Rhaphigaster nebulosa (assembly GCA_948150685.1). Taxonomy (NCBI): domain Eukaryota; kingdom Metazoa; phylum Arthropoda; class Insecta; order Hemiptera; family Pentatomidae; genus Rhaphigaster; species Rhaphigaster nebulosa. Next base: position 127,644,307 of record OX411311.1, on the reverse strand, counting down.
GTGAATGAACTTAGTAAACTATGACTTGATATTTTCGTGAATGAACTTAGTAAACTATGACTTGATATTTTCGTGAATGAACTTAGTAAACTATGACTTGATATTTTCGTGAATGAACTTAGGAAACTATGACTTGATATTTTCGTGAATGAACTTAGTAAACTATGACTTGATATTTTCGTGAATGAACTTAGTAAACTATGACTTGATATTTTCGTGAATGAACTTAGTAAACTATGACCTGATATTTTCGTGAATGAACTTAGGAAACTATGACTTGATATTTTCGTGAATGAACTTAGTAAACTATGACTTGATATTTTCGTGAATGAACTTAGTAAACTATGACTTGATATTTTCGTGAATGAACTTAGTAAACTATGACTTGATATTTTCGTGAATGAACTTAGTAAACTATGACTTCCTTTATTTTTCCTCTTTAAAATAATTACATAGTATGCATATAGAAATTTGGATGTTATTTCTGCAAAAAGAAATTTTAAAAAACTGTTTTTTTTTGGTTTTCGATTGTACTATCGAGTTTTACACCAATAACTCGATAGTTATTGGATTAAAATATAATCCATTTTTGATATAATCCATTTAAACCTTGGTGAGTACCAACATGTATTTGATTTCTTGTCTTAATTAAATTCATAATTCATAAATGTTTTATAATGCTGATTTATATTACATCTAATTTAATATGTATAATAACACCAAACTATATTTTGAATTGCTTATTTTTGTGTGTTTTCAGAACTGAGGATGAATGTATAACATTCGAAACTAGTTTTCAATAAAACAAATTTATAGAAGTGGCAAATAATTTATCAATCCCTATTTTTTTTTTTTATTAGGATTTATCGATACAATTTTGTTAACTCTGAGCAGTATTCTGTTCAATCAATCTTTAAGACGGATAGCAATGCTCATAAAAAATAACAACTTTAAAATCCCAACATATTGTCCATTGTTTATTTTTTCCTTTTTCTCAAGAATTGCATCTTCTTTGGATGTAATCCTACTTTTGGACATTGTTCTTGACGACTTCCTGATCGGTGTTCAAGATTTCCTGGGGGCAATATTGTCGTAAACGATCCACTTTATTCAATGTGATCCAATGCATATTCTAATTAGGGATTGATAAATTATTTACCACTTTTTTTAAATTTTTTTTTATCGAAAACTAGTTTCGAATGTTATACATTCATCCTCAGTTCTAAAAACACACAAAAAATTCAAAAATAAGCAATTCAAAATATAGTTTGGTATTATTATACATATTAAATTAGATGTAATACAAATCAGTATTATAAAACATTTATGAATTATGAATTTAATTAAGACAAGAGATCAAATAGATGTTGGTACTCACCAAGGTTTAAATGGATTATACCAAACAGAATAGTTTGTACTAGTTTCTTTTCTGAACTTTTCTGTTTGATATAATCCATTTAAACCTCGGTGAGTACCAACATGTATTTCATTTCTTGTCTTAATTAAATTCATAATTCAGAAATGTTTTATAATGCTATATATAGATTATTTACCACTCTATTACTTGAGAATTATTAATGTTTCTAACAGAAGTGGCAAATAATTTATCAATACCTAATTACATGTTCATTTTATCGCTCGAAACATCACCAGACTAAATTATATATAAACTAGTATACCCGAGCGAGAACTCTCGCATTAGATATCTTCTAATCCCTAATTCCAAGTATAAGCGATATTAGGGAAACATATTTATTCGTGTAAACAATATAATATTACCAAAAAAGATTATTTAACATACACATTTGGTGAAGCTACATAGTTTGTAACCATTATGTTGGAGTTACAGTTCATACTTAATAAGTAATTAGCTTATCCCACTGGAAAACATCTCTTCAATTTAGCAGTTAGGCAATTAGATTGAGCTATACCGTTTTCTATATGTAGTTTTCATACTTAACAGTTACCTTTAGAGTTGGACATTGAAACAAAATATAATTTCCCACTCATTAAAAGTTATTATAAACAGTCTCAAATTGATATAAAGTTGCCATGACAACGACAGTACGCAAGATGGCATGAGGCCCGTGCGGACCTATATCGTGCGTTATCTCGAAAACGGTAGGTTTTTAAGCTTTAAAATGCTGGACCAATACGCTCCACAGGAGCGTATATGATCTTGATGCCCGCGTCAAAATCTTTAAAACCCAACTTATCCCGTCTCGATCCGCCGACTCTCAGTCGTCAAAGTTTTGAAACCTTCCAGTTTTTTCGTCACTTTTATTTAAGCCCTTGTAAGATTTTAAGAAACAAAATTGGAATTCGTCACATCTCCGTGAAATTCTCGTTCTTTTGATACCTCACTCGTCAAAATCCATCGCTCCTGAGAGCCGGAAAAGGGATCTATACTACCGTAATAATATATTGTAGTGATGATAAACGAATATTATCATACCAAACAATAATACTACATAAAATTTTAACAATATTAATCTTTAAAGTCTTATTTCTTATGGCTTAACTATAGGTAGATTAGGTAGATTATATCAAACAGAATAGATTACATTGTGGAACCAATGTAATATTTTTCAGTATCTATCGAATAATATTAATTTGTACGAAAGTGTTACTACATTAGTCGTAATGCGTGAATGGGGTTATTTATAGCTCATGGAGTTCCCCACCCGTTTTAAATATAGACCCATTCACAGACTACAATTCCTAACAACGAATTTCTTTTCTAATATTGAATATCTTTTTCATTTATATATGTTAAAAATTATGATAGATAAAAATTAAGTTACAATATCAGTTCAATAATAATAACGTCATATTGATTCCATAGGGTTTTCTGTGTTATATCATTTATTATAATTCAGGAAAACAAATTTAACAAATTGAATTTCCTTTATTTTTCTTAAAAAGTCATTTTCAAAAACGTTTCTGAGCTTTGTTCTCCATTTTCTAAAACATCAATACTAAGAGAGAGGGCAATTTGGAATTCAGAAATGGACGACATAGAATAAAAACAAAAACACAGCAAGTAATTAAACAAATATGTCGATTTATATATGATCAATATATTTTTAAAAAAATCTGGTGCGGTGCGCGCATCACACAACTTTCTCTTATCGTCCTATAATAATAATCTTTTTAATATAATTTTAAAGAGTTCACATAAACAATACTTGAAATAAACTCAGTAGCATTCACTTCTTCATATCTTCTCTCACAAAAGTACAATAGAGTAGTATTTTAAACAATTTTAGTACAACAATTCTGTACATTTTATATATTAGGTTTGTCAACCTAAATATATATTTAGTTATATATTTTATTATATTTTATATTTTATTATAGTTATATTATATTCGGTTTAGTTTCCATGGAAGTTCCATTTAATTATTACCCATTCTTATGTAAGTGAACTAGGGACACTTTTTGATGACAATCACATTTTATATTTTCTTAAATTTGAATTTTTTGTTCGATCTATAGAAATTTTATTTGATATACAGAATATTTTTTTTCTTATACAAATTCAAGGTTCCTTAAAAAAGTTCGATATATAGAGATCTTAGATACATGGAAGTTCGATATACATAGGTTCGAGTGTGTGTATATATATATATATATATATATATATATATATATATATATATATATATATATATATATATATATATATATAATCATAGTTTTCACTACCTTCGGGCACTTTCAGCGGTCCCCATCGGACCAATTGAGCTGAAATTCGATAAGCACGGTTGTTTTCTAGGTAGAACAATGCCATAGAAATGGGTTTAAATTTCAGTGAAAATGTCGAAATGTTTTAATTTTTTTTCTTGACTTTTATGATTTTCTTCCTCTAAAAATTGATTTAGATGATTGAAAATTGGCATGTCAATTGTTTTGGTGTTAAAGAAGTGCCTTTGTGGAGGTTTCAACATTTTTCTCCCTCCCCACCACTTTGATATATATATTTTTTTTGTCTACTTATCCGCCATTTTGTTTTTTATGATAGTTTCGCCTTGGTATAAAATTAGTAATGAAATTATTTATGTAGAAACGTGCTCTTTTGTAATCTCGGAAAAGTTTAAGGATTTCAGGACACGTATCTCTGGAGATGCAGGCTACATAGTTTCTGCCTCAGGACTCATTATGCTAAAAATATTTTTAATAGCCTTTTAACAGAACCCGACAAGGTTATGCACTTAAATTTTTACTTTTGTTAATAATTGCCTTTTTTATTTCCAAACTATCGACTTTATTGTTAACGATTACTTCAACTGACCTTCACTTGATACGACAGCATATAACTTTTAGTTTCATATAACTAGTTACGATTTGCGGCTCCTTTGTAAAATAGAGGTATAATTTATTTGAACTAAAGAAGTAAACTTATTAATATTCTAGTAAAATGTATCTACTTTTCGCTTTTGAAAATTTTGTATCGTACCATCGAAATGTTGGTTACAAATGCATTAATAACTTAGTCAGTTGACATCCGCATGATGGTATAGAAGGATCAATCGACTCAGAAGTTAAATTAATTACATGCTGAAATCAGCCTCAAATTAAATATATATGAAGCACTTGAAATAATAAAATCCTTCAAATCCAATCCAGATTTTTGCTTAAATGACCAAAGAAATATCCCTAATAGTCCAATCTTTAGTTTATTCCCATCTATAACAGAAAAACCAATTACTCGCCTGCATTATTGGAAAACCCAGACCCTTAAACCATTTACCTATAAACACCCCACCTTTCTTTCATTGTTAGTTCAATGCGAGAAGAAACCAGTACAAACTTTTCTGTTTGATATAATCCATTTAAACCTTGGTGAGTACCAACATGTATTTGATTTCTTGTCTTAATTAAATTCATAATTTATAAATGTTTTATAATACTGATTTATATTACATCTAATTTAATATGTATAATAATACCAAACTATATTTTGAATTGTTTATTTTTGAATTTTTTGTGTGTTTTTAGAACTGAAGATGAATGTATAGCATTCGAACCTAGTTTTCAATAAAACAAATTTATAGAAGTGGCAAATAATTTATCAAAAATAACATAGCGATATAAAGTCATTTCTTCTTTTATATTCTATCTTTCATTTTAGTGAGAATATATGCTTTATTTACAGCAATGCTGCCCAAATATCTTGGATTGCTAATCCTAGAAACCATTCTCATCGCTACATTCCCACATAATATCTATTCCTTCTCCCTCCCCCCTTTTGTTTGCTGTAAACCTTTTATCTCTCTATAATCTATCCCCTAATTCTCTTTTCCAATGACCCTCAATTATTACTTGAAATAAAGCCTTTTTTTTTTATAAATTAAAAAAATTATAATAAAAACTAATAATATAAATTACTTAAATATTAATCAAATGTTCACATTTTAGAAACGCACACCTAAGCATCAAAATTAGTAAAAGAAATAATAAATAAATAAAAAGATATGGATAACTACCAATGGCAATAAATATACTTAAAGAAAAAATAAATAACCAATTATCATAATAAATAAATAACGAATAATGTCTCAATCAAATTAAACTTTTCCCTTTTATCAATGAATTTATATCCAGCACGTTTCGAAATATGCGAGAAACCTTTAATTTTGAAATTGCCTGATTGATATTAGATATAATTTGACAGGAAGAAATTTTCAAAACCTGCTTTGAATAGGTAATTTAAATTCATTCACTAATCATCTGTTTTAGATAATTTATTCTTCGATTATAGGTATTACAATTTTTTCTGAATATTTTGATTTATTCTTTTTTTATTAATTGAACTACCTTTCTTTCAAGGTATCCAAAAAAAAATAAAAAAATCGAGTTATAAACCAATTCTAGCTATCGATAGTCGACTGTATGGTTAGAATACTAAAACTATTTATTTAGATATTTATTTGAAATTTACATATGTAACATGAAACCTGCACCACTACAACCCCTGAAGGGTCTTGGGCTCAGTACTTTGTAAGGGCTGTACTGTTTCAAGGCCAACGGCTGTGCAAGGAGCTGATTTGGCCGAGATCACGCTCAACCGCCAGGTTTTCCCCCAATTAAGGGTACCCATTTTATAGAGGCTGGGTGAGCCCCAGGAGGGTCCCCCGATCCCACAGGGTCGATCCACGACTGAATACAGAATAAATAATTATCTGCCTCAGCCGGTCTCGAACCCGGGACCTTGAGATTAGTAGCGCAGTGCCTTACCCACTGAGCTACCCCGCTCCCTACATATGTAACATAGATGCAATAAATAAATTAGTATATATTGATTATTATTACATGACAATACCTTGTGGGGAAACCACACATTAGTGCTCTGTCGTGGTAGTACTGCCATGACACTGAGATAATGTGGCAGTATTGCCAGTGCAGTGCAGTGCGCCCTTCTTTACACTTTGACAGTAGATTTCGGATATTTTTAGAATATTCCGAAGACAAAGCCTCAAGTATCTCAAAAAAACATTTAATAACTAACCAGTCAACGCTTCGTCAATTCAGATATCATCGTCATCAGGACAGAAAAAGATAAGATAAATGCAGACCAGAGACAGCACGTCAATTTAAAAAGATTCAAAGTCTCGTTTACACGATGAACTTTTTCTGTCGTGGTAGTACTTTTCTGTCATGGAGATAGTATGGCAGTGCGCAAATGTCCTCTAGATGCTTAACTTTTTTTTTTTGTATCAATTGAACTATGTTTTTTCAAGGATTCTAAAAAAATCGATTTATCAACGAATTCTAGCTATCGATAGTCAACTATTTGGCTAGAATATTAAAACTTTTTATTTAGATATTTATTAGAAATTTATTTATGTAACATAAATACAATAAATAAATTAGCATATATTGATTATTATTACATGAAAATACCTTGTGGGAGAACCACACATTAGTAGCACTGCTATAATTAAAGCCTCGTTTACGCGATGACAGTGTTCTGTCATGGTAGTACTGCCCCGACACTGAGATACTGCCCCGACACTGCCAATTGTCCTCCAGACGCTGAGTAAACCCTGTGACAGATGGAAAAATGGCTGATGTTGAACAGGTTACAGAAGCGATTTGTAAGCCACCGTGAAAACTAAATTATATACTCCTCCAACATACAAAATGAAAGCTTGTCCAATGTTAAAGTATTTGCTAGTTGCAATGTTTCACCTTCAACCTGCAGGTACTCACTATAACTCAATATCTATATTATTCTTTATAAAAAACGAATTTCTTACAGATTCTTTTATTAGTCTATGAAATCAGCTGTAAGGAATTATTTGTTACCAAAAACGGGTCTTTTCCGTTCCGAGTACCGCAGTTGCTAACCGGTGATTTATGTGATCACTAGTTTAACATATGATGCTAAAGTTTAGGTTACTAATAATGTATGCAATTACCAACAAAAATAAACATTTATTTACATTGTTAAGCCATAAAATAAATATGCAATATAAAAAGATTTATAGATCCAAATCTTCTTTTTTTTTTTTTTTTTTTTTTTTTTTGTTTTACAGAAATTTACAACTGTATAAGATTATACAACAAGTAAATTTGATAAAATGTACATGACACTTGATAATGACGTGAGAAGGAGCTACCCATTGGTAGCACTTCGACGACATCTATGTTAGGAGGTCCCGCGGCCATCTTCTTTTAAAACGCCTCGGAGGATTATCGGGAATAGTTAGGGATGACAGACTACGTACTAGGGCATTAGTGTGGGTAAGGAGTTTGTAATTAAAAGAGGTATATCTATTTCGGGCTAAATCTGCAACAAAGGGTATATTTAGATCTTTATGGATAATTTTATTTGTAACATAATAAGGAGCATTGAGGATTTTTCGAAGGATTTTGGATTGTAAGGATTGGATACGGGATGAATTTGATGGCTTCGTGGAGCCCCAAAGCTCAATCCCATATGCCCAAATAGGCCTGATAATGGCAATGTATATGAGCTTTTTTTTAGTAAATCGGAAGTTTAGAGCGTTTGTCAAGTAAGTGTTGTAGTAAACGGTATCTACGAGCAGTTTCTTGTCGTTTCAGTCTGGTATGAGGATTCCATGTAAGGCGTTTATCAAGATGAAGTCCTAGGTAGCGGATCTGTTCGACAAGGATAAGTGGAACATTATTAAAGGATACAGTAGGACAGGAAGTAGTGGGTTTGCGGCGAAGGGTAAAAGTGATCTGTCGGGATTTATTGGGATTTATTTTAATTCTCCAGTTCTGACACCATTCTTCAATGGAAATTATGTGTGATTGCAGGGTTTGGGATGCAACAGTTGGGTCATTATTCACAGATAACATACATGTGTCATCTGCGTATGTTGTGAGGACAGTGTTAGGATTGGTTGGGATATCAGCTGTATACACCGAGTAGAGAATAGGACCTAGGATACTACCTTGAGGGACACCAGCGGACTGGGAAAAGAGGGAAGAGTAAGCAAAGTTGTGATTTACTATGAAGGTTCTGTCAGTTAGGTAGGAACGGATTAAAAGGTAATATGCAGGGGAGAAGAAGTACTTGAGTACGATTGACGGAGTACTCTAAACCGAAAAGACCCCCAAAAACTTCAATTCACGAAAAATCTAGATACCATGTTTTACGACCGAGTGCCTCAGATACACAACGCCAAATACGCTGGATACAATCAATTTCAAGTTCAAAAATAATTGAAACATATATAAGATAAGTAGATAAGGTCAGGTTGATAAATCTCTGCCGCGACGGGTACTGTAAATTATCAGGACAAGCTTTATAGTGCGACAGTACTGCCACGATAGTAAATGCTGTCATTCCAGCGACTGCTTTACAGTTTATATGGTGGCAGTTACCGGTCCTTGACTTTTCCATCTTATTTTCAGACGCCTCGGAGGGGATACAGTTATGAATAATATTACTTTTTTTTAAATGATAGAAATGCAGTTATAAATAATCCTTACCTTCATGAATCTTTATTTTTTTTTTTGTCATGACTTTTGTAGTTAGTTGATTTTTTTTAAGTAAATAAAATATCTGATGTGGGCAACAGGTGACTTCCTTGTACGCCTATTAAATTTTAAATCGGCGGTTCAAAAACTGATCCTGGATTTGGTTACTATTCTCCGAAGATAGCAGTATCTCAAAAACCAAATTCGACGTCCATCTATTATCACATACAGACACACACATAAGCTCTTGCTTATGAAGATCTTATTCAGTTATTATATGCCGTTTTCTTCCTATGTCAATAGACAAAGCATTGGAAATCGACGGTTCCAACATTTTAAGCGGAAGAACCCGCTTAACTTATATGTTATCCTCCTGCTGCAGACTTGTTCAGCTCACAATTGGGGAGGAAAACAAGTATTTTATACTCAATTTTAACACATTGAGTATCAATGTAACACAACACAAGTAATCAAATTGTTTAATTAGCGTGAAAAAAAAAATCGCGTTTATAACATTCATCACCGAACCATGTGATGTCTGTACCTTTTGATTTAAGTTTATTTTGAACTTCAAGTAAAGTACCCCTTTCGGCTCTTCTATTTCAATCAAAATTTATTATATTACTTATAATGATATAAAAGTATAATTTAACAAATTTGAGATGTTTTACTTTATATTTTAATATAATTTTTGATGAAAATCAATAATGACCTTCAAGTAAAGTCCTACTTCCGGTAATCATGCAGTGACCAAAAAGGTTCACAACTAGATTTTACAGTAATCCTAAATACAAAGTTTTAACTTTCTACGGGTTTTGAGTTATGCGATACGTACGAACGAAACTTGTCAAAATGGTTCCGGGATGGTCAAAATGGATATTTCCGTTGAAATCTCAAAACCGAAAATTTTCGCGATTATAATACTTCCTTTACTGCGTACACGGAAGTAAAAATAAAGAATTCGCACATAATTATTACTCGTCCTTTTTAGAGGAACCTTTAATTTATAATAGAGGAAACAAAAAACTATTAATCAGAAAAAGCAACTTTCTAATTGTTTATCTTGTTTCTGTTCGTGATAAAGACAAAAAAAATCAAAAGAAAAAAATGAAATAAAAAATGGCTTTTTCTAGTATATAGTTAATTATTATATCATTTTTTATCATGTTTTTTTTTTTCTTAATATATATTGAAATAAATAAAGCCGCCCCCGCCATAAAGCTCCCGCCGTAACGCCTGAACTCTCCCCCCTCCACTGCTTGAGTGGGGATGAATGGGCCCGACCTATGAATGGACTTCAGTTGACGTCTGCCGTCCGTACGGTGTGGTTGTAGCCTGAGTCATCCTTCTCAGTCAGTCCGTATAGTTAGCAGTTCTATCTTGGATATATATATATCGTCCTCTGTTAATCCTGTCTGGTGAGTCAATTATATAATTATTATACATGTTTATAATTTACTGTTTGTAAGTCAATAGGATTCGCAGTTAACACCTATAGTCAGATTCCTCTGCCTGTATACTGAAGACAACTTATCAGAATTCAGCTTTAACTCTTATGAATTCAAAAGAAATTATCCCGACAATACATCCATTAATTAAATCGTTTTTTTTTTTAATTTTTAAAAATATGGTCTGACAAATTTAATTAATTTTTGCTTGGAAAAACTAAACACCGTTTAAATTTAATATATTACTAATAATTTAAAGTGGAGGGTAATCTATTTCATATCATAATTTTAAATATTTCAACATGTAATACATCCTATGGCCTTCTGTTCTCTTATACAATTACTATACAATAGTATAACTAGTCCATTTCAAAGCATTTTTTCATGGGATAATAAGTAAATGTTTAAAAAAAAGAATATTTAAACAAATTATAAGTTATTACAATTGCTGACCTCGGGTTATATTGGAATTATTTCTTACCTGAATATGATATAAACTGAAGATAACGTATCAGAAATTTGTTTTTAACTCTTGTGAATTTAAAAGAAATATTTTAAGTAATTATCCTGACAATACGTCCTACGATTTTTGTAATTACATCAATTTTTTTTTAATTCGTATACATATCGTCTGATAAATTTAATTAATTTTTGCTTGGAAAAACTAAACAACGTTTAAATTTAATATATTATTAATAATTTAAGATGGAGGGTAATCTATTTCATATCATAATTTTAAATATTTCAACATGTAATACATCTTATGGCCTTCTGTTCTCTTATACAATTACTATACAATAGTATAACTAGTCCATTTCAAAGCATTTTTTCATGGGATAATAAGTAAATGTTTAAAAAAAAGAATATTTAAACAAATTATAAGTTATTACAATTGCTGACCTCGGGTTATATTGGAATTATTTCTTACCTGAATATGATATAAACTGAAGATAACGTATCAGAAATTTGTTTTTAACTCTTGTGAATTTAAAAGAAATATTTTAAGTAATTACCCTGACAATACGTCCTACGATTTTTGTAATTACATCATTTTTTTTTAATTCGTATACATATCGTCTGATAAATTTAATTAATTTTTGCTTGGAAAAACTAAACACCGTTTAAATTTAATATATTATTAATAATTTAAGGTGGAGGGTAATCTATTTCATATCATAATTTTAAATTTTTCAACACGTAATACATCCTATGGCCTTCTTTTCTCCTATACAATTACTATACAATAGTATGACGAGCTCATTTCAAAGCATTATCTCATTGGATAATAAGTAAATTTGACAAAAAAATTATGTAAATAAATTATAAATTATTACAATTGCTGACCTCGGATTATATTGGAATTATTTCTTACCTGAATATGATATAAACTGAAGATAACGTATCAGAAATTTGTTTTTAACTCTTGTGAATTTAAAAGAAATATTTTAAGTAATTATCCTGACAATACGTCCTACGATTTTTGTAATTACATCAATTTTTTTATAATTCGTATACATATCGTCTGAGAAATTTAATTAATTTTTGCTTGGAAAAACTAAACAACGTTTAAATTTAATATATTATTAATAATTTAAGATGGAGGGTAATCTATTTCATATCATAATTTTAAATATTTCAACATGTAATACATCTTATGGCCTTCTGTTCTCTTATACAATTACTATACAATAGTATAACTAGTCCATTTCAAAGCATTTTTTCATGGGATAATAAGTAAATGTTTAAAAAAAAGAATATTTAAACAAATTATAAGTTATTACAATTGCTGACCTCGGGTTATATTGGAATTATTTCTTACCTGAATATGATATAAACTGAAGATAACGTATCAGAAATTTGTTTTTAACTCTTGTGAATTTAAAAGAAATATTTTAAGTAATTATCCTGACAATACGTCCTACGATTTTTGTAATTACATCAATTTTTTTTTAATTCGTATACATATCGTCTGATAAATTTAATTAATTTTTGCTTGGAAAAACTAAACAACGTTTAAATTTAATATATTATTAATAATTTAAGATGGAGGGTAATCTATTTCATATCATAATTTTAAATATTTCAACATGTAATACATCTTATGGCCTTCTGTTCTCTTATACAATTACTATACAATAGTATAACTAGTCCATTTCAAAGCATTTTTTCATGGGATAATAAGTAAATGTTTAAAAAAAAGAATATTTAAACAAATTATAAGTTATTACAATTGCTGACCTCGGGTTATATTGGAATTATTTCTTACCTGAATATGATATAAACTGAAGATAACGTATCAGAAATTTGTTTTTAACTCTTGTGAATTTAAAAGAAATATTTTAAGTAATTATCCTGACAATACGTCCTACGATTTTTGTAATTACATCAATTTTTTTTTAATTCGTATACATATCGTCTGATAAATTTAATTAATTTTTGCTTGGAAAAACTAAACAACGTTTAAATTTAATATATTATTAATAATTTAAGATGGAGGGTAATCTATTTCATATCATAATTTTAAATATTTCAACATGTAATACATCTTATGGCCTTCTGTTCTCTTATACAATTACTATACAATAGTATAACTAGTCCATTTCAAAGCATTTTTTCATGGGATAATAAGTAAATGTTTAAAAAAAAGAATATTTAAACAAATTATAAGTTATTACAATTGCTGACCTCGGGTTATATTGGAATTATTTCTTACCTGAATATGATATAAACTGAAGATAACGTATCAGAAATTTGTTTTTAACTCTTGTGAATTTAAAAGAAATATTTTAAGTAATTATCCTGACAATACGTCCTACGATTTTTGTAATTACATCAATTTTTTTTTAATTCGTATACATATCGTCTGATAAATTTAATTAATTTTTGCTTGGAAAAACTAAACAACGTTTAAATTTAATATATTATTAATAATTTAAGATGGAGGGTAATCTATTTCATATCATAATTTTAAATATTTCAACATGTAATACATCTTATGGCCTTCTGTTCTCTTATACAATTACTATACAATAGTATAACTAGTCCATTTCAAAGCATTTTTTCATGGGATAATAAGTAAATGTTTAAAAAAAAGAATATTTAAACAAATTATAAGTTATTACAATTGCTGACCTCGGGTTATATTGGAATTATTTCTTACCTGAATATGATATAAACTGAAGATAACGTATCAGAAATTTGTTTTTAACTCTTGTGAATTTAAAAGAAATTTTTTAAGTATTTACCCTGACAATACCTCCGTTAATTACATCAGTTTTTTTTATTAATTTGTAAAGATATCGTCCGACAAAGTTAATTAATTTTTACTTAGAAAAATTAAACACCGTTTAAATTTAATATATTATTATTAATTTAAGGTGGAGGGTAACCATTTTCATATCATAATTTTAACACGTAATACATCCTATGGCCTTCTTTTCTCCTATACAATTACTATACAATAGTATGACGAGCTCATTTCAAAGCATTATCTCATTGGATAATAAGTAAATTTGACAAAAAAATTATGTAAATAAATTATAAATTATTACAATTGCTGACCTCGGATTATATTGGAATTATTTCTTACCTGAATATGATATAAACTGAAGATCACGTATCAGAAATTTGTTTTTAACTCTTGTAAATTTAAAAGAAATTTTTTAAGTAATTATCCCGACAATACGTCCTACGATTTTTGTAATTACATCATTTTTTTTTTTTTGTAATTCGTATAAATATCGTTCGACAACACCGTTGAAATTTAATATATTATTATTAATTTAAGGTGGAGAGTAACCTTTTTCATATCATGATTTTAATATTTCAACATGTAATACATCCTTTGGCCTTCTGTTCTCTTATACAATTACTAACCCATTTCAAAGCATTATCTTATGGGATAATAAGTAAATTTGTCAAAACAATTATGTAAATAAATTATTACAATTGCTGACCTCGGGTTATATTGGAATTATTTCTTAATTGAACATGATATATACTGAAGATAACGTATCAGAATTATGCTTTAACTCTTGTGAATTTAAAAGAAATATTTTAAATAATAATCCTAACAATATCTCCTATGGTTTTTGAAAATCGGGTCTTACTTAATTATTTTAAAGATATATATGATATAAAAATAATATATATGGCATAATTGGTTTCTACATCCTTTTTCCTTTTGTGTGTATTACAATGAGTCGTTTCGTCCATTTAAAACCATTATCCCAAAATATTATTAGTCACTTGGTCATAAAAGTTAATTAGTACAATTTTTGAACTCTGGCCACATGACAATTATTTCTTATAAAAATCGAATATACGATATTAAAGTTAAACATTTTATATACTACTTTATTATTATATTCTTAAAAAGTTGACAATAAATAATATATGTGTACAGTAAAATATAGCCTAAACCAATTATTACAAATGCTCCAGGAATATGGCTTTATGCCAAAAATGTTCTTGGACGCGTGTACCAGGCTATAGATTAGCTAACATCACTTGCTTTTATTTTTTAATTTTTTAATATAATTTTTAACAATTATAATGAATTAAAAAATAAATAAAATTTAAAAAAATACTCTATTCCGACTTTCGTTTATATTAGCTCTTTTAAGTACTTTTTGGTGAAGTATGTAGTTAAAAATTAAATTTAATATCATCTCTGAATTGTTTTTTTTTGTTGTTACTTGAAGGTCATAATAAACTTTCTTAAAAATTATATTAAAATTAAATACAGAGATCATATGGTTCGGTGATAAAGATTACAAACGCGATTTTTTCCCACACTAATTAAACAATTTTATTACTTGCTTTAAGTGTTAAAATTGAGTGTAAAATAGTAGTTTTCCTATCTATTTGTGACATGAACAAGTCTGCAGCAGGAGAATAAGATATTAGTTAAACAGGTTCTTCCGATTAAAATGTCGATTTTCAATGCTTTATCTAGTGACTTAGACAGTTCTAATATTGCCGAAAAAATACTAAGAAATCTCTTATGAACTTGTTACCTATTGAAAGAAAACGACGAATGATTATGGAATGAGACCTCCAGAAACAAGAACTGTTGTGTGTGTATGTCTCTGTGTGCCAATAGCTGGGCATCGCGACGCTGAGTGCCATTTTTGAGACACTGCTATCTTCGAAAACTACTAACCAAATTCAGAGTCACTTTTTGAACCATCGATTTATAGTTTAATAGGCGTAAAAGGAAGTCATGCGGTGTCCACATCAGATTTTTTTTTAAATAATTTTTTTTTTTTGCATTGTACATTTAAAAAAAAATTAATATAAAAAGATTTATTTCTGATGCTGACTTTATTATTTTTGAGATGTTTATTATATTTGATGTCAGGAGCATTCAAAATTTCGGTTAAGAATTGTAATGGGATTGATTTCAGAAAAACTCCTAACATTAATTACATCATACCTTTTATTCCATTGTATGTTAATTTTTAATCCATCACAATTATATAAGTCAGTTTGAAAAAGCATTACCTAAAATAATGATGTTAAAAAAGCGTTATTTTTTTACTTATTTGAATTTGAAATACTTGTAACTTCTACCTTCAGATTACCTTTAAAAAAAAGTCAGTTTGAAAAAGCATTATATAAAAAAAAAAAAAATTATAAGTATTACCTAAAAAAATAAGCATTACCTAAAAAAAAAATAAGTCAGTTTGAAAAAACATTATCTGAAATATTGGTTTTAAAAAAGCATTAATTTTTTTATTTGAATTTGAAATACTTGTAACTTCTACCTCCAGATTACCTAAAAAAAAAAAATTAATAAAAACCGCATTATACTGTTGAAATCATAAATATCAATATTGGAAAAAGAGTGTCTAATAACTTTATGAAATAACTAACTCAACTGTCAAAACTATATTGCTCAAATCATATTTCAATCATATTGCTCAAACAATATTTTATTGTTTATAGTTTTATATTGTCATTTTTAGTATTACTTTAGTTGTGGAATCATCTGTATAATAGGATAAGTTCTGAGGTAGTTAGATAAAGGTGTATAGGTATAAGTCTTTCTTTTTTTTTTTTTTTTGCAATGAGTTTAAGTTATTATACATTTTGTATATTTAAAATGATCTTTAAATTCGATTTCCATTTCATGTGCATAATGTTTCATTAATTTTATAATTTTTCTAGAAAATAAAGTTCATAATAAATAAAATAAAATATGACTTAAAACCAAAGTCGGAAAAAAAAAAAATACTTGGACCCTTTGACCCAAAAAATACAGAATTATATGTTTTATTTGAAGATATAATATTTGCTATATTTTTGTTAACATTTCTTCATATTGTTTTAACTACCTACGATTGATGAAGGTTAAACCGAAATTGGTCCTTGAACCTGTATTACATCATTGCATAATTGGCACGCTATTATTACAGCTTGTATCTGTTGTATAATTATTTTGTATAGACATATAATTATAAATGATGTTTTTATTAAAACAATTATATATATACTAATATTACATAATAACAATACGAAATTTTCTTTTATGTCAAATAAATAAATAAGAGTTTTAGAAAAGTAAATATATTAGTAAAAGGTAAAAATGCAGTAATACAATTTTATTTAATGTTAATTAATATAAATAAAAGATTTTTTGAAGAACGCTTAATTAAAATACAAGTGAAATAAAAATATTTCATAATAATTATTAATAAATGATAACAGTGCAAAAATATACAATAGTGTATAAGAGGTGAAGAAAATATAAAAATAAAAATTAATATAATATATATATAGCAAGAGAAGAAACAGTTAAATTTTCAGTGACGTTACTTTACAATTGATTTTTGAATTTTATAATAATTATGAAAATTTATAATTAAAAAATAAAATAGATATTTTCAATACCCACACTATTATTATATCCCAGTATGTATAATGTAAAATATATTTTTCAAATTTATCCACTAACTAAAAATACTATTTAGACACTTAATGAGAGTTCGATGCTCCTTGAAGGTAATGCCGAAATGAATTCGAACAATGTATAATTACAAACATAACTATTTTATATTTTTAATAATACAATAATGTTTTAATATGTATTTTCGGTTGAATCGTGTAGATTTTTTTTATTTACGTAGAGTTATTTTTATGTTGTTATACAGTTTATTGGATTTTTTTAAAACTATTAATGGTCAATATTTCCTGAAATCTAAATTGTGAAACTAATAATATGAAGGAATTATACTTGTTTCTTTAATAACGTAACACCCAAAACGATGCGTTTATTAAATCCTTGACCTGACTTATATAATTATTATTTTGCATTTTTTTCTTATTTTTCACAAATGTTCAGTTTGTTTAATCATATATAAATTATTTGAGATACTTTTTAGAGAATTTTGATTGAAAATTGATATCAAAATCACTATTCAGTATAACATTTAAGATTTTTCGTTGATGTAAAATTATTTTTGATTGCAGCTTTGTTAAAATATTTTCATAATTTATGATTTTTCCTTATTTCTGCATTTCTCTTTACTATAAATCATTTTAATGTTTTATTTGAAATAAAAATTTAATTCCCACATTTTAAAAATTGACAGATTTAAAAAAAAAATTTAAAAATATAAGACAACTAAATTAAAGGGCATGGAAGTTATAAGCTTACAATTGTTACCTAAATAAATTAATGTTGTTAATTTGCTTTTTTTTTTCACTACTATTTTTCGTAGGTATGTATATTTTTTTTTTTCATCTGGATTGTTTCATTTTATTTTTCAAAAAAAAGAGTATGACCAAAACAAATGGAATTAGATCGATAGGACTTGCGTCAGTTCCGGTCGATATTTTACAGTACTGTTTCTAAAAATATTTTTGTTTAGTAAATAGTGCTGAAGATAAGGTTTACGCCTGCTCGTTGGCCCTGATTGAGAATAAATCGTAATTTCCCCGAGTCTTGTATATTTAAATAGTTTATTTTCATTATGTTAATTGGTTTATTTTTAACTTTTGTATTTGGGCTGGTTGTGGTATTGATTATTGTGTAAATAAGTAAATTTATCTTGCCATATTATATATTAAACATATAGGCAACTGTCCGTGGGCGGGCCCGAACCCTCGTATGGGTCTCGTGCCCTGTGAGAAAAATAAGTTGAAGTAGTTTTAATTAAAACTTACAAGATTTCAATTTTATTTGACAAAATCAACGAAACTACATATGTAGTAAAGACATTCAGATAAATCTAATACGGTAAAGAAGTATCTTAATTATTATTTAAAAAAAAAAAAAGGTATGCTAATTATATAAAAGTTAATGTTTTGAAAACTCGATTTAATATTTTAATGCAATATTCTACCAGTTAAGCGATTGAGTTGGGAGCGCTGGTATATACTGGAATCATGCTTTTCCCTACATAAGTGGGGGGACAAAACCTGGCTCGGGGCTCCCCAGAGGGTTCCCCAGGCCGATTGTAAACAGTATATATATATATATATATATATATATATATATATATATATATATATATATAAGTATGTCTGTGTTAAAGATGATATGAGTAACTAAGTTTTTTTTTCTATTCATTATGTCGTTCATTATTTAATTTTTTTAATCTTCTGTAAATATGTTGTGAATGAACTCTTTGAACACTATTACGATTGTCCTTGTTAAGACAGATTTTAATATTACTCAATAAAAATAGTTTAAAAAAATGCTAAAATAAAAATGTTAATAATACAGAAGGTAAGGTGCTCGAAATCTGCACCTCACCTGATATTATATTATATTATATTATATACTATTTTTATTATTTTAAATTACAGAATCAAGAATAATCCGTACAAACTTTGTAAATTCAATTAAAACTTACAAAAGTTATCCAATTATAAGTTATTTGTCCTTCAAATGAAAATTAATATCGGAGCCAATCATTATTTTTTTTTTACTTTTTCGCTCAAATTGTCGACAAAAATTAGTCACTGAAACATGGCTTGCATTTCTTTCGATTCAGCTTGAGAGAATGTATCGATCGATAACAAATTGTTACTCATCTCATATCACTACTATATATTATTACGGTAGTATAGATCCCTTTTCCGGCTCTCAGGAGCGATGGATTTTGATGAGGGAGGTATCAAAAGAAAGGGAATTTCACGGAGAAGTGACGAATCCTTATTTTGATTCTTAAAATCTTACAAGGGCTTAAATAAAAGTGATGAAAAAACTGGAAGGTTTCAAAACTTTGACGACTGAAAGTCGGCGGATCGAGACGGGATAAGTTGGGTTTTAAAGATTTTGACGCGGGCATCAAGATCACATACGCTCCAATGGAGCGTATTGGTCCAGCGTTTTAAAGCTTAAAAACCTACCGTTTTCGAGATAACGCACGATATAGGTCCGCACGGGCCTCATGCCATCTTGCGTACGTGCCGTTGTCATGGCAACTTTATAACAATTTGAGTCTATTTATAAACACTTTTAATGAGTGGGAAATTATATATTGTTTCCATGTCCAAGCCTAAAGGGCACTGCTATGTATGAAAATGGTATAACTGAATCTAATTGCCTACAGGCTAAATTGAAGAGATATTTTCCAGTGGGATAAGCTAATTACTTATTAAGTATGAACTGGAACTTCAACATAGTCATTACAAACTATGTAGCTTCACCAAATGTGTGTGTTAAATAAACTTTCTTAATAATATTATATTGTTTACTCCAATATGTTTCCCTAATATCGCTTATACTTTTAATGTATTAAGATGTAATGCGAGAGTTCTCGCTAGGGTATACTAGTCATATCTTATTTAGGGAATATTGGACACTACGAGGTGCCTCTTCAGACTCGAGAATGCTTAAGTGCTGTCTCACTCAACAAGTTCGGTCTTAATTTTACTATTATAATAGTAATCATTTCTGAAATATATATATATATATATATATATATATATATATATATATATATATATATATATATATATATATATTAATTATTCTCAGTTGACATCCGCGTGATGGTATAGAAGGATCAATCCCTAATTAATTATTGTGTGTACTAATTATTATCCGGTTTCGAGTCCGGCTATGCCCGATAATTCATATATTAACTCGTAGCAATGATTACATTCCTTACATTTTTTTCTTTCATTTCTTACATCCACTTCATTCTGACCTAGTCTTCATTACAATGTAAACAGTATTCCTATATACATTATAATGAAGACTAAGAGGTAAAATATTAATTAATGTAATGTGAAGTATTGTATGTTGTAGGTAAATATGCAATTGTCAATGTTGATATAATATGATTTTTTGCTTGGTTAAATTTATAGAAATTTATCCTGAAGATGGGGAAACAACCCCGAAACGTAGATACGTTCAGAATGAAGTGGATGTAAGAAATGAAAGAAACAAAATTTAAGGAATGTCATTATTGCTATGAATTAATAAATAATTGTTTTAGACTTCCTAATGTGCTGTAATAGAAAAATAATTAATTTATATAATATGTTTTATCTGGCGGGAATAGAGTCTGGGATCTGGGATCGAAAAGTGAATACCTCACTCTTCATTGGGCTGCGAATAAACCTAACGGTTAAGCGAGAGTGCTGACCACATCACCTCCTTGCAATACCATTGGTCAATAAAAAGTGCTCCATTACCAATTACAGCACTTTTTATGGGTTGCAGTAGTGCAGGTTTATTTATTTATTATTATTAAATTCACATATTTATTTATTTTTTTTTTCCCTTGGACAGTTCAATTATTGAAAAAATATTTTCACCATTGGCTATCGCCAATGAACGATTAGAGCTTTAAAACTATTGACGTGTCCTCAAGATAATTCCCTACTTGCCTGATAGCCCTATCATTGAGGAGATAGCGAAGGCTCTTGTATTTGTCAATGGCACATTATCCCGCTGATTCAGCTTTGGTCTTGATTGCATGAATGAAAAACAGCTTTCCATTCATTATTTGCGTAGGCGAGGCTCTAGTATTGCTCAGCAGGTGGGAAATCGTTTTTCTCTTATTTACAGTCTTTCTATTTTACTATTATTTTATGTAATTTTATTATATCTCATATAATTTATAAAATGATGTAATTAATTTTTTTTTTGTCACTATCTTATAATAATTATAAAGCGAAATTTTTGTTACATTATTTAAGGGTATTAAAATAATTACAATAGAATTCCACAAAAATTGTATATCCCTTGCAAAAGACACTAAAAAAATAAAAATACTAATTAATCTTTAGTGTTGTACTATCTCTATTCGTATAGGTTTTTTTCTTTAGACTGTTGATGTGAGTTGTGCTGTCTCTGCTCTGCATTTATGTAATTACATTAAACTAGATTAATCTTATATTTGTCTGTCCTTATGATGGTCATTGGATTGGCGAAACGTTGTCTAGTGTTAGTTGTTCACTGGCATTTATTTACACTTATTTTTTAAAATTACATTTAATATATTATTCTTCTAATGATTATTCTGATAATTAATTTGATCTTTCTTATTTATTAGAATTAAGAAAAATTAAGAAAATTAATATTAGAATTTATAATTTATTAGTCTGAAAGAACAATATTTCTGAAGGTAAAAATTCTGCACAATATTTTTCCATATGGATTTATAAATAATTGTCTATTTCAGCAGCAGTTGAAATGTTCTTTAGGCTTTGGTAAATTTATTGAAGTTCGATCTTTTTTGGTTTGTAATTTTCAATAATGAATCTTTATAATCGACCAAGAAAAAAATAATTCCTCTCTCAAAATTTGAGGTTTAGGTTTTAAATTTCAAGATAGCTTAAAACCCTAAAATAAAAAAAATAAAAAATACGTTCGTCTGCCATCCGCAGCTTTTCTCTAAGAACGTTTTTTTTTGTGTTTTTTTTAATATATATATATATATATATAGATTTGATACAAAAGTCACATGTCACCCCAGGGTGAACCTCGGAATTTGACATTATCATTCCTTTCAAAATGGCGGCCGATTGAAGGTTTCAGAGGCCCCTATCTCGGCCATTTTTGAAGATAGAGGAAAGATATAAAGTATTTTAGAATCATTTTACCAAAGCCTAAAAAAAAAATCAAAATAATATTTTTTTTATATATGACTTCGGTAATAATAAACCCTATTGTTAAATTAACTGCTTCATTTTTTTTTGTATATTACATTATATTATTCTTGAGTTAATGCTTACAGAATCAGAGCCTAACTTTCATTGTTACATAAGGATCGTATCGTATTTGAATTACATTCACCTCTCGCGGTTGGCTCACTATCGATAGTTGGGTTTCACTTACTGTATCGATATCAATAATCGTAATTGTGTAATGTTTGCTCAGTACAGACTGTACAGCTCTTATTTTAGCTGGGCCTTTCTTACGCAATTGAGATGTTTTGTGTAAATATATTTTCCTTGTGCAAGATGTTGTTAGGCTTCTTTCCAACTCGTTTATAGAATGAAAACAAACAAAATTTTATAATTTGGTGCCTTGTATTTAAGAGAATCTACTGTTATATAAAACATAATTTTCGAATGTAATTGTAATTGATTCTATGTATATATATATATATATATATATATATATATATATATATATATATATATATATATATATATATATATTGTTATAATTTTTCTCTGCTTTCTTAAGGATTTATATTTATCTGTCTTATTGTACACCAGTAAAAAGTCGCCATATTTTAAGTTCAAAATTGAAAAAATAAATGAAAAAAAGATCCGTGAGCAGTAGAACTCCGTCACTAAAGTCGTATTTTCCCGTTAAAAAAAGATAAAAACGGAGGAGTAATAAAAAAATTGAGACCCACAGAAGACAGTCCCCTAACCGAAATTTACATATGAAATGACAATTTACCGAAAATGACATACCGAAATTTTGACTGGAATTTACCCATTCTTTAATGGTATCGTTCTGCCTTGAAGAAAGCCCTACATACCGAATTTCAGCTCATTTCACCCAAAGGGGGCCGCTGGAGGTTCTCAAATGTAGCGGGAAAAAAAATATATATATATAAATATATATCAGACATCTCCAAATTTTCCATAATCGTGCTCTAGGGTTTATGAAACGGATAGAAATCGCAGTCCCGCCGCTGACTCCCGACCTTCGACCCATTGCCATAGTCTTTTTTTTCGGGGAAAAACGACTGAAAAATACAGAGGAATTTATGATAACATATTTTTTTATATTAGGTTATTTGGATGTAATACCAATTCAGGCATCACCAGGACCGAAAAATATAATCACATAAATTTGGACATCAGCACATCTTAGGTCAACAGCCGAACGAAAAAAAAAGTTTGAGCATTAAAAAAAAAAAATTAGTGTTTGACGTACAATGCTTCAAAAGTATGCCGTTTGTTTAATATTACAATTAAATATTCTAAAACTACTCGTGGATTAATTCCAAATATACATAGTTTATTTTTAGCTGAGCTCAGAGGAATTTTGATACCATTTTGGTGACTTTTGTATTTTTTAGTGTGTGAATTAACTTGTAATGAGACAGATTGAGAATGAGCCAAATCATATTTACTACTCAGAAAATTATAAAATATATATAATTAATGTAAAACTTGAATATTACCTATAGTTTTAACTATCTAATGAAAAATATAATCTTTTTTGGCACACAAGATATTTTTTTCGTGACAACAGTGATATGTTGATTTGATGAAGTGAGAACCGAGTGGACTATCCCATATTTAAATGAAGATTGAGTTTGATTTGTCAAAGCATTCTATATCGTGCCATCTGTTGGCTGTAAAAAGAATTTTATTAATTTCGAAACCATTCAAGAGATAAAGCCAGTTTAATAGATAGTCCAATGTGCCTTTGATATCATGCTTGCAGTGCAAGAGTGGATCAAGTATCTTAAAATAAAATTAATACATTTTTTAAATCTATCTTTATTGAACCTAAAATGGCAGAAATGAATTAATTCACTTTCAATACTGGTCTAAAGCTGATAAAAAATTATAAAATCTTTTAAAGACTTTTCCCCAAAAATCAAACAGCTGTTGAGGTTGGTCCACTTAAAACTTCCAAACGCCTCATTTATCTGGGAGTAATACACTATTTCTTTTCGGTTTGTGTTTCTTAAACTGTTGATATGAGATTTCCATATATGTGGTGATCTTATTTTCTGTCCTCATGATGCCTGAATGGGCGGAACGTTGACTGATTAATTATTTACGGGTACTTGAGAGATTTAAGGCTTTGTTTTTGGATTCATCCAATAATAACAAAACAGTTTTTTTTTTGTAGTTTTTTTCTTATTAATTATGCTATGATATTATAGTAAATTATTCTTATTATATTATAGTGCAAGTAATGACTGTATACTCACATAAGATTGAAAAAAAAATATATATAGAGAAACGCTTTATTTACAGCAATGCTGCCTACATGATGCTTGGCATACTATATATATATATATATATATATATATATATATATATATATATATATATATATATATATATATATATGTATAACTTTTAACTTTTTCATTTCATTTTTCAATTCATTTCAACTCTAAATACTTTATTCTCATTGCTACATTACCAAATTATATCAATTATTTTTTTTTTCTTTTTGTTTCCTGTAAACCTTCTATCATTCTCTAATCTATCTCTTATTTATATTTTCTAGTGACCCTCAACTATTACTTGAAATATACTTCTTTTTTTTAATAAATTATTTAAAAATTAATCAATGTTCACATTTTGGAAACACATACCTAAGTATCAAAATTAATACAAGAATTAATAAATAAATAAAAAGATATGGATAAATACCAATATACATACATATAACAAATGTACTTAAATACTTAAATAAAATAATAATCATAATAAATAAATAACGAATATCGATTCAATTAACCAATAGTGATGGTGGATAATCCCCAGGGAGTCAAGTATAATATCCTCGGCTAATATCGCAATATACCTATTGCTAACACTTACCTTTTCCAGAAAGCTCCTTGTTAAGTAAAAAAGTGCAATGTTCCTTTTCACAAAGAAGGTATATGACAATTTGTTGTTACCTTAAGGAGACCGGATGTTGCCCACTGCCCACCGGACAGTCTCCCACGATTTCGATATGAAATCATTGCAGCGTTTGTTCCCCCAGGTCTTTTAAATAGAACTTTTCTATATCTTTTACTTTTTCCTGTTCTCACCATTTTCTTAAGGGAAAAAAAATGTAAATGCACATTCACCTAGAAGGAAAAAAAAAAACTTTCGATTTTTCAAGGTTTATATTTAGTATTGCTATATATCTATATATATATATATATATATATATATATATATATATATATATATATATATATATATATATATATATATATATATATATATATATCGTTGTTAGTAAAACTTAGAAACAGAGCCAACAACAAATGATATATTATATTACAATATTATATTATCTATTTGTGATATAACATGCTATATATATACAGTATGCTAAAAAAAATTGTCGATCGTATGTACTCTCACCATAGACTGGAAAGATGAATGTTTACCGCTTCCTTGTAAGGAAATACAAATTAAAAATATATCTATATATATATATATATATATATATATATATATATATATATATATATATCGAAAAATATTTATAATGTATAAACATTTAGTGTTACAGTAATTATTGGATAATAATTGTAGGACAATATTATGACCTGGGATAGATTGACAGGAGGCTGATTACTCAGAACAATGAGACTAGCAGTTCCTTCACTCCTCTTAGTTCAGCAGAACTGAATTCTATTGTAATTTTTTTTTTTTTTTTTTTTTAAAAGTGTTTACGTTACTTCATAGAACTATTTATTAAAAAATATCTGATGTGGACAACACATGACTTCCTTGTACGCCTATTAAACTATAAATCGGTGGCTCAAAAAATGATCCTGAATTTGGTTACTAGTTTCCGAAGATTGCAATATCTCAAAAACGACACTCGGCGTCGCGACATCAATCTATTGACACACACACATACAAACAGGGAGGGTAGACCAGTATTTTACACTCAATTTTAACGCTTAAACAAGTAATCAAAATGTTTAATTGGATTGGAAACCAAATTGCATTTGTAACCTTTATTACCGAAACATATGATTTATGTATTTAATTTAAATATAATTTTTTATGTAAACTTTTTATGACCTTCAAGTAAAGTACCCTTTTCGGCTCACCAATTTTAACCAAAATCTAGTAAACACGTTCATATCGATATAAAAGTCCTATTTACCAAATTTGAGATATTTTACATTATATTTTAATATCATTTTTGATGAAAGTCTAATATGACCTTCAAGTAAAGTACCGCTTCCGGTTTTCCAATTTGGACCAAAATCTAGTAAGTTATTTATATTAATATATAGGTCTTTTATATCAAATTTGAAAAGTTTTTCATTATATTTAAATATAATTTTTGATGAAAATCCATAATGATCTTGAAATGAAGTACCACTTCCGGTAATCATACAATGACCAAAAAGGGAGGTTCACAACTAGATTATACAGTCATCCTGGATACAAATTTTTAACTTTCTACGGCTAACAGTTTTTGAGTTATGTACGAACGAACGTACGTACAGACGCCAGGACGAAACTAGTCAAAATGGATTCAGGGATGGTCAAAATGGATATATCCGTCGAAAACTGAAAACCGAAAATTTTCGCGCTTAAAATACTTCCTTTACTTCGTACAAGGAAGTAAAAAAGAATAATAAAAAATAATTAGGTTAATAATCGATGAATTTTATATTTTGTGATATGAAAAGGAAAATGACTCTTTTGTTGAATAAAACAAATTAAACATATTTTAAATGTCCTTCTTGAAAAAATATATCAATATTTTTGTCCGATTTTTTCTCTCGTTATATCGAAATATCGATATTTAAGTATCAGAAACCGATACTTTTCAAAATAAAAATAAAATAATTATTCAAATTATTGGATAAGGTAATTTATAATATCTTATAGTCTACACGCGTGCTGGGAGTTATCTGCCGTGTGCAAACTCAATCATAATAATCGAGGAGCTCTTGATATCGATTCTAATTTTCGGAACGAGCTGTTCACTAAATTAAGATCGATAAAATTATCGCTAGATTGCTATCGCGCTGGGTTAAAGATGCTATCGCCGACGCCCAATGAGAGCGGTGCACTAATCAATAAAATTGCAGGAAGCAGGTTCGAGTTTGGGCCGGTAAAATAGAAGTATATTATTATTGCAGTGGGAGAAAACTCCAACCGGATACGACAGTTATAACTGAGCTCTTCGCAGGGCTGCCATTAAAGTTCACAACCCCTGCGACAGCACTCTGACATTTCAGCCTTCATTACCTCCTGGTATTGGCCAACTTTAGTCACTTGAGAAAGTTGAGCTGTTGGCATCCGGGAATGGCTAACTGATTTATGTATATACGTATAATTAAATCTAAATATGGTCGAATGAGACTATTTTTATTTTCTTTACCACTCTAGGTATATTATGATTTAACATTGTCCTGTAAAAAAAAAAACTCTATCGGTAAAATTCCAAAGAAGTTGTATGGTAGTAATGTCCCTAGGCTACTTCATGTCTTAAGATGCTTAGAGGATTTTCGGGAATAGATGATGGGTGTGAGTGATTGTGGAGAATATGTAATGGAAGGATGGATATCGCTTTTGGACGAAATTAGCAGCGTGTGGATTGTTTTCTTTGTGACATAAGATGGAGTATTGAGGATTTTCGAATACAATACGAGAGGAATTCGATGGTTTATTGAAACTGGTAATGCTCAACTTTCCGTATCGTGCTCTAAATGTTTACAGAGTTCATCTTATAAATACTTAATTAATCGGAAACGACTAAAAGGATTCCAAGTTGGTCCCTTCTCTATATAAAGAAAGTTATTGCTCCGTGACGAACGATAAAACTGACTCGATTATATTTATTTTAATTTTCCATTTTTTTAACCATTCTTCTGTGATATTCATTAGGGAGTTTAGGATGTAGCACATAGATCATTATTGGCAGGTAACAATAGCATTAAAATTAATTGAATACCTTTATGAATGGCCAAAATTAGATAATATCCAAAACAATGGTAAATATCTATGATATTATAATTATATCATTATATCATATATTATTATCTGATAATATTGTAATAGATTCAAAATATCGATGTACAATTTTTAACGTATCTATCCGTTTCAGGGACTCGCGAGTCCATACAAAAACGCATTTTCAGCTAATGGTCTGTGTTTCTTTGTCACGATTTTCGCTTGAACAGGTAGAACGAATTTTTTTTTTTTTAAATTTCGACATCCGATTCTTGTGTACTTACTCCGTAAAGTCCTTGAAACTTTCGATATATAGCTTATTTACTAAAAAAAGCGGGAAAAGAAATTATGACGAAAAACAATTTTATTTAGCATTTTGCACAAAAAGTATAAACATGTTCTGAAAAATTAAAATAATCACTTGAAAGGCAATCGAATTCCCAAAATAAACAAAGAAAAAAAATCCTCTAAATAGGACCAGTATTAGCAAAGACACGGCTTATTGGACTTTGCATCCATGATATTATAAGAATTTTAAAAATATTCTATGCATGTTCCCTTGCATGTAAAAAGTCCAATAAGCCGTATCTTTACTTATACTAGGTTCTATTTAGAGGATTTTTTCTTTGTTTTTTTTTTTGAGAATTTGATTGCCTTTCAAATGATTATTTATAATTTTTCATAAAATGTATCTCGAAAACTATACATCACCCGAAACATTACAGATGCTCATTTGAAAGATAATTAAATTGTCTACAACGCTAAAATAAAATAAAAATAAGAAGATACAGAAAAAAATTATTGTATTTTTGCAACCAAGGTGTTTAGTCTTGTGAGTGAGCACACTTTTATATATATATATATATATATATATATATATATATATATATATATATATATATATATATATATATACATATATATATTATATATAGCAAACTAATGAGAGCAAAAAGCAAAAACTATTATATGGCCGAAATATATTAGATATTATATGGGATCCTATTCTTCTGTTATTGCTGATTGAAAAACCGTACAGATATTTATTATATTCGCTGCGTTCATTTATCCACACTCAGGTGTCCAATAAAGATGAAAAATAAATAAATATTAATTATTGGTTCATTAAAAACCCAGGCACTAATGAAGAGTTAAGTTAAATGACGAAACTAACTAATTAAGGTTTACGAATCTTCAACTCGAGGAGTAATCACTTTTTTAATTATAAGCTATTAGAGAATATAATAGTATAATATGATGTATGATGAAAAAAAAAAAAAAAAAAACCTGTACCACTACAACCCATGAAAGGTCTTGGGTTCAGTCCTTGGTAAGGGCCGTACTGTTTCTAAGCCAACGGTTGCGCAAGGAGGTGATTTGGCTGAGATCACGCTCAATCGTCAGGTTTTTCCCTTATTTAAGGATACCCACTTTATAGAGGCTGGGTGAGCCCCAGGAGTGCCTCCCGATCCCACAGGCTTACCACTGAGCTACTCCGCTTCATTGATGTATGATATATTGACTATATTTTATTTTTATTATCATTATGATTTATAATTTTAAGACAATAATTCTTAATTAAGGACAGTTTGAATCTGTTTTATTGTTTCTTTAATTAGTAATTTTTTTTTAAGGTTATGCTCGTTAACAGGTTATTTTAAATGCGAACGGATATTTTTTCCCTGTCTAAAAAATCTCTTGGATGGTTTTCTAAACTAAAGAAGCAACACAACCTACTGAAAAACAGCTATTGTTTTCAACCTAGGACTGATTTAGACTAACCCCAACCGTGAGTTAAAAATAAAACCAAATAAACTCTAAAACAATCGGGTTCTTCATCAACCCGTAAAATAAGAGGGCTTTCTTTTTTTATTTAGCTTCGGCATCTTGATACTAAGGGGATGGCGCTAGCTAGGAATTCCTCGACTTTTCTATCTGAGGAAGGCATCTCGAGTCACCAAATGCTAGATCAAAGGGATCTATATTGAGGAATAATCTGTTAATGCTTGAGTTAATAATGGTCGAGGATGGAGGATCCTAGGATAATATTATGACCTGGAATAGATCCTGAGGCTGGTTACTGGGAACAATGCGACTAGCAGTTCCTTCACTCCTCTTAGTTCAGCAGAACTGAATTCTATTGTAATTTTTTTTTTTCGTAAAAGTGCTTACGTTACTTCATAGAACTATTTATTAAAAAAAATAAATAAATAATGATAATTTAAAAAATAATTAGGTTAATAATCCATCAATTATATATATATATATATATATATATATATATATATATATATATATATATATATATATATATATATATATTTTAAATTTTATTAAAGGGCAAAATATAACTTCCAGGTGTAAACTTCTTCTTTATTCCATTGACGTTTCGAGAAAATATTTCCTCATCATCAGAATTTTCTTTTCTTAAATTAACAATTATTACATCTATCAACACCTATCATAATTTATACAATTTCCAACTTAACATATGCCATATTAATTATTTAATATTATCTATAAACAGAAGAGGTGTTGTTAAATTAAAGATATTTTTAGAAACCTTTTAGGAAACACTGAAACGATTTTTAACCAAATAATAATATATATTTTTTTAAATTTTATCCTTTATTGTATTGAGTAGGAGTTTATATGTGGGATATATTTAGAATATATTTTAAAGGATTCTAGCACTGGTTTAAGCTCCAGTGACAAATGAGAGTCGTTAGTATTTGGTGCTTACGTCATCAATATTCGATGTTTAGACTCGATTTATAATTTTTTTTTCTCGATATATCGTGAGTGGGAATCGATAGAGGTAGTGTTTATGTTCCTTAATCAATTGAAACCTTAATTTCTAATTTTTGCGGCTTAAGCCTCTTTCAAAAAAACGGCGTGTCGATATTAACCCGACGCGGCTATTTTTAGCGATTAAGGTAACATTGTTTCTCGAAGCGTCATTATCCAGGCAGGCCAGCGTGTCGTATCTTACATTGGTGAATACATGGCAAAGGCATTCCTATCTGTAGTGGAATTTGCATTTGGGAATTGAAGGGTTGGTTTACGATGGGACGCACTTCGCATTCGCTCACCCGCTATAAATCCCGTGGGACGTTACAACTTGAGCACAACATGTCATACAGTGTTAGCTGTTTAGAAGTTATTTTGCTTACACTGTTGCACTTCTCTCTGGGAAATATATTCGACGGCTTCAGGTAGTCTGTTTTCATTAATTATTATCCACAATCCATCGAGAATTGTTTATTCATTTTTCGGCTACGAAGATATGTGCATTCCAACTTACTGAAACAAATCTGGATTTAGAGACTAGACATTTATATCCTTAAAGCATGCACACACTTTAGTAGGTATTTTCGGAAATATCGATTTTTGAAAACTTCGCTCTTTACAAGAAAATTGAAGAAAAACAGATCTAATATCGCCCTTCATAAAAAAAAAAAAAAAATTATTGAAAATTTGACGCGAATTCGGGTGTTTTGGTGCTATCTAGTACAGAACTTATCTCGTTTTTATTTCCCAATTTCATGCTACGTTTTTAATTATCGTGATCTCTTTATTCATCAATAATGTAGAAGTTCTTGTGAAAACTATTTGGTATTCTGAGGATATCGCCTCTGCCGCGGTGAAAATTTCATTTAACGCGTACTATTCCTATTTATTAAAATTGTTGATTTCTTAATGTGGTAGTTGGTCTGTTTTAGTTGAAGTTGAGGCTTCCATTATAACATGAAGTTAGTTGAAGCTTTCAAAAGGCATTTCATGATCCTAAAACTCTATTCATACTGATGAAGTTAAAACCGTTATATTGATCAATTTTAATAATTAAGTTAGAGTTTTGATGTAAAAATAGTCTCCGCAAATCTTTTTTTCTCCAACTTAATTTTTTTTTTTTCACTTTATTCTTTTTCTTTTGATTCTTAGGAGGTGGGCAAGGCCTCACCTGTCCTCCCTACTTACGCCCATGATCACAGGGCGTAGTTTCAGAAACATAATAACTCATAACCCATACAATTAGAATCTTCCTCACTCCCTACAAATTTGATTTTTTTTTTTCATTATTTGCAGAGAATGAGGATTTTGATGTTTTTCATGCTGTACTATTTTAAGGCTACTGATTTTCTGATTACATAGATTACATTGGGCTATATAGGACTTCGAAGTCTTAAGCAAAAAAAAAACGTAATAAAAAAAAAAGTAACTGACTATTATTAGCTAATTATACACACTCCTTCATTATCAGAAGTGTTGTTGGGTATGAGAAAGTTATAAAAACACTTGGGAATTTCATCACCAACAATTTTCTCCAAGGAACATATATTGCCTTTTGAAAACGAAACTAGGTTCCTCTGACAGCCATGGTAGAGTAGTTTTGTCTCAAATGTTTTAAAACGTGAAATATACCTTTTCCTGGTATTGGTGGTAGATTTAAGGAAATTTGTAGGGCGTGAGAAAAAACTGTGTGACTAATATAAAACCTATTACAGTATCGTAAAATGATTTCATTTTCATTTTTTACCCAGATATTATCGTAGAGAGGAGTACCCTGAAGCGAACAATAATTTTGTCCCAAATAAAAACATTCATTAAGCGTAACATAAAAATTCGAGAAAAAAAAAAACACTAATTCATCAAAGACTCAGGAGTTCAATAAATGCATCACGTAGAAAACAGTCTCAAATTAAATATATATGAAGCACTTGAAATAATAAAATCCTATAAATTCAATCCAGATTTTTGCTTAAATGGCCAAATAAATCTGCAATAGTCCAATCTTATATCTATTCCCATTCATAACAGAAAAAACAATTGCACCGGCATTATTGGGGAAACCACGATCCTTCCACCTAAACCATACGATTTTGCTAGAAACAACTCACCTTTCTTCCATTACAGTGATTTCCATTACTAGTTCAGTGCGAGAACAAACCAACGCAACTTTTTCTGTTTGATATAATCTACTTAAACCTTAGTGAGGTACCAAGATGTATTTGATCTCTTTTCTTAATTAAATTCATAATTCATAAATGTTTTATAATACTAATTTATATTACATTTAATTTAATATGTATAATAATGCCAAACTGTATTTTAATTTGTTCATTTTTGAACTGAAGACGAATGTATAACATTTGAAACTAGTTTTCAATAATAACAAAATTATAGAAGTGGCAAATAATTTATCAATCCCTAATTAGATTGATCCTTCTATACCATCATGCGGATGTCAACTGACCAATCAGATTGATCCTTCTATACCATCATGCGGATGTCAACTGACCAATCAGATTGATCCTTCTATACCATCATGCGGATGTCAACTGAAAATTCGAGAAGTTAGCATGGTGCTCCCTGGGAGATGAGTAGCGTGTGGGATTTGACGTCATTATCAATTTTTTATCAAATTATTAACTTTTTACTCTCGAATTAGTGAGTCTATATAGCGGCTATAGTGTTTTATCCCTTCAAAAAAAATTTAAACTATAACAGATAGTTTAAGGCACAGCAGTTGTGTGATACAAAATAACCCAGGTTTTTGGAATGATCTATATATTGACTTATGTTCTGATAATTTAATAAATGAATATTTTTGAACGGCTGTAATAGCCCTGACATTGTTCGTTGCTCGACAAGGAGCCGACCCACTGCGTAACAGATACTGTATTCAGAAGGCACTGACTCGAGACCTTATAGGGTAGCAATCACGGAGCCACTGTTTTCATGATAATTTCTTCTCTCTTCTCTTAATGCCTCTCATTTGTATGATAATAAATCCTTCCATAACTGGAGCCACTCCTCCACCTAGTGTGGGCTCCACAATATTAACCAAGGGGCTTCTTCTTGCAATATTCATAAATACATGTATATATATATATATATATATATATATATATATATATATATATATATATATGTATATATATATATGTATATATATATATATATATATATATATACATATATACACATACATAGACATACAATTTACACTACCTCTATCGATTCCCGTTCACGATACATCGAAAAAAAAAATTGGAAGAAAATCGACTATTGATGACGTAAACATCATATAAAAACGACTCTCATTCGTCACTCTGGCCCTAACCAGTGTTAGAAGCCCTAAAGATATATTGTAATTATAAAGGTTTGGCAATGTAAATAAACTCCTGCTCAATACAACAAAGAATAAAATTAAAAAAAAAATAGAAATATATATATATATATATATATATATATATATATATATATATATAATAATAATAATAATATGTATATTGCAAGAAGAAGCCCCTTGGTTAATATTGTATGACTTACAAATGAGAGACATTATAATTCTTATTTCTTAAGGCAGGTAAATCATTATTTCTGGCTTTCCGACGATTATCTCTTGAACGATTTTCTTACTTCCTTATTTGTTCCTTGTTATTTGTAGTGGTTGGGACCCGTTATGCCTGTGTACCAAATCGAACATCCTGTGCGCTATAGCGGCTGCGCAATAGCCGAAAAACCATTTTTCCATAGAGTGTAGCGCCAAAACGACTCCGAAGATTTTGATGAAAATTACCTCAAGTCTTCTTCTTAAAGCCCTTTAACTATCCATACACATAGTTTATCCCCGAGAAAAAGAACTAAAAAAGATGTGAAGGAAAGAATATTTTATTTGCGCATAATTCGAAAAGGATACATTTTTTGTCTATTATACAAACGCATTATTAGCAATGATACAGCGCATTGAACATTGTAACCATCGTTTTGTGTTCTTACCGCTCATACGTTAGGAAAGTTAAACTTTGATTAAAAGTCACCACCAGTGGGCTGATTCGTCGATCTAGGTGGAAATAATTAACAGCAAAAAGATAAATAATTCATGCCGGTCTCATGAAAACAACAAGCTACGTAAGGTATTTACAAATTATTTACCACTTTAAGATAATTCTAACTGAATAACAGAATTGTAAACATGACAAATTCTACCTGATGCGGAGCCATTTTTTTTCCCCTCACCTTTTAATTTTAATTAATTTTAAATTAACTATTTTAAGGTCCTACCACACTCCAATGCCAAGTACAATTACTACTGAATTTAAAGAAGTAGAGTTTTTCTGAATCCCTACCTAATCCATTAAAATCGGCTGCGAAAGATTGCTAATGCGAAATTTTCGCACGGTTGGAATTAGTAATAATAATACATTTGAAAGGTCTCCAGGAGAAGGTGGTAGCATTGAGAGCAAAAACTCAAACAAATATACGAAAATTACTGTTTAATATAATATAAACTACGAAAATCCGCTACTTTTAACAATCTCCGAGTTCATACCCGTTGAAGCTATTAGGCCCGAAAAGCCTATTAGGAATCGCGTAAGGAAGGGTGGGTCGAGTAAGGGGGAGGAGGAGGGGGAAATTTATACATATATTGTAACGCTCTACAAATAATACTACTTTTTTCGAGGTCCTTATAACAAAAATAGTCGGTTTTAACATTGATACAGGCTCTGATAGATCCTGCCTTTTTATTAAATCGGAACAGTTTTAGTAAACTGTTTAATATAATATAAACTCTTGTGTATACAGCGAATTAAGTCTTCTTCCTTTTCCTCGTACACAGAAAATGATATGTAAAATATGAAATATCTTACAACTTCACACATTAATATAATAAATTAGGGATTGATAAATTATTTGCCACTTCTATAATTTTGTTTTTATTGAAAATTAGTTTCGAATGTTATACATTCATCTTCAGTTCAAGGTTTCAATAGATTATATCAAACAGAATAGTTTGTACTGGTTTGTTCTCGCATTGATCCAACCAGTTTAGTTTAGTTTTCAATAAAAAACAAAATTATAGAAGTGGCAAATAATTCATCAATCCCTAATTAAATTGACCCTTCTATACCATCATGCGGATATCAACTAATATAATAAAGCAAATTAGCGTTTAATTTTTTATGAGATTAAAAGAAAAAAAAAATATAAATCACTCCGCATTACTATAAGGTATTAAACATAACCCAGTATCATAAAAATATACGGCCTTCTGTCTTATAAGTGCAACATTGATTACTGTGAATCGTTTGAAACTATGATATCTTTCTTGAGAAAATCTCATTTAGTCGAAACTTTACCTGTTCAAGTAAAGAAAATTAATTGTATAAAAATGGTTGTAAATATATATATATATATATATATATATATATATATATATATATATATATATATATATGTATATATATATATATATATATATGTATATTTTTAACTGTAAAAATATTTGGGGCTCGTTCAATGAAGAAAATACACAGTACCTAAGTGTAAACTTATTTTTAATGTATGCCTACGTTTCGACCTAAGTTATATGACTTCATCAAGGTAGAGCAATATAAGTTAAATCCAGGTAAGTTTTAAAGCATGAATGAATAAATATAGTTATATTTGGAACTACATAGGAGAATGTGAAACCATTGAATAGTATTCATAGAAAAATTGTAATAGCGTGTCATATGAAAATTTAGATTGCGAATATATATATGAAAATCTGTTGGCATGAATTATGAAAAATAAAAATTGAAATAATGAGAAATAAATGAAAGATTTTTTTTCATCTTTATTTTACTATAAATATGTGATGTTAACATGTTAATCCAAAAGTTTCATATTCTTCTATGTATTTTGTACTTTGTTTATTACATTCATTTTTCATTGCTTTTATACTTTCATGGTTGTATCTTGTTTTTCTTCCGGTTTACAATTTAGGCCGAAACGTACGCAGCCATTAAAAATAAATTTTATACTTAACGTGTTTTCTTTATTGATTGCACTTCCCAACAAACTTCTCCTTAATTATATCTACGGTAAACGAAATCTATTATTTTTTACTTTTAAGGATCTACATCTTAAAAATAAAAAATAATAATGCTTATTATTTTATCCTTCAACATTAATTAACAGTAACAGTAACAGTAACATCGGAGTCTTTATAGTTCTACTTATATACACTGTTACGTTATTCCCAGTGAGTCTCTTGGAATCAGATTTTCTAATAATGAAAATACTTTCATAATTTGCCTCTATATCTGAAAATTATTTTAAATTTATAACTTTTCACATAGTATGTTATACATATTACTTTTTAATGTAGAACACTGGCATTACAATGCTCCCTAGCTTAAAATACACTACAATTACAGGCAGCAATGAGATATACATATTTAATAAAAGAATGAAGTGAAACAATATATAAAATAATTATATCCATTATAACAAATATATTGGATCCGTTGAAACAAATATCAAATTATTAAAAAAAAAAAAAATAATCCATTATTTTATATTTATATGATTTGTTCATGTTTATATAAACAAAGAGAATTATTATGAGGTTGTTATGAATGAAACTGCAGTTGGGGTCCTTGAAGTGTAGTTGCTCAATGGGTTTAATCAATGAATGGACTAAATGCGCAATAGAGAGAGATAAGAAGAGAGTGATTAAAATTTTTCCACTACGTTCATTCATGTTGCGCATAGTGATGACACTGCGCAAAATATTGTTTGTACCAGTGTACAGATTATCATGAATGAGTGTGACTGAAATATACTCCAAAAAAAAAAATAAATAAAATAAAGACAAATAGAAATAAAACGTAATATTCAGAAAATAATTTATTTTTTTAATAATTAAAATTCTTTCTAATATTATGGTTGTCAAAACGATTTCTTTACCTTGACTTATCGACACAATTTCAACCAATTTTATCGTTGGCATTTTTTTTTTTTTCAATCACGTTGAAGATTGTTTATTTAGTTGACACGCGGTGAATTAATGAATGGCCTTCGCTTATAATTAAAGACATCTCTTGCACGGTCATGCCATTTTCTGTTTATCTTCGTTTCTATTTTAAATGTTCATTCATTAGTTTTACTAATTATATAATTCAATTTAAAAAAAATATACGTATATCTATATTTATTCTCCCTATAATGGTATCGTTAATATAATATTGGAAGATTCGAAAAAATTGCCTTTAGTCTCTTAAATACCAGTAAATGATTAAGCTGTCAACGTTTCGCCAGTTCAGGTATCATGAGGTAAGGATGTTGAAAAAATATCGATATTTATTTTTAAATATATCGATATTCTTGTCCGATATTTTTTCTTTCGATATATTATAATATCGATATTAAAATTTGTGTATAGAAAATCATTTTTTTTTCTTTAAAAAAAAAAGAAAAATTATCACAAAAAATAATTCTATAAGGACAGCGGATTCGACAAACAAAGAACCATAAATAAAACCTTGTGCTGTGTTACTGTTCTTGTTACTGTCTATAGTGACTGTGTTCTAGAAATGGGATGTCAAAAGCGAAATATCGATATCGGTTAAAAATATCGATATCTTGATAATATCGGCATAAAAATATCAATGTTTAAAATTATCGGTAATATTTATATTATAAAATTCCTACTACTTTACGGAAGTTTTCATTACTAAATTAATAAATAAATACATTAATAAATAGTTTAATGGGTTAAAAATATTAATGTAGAAAATTAATAAAGATAATTTAAGGGAAGTGTGTTTGTTCACAAAAAGAGCAAAACTATTTAATTTGTTAATATTTATATAAAATTAAAAAAAAAAAAAAAAAAAAAAAAAAAAATGGAGTCTAAACGAATCGGGGGAACATTAGGAGATAACCTGTTTCTTAGTATTTAAATAATATTATTATATGAACTTGATAAAAGCAATATCTTAATTATATCGGTACAGATATATCGATATTTTAAAACATCGTCAATTTTTTTTTACCAAAGTAGGTAAGGTTACGTTGATAGGTAGATAGGGAGCAAAAGTTCACTGTCAAGGCGTAAACTTGTTGCTGTTCACATGACAGCAGCTGTTACCTCCTCGAACCTCACAATGCGGCAGTACTGCCACGATAGTAAATGCTGTCTAGATGGCTAATTGAAACCTTGTAAATGGACCTTGATTCGCAACCCTGTAAAATTCCAAGATGATTTCCAAAGGCGGAGTTGACGTTAATCAAGCTAATGGCCTATTGCATTCAGACGCCACGTGCACCGCCCGATTCTATCTCCTCACGAAAATTGAACTTGAAGTAATCGCCTAGGGCGATAGAACACGTAAAAGCACTTTCATTTTTGTCCGATATGATTCAACGTTCCAGAGAAATAATGCTTTCACATTTACAGTTAGCCATTATGTTTTACTACAGTATCTACTCCCAGTAAGTAAATAGAAGAGGAGTTAAGGCCGAACAATTGTTAGCGACTTTCTATCAGACGGGCTAAATTAAAAACTAGTATAATCAAGCTATCTAACTTATATTGCATGCCCCTTTACACGTGGTAGTGCTGTCATGACTACAGTGCGCCAATGCCCTTCCCCGACAGTAAACCTTGTGATAGTTGAAAAAATGGCGGATGTAGAACAGCTGACTGAACCTAGCAATGTGTAGGTCGCCATAGAAACTAAATTATTTAGTTTTTATCCCTTCTAAAAGAATTTAATAATTTCAAAATAATCGAAACAGACAAGTAGGTTAGGTTAGTACTGCCACGAACTTAAATGGTGTCATGACGGCTACTGTCATGTAGTGAAAATAGTACAGTTACCGCGACAGTTGCAGCCACGACTGTCGCGGTAACTGTAACTGTGTAAACGTACCTTAAGGCGGAGAAATCTAAAAGATGTATTTTTTTTTTGTGAATTTGTGTTATTGTATATGCAATGGTGGGAATTTAAAAATCTTTTAAACTATTAGAAGATTCCAAAACAAACTTTTAAGTCTCTCAAATGTTAGTCCATCGCATCCAATCTTATTCCAACTTAAGCAAAAATTCAAATCTCTGACCCTTGGTTTGTGCGAATAAACTTCATCCCGACATATGATATTTATAATAGTAAGGCCTAACGAACCCGGAGGCTCAATGCCGATGTTCAAAATCTAATTCTTCAAGGTTAGAACTAACGCTGGCTTTACCTTACAGTTGATTGTACCTGTCGTGGCAGTGACTCGTCAACCTAACCTTAACTACTTATCAACTTAATGTTTTGATTATTTCTGAATTTTAAATTTATTGTATCCAATGTTTTGACGTCGTTTAATTCTTGGAGTAAAGATCAAAAAATATATAATTTAGTTTTTATGGATACCTGGAAATTGCTAGTGTTCAATCAGCTCTCACATAAGCGGCAACTTTTGACATCAGTTAAGGACAGTAAGCAGGAAGCTTAGCAGTGTGGTGAATTCTTAATTTCATGTTTATGGACTTTCGATATTAGGCAATCGATAATCGATTATGGTGCCGCCTGTTGTACTCTCGCCACCTGCAGATCAAGATACAGAAGGCCGGGGGACGAGATATTCTCGCCGAGAACAGCATTTCACCCACGTTGTCCACATCCTGTCCCATTTCCTTCGCTCTGGCCCACGTCCGCGGCGCCCACAGGACCTTTCCCAACTCCCGTTTTTTCCACCTTATGCCTCGCTTTCCCGTCTCTTCGCGATTTCTCCCCTTCTCCTGACAGCAGAAGCTTATCTTGTCGGGAGGATAATATGGATGAAGTCCTTGGGAAGAAAGCCTCGTTTACACGGTGACAGTGAGACAGTGTCCTGTAGACACTCCCAGAAAACCTTGCGAAAGTTAAGAAAATGGCGGATGTAGAACCATAGCAATTTGTAGGTCACCATAAACTAGATTATGTAGTTTTTACTCCTCCTCCAGGAATTAAATAAAATCAGAAATCTTGGATACAATCAATTTCAAGTTCAGAAATAATGGTAACATACGGTTGATAAATAGGTAAGGTTAGGTTGGTAAGGTGCAACTCTTCACTGTCAAAGCTGGTTGTTAATGTGTCGGTAGCTGTGAATAAGTGGTTAATTCGACTTATGACGGAAATGAGTTAAGCCCATCATTAGGCTTTAAAAGCTGACTTTTTCATCGTGTGTTAATAGATATGGTTATTTGAAATGACTAGAGGAAATTACTGAATTCGTTACTGAAATTACGAAGTATCAAAGTCGTTTTTTGAAATAGGCTTCAGCTCCAAAAATTCGAAATATAGGTTTCAATTGATTTTGTGACGTAAACACCACCTCTGTCGAGAAAAAAAAAAATTGGAAATGGTCAAAAAATCGAATATTGATGACGTAAGCACCAAATACTAACGACTCTCAATCGTCACTCTGGCCTTAACCAGTGCTAGAATCTTTTAAAATATATTGTAATTACAAAGGTTTTGCCAATTTAATAAACTCCAACTCTATATAATAAAGAATAAAAAAATAAAAAATATATATTGTTATTTGAGAAAAAATCGTTTCATGTATTTCCTGTAAAGTTTGCTAAATGGCGCTTACGGCTTTTTCAAGTCCTGTTTTGAAAAATTGTATTTTTCGACTTTACCACTTGTTCCCCGGGTGGCTACTGATACAAGCCTAAAGTGTACTTACGAATATCAACAGCACTCTTATAGGGTTATTGCCCTTTAAAACCACTTCAAGATGATGAAATTATGCTAAATGCTATACCAGCCGCCTGTTTTCAGAGGATGACGTTGAACCGTTAAGTCCAGAAGAATGGATTCATAACTCCAAGTCCCCAAGTCGTTCATTTAGACATTTTTGCTAGTAATTATTATCAATATATATACTACTGCAACAATAACAATCATTAATAAAAAAATTAAAATGGATATAGACATAATCATTATTTTAATAAAATTAAAACATTCTCGGAATTAATAAAGAATAATTATGACAAGAATATTATAAAATAAACAGTGTGAATTATAATTTAATAGTGGTTTTGAGAATGAAGTATTCTCAGTTAGCTTTTTAAGAAAATAAATGATTTTTTTTAAATAAACAGAACATAAAATATTTAACACTCATCAATAATAAATTAATTAATTACTAATAATGAAAGATATAACTATAATAAAACTCCCTTATAAAGTTTGACCGCTATACCATATTATTGTTGGTTTAGCTATCATAAGTTTGCTAGTCAAACACCATGACTTCATTCAAACTGTGATTAGGTAGTGTAATAATTCTCTTTATCAAGATAAAAAATTATTTTTAAGCTTTAATAAAATTCGTATGCTACTTTGGTGTTCGATAAGCTTCAGTATGAATAATTAATAACATCATTAAAACATACAATAAAATATTTTGAGTTGATTTGTTTTTCAAGTTCAATTTATTGTTTGATGATTTTTGTTTTTTTTTTTAATTCATCTTTATTATCTATAAATTCCAATGGAGCCTTGCACTTTTTTAAATGTAACACTGCCACAATTTCATTCATGGTCAAATGATAGAATAATTAAGATTAATTTTTTTTTTAATATAAAAAGGTAACTAGTATTAATTAAAAAGATCCGAATTGATGCTTAATCAGTGAGGAGTTGAGTTGAGGTACTGCGATAAACCTAAATAGGAAAACTTAAAACGCTTCTTCTGTAAAATTACAAAATTCTATTTTTTCTTATTGTTGTACTTTTTCCAAACGAACATGTGTGTGTATATATAGAAATATACATTTATATAATAATAATTATGTATATATGTAATAATTATATATACACACACTATAACATAAAATAATTTTTATAGTATAATAAATATTATAATTTGTGTATAATAATAGTAATTATTAAATATACACATAATAATTAATATAATAATTTGTATATAATAATAATCATCAGTATATATACACATAATAATAATTTTTATAATGTAATAAATTTTATAGTATATAATAATAATTATATATATATATATATATATATATATATATATATATATATATATATATATTATACACGACAGACAGTGGACAGGGAAGAACCTAAAAAGGAGCTTGACACTTGCCGTGGAGTGGAGGGCCGAGGTCGTTGCAAGGACGACTGTCTTCCCAATGGAGCCTTCTTATATAGCAAAGCTAACTTTGGCAGTTTTATTATAGTTATATCTTTCATTATTAATAATATTAATAGCAATAATTGTTATTAATATCACTAATAATGAAAGAATATTTTATTATCGAAGAGTGTTAAATATTTTATGTTGTGTTTAATTTTAAAAAGATCATTCATTTTCTTAAAAAGCCAACTCTTCGGACGAATAATCCATTCTCCAAACATTTTTTCATGAAAAAAGTGCAAACTCCATTGTAGTTAATAGATAATAAATATTAATTAAAAAAAAAATCATTAAACAATAAATATTATTTGAAAAAAAAAATCAGCTCAAAATATTTTATTGAATGTTTGATGTTATTAGTTATTCATACTGAAGCTTTTCGAACACCAAAGTAGCATAAGAATATTATTAAA
Source organism: Rhaphigaster nebulosa (assembly GCA_948150685.1). Taxonomy (NCBI): domain Eukaryota; kingdom Metazoa; phylum Arthropoda; class Insecta; order Hemiptera; family Pentatomidae; genus Rhaphigaster; species Rhaphigaster nebulosa. Next base: position 127,600,422 of record OX411311.1, on the reverse strand, counting down.
ACACTAAAAATAATATATTATCTTTATGAAGAGAATCATTATAAAGTTGCTCTCTAATCACAGTTTGATAGAAGTCATTATGTTTGACTAAGTAAACTTATGATAGCTAAATTAACAATAATATGGTATAGCGGTAAAAGTTTATAAGGCAGTTTAATTATAGATATATCTTTCATTATTAGTAATTAATTAATATATTATTGATGAGTGTTACATATTTTATGTTTTATTTAATTTTAAAAAATCATTTATTTTCTTAAAAAGCTAACTGAGAATACTTTATTCTCAAAACCATTATTAAATTATAAGTCATATTATTTATTATATAATATTCTTGTCATAATTATTCTTTTATTTAATTTATTTTTTTTTTAAATTTAATTAATCTGTTTTCTCAGAATGTTTTAATTTTATTAAAATAATGATTGTTTATAATCATTTTAACTTTTTTATTAATGACTGTTATTGTTGCAGTAGTATATATATTGATATTAATTACTAGCAATTTTATTTGTTAGAGGTTTTTTTTGTTATTTTTTTATCCTCATGTATTTAATTATTGTAGAGCATAATCTTAAGAATTATTATAAAACCAGAGGTAGTATGTATAAAAGCTCACATCTTGAACCATATAAATATATAATAAAAACAAATTTTGTAATGAAAAAATAAATAAATAAAAGAAAAATAATTTATGAAAAAATCAATTTTATTAATCACTTTTCGGACGAATAATCCGTTCTCAAAACCATTATTAAATTATAAGTCACACTATTTATTATAAAATGTTCTTGTCATAATTATCCTTTATTAATCTCTTTTCCTAGATCGTTTTAATTTTATTAAAATAATGATTATGTTTAAATCCATTATATAACTTTTAAATTGATAATTCTTTATTTTTCTTATTCCTTCATTTAGCTTGCTATTTATCTATAAAATAATATATAATAAAAATGTTAAAAAAAGTATGATTATAGGCAACCATCTTTCTTCGTATTTTAGTTATAATAAATTTTACAATTATATAACAAAAGAAACTGATGAATCTTATTGGCGGACACGTCATTAGTAGATGATACTATTTCCTGAATTTCTTTTTTTTTCTTCCTAGTTTTTTTTTGTTTTGTGTCCTTGATTTTGTTTATTCATCTCTATAGCTCGGTTACGATTTCCTATGAATGCTTTTTATATGAATATCTGATAATATCAGCAACTCTTCTAGAATATTTCATATTAACATTTGAATTTCTTTAAGAAAGTAATTTCATTTTGTAATTTTTGTTTCCTCATTAACCAAGGATTTTCCATTACGTTCCAGTAATATCACAAGATATTTTTTTTTCTTTTTCGTGTTTTTTTCTTATTTTAATTTATCATATTATTCTTTTAAAATATACGAGGAAGATTTCGTTCACCAAGACGCTACTATTTATAACGTATAAATACCAATTAAATATGATTGGAATTAGTGAACGCATTAAAATGTTTAAAATATATAACTCTTCTTCTAATAACTCTTCCCGCCTTTAAATCCTGTCTATTCAGTCATCCATATTCATGTAGTTCCAAAAGATTTGTAAATAGGTACTCCCTATTTTCAACTAAAATTTATACCCAATTATGTATTAATGCATTGTTTTTACTTTTATTATCTTAAAGGTTTAAATGTTATATCATTATTATGTATTATAATTTCATTTTTTTTTACTTATTTGTTTATTTATGCTATTATTTACTCAATATCATATTCTTTTTTGTTCTTCTCTAAGGCTCTAAGCTCTACTAATTTTACAGTAATATTATTCTAAAGGAATATGTCCCGGAATAAATAAAGAATTTATTATTTAAAAAAAATATATATATAGCGAGGAGTTTATACCCTGGAAGATAAGAAGGAGTAAATATGGGCTATATCCAATCAGTGCCATATAAATCAATACATTTATCAGGACCAGTTCCGGTCTGAGAACTAACGCAGATAAAGCCGCGATATATGACTAGGCGCCTTTCCTCTTAGCTCTATTTATAAATTCACTTATTTCAGATCAATAAGTTTCATCACTAATGATTTAAATAATAATAATAACTTTATTTCTATAATTTACAGAACTATACCCCTCTTCCTCCGGATGTAAGAATCTGGTTTATAAACAAATATAATGTCACTACTTCATTTGGGAAACACTTTACACTAATTTGAAATAATATAATACTTTCAGAATAAAATAATTTTTGTTTTGTTTATAACTATAAATAGTATGTGACTAAAGACTGTTTATAACTTTAATCCATAAATTCCTTAAATAGCTTAAAAGTATCCCATTCTTTGCATCTATCTCATCTCGCCATCTTGTAAGTGGTCTTCCTCTCCATCTCTTGTGTTCTCTTGGGATCCACTCAGTGGCAATTTTGGACCATCTTCTTGATCAAGCCTGGCAGTATGACCAGCCCACTTTCATTTCAGTAGATGTGCTTCTTGTGTTAAACATTTAACCTCGATTTGAGGTTGTACTTTTCAGTTGCTGATATGGTCTTTTCTTTTGATTTTTCAGATGCTTCAAAAAAACTGTAATTTTGTTCTAGCTAATTTTTCATATTTTCCTTTTGCAGACCATGTCTGAGATTCGTATACAATTACTGGGTACATACACTTTTCCAATACCCTTGCCTTTAAGCCTGTAGATAGTTGACGTTCATATTTTTTTTCCATGCTTCAGTATTATTTTTCACCTTTTGTTAATCCTTTGTAATTAATCTTTTATATTTTTAAATGGGATGGACTGTCCTAAGTAAAGATTACTTGTTTTTTAACTTTCACTTATATAATAGAAATATGATACTTGGTTAGAAGTACTTAGTAGCTACGATTATCCGAGGAGGTGGTATGGTAAGCTTCAATATCTTGAAGTTTAATTTCTTTAAACTTTATTATAGTCGAGAAATATTAGGTTAAAAATATTTAAAAAAAAATAAAAATAGGTTCTTTATAAATATAAAGACCTTTGACAGTCTATCTCGAGCCGTCAGTTTAATAAGATTGCCAGAGTGGCAATGCCCTAACAGACAAACGTAGGAAATAAAATTTAAGGCTTCTTGCATAAATACATCTCCTATCTCCTCTACCGGTGTAAATACGGTCAGCCCAGTGCTTGGATATCACTATTTCCGTCCAAATTTACGATTATCCCAGTGTTTCCGCCGGAAGATGGAGCCGTTAAAATACCCCCCTGGCATCACCCCAAGATAATGGCCGATGGCGTCAGTGGAAACTGTTAGCTGTTAACAAACAGTGCGAGATTAGTTCGTTACTCTCGGGTGGATCCAGAAGGCTACCGGATGTCTCGGGGTTGTCGAAATTTATTAGCATCGGATCTCGGAATGCAAATCTCGATTTATTTCGTATCGATATTTTTCAAATATATCGAAATAGTAGTTTGATATATTATATATATATATATATATATATATATATATATATATATATATATATATATATATATATATATATGGTTTGATATTGATACAACTTTACAATCGGGTCGCATTATCACTGTGTGCTGACGAAGTCAGCTGAAGGTCGCCGGACTAGCACTCTCTAGCGCCATTAGTGCTAACTTTTTCAATTGTAACATTCGTTGGAATTATTACTGCTTTAATTAGATATTATTTAAAATTATTATTACTGTCGACTTCCAGAAGTTCGCTTAAGAGATAAATAAAACCATAACGGATCCTTTTCAGTTGAGGTCGGGGCCTTACTGTAATTTTAATTATTACTGCTTTAATTAGATCTATTAAAGCAGATCATTACTTTAATGAAATAGTCATGTTTTTAATATAATTCCAATGAATACGAAAATTTAATACAAAGTAATTAGTTATCATAAAAGGCGCTAGAGAGTTTCTAATACGGCGAACTTCGGATAACTTCTAAAGCACGCAGTGATAATGCGACCCGATTGTAATGTTGTACCATATAAAATATCGATATTTCTATATATATCGGGCCTCGATATTTTTAATCTTTGAAAGAAAGAGAACGCTTACATTGAATTGAACGGTAGAGTAATATGAATCACCAAGTCTTAGATTTATAATAGCAACTAGCAAAATAGCAACAATTAAATATTCAGAAATAGCTTATCACATAAAAAAAAGTATCAGTTTATTTGTAATTACCAGTATAAAAAAAAATTATTTTAAGAGAAATGAATAATTAAATTACTTAAACATAAAATATATATATATATATATATATATTAAAATGGAAAGAAGAAAATCAATTAATTGAATGAATTACTAAAAACCTATCAAAGTATTAACATTTATTATTAAAATATTTATATATATTTAAATAATAAAATTTATAAAAAGAATCAGTTCCAGAGCATTGCGGAAACCATATTCTGGACTCCTTATGAATCCTACATCATCATTTTTATTTAGCGTAAGGGTCATTTTGTCAATTATATTCATATTTTTTTTTTAAATAATATTATTATCTGTTCGATTGATCAGTATGCAGTTTAATTTAGCAACTGAATATAGTTGAACAGCCAATCGTAATTTTTCGACATTGTTCTGTTTCTTTCTGCTTAGAATTTTCCAACTTAACAAAAAAAAAAAGAAGGAAGAAAGTCAAAAATGAATCAATAATGACTGAAACCTTTCAAACTTATTATTAACACTTATTATTATTAAAAAATAATATCTGATGTGGGCAACACATGACTTCCTTGTACGCCTATTAGGTTATAAATCCGTGGCTCAAAAAGTGATCCTGAACTTGGTTACTAGTTTCCGAAGATTGCAGTAAAAATGACACTCAGCGTCCCGACATCCATCTATTGACACACACACACAAAACCACACACTATTGTTACTGGAGGTCTCATTCCGTTATTATATGTCGTTTTCCTTCAGCAGGTAACTAGTTTCAAAGATATTTCTCCATGTTCCGTGATAACAATAAAACAATAAAAAATGGGGAGGAAAACCAGTATTTTACATTCTATTTTAACACTTAAAACAAGTAATAAAAATGTTTAATTGGATTGGAAACCAAATTGCGTTAATAACCTTTATTACTGAAACATATGATTTCTCTTTTAATTTAAATATAATTTTTGATGAAAGTCTAATACGACCTTCAAGTAAAGTACCGCTTCCGGTTTTCCAATTTAGACCAAAATCTAGTATGTTATTTATATCAATATATAAATTATAAATACAAAATTTGAGAAGTTTTGCATAATATTTTAATATAATTTTTTATGGAAATCAATTATGACCTTCAAGTAAAGTACCACTTCCGGTGATAATCAAGCAGTAACCAAAAAGGGAGGTTCACAACTAGATTTTACAGCAATCCTAAATACAAAATTGTAACTTTCTACAGCTAACCGTTTTTGAGACATGCGAAATACGTACGAGCGAACGTACGTACAAAACTTGTCAAAATGGATTCCGAGATGGTCAAAATGGATATCTCCGTCGAAATCTGAAATTCGAAAATTTTCGCGATTACAATACTTCCTTTATTTCGTACAAGGAAGTAAAAAAGAAAAATCTTATTATTCAGATAGAAAAAACAATTTTTTTGATTGTTTATGTTTTTGGAAAAAATATCGGTTTTCTATACTATAAATTTAATATATATTACTACATATCGAATTAAAACTACCTGACAAAAATATCGATAAATTTCCGAAGAGTTATCGATATTTTTCCAACATCCATAGAGTGCAGGGGATACTTCCGTGATAGAGCTGCCTATACAAGGCCGTTGATGGCCACCACGTGGGCTCTTCTCTTCCTGAATTATGCACCAATTATATGTCCTTTAAGGATGCAATTGGTGTTTTTTTTTTTTATACCCAAAAGAACGCGGACAACTCAATATCATTAATCATTTGATATGTAGCTGCAATGAAGACAACTTTTAAATGAATCAACTGGAAATTGCAAAGTACGCTGCTAAAGGGAGCCACTCAACTTTAACCGCTCCATGCCAAATGGAATGTGGAAATACCATGAGTAAGAAATCTTGTATGGATTTTTTGGAGTGGCTCGAGTTCTATTAATACTAAACTCCATCATGCCATGCCAAAATCCAATCACTCCAACAAATTGTGAGTGTTGAAACTGGTGGAGTGGAACGATGGACTTATGAAGTCCATAAGCTATGCTATAATAATAACAATAAAATTATTGCTATTTTAACTGTTAATTAAAAGGAAATAAACATTTTAAGTGGTTTTTATAATTTATAACATGCTTAAAATTTCCATCCATTTTTTCTACTTTTTGGGAGGGGGGTTAAAGATTAAATTATTTAATTTTCTTGCTACTGTAGAGCCACTATTAATTCTCATGAGGTTTGTTGATCCGTACATTGAAATATTTGTAGACTTATTATATAATTCGTTCTTTATATTATAATTTAAAATATTCTTCATTCCAAGCACTTCAGTTCTTCCAATCCATCGTTCCATTTGGATTGATCATTAATGGCCGCCTTAACTCACAATGAGCTGGAAATTCATAAATTCACCTGACTTCCCATTTTGAATTTAATGAAAAATTCCTTTAAGTCAAATATTAATATTTATTATAGGTATTCGTAAATTCTGTAAATGATATAATGTACTGTAAATATTATACTTGTATCAGGAGAATAAGATGAGCATAGAAGACTTGAAAGCTAAAATGCCAAACATTAGCTTTTTCGCCTCCTAGTGGGATTTTTTGATACCGTGGTGTGCAATAAAAATAAATAAACTACACCTGATAAAGAAATATTTACCGGAAGATGGCGTGTTATTCTTTGAGGAAGTTATGATGATTTTGCTTCGTCTGCAGATACTGTTTCGTCTCTGGTATCTTTTTTCCCCCTTTTTTTTCATTCTAGGTTACAATATTTACTTAATTATGTTATATTTTTTAATGAATTCTTCTGTCGCCAATAAAGTTGTCTTTGCTTTTATTTTAATGAGAATTCGTTAAAGGAATTTTTCATTATATATCTTTCAAGTAAATTTGCATTTGTGAATTATTTTTGTAATCGTTCACAACAACGACTTTAGGTTCGACCGAAATAATATCGTGTTATGATCCTTTAAATTGTATTGTATATATTATATAAATAAATATTGGACAATAAGAGCGTTTTCACAAGGTCCAATAAATGTACCAAGGCCAAATGTCACGCCAGGGTGATCTTCGGAACTCTACATTGCCATCAGCGCTTTTGTCCCAAAATGGCGGGCTATTAGAGGTTTCTAACGCTAATATCTCAGCCATTTATGAAGATAAAGAAAAAATATAAAGTGTTTTTTAATCAGTATACCAGACGCTAAACAAAAAAATAAATAAATTCAGTACAAAATATTTTTGAAATATTTAATTATTTGGAAATAATAAACCATTGTGTAATAATATACAGCGTTTTTAATTGTTATTTTTATTAAAAACCTACTGTAACCGTCTATATTTTTTGGCGCGTTTATGGTTAGTAGCTCACCTGGTTAGGCACCGGTTATGGATTCGACTCCAGCTGTAGGAGATCAGCTATTTATTCTTTTACTCTACTGTAGTTACTCTAAGCTCAAAGGGGGTAACCACATTTGAGGTTATACGGAGAATATGGCGTTTAAAGTTGTGATGCCTCATTTTTGTTCTTTTGAATAATTTAGAACATTATTTCTTATCTACAATATTCTAAGGCAAAGATAAGAGTTCTTAAATTACGCGATTTGCTTTAACCATAATGTTTCTACGTGTTTAAGAACCAATGTTATCCGCAAAATTCAATTTTGTTTTTATATGGTAATCATCTTTTTTTGCCAAGACCTTCTAAGATAATTTAATAGTTTTTTATATGTATGAAAAGAAGAAACTCCCCTCTTTTTATGAGTCCAAGCAGTACGATATCGGGTAAACTGAAGACCAGGTACAGAGCTTCAAACCCAAACGTAATTTTGTGGTTTTAAATTTTTTAGCACATTCGGAACTGAATTTTTTTTTTTTCGATAATTCGATAATAAGGTTTTTTGATATGCTGAATCCAAACCTGCCATTAATTTTGGTGTGAAAAAATCTATAATGATAGTTTACTTTATAATTTAAAAACTTTTTAAAATTTATTTGATCAAAAATCAATTAATTTATTATGTTTATATTTTTCCTTTTATATACTCCAAAAAACAAATGTTTAGCTGGAAAAACATGTCGGTATCATTTTTCAAACACAAGATATAAATCAGCATGTTT